>OZ037751.1:3335000-4535000 GCA_964035475.1 Salix caprea
CAGTGCTTTCCGTTTTGTTTTAGGTATTTGTTAATTTGTTCAGTGTTATATATAAACAATGCAATACTTGCCCGACAGGTCTAATTAGCCAGATTTTAAAAATGTTTTGTTGAATATATATGTTACTATTATAAGTTAATTATCATGATATAAATACTATATAAATCACATATTTTTTTATGAACTATAATATTACTTAAATATCATATTTTTGAAGCACAATATTACTCAAATATTATGGTTATTAATCATAATATATAATTTTCTCAAAACTTCTTACATATATATTTATTGAATTTGTGTGTGGAGTATACTTGAGGTTATTTTTAAAAGTTATTAAGATAATATTTTTTTTTATTTTTTTAAAATTATTTTTGACATCAAATATAAAAATAAATATCTAAAAATAATTAATTTAAAATAAAAAAATAAAAAATTTTCAATATTGTTTTTGAACTCATTGATAAACAGGGCTTTTAGTTGGTGATTGCTCTCAGTTTGCCCAAATAGTAAACAGATCCCATAAAAAAAAACCTCATCCCACGTGTGCCACGACAACTCTTGAACATGTTACAATCTGCTTGTCTTAGTCAAACTCATCAAATAAAATCCCGCCACGCAGCTCTTCCTCGTGCAAGTACCCGCACTGAACCACAACCCTCACTTCCCTTCTTTCTCTCACAAAACCACCACTACTCATTCTCAAAGATCTCCATTCTCCACACACGGAAGGAACTAATTTCTCCATCTTAAAAACCATGACAACAGAAACAACGTCCACGCCCGACCCGAATACAAATCCTGCTCCAACTCCAAACCCGAATCCAAGCTCCCTAATCCACCCTCGTCGGGAGCCATTCGAGCATGGACTCTTACCAATCCCCAAACTAATCTTCCCTGACCCGACCCCAACCCTAATACAGCTCAAACAACAGCTCTCTACTCACAACCGAGTCAGCTCTTCCTTACTCGCCGACTCTCTACAGATCTCCACCGACCACGCGAGGCTGATTCTCGACACGCTCGCTTCGGTTCTGCACTCTGATTCCGACCCGCTTGTGAAAGCTCGGCCAGATGAGGTTGATTCGGTTGGTGCCGATTTGCGTGATCTGATATTGTTTCTATATATTCAGTCTTACAAGAAATTGCTGCCGAGAACGCATAAAGATGCCGCTGCTGTTGCCGATGTTTGGCCGTCGACTTCAGCCTTTGATGGTTACTTGTCGGCTTTATCGCCGCTTCAGGTACTGCTTTTGTAATTAAATGGATTGATTTGGTTAGTTTTATAAATGCTGGTGTTTTATTAGATGATCATGTTGATTAGGAATGTAATTGTTGTGTCCGTGAACAATTCGATGAAGAGCTTCTGTAATTATATAATGTGATAACATTTAGGAAGGGTTAAGGCATGTCATATCATAATGAGCATTGCAATCAAGAAAATGTGCGGTTTTTTTTTAATTCTTCTTTTTTGGTGTATGATACAGTCCGGACCTCACCTAGTGCTAGGGGTTCATGCAGCAAGTTATGGATTTATGTAGATTCCATTCATGACCCTTTTATCTCGGGCTCTACCAAAAATGATTTTTTTTATTGAATTTCTGGTTCGAGAGGTTTGATGATGGGTTTTGACACTATCCAGTATACAGCTTCATTCTGTAGAACTATACGGATAGCGAATGCTCTTAGTCTTCACTTTTTATGGTGGGTTGACTAGATTATATGTTGTTGGTGGTAAATGTTTATTTGTACTATTAGATAGTTGAGTTTGAGCTCCATCCAAAAGACTCAAGCCTTGTGGCGGGCGTTCCATTCCCTGCTTTATATATTAATCATCCATTGTTTATTGATTCAATGTGGCATAGGTTCTCTAACAGTTTGCAATCTTAGATTCATCAACATTTGCTATTGCCTTTGATGTTTAGAATGCTGCAAACCAATCCCAATTTGAAAAATCTCCAAATTGTATGGATTAAGTTTTGTTTTGTTTGTTGTGTTTGCGTGAATGTAATGTAGTCTACCTCAACCAAAATCTGAAACATGATCTAGCTATTGATGAAAATTTTGATTTAATTCGTTTATGTTGATTTTTAATTGGTTTCTCTTTGATTGCAGCTTGTGCGTAGCAATAGCCGCCGGCCATCGCAGGCAGATGAAGAGGCTCATCAGCTGTCCTACCTAAAAAAGCACATGGCTAACATTCTCTCTCTTTTGGCAGAGCCTGTGGAAGGCGAAGGAGAAGGAGAAGGAGAAGGAGAAAGAGAAAGAGAAGAGTCTCTGGTTTGTAAAAATATTTCTCAATAGTTGGTTAAATAAGAACATTAAATATATGTTTTGCACACATGCTCTAGGCATTATAACTTCATGCTTATGAAAGTATATTTCCAGAATAAATATGATTTGGAAAATGTTTTAAGGTCAACTTGTGAAAATTTACTGACACGTATTAATGCTTGGATCTTTTGGTGTCTTCATAATTTGTTTTCTGCTTGCTGGTTTCTTTTTCATCTGGTTTTCACTTGCTACTTTAACTGCACTTTATTAGGTTTTGTCCATGGAAGGATTTGAGCACCTTGGATTTCTTCTTCAATTTGGTGACAAAGGATCTGAAGTAGTTACCTTAAGCCAAGCTGCCCCATTTTTTGCCAATTCAGATCCTGACATGCCTGCCGTTCCTGCTCCTGCTACACAAGTCCATGATTGGATTTCACAGAATATAGCATCTGCTTTGGAACATATTACTGAAAGAATTTCTTCTAAAGAAAATGGGCCAGCCAACTCTTCTGATTCTGATGTAGCCATGACTGATGCCTGTACAAGTTCGATCAAGACCTCACCTGGTGCTAGGGGTTCATGTTTTATTGAGGGGATCTCAAAGTTATCATTTGTAAAGCAACCATCAGATCTTAAAGGTTCTTCTTCTGTAAAGGTTAGCAATGGAATGAATTTTCATGATTTCATCTCTGTTCGTTCTTAAAAATAACCAGATAACATTTTTTTGAACTTATTAATTTCCTAATTTGAAACTATTGCTTCTAACAGGGATTGTTAAGGATATGTAGTAGATTTTTGAGCTTAGTTCAATACAATTCTGCTTGACTTCAAGCATGTATTTTCCCCTTAAAATGCACAGCTTGACTTCAAGCATGTATTTTCCCCTTAAAATGCACGGCATGTTTAATCCTTGGTATGTTGAAATGCAAATCACATCATTAAAACTTAAATTTGCTTGTAATGCTGATGGGATTTGACTTTATGAATTTGGTTATGAACTCTGGTCGTGGATTTGCCTAGCTTCTCTGAGATTTCTATGTGTTGTCTGAACCAATTTGCACCATACAATGTTGATATGCTATCATGTGTACTATCCCATGAAGATAACAGAGCACTTCCTTGACCATTGTTTTGGTGAACATGTGTTTGCTTGCTTTGTCTTTGCAGCATAGTTTTAAATCTGCTTGCTTCAAGGTTGTATTGTTTTCTGGCAATTTTAACCGTGTTGTGTGGTTGCAGGTTCTAAATTGTCATGATTCCATCCTTTACATCTTAGCACCTCTGAGATATGCTACCATTTATGGATGCTCTGATGCTACTATAGTCCTTGGAGCTGTTGGCAAGGTAGTAACAAACACTTGGTTTTTGTGAGTACTGACTGTTTCAATCACCTATTGTTTGGGAGTGTGGCAACTTTTGCCTTTTAAAGTGTTTTTCACTTGGAAATACATTAAAATAATATATTTTTTTATTTTAAAAAATCATTTTTGACATCAACACTTCAAAACGATCTAAAAAAATAATTTTAAGCAAAAAATAAATAAATCAAAATTTGATGAAAGTGGGTTGAACTGCAACCCCAAACGACCCCTTCGTACCTGCTGGAAATCTTTCTCGTGGTTTAGTCACCAAATTTACCTCCTTTGTTAAATGAGAAATCGAATGGTATAAATTTCTTTACAATTTCTTTTTCACCACATTGCTGTCTATGAGTGTATGTGCAAGTGTGGCATTATCATCTTTAGCGTTTAGCATCTGTAGTTCTTATTAACTCTTCATGTTTTGATGTACCACTTGATATTTATGTGAAGAATATTTAACAAGGAATCTGTAGTTGTCAATATTCTGTATAGAGAGCATGCCTTTCCACATTCCTTCAACTGCTGTATCTATTTGTAATAGCCATTACTCTTGGTGAGTGATTAGCCTTGAAGTGTGTGTGCTTTTCTGTTGAAAACATATATTGCTGTGAATTTTTGGTCCCCACCCTTAAAATGATTTGCCTTTTTCTGTCAATCCACTAGGGTTTTTCCTAATATCTAATAATCAACTCATGTTGAGAGGGTTATGGGTTATTTCTAGATAAAAAAATGATGACGTGCATGTCTTTTACAGGCTGTAAGGGTTGAACATTGTGAGCGAGTTCATGTTATTACAGCAGCAAAACGAGTCTGCATTTCCAATTGTCGTGAGTGTGTGTTCTTTCTTGGGGTAAATCAACGACCACTAATGGTTGGTGATAACCATAAGCTACAGGTGAGCTTTAAACCATCCTCTTTTTTGTGCTGTAAACTGTTTTCTGTCATGGCTGTTATAATATTATGTGTTGTAAATTACAGACTTACAGAGGAGAGAAGTTTCATGGTGATGCAAGTGTCCACTAACCTTTCATGTCTGGTTTTGAACATAAAGAAAATTTACTCATAATTGGAACTCATTGTGTTTTTTGTAGATTCTTTTTAATTTTGGTGATTAAATTATAGTTCTGGAGCCTTTTGCAGTTTTCCGGTATTTCATGGTATTGGTTATTGCTAGATGTGGGCCTGCAAAAGGCAGATGTGCACGAGCTGAGCTCTTTAACCCTACTCTTGAACACATGCATACTGCTATGATGTGATTTGCTTATTGAAAAAAAATGAAACCTCTGTACTTTTGCATCCTATTAAGCAGTTCATTGGTTATAATTGAACATCCTTTCTCCTTTATATATTTCAAGTACAAATGAAGATTAACACTATAAGCATTCTGCTAAATTTTAATCAGGTGGCACCATATAATACATTTTATTCAGAGTTGGAGGAGCACATGGCTGATGTAGGCATTGATGCAACCATCAACAGATGGGATGAAACTTTGGCCTTGGGAGTGGTTGATCCCCATGATTCATTATCTCATCCTGCTGGTGTCCCTGATGTTCAAGCCGAACCAGTTGCACGGGTAGACCCTGACCAGTTCACAAACTTTCTGGTATAATTTATACAATCTCTTATTAAAATTGGTGCGTTTGTTTGTTTGTTTTAAACACCTTTGCTGATTTCATTATTTATTTTCTGTCGAATCTCACATTTTTTTAATTTGGTCTTCTTGAAGTATGTGAAGTTTGATGTCCAGATTATTTGATATTATCATTTATCATTTTTTACTTCTTTTGCATTCTATGTTGTTACCTGTCTCATTCCTTCCTTTTTATTGCCCCTGGGGTTTTTGGGGATGCGGTTGGGTATTATTGACTGGGGTCGCTTTCTCTTCCCTTTTGAACTTCCATCACATGAAATTTCATGCTTCTTTTAGGGTTAATTTACTTACGAAAACATTCACTTGCCTTTCCCCTTCCTGATTTAACAGATTCCCAATTGGTTTGGAGCTGAATCCCCAGGGTCAACAAAAGATAACCCGTTTCAATTACCCGAGGCTTACTTGGCATCTCAGCAGAGAAATGTATGTGGACTGGCACTCAAACTGATTAAAACTATTTATAATAAGATGATGGAAGAGCTTTGTATTTTGATAGAGCTGGATATAGTTCATGAGTTTTGGATTTTGCCTGTGTTGCCCCTTGCCAACATTAATGTTTGCTAGTTTTTGGTGTTTAATTAAGTGTAACGCCCCTTATCTTTTCCAGATAAAGAATTTGGGAGAGACAAAGAAATTATTGAGGGAAGCTCCTCTTGAAGAAAATCAAAAGCGAGAACTGTCAAGTGCACTCCACCTATTATTTAAAGACTGGTTATATGGTAACAATTACCTTAATTCATGTTTTTCTTCATTAGTATAGTAATATGCTAGAAATGTATATGTTTGATTTAACCATTATAAACTTCTCAAACATTCTGAAATTAAAAGTTGACATATACAAATAGACACACACACAAATAAGAGTGTGGGTGTACACAAGTATATAAGCATCTTGTCTCCTTCATTTAATTGTGTTCATTAATATGATTTTTTACACATCTATGCTAACAGTCCCTGTAATATGATGCAAAGATATTCTAATCATTTACGTATCTGTGCTCATTGATACTGATAATAAAACATAATAGATTATTATTTTTCAGTATTCATAGTGTTATAGCTTACATGGTTTATTAGTTTGAGGAAATATATTTGCTTTGGTCATGTTGTCTTCTTTTCAATTAAGTTTGTTGGTGAATGGAATATCTTGCTGTTCCGAGGGATCTAAGATAAGTTACTGAAGTTCAAATTAATTTTGTGGAATTTCATCTAAATGTTTGAAAATTAGAATTGGAACAATCTCATTCTGGGGTTAGGTGGGGAATTGCTTGCCCTAGACCTAACAATACTTATCTATACTCACTTCATCAGTTATAGATTATAAACCTAACAATACCTTCCACAACTCTGCATTTGTTAATGTATGCTATTTAATGTGGAACTCTGTATCCAAAACATTTAATGCATATATAGTAGAACAAACCTAGGAGATGTTTCTGCAAACAATTGTAAAATATTGAGTTGTCATCACTTTATGATGTTACAGCTTCAGGAAATGTCAGACAACTTTACTGCCTACAAGGCGATTGATGTGGAATGATGGATGATTAATCATGGATGGCTTCTGGTGCAATCAAGGATGGTTTCAGAAGCTTTTTGGTGTTTTTTTCTGTTTCAATGGTATATCGATTGGTAGGAGATAGAGGCAGCAGATAATCAAACCCTATGCACTTTGATCCTTTGGAGTGGACATTTATATTTAATCGGTAGTAGATAGAGGCATCAGAGAATCAACCCTATGTACTTCGATTCTTTGGAGTTGACATTTATCCGGTGACATTGTTGCCTAAAATGCGTTGTCTATGCTAATCTCAATTGTAATAATTTTTGGAAAGGAAATTTTATTGTAGTTGTTGATTTAGATTCACAATCATGCTTGCTTGGCTATAATATATAGAGCATGGTAGATGTTTTGTTTTTCAAAATGTTGAAAAAGTATTAAAATAATAGTTTATTTTTTTTAAAATCTTTAATATAATAATAAAATATTAATTTAGTTTTTTTAAAATATACATATTTTTTTTAAAAAAATCATGATTAGTATTAGTATTAGAATGCAATATTAAATTATGACATATTCATTACCTGGAATGAGAGTCTTGATCGGAGTGATAAATTGGAGTTTGTTGCTGAGTATGAGACGGGATCTTGGACGCTGTTGTTATGGCAACTATGGCGGATAAAAAAATTGAAACTTTCATAAAAAGTGAAAGCATGCCTTCTATTTTATTCTGGTTATCAGCTTGAGTGCACTCTTGCTTTAATTTAATTTTTGCTTTTAAAAAATATTATATTGATATTTCTATGTTATTTTTTTTTATGATTTTGCTATGCTGGTGTTTAAAAATTAAAAAAATATATATTTTAATTAAAAAATATTTTGTAAAATCACCTTCCAATCTTCCATCACAGCACTAAACACACACCAATGCCTTTTCTTTTCTAATTCATGCAATCAAATCTGATAATAACAACCCATCTGATCAAACATGACGTTATTTATTTAATAGTAAAGAACAATCTGTGATTTGAGAAGAATGCCCAGCGTTGTAATTTTCATATCAAAGCTGTTCATGAATGGTAGATGAACAAATCCGCCAGGTTTGGAAATCAAAAGGAGTTCAATTGTTGGCTCTCTTAATTTCTGATGTGCTAATCTTTAAAAAATTACATGGCCACCGACCAGAATCAATATCATTAACTTCTCTCTTGTTCATTAGGATATTGTTCTGCTGGAACTTGAGCACCAACCTTTCCTGGATCATGTCACCGCTTACACTTGCAAAAAACTTGGGATTATCACAAGGACTAGCCCGACGGGGCTAGTTGAAACAGCTTTTCTGCTTGATCTGGGAAGAAGGTGATGAACAGATACGCACCTATACGCATTAGATAGTCAGAAAGGAGAAATTGCTGACCATATCATCATGCAAGCTCTACAAGTTGCTGTGACTTACAGATAAGTACAGTTCCAAGTACTGCTGAGATCTTTCCTTGAATTGTGATCAAACCAGCTTTGCCAGCATCTTGCAACTCAGTAGAACCTTCAGAATCAAATGTTCCTGCACAAAAATAAAAATAAAACCGTCATTTCCCTTGCTCTGCAAACATTATAACTGCTTTGCTTGACAAGGAAGGGTTGGCTCCGGAGTTTTAACCTGGTTTTACAGACTGAAGCCCTGATGTTACACATGCTACATTTCTGAAACCAGCTGCCTCTAACTTGTTGGCTGCAGCTGTAGACCTTGAAATTAAAAAGAAGCCGAGTCGTGTCATGTAGTTTCCAGGCCAGGTAAGTTCGAGACAGTGAAGCAATGGAAAATCGAAGCGATAAGAAAGTAGATATGTGTTGCAAGTTATACTGGTAAACAGCGATGCCATCTCAATAGAAATTAATTTGGATAAGAACTTAAGAAGCACAAGGAGAGATAAAATTATGAGTAAAAACTAATTTCTACACAATGATGGATCTTCAGACCCCAGGAAAACATTTTGTTATCTCTCTTTTCACCGTTACTAATTTCTTATCAAATGCCCCTCTCCTAGAGCAACTTCAATCAAACATTCTTACCTGTGATATCAATGGTTTTGTTTGAAGATATAACGGTGGTATCGTAAACTCAAATTTTGAACTTCAACTTCCAGATTTTCCAAGATATAAACCTCAATCTTTAACATTTCTGGGATATTAACAGATAAACAATCTATATATTAAAGTCATATATTCTTGATATATCACCGAATTAAACTCTTCTTTAGAATTTAAGCATTTCTACTTATCCACACTGCTGCATTCCACAAAAAAATATATCATAAAAAGGGAAACCAAATAACAGAACTCCACACGAAACACAATTGCATCTTCTCTGATGAATCTCTTAATTTAAAGACCCTCAAACTGGTACAACAAAAATAAGCAGCAAAATTCCAACATAAGAGAAAATACAAATTGAAAAATACTTCTGCGTTAGTAGGTCATGCCATCAGTGGCAGAACAATAACTAACCTTAATCCTCCCTGACATACAATTAACAGTTTACTTTGAGGTGAAAGCTGGCTCTGCACAGAGTCCACGAATTTATCATTGAGCTTAGTGAATGGCAAGCCAAAGAACAAACCCGAGAAATTGTTGTGCACAGTTCTTTTTATTATTGTACCTGCAGAAAATTATTCTTAGGGAATGAACAACCAAGAACATAAATCAGCATTGAAAACTACAAAGGAAGAGGTTTTACCAAAGTCATTGTCTTGATTCTCGATAAAAAGAGGAACATGATAGCATGATTTTATATGAGCTCGTTCATATTGAGTTCTGTCTCGTACGTCAAGCACAACATATCCCTCATCCGTTACAAGTTTCTTTGCTTCATCTGAATTCACAAAATCCACTTCTGCTCTAATTCCAAAATTTCTCCAACGTTTTGGTTCTCCCCGGATGGTTCTTCTATGACGAGTCTCAAATTCCAACCAAGACGTCGTGAAATTACTGAAATCACAACCTTAATCCCTTATTCCTGTGTTCATAATCATCTATCTCACTTATAAATATGTTTAATATTTTTTTCTCCATATACTCATGCATTAACTTATTTCAACCAATTGTTTTGTACCTACAGATACAAGAAAATGTCCACAACCTCCTTTGGTTCTTGAGAAAACTATACGGTAAACAATCAGACTATTAATCTTCCTCTATATTTAGTATCTATGAGCAACATGATCACTTGAATAGTTGAGCTGCAATATTTTTGAAACTTGTAAACCCAAAGGAGGAGGACAAACAAACAAACAAACATTAAACTTAGGATTAATCAATGTTTTTCCAAACTCCCATCAATCTTAAAAACCAATGCGGAAAATAGGAGTAGTGAAATATAAGAAAGGTCGGGATTGTTTTGCAATGCTCACACATTAACGCAGCATTTAGAACCCAATAATAAACTTCTTAATCTAAAGCTTTCAAAGCAAAACAGCTTCTCAAAAGCTGAAATTTGAATTTTTTTTGGAAGAGTGAACCATATTAGCATGCAGGCTACCTATTCTTGAAGAAATTAAACATAAAAAGGCTGCGGATATGCATAGTAGAAAAAAATGACAAAAAAGAAGAAGCGAGAACAGCTTATATTACCTTCTCGAGGAGAGAGTTAAAGCACAAGTAGCAATTCCAGCCATTTGCAGTTCTGCTCCTTGATTATCTCTAGCTCTCTTTCTCTTTCTGTGTTTCTGTCTTGGCAACTTTGAGAATCAGTTGATTTGCTGGCATGGCCACATGAAATTTGGGAGAGGCAATGGGTCGCTGCCACGTGGACTGCAGAAGGGATATATTTCCATTCCAGATCTCCCGGCTCTTGCAAGAACTGGGCTTGTTTTTAGTTTATTTGGTTCATTTTCTTTTGTATAAGAATAAATTTACTTGCGTTCAATATTGGGCCTAGCCCAAGTCATATAAGCCTAATAACTGATCCAGTAAAGAATCCCATCACGGGCCCTTAATTTACTAAATTCCATTGCAGTTTAATTAATTAGCCAACTCCATAAATGTTTGACAACGAGGATGTTGGTGATGTTTCACATTTTTTTCTGTATACAAGGAAATTCTATCCATTTAAAAAATATATATTATACATCCAAGTGAGTAAAATTTTAATTACTTTAGATTTTTATAAAAAATATATGTTTGATTCGAACTCGAGACTTACTATTGAGATCGCACCATCTACCATCTGTTGGAAATGATGTTTCAAATCAACAACTGTATTTTGTATTTTTTAACTTTTAAATTAATTTTTTTATAATAGTTTCACATTGAAACTGTATTCACACTATTATTAACTTATTCACATAAAATTATTTCTAAAAGTAATTGAAAAGGGATCATGGATTTTTTCCACAAGTAAGAGTATATGGATTAGTTTACGCATCAACGTATTATTTTTTTTCTAGATAATTTCATTATTTTAATTCTATGATTTAAATATAAATATAGAAAATCGAGAAAATGGAGCAAATTAATGTCCTTACAAATTTATTGAAAATATTTTTTTAATGAATGGAATATAAATGTACTAGGAGTACATAATATTTATTAAAAAAACACTTAATTAGTTTTCTTCTAATTAACATTTATTATTATTGTTATGCCGATGAGAACTCCCTTCATTGTGACCTTTTATGAAAAATAAAGACAAATGAGATGTAATCTGCTAGAAATTTATTTTCTGAATGCCCATGTAAGTATGGAAAATTCTTTATTGAATTTCCAGATAAGGATCCAACTTAGATCGTGTGTATATATATGTATATATATACATATATAAGAGTCAATTTACATAACGTGAAATCAAGCCCGGGATTTTCTATGCATGGATCTCATTTTTCATGAAATTCCAGTGAATAAACCACTCAAATAATTCTGGACACAACAACTTGACCATAAAAAAAGCACCCGGCCAAGATGGCTCTGTCAAGTACCTGTCGCCACGGCAAGTGCTCTTCAGAATTGCTTCGGCACATCTTTTTGTTGACTCGAGCGGCGGGAGAAACTTGGTATGGTGCTGAACATTAATTACAATAAATCAGTACTTATATTCTTCAAGAACAAGGTGAAGTGGTAATTTTTCTGGTTACTTTCAGTACAAACTGTGAAAAGTGGTGGGGTTTTTCCTTACATACCTGGTTCGAGCCTGGCCCCGAGGCTGCATCGGGTGCAGTCATCTCTGACTCGATTAACCCTAGAAGCACAATTGTTATACCGATATCCGAACCGCATAAATGGATTTACGTACTGAATACAAGGCTGTTCTTGGAACTGGCGACCAAGCAGCCAGAGATGAATTCACAGCAATCTTTCCTTTGCTTTTCCTGAGGTGAGAGATAGCGAAACGCGTGCAATATATTGCGCCCCAGAAATTCACGTCCTGTGGAGGGAGGGGATGTTATTTTCTATGATATTAAGGCTAAAAATATATGTTAACATGCAGATTAGGGCAAGGAGGACATTGTTTCTCCCATCTAAAAGCTTAAACTAGTCTCTCTGAAAAATGGAAGAGGGCTGCCCCTAACCCGTAGTCTCTGCCGGCCCTCTTGAAATACGAAAAAAAAAAAAAGGAAAAAAAAAATCCCAAGCATGAATACCATGGTAAATGATAGTCCAAATTTCCAAATTAAGTTAAGAGCACGCCTTGATTACACGTTGATGGTATATACCAAGACAGAAGCCGAGTCAGAGAGTCTGCAATCTTCGAACAGTTCAACTCGTACAATCCCAGCGTTGTTAACCAAATGATCCACTGTTGAAAAAATAGGAAAAACCAAAAGGCCCGTATAATTAATATGTTGTGATAAATGGCACGAAACAATTTAGAAAAAAAAAAAAAACATGTTTCTTTCTTGTATAATTTCTTGCACACTTACGCTGTCCAAAGTGTTTCACTGCCTTCTCAACCAGTTCCTGGCACTCATTAACCTTAGCAATGTCCGCACGGATCACATAAACATCTGGTGAACCAAGCTCTCTTGCTTTAGCAGCTACCAGTTGAAGGCGGTCCTTCCTTCTCGCAACAATGGCTAATCGAGCTCCTCTCTTCGCGTACTCGTAAGCAAGATCGACCCTTTACTTGCGGCAACATACAAGAAAAGGGCAAATTATTATTAAACAGAAACCCAGTTGGGACAGTGTTAAAACTTGTAACATATTGGGATTTCGATACTGACCTCACCAATGCCAGAAGATGCTCCGGTGATGAGAACTACTTTTCCGGCCACATCTTCACTGAACATGGATCTTTTGATGTAACTTAGCAGCTTGAACACAAGATATGGCGGAAAGATTATCAGGAGTGAAATGACTGTTGTAAGAGGAAACACTATATTCAACACCTCGTGAATGAAATCCCTGGCCATGCTTTCTTGCAGCGAGAGGGAACTTGGGAGAGATCTAATTCGTTGCCAAACACATTGCAGATATTAGTTGGTGTTTGAAACTGTTTGCCCGCGGCAACATCTGATTTTGGAATCAAAATCCTATAAAAAATTAGATGCCAGATCATGCGTGTACACTCTTCAAAGAGAGATTGAAGCAATGGCTCCTAAATTAAATCCTCATGCTCCACAGTGATGTAAATTCATCTGTCTTTTTACTAATAAACAAGCTATTTCTTTGATTATTTGCGTGCTGTATGCTCTAATATGGCATTTCCCCTTAGTTTAATGTGATTTCCAGCACCAAGAATCTTGCTTGATAATCAAAATCCAAAAAAATAAAACTTTGAGGAATAAAATAAATTCTTAAAAAATAACTAAAAATACCCAATGTTTTGTGAGCATGTGAACCCGTGCGAATCTACAATAATTCACCAACTTCTTAATTATTTGATTGATTGATTTTTTTTAATAATTTTAGAGCACCAATAAGGACAATTACTATACATTTTTTAAAAATGAGGCATCTTCCATTCACTGAAAACTTGTTGTGACAAATGCATATAAAATAAAATAAAATGAATCAGAGGTGAACAGGCTTTAATCAAGCAAAGACAGTCGAAGAAGAAAAATACCATCACCCCCAAGTTCACACTTGAAAAAGGCTTTGCTTGGAAGCGAGGAATAGGCTATCCATGCATATAAAAGCTTTATTATTTGATATTGTATTTTAAAAATATTTTTGAGAAAATTTTGTAATATTTTTATTTTAAATTAAAATTTTTTTAGTGTTTTTAGATCATATTGATATGATTATATCAAAAATAATTTTTTTTTAAAATAAAAAAAATATCATTTTGATATGTTTTTGAATGGAAAACACTTTAAAAAACAACATCAACTGCACTTCCAAACAGGAAATCTCTATAGTACTGCTATTCAATTTTTTTATCAATTTTTATTTCAAATTAATTTTTTTAAAATATTTTAGATTATTTTCATGTGTTAATGTCAAAAATATCTTTTAAAAAATTAAAAAATATATTTTTATATATTTTTAAATAAAAATTATAAAACAATTTTAAATCATCAATTATTTTCTCAGAGATGCTAAAAAGACAGTTTCTAAGATAAAACAATTACAAATATCCATGGTGGGGCTGGGGTATAACAGTGGATTTTATTGATGATAGATTCATGTTTGATATTGTATTTTAAAAGTGTTTTTTTTTTTAAAAAATTAAATTATTTTTTTAATATCTTTATATCATTTTTATGTTATAATATCAAAAATAATTTTTTTTTTTAAAAAAAATATCATTTTAATTAAAAAAGTAACTTCAATCACTCCAAGACAGACATCTAAGCACAGTGGTTGCAACAACATGCTCACTTGCCTGGAACTGTCATGGATATTTCATCGATGGGTAATTGAAAAGGTGAACGAAGACAAAAGAAACGATGGTTCTTCAGTTTTGTTAAATTGAATGTCTGTAAATTTGTGGTGCATGTAAAACAATTTCCCCAGCAAATCTTGCTCCATTTTCATTTAGGTTTCCAGGATGACCTTTTTTCCCCCGGATTGCACAGTTGTATCCCATCAGAATCTTCTGTGTATTCTTCACTTATCTTACTGATTGACTGGTAGGTTTAGGTTCCGATGAACCTGTCAAAAACAATTATCAACAACGATAGACCAAAAGGAGGTATTGCAAATAGTTCAAAGTTGTCATTTGACCGACAAGATTGAGTCACTAACACAAGCTCTTGACTAATGGACCTTATGGATAAGAATGGTTGATTATTTTAAGCACCAGAGACTTCATGTAAGTTCAAGAAAAAGTTAATGAGATCAAATTACTTGCATAACTCACAGAGGGAGGGGGAAAATGGGGTTCTTCTCGTCCATCTGTTGCTGCTTCTCTCGGCCTACTCGAGTAGCCATTGATGGAGTGCTTGGAGCGGCGGGGCAGCCTGTCAGGTCAAAATTCATCGAATCAGATGTTCGCGCACCGATTCTAGTTCCACACTTCCCTGTGAATTCAAAGTTCTCTCGTTTGTAATCAGCAGTCTTGTTCTCTCTCAGCGTCTTGCCATCTTGTACAAGGTTCATGGAGTAAGATAACAAGTTTGCGCTCTCTATTTTGAATCATGTAAATTGTAAGATTCTGCTGCTTGTAGTTTGAAAAAGCCATGTACTGATGATACATAACTTGAATCTGGAGTCAACGAAACACTCTTGATAGGATCAATTAAGAGATGCAATTACTTTATGAATATCAAGTTTGATGGAAACTGGTCTGTCTTCGATACTAGAAATAGAATGACACGAGGATCGCAGTATACTCCATAAGAAATCACATAATTTGAATAAAAGAACTCCCAGCTTTTTGCTACGTTTGCATAGTGGGGAAGATGATTATGTAAAGCACACCTCTACCACAGTCCAGAAGTTGCTTAACCATTATTGTTGTAGTGTTTCAATTTGGTTAATGACAAAAGCAGTGGTCTCAAACTGGGGAAAAAATAATCATGCAACAGATGATTAAACTGCCGAAACATGTTTATTCAAATCATCCATCCAGACCTAAAAGGTCAAATTCAAGAAAAGAAGATCCACGAGTATGATTTCATCTCCGAAAACATGCAGGCAATTCAGCATACATCTATAACTGCTCTCCCATCGACCTGCCAATATCTTCATTTTTACCAACAATGTTGAAAAACTATCCCTCAACGGCGGATCTTTTCTTGGTAGTGTAAGGATAATACTCCTTGCCAGTGTCCAGTCTCGTGGTCTGACCTCCAGCATCAATGACTGCAGAAGTAACAGCAAGTGCTGCTCCAGCTGCAATAGCATTTTTTATGTTTCTTCCTGCAAATGGGTAACAAATCAATCACGTCATGTAGCAACCATAACAGTTCCACGCAGCAGGAGGCCAGAACTGACATGGATAGCATGCGGTAGAAGATCAATGTGCTAAATAAGACCAACATGGGCCACGAACAGGTAACTTGTATGCTCTTTGAAATCGTATAATTTAAGAACAAGAAATGGGAGGAAAAACAAATATCACTCAGACACGAGTTCATAATATAAGACCACAAGAAGAGAAGGAGATTGCAAAATTTAACATGAATTTTGAAATTTTAAAATTATGGTCTTTCCCAATCACTCCTAGTTCTCGAAGGAACATATGCATGTGCATACAATGTACACGACAGCTTTCAAAATCTCCAAGGTTGGAAGTAATGAGGGGGGTGTCAAAGATTAACTAATATCTTTTATCTTGGACTCACAATAAACTAAACAAAACAAAATGTCAGTAGATTTCAAGGATCGGCTGCTTTGGATGTTTGAAGATAAGACTTTTACCAGTGTTTTTTCTTCAGATCAGATATTTTCTCCCAACCGAGAAACCTGGGAATTCTGCTCCGCTAACCTATTAGCTTCATATCCATTTCCCTAAGACAGTCTTTCATCCCATCTAGAATTTATCAGTGTTATTGTTTCATCTTTTATTTTCCAAAATTTTGAGGAAAGACAGAAAATAAATTGCTTTTCTCAAGCACATGAATTCAGGAAGGATAAGCATACCAATGATGGTTGAAAATGAACTAATTTGTGCAAATCTAGTGATGGTATAAATAATGGAATAGAAAAACATTAGAAATTCAGTTATTGCCGTCACCATATTACTGATTGCCACCATTGACAAATTCACAAAGTTAAAAGGCCAATATTGAGCATGGATGACCACCACAAAAAAATTCTTGTAATAAACTGAATAACTAAAAAGATTAAGGTTGATTAATAACTAGATTTATTAAGTTATTGAGGTTAAAAAGCCTCAAACAAATACATACTAAGATCTAGTTTTTAATATCCAACTCTAGGTTATTCCATTTAAACCCCCATTGGATTAATGAAGCCTCGGATCAATCCACTCACATCCACTCCACAAATATGAGATTCTATAGGATATATATGGTCATTTATAATGGCTCATACTATTAACTCAAGGATTAAGCAAGTGACAAACAAGGAAACCTCATAACAAATTAACTGATTTCTCTGAAACATAAAAGAAGTTCTTTATACAGTACATGGAAATAAATGCCTCAAAAGGATAATATGTACCAATGATGCTTATGGGACAAGGTTACTAGGATACACAGCATGGTTACTACAACCAGCATAAAATTCCAAAATGAAATAGCTTGCCTAACAAATCAAAGACATGTTCAAGCTGCTTAGGAAACATATTTTCCAGTCACCAAATTTTAAATAGCAACCTTTTCATCCACTAATTACACCATATTGATATTTATAGAACCCTTTTATCTTCTCTGAGAGTAGCCAGTAGAATTACAAATATGACTCTCTCACCACTCTCAAAATAAAAGAAAGCTCTAGATAAATAAATAAATAAAGCAAGCTTGGAAACTTTGAAGAGTTTGTTTTTCTACCCAGCATGTTGGACTGAAATTTCAATCATATATATCCATATACAATTGAATTTCCTAAGCAATACTTTCCACACTAAGCACTTGCAACCACGCTCCATGACGCTAACAAAGACAGCTAAAAATCAGAGAACCACCAACAGCTCCATTATGTCAACTCTCAAACCAAAATCAGAGAACCTCAACTCTAGACCAGTTTACAGCATCCTAAACTATATTTAGTTCCCTTTCAGATCCCCTCTAGGTAGATGAAGCTTCAGATCCAACAATTTGCATCCTCCATAAGTAATAGTTCCTATATGTAGGCATTTCTAAATGGTTGAACTATAAACACAGGATTACGCAAGTGACAAACAAAGAAACCATAGCTCAAGAAAACAGATGTTTTTCCCCTAGAACATAAAAGGTCACAATTATCCAGTATGCAAAATGAAAACATCGCAAAAATATACAACGGGGCAATGATGCATGAAGGTATTAGTGTACCAGGATGCCCATTATGTTCATTCTAACCAACTTTAGTTCCATTCTGTAGCAGTTTCCCCATTAGCTAATCAAAGGCATGTTCCAGCTAAAAACACACTAAACTTGATGTCTTCTACCACTCACCACACGTGAAGCAAAACTATATCTTTTACCACTCATTCTCTTCATGTACAAAGATGGGCAGTAAGCACATATATAATTTTACTGTGTCCATTAAAGTAACAGCAAAGCTCTCAAGAAAGAAAGCAAGGTTTTAAAATTTGAAAAGTTAGTTTTGCTTCATGGTAAGTAAAAGAAACGTCAAAAGAATACATCTAAATAAGATAAAATTTCTAGATGCACTACTTTCCACACCAAGCCACACACTGTCATGCTTGATACCTCTACAATGAATCAACATTAAAAAGAAAAAAAGCACCAGTAAAAAGTAACGATAATCCTTACCTTTAAATCCTAGAATGCTAGCTCCAGCAACAAAACCACCAACAGCTCCATTAACAAAATCTCTCTTCATCCTATAATGCTGCACAAGCTGCTCAACACCGATGTAAACACCACCAATAGCAGCAAAAGTCACGCCATGGTTACCCATCATCTTGATTGTTCTTATCAATCCGGGAAGCGCAACACTTTTCTCAACACGAGGCACATCATGCCAAGTTGCAACAATAGTCCCCCATATAGTTCCGGAGACCAATCCCATAGTCGCACCCTTGATTGTTTTCATCATCGGAGTAGCATCATCCTCCAAATACCTCATTTCTGATGGATCCATCACTATTATCTCCTAACTGGGTCCCGCCCCAAAATCACAAACTGAACCAAAAGTTAGCATTTTCTACCACATTTAACGAAACCAAGAGAATCCCACATTATATATAAAAAAATGATCTTTCAATGACCCGGTTGAAATTACTTAATGGTTAGAAGAAAATGAGAGGCAGATAGTATAAGAGAATGCTTGGTAAGTGAAATCAGGCAAGGCAAGATCAGATTTGAGAATTAAAGTAAACCCTAGAGAAATTAATAATTGATGGATACAAGTGAATTGAAGAACTAATTGATTTGAAAATTAGATCTCAAAAAATTGAAATTTACCTTTCTGATTGCTGTTCTGTTCGAAGAAGCGAGAGACAGGGAGAACTGCACTGAGTAGAAAAGAATGGTGATTTTGTTGGAGTCGGAATTCACTCATCATCTACTTCTTGTGTCCCTGCGTCAGCTAACTTAGACCGTATTTACCAGATTACCCTCCCTCTTGCCAAATATTTGCTTTTAACGTTTCATTTTGTTTGAAGATTGTTTATTTATTTCTGTGATGGTTTGCTTAATAAATATATTATATTCTGCGTCAAAAAATAAAAATAAAAATAAAAATAAAAATAAAACTTAAAAGATGATGTGTTTAGGTCTGATTAAGTTTATTTACGAAGATAATCTCAACATTCCATCAAGTATACAATTTAAAGATGGGTATTTTAATGTTAAAATTTATTATATTTTGTAAAATGAATGATAAACTTATATATAACAGAATAGGTTAAACAATAGTGAGAATTTTTCCTTATGCTCGTGTTATGTAATTTAACAAAATATTTTTTTACAATTAATATAAGTTAAAACTAGTTCAAACTATTCACTTGTGCTACAAGTTAAATTATTATTTTTTAACATATTAAAAAATATTTAAATTATAAAAAAATATTTGAAATTGATATTAAACTCATTTCGATAAGTCAACCTTGAAACCCCCAATTCAATTCCTTGTTAATCTTGAGCTTAAAAAAATCATATGAAAGTTGTTTTGATATGACTTAACCAATTTAGTTGATGCAAAAATAATATGGTTGACTGGTAAAATATTATTAATGTTGAAATTGATAAAATATAAAGATATTGACAAAAAAAACCTCTCGACTTAACTCACTTAGCACATATTTAAAATTAAATCGTGTGAGAGTTATTTTAATATGATCCAAATGATTTAAACGATTCAAATATAATCTTCTTGGTTGTTAAAAAAAGTTCAAGGATATAGTCGAGAAAAGAAAATGGATAGATAAAACATCTCGAGTTTAAAATTAAATTATATGAGAGTAATCTTGACATGATAAAACTAATTTGGTTGGTCTATAATTAACTCAGAAGACTATTAAAAAAATACTCAACAATGAAATTAAGAAAAATATAAAAAAACTAAAAAAAATAAACTTTTTATTTATATACAGTGTTTATAAGAACAAGTGAAATACATAGAGAGATGAATTTATGATTTTTTTTTACCTTTTTTCAAGCTAAAACTAGAGAGATGCGTGGCCAATTCTTGAAAACTCTAATTTGACAAAAACTCTCTTTCCTGTCGAACGTTTTTTTTCCCCATCCAAATATAATTTGTTTTTTAATTTTTGGCAACTTGGGGAGTTTTTGGTAATTAAAATCGACGGGCACGAAGATTGCAATTTATGAAGTTTGGAGGAGTGTTCTAGTCATTTCACTCAGGGCAGTCATCGTTTGTTCCATCAAATTTTTGACCCGACCCGGAATCACATAACATACCAAAAACAAAAGAAAGGAAGACTTGCGCTAGTATACGCACGCACGCAAACTGCCTTCACTCAGGAATCAAAAACCCAACTCTGCACCCAAAACACTGAGGCAAAGAATTGAATTTGATTTCAATTCCACAAACTCTCGGGATAACAATTCAATTCCGAAATAAAAATGCAGAATCCCGATGACATCCGAAATCTTCCAATCGACATCACATTTTCTCGTCTCGGAGGTAAAATTTCAATTGCTTTACTTGATTTCGTTTTCTCATTCTTTGTCGTTTTTCATTAATCTCGTCGTCGTTTTTGTACTCAAGAATGGCTTGTTGATCGAAAACGAATCCCTGCCGATTGGAGAAAACAAATTGTATCAATAAGAGCTCGGATTTCAAAAGAATTCGCTTCGCTCCCCAAAGAAATCGATCCCTATTTCCAAACCCTAGACCCTGAAGGTAATGTTAGGTTCGTTTCGTTAATCTGTGTAGTCCCGATTTATTGAGTTCATAATTACTAAATTGACATTACTATCACTATTTACAGGGATAGGGTACTTAGAGGCTAAAAAGATTTATGAGATTCTTATGAAATCGAATCCAGAAAGCCGTAACATTTTTGGCCGGCTATCAGGTTCTGCTGTAAGTTAGTTATCTTTCTCTGTCTTTCTCGGTGTGCTTTATTTTAAAAAAAAATATTTATGTTGATGAAATGCTGCTATCTTTTTGCAGGGGGCTTGGGAGGCAGTTGTGCGCTCTTTCGAGAAAGATTATATTTACCTTGGTGAAGCTGCGCAAATAATCATCCAAAATGTGAATTATGAAATGTAAGTTTGCTATCTTCCATTTTGGTTGACTCAATAGTTTTGTTGAAGAATGTTTTGAATTTTCTTATTTTGTCAATCTGGTTTTTATTTTTGTGAATGCAAAGTCCGTATCAGAAAAAGCAGATGCAAAAGATCCAGCAACAACTGGCAGAGCTAGAGCGCAAGGAAACTGATATAAAAAGAAGTGCAGCTCTTTCTGCGACTAAATATGTTGAGGCTTGTCAAGAGCTTGGATTGCAAGTGAGATATTGGCCTTGTTCAATGATGGTTGCGGAATTGTATAGACATGGATATATGTTATTAATGAATCAAGTGGTGCTATTTCTCACTGTAGGGAAACAATGTGAGGGTTGAGCTTTTAGAGACTGCAAAATCACTTCCAAGCACGTTTAGCAAAATCCTGGAAGTTATAAACAGCGATACCATGTCACAGGCAATAGAGTACTATTCCAACTTCGTCAAAGATGTTCATACAGAAAAGGATGTAAAGATGACGGCCTTTTGTTTTTCTTTTGAATGATAATTGCAACATTCTTTTCTTTCATGAATGATGTTTTTATTATGAAGATTGAGTTTGATTGTTTTAATTAATTTCGTAAAATTGCAGGAACCTTTGAGAATAGTGTTGTTGAACCTGAAAGATATTCGTGAGAATCCTCCTTCTCTGAATGTTTGTGCTGACCCTATGATCCTCAATTCCTCAAATATTCAATTGGATTTGGATGAATCAAACCATGTGATAGGGGACATGGATGTTGCCGCTGATAATATTGACTGGGATATTTCTGTTGATGGTGCTGATATTGACTGGGATATTGGTACTGTAGAAGAAACAGATGATGGTGGTAATGATTTAGGTCCTTATGAAATCGTAAATGCCAGTGACATCTCGCAGAACTCTTCACTTAATGAAGCTGTAGAATCCAGTGAAATTCCATTAAGAAAAGAGGAAGAAAATGTGCATACTGAGATTTCTGTATCGGAAATTTGTTGGGATATTAGCGTTGAAACACCTCATGTTGATGCAACCAATGGCACTACTTCAGTAAACATGGGTTTGGAAAATCAGACATATTCTCTAGAAACTATAACCCACACCCCAGCAATGAAGGCAGGCAGGAGCCAGCTTTTGGATACAGAATACCGGAAAAAAATTCTTGATGATTTATACGAGGTACAAGCTAATTTGTCATATTGTAAGACCAGCTTGGATAATGCTACTGTAGTAACTTTTTTTTATTAGTTAATATTTTGCATCTTCTTCTTTGAGAACCAAGATGGATGATCTAGCATTAACAAAGCCACAAGGAACTCACTGGTTTCTACTTTTAATTTAAATTATATTACAATTTTTAGATTAATCTTTGATATTTTCTATTAATTATTCATTTTAGATAAAAGCATTTTTGAGTCAAAGATTGGCAGAGTTGAGGAATGAAGAGACCATGTCTTTGCAACATCAAGTCCAGTCAGTTGCTCCCTTGGTGCTGCAGCAGTATGCTCCTGATGCTATCGATACAATGTCATCTGATGTTTCTTTGGCCATTTCTTTACTGACAAATGGGAAAACAAGAGACTTGATTATGCTTCTTAACTCTAAAAGGTACTAATAGATAATGTAATTAGTTTAATCATTTATGGCTTGGCAATTGATATTTTGTCCTCTTAGTAATTTGAACAAAGTATGCAAAAAAAAGAAAAGACATTGTGTATGATAGTTTTGCTAAAGTAGAAGAGTGAATGTACGAGATAAGCTGAGTGGAATTTCCTTTTGTGTTGAAAAAGATACTGTGGGCAGCATCTGATAAACACTATATAATTCTTCTTGTTGCTTGTAATGAAAGGTTTGAAAATACCAATTGATGAATGTCACTGTTTGAGAATTGCAAAAGTCTGCAATTAACTGGCCAACCAGTGAATTGTTTGTCTTGTTATTAGGCTGTAGGAATCTGTTACTGCGTTTTATAATTTGAAAATATGAAAATGGACCTGCACTGCAAAAAATCATTTGGTGTATAGTAGCCATGAAAGCAGATGTTTTAGAGTTTGTTTGGGAACAAGTTTGCACCTCATTCCCAAAACGAAGCCTTAATATGGGATTTTTTTTAAAAAGTGTTCTGGAAAAGGAGGTAGGATGTCCTGGTCTTCATAGATATGGTAAATTCATTTATTTTTTCAGTCTGATTTAATTTCTTCTGGTAACTTTATAACTGTAGCTGTACCTTTTAAGTTATATGTGTTGTATTAAAAGTAGTCATGCTTTTACCCACTGTGTGTTTACTCTACTTGTAATCTTCCAGAGGAGAGGGAGTGAGGTCTTGAGGTCAAGCTGTGCTCTTGTCATCCAAAGAATAATATAAAAAAAAACATAGGCGTGCTTTTCTTTATGTAGTCATACTTAATTCTAATGTGTTATCCTGAATTCCAGATATCTGGACAGACTAGTGAGTGCTTTGGAAGCCAAGAAGCATCATGAGTTGAAATTAAAAGAGGGGTTAAAAGATGTGGCTGCTAAACGCATGGAACTTCACAATTCTTCATCTTCTTCATGGCCAAAGCAGGTAGGTTTTCTTCAGATAATAAAGTTGATTCTGCTTCCAGGAAAAAAAGAGTATTTATTGTCATAACAAGTGAAATGTTCTGTTTGTGTCACTCCTAACATGTGCATAACTACTTCATTCTCAAATCTACCACTAAAATGTCTGTCGCCACACTTGTCTTTGTTCCTTGATGGTGATCGATTCTCAAGCATTACTGTTAATTCCATGGCAAGATTTCAAAATTTTGTGTCACGTTTCCACGATAGTATTTTTGTAGGGGTGGGCAGTGGAAATCCTCGTGGTAACTTGACACACACGGACACACTAGCGATGTTCTTTAGGTCTGCTCAGGGTGGCACAATTGTGATCCCTCTACACCTGCTCATATGCACTCAAATCATTTTCTCGGGTGAAAACTCTTTAAAAAGGAAAATTAAAGTTGGCTGTGGATTTTTTTTTTTTGTGGAAACAAATTGAATTGTTGCTGTTTCGATTGCAGGAAGCAGCTCTTGCTAAAACCAGGGAGCTGAAGAAACTTTGTGAGAGTACACTTTCGTCCATGTTTGATGGAAGACCTGTTAATATAATCGGAGAGATCAATGCCATATTGAGTAGTGGAATTGGTGCATAAACTCATGAGATTCTTGTCTCATATGCTGTACACTTTCAACAGGAAACGTTGGAAAATGTAGTTTTATTAATATTTTATGGGTAACATTATTGTTGGTCATATAATGGATAGATGAATTACACTACTTAAGATGCACGTTACCATGTTCTAAGAAACTTCCAACATTCCCATTGTTTTAAAAGTTTTTCCATATTCAATATGCCGTGGTAATAATAATAATAAAATGACGTCATATGCTTGAAGGCTTGGCAAGAAAAAATAAATATATGGTTTGGTTTTTCTCGGTTAGTTTTTTAAAGTTTAACCAGTTTTGGATTTTCTTACTCAAGGTAGAAGTGTAACCTCTAGTACAATCAATATGGCGCGGCATTTTCCTTGACTAATTCACAAACTATCAGTGGGACAGTACTTTTCATGCCAATAATAACCTTTAACACACATGTCTTCTTAGAAGACACATATTTTCCCAATACTTTTTATTATTATATCATTTTACACAAGATAAAATAGCCTAATAAATAATTATAAATACATCAAGTTTTCAAGTAAGTTAACAATAAGCAAGGACACAAAACAAAAACAAAACAAGTACACATAACACGACCTCACCTCCTAAGCAAAGCAGGCTACAAAGCCACATGCAATTCCTATACTCTTTATCCTACTAACTTGCTAGTATTGTACTAGTTCTTGTGATTATAATTTTTTTTTAAATAGATTTTAAAAAAAAACTTTTAGTTGTGATTAAAATAGGTTATCAATTTTATTTTGTTATGATCAAAATAGTCGTTACATCTTGTATCATTTCACAAAATAAAACATTAGTCTTTTAGAGGTTTTAGAGGGTGTTTGACACTGCGTTTCAAAAATATTTTTGAAAAAAAAATTAAAATTAAATTTTTTATTTTTTATTTTAAATTAAATATTTTTAGATCATTTTCTTGTGTTGATGTTAAAATAATTTTTTTTATAAAAAAAATCATTTCAATACATTAATGAACAGAAACCACTTTAAAAAACTACCTCAATTATACTCTAATCAAGCACTTATTGCTATATCTTGTTGAAATAATCCATGCAAAATGGTAGTTCTTAACCATAGTAAATATTTGTAGTCATATATTTTCTTGTAAAACGTTTGAGTCAAAATATATAGTTAAAATAAAAAAAATACAACGTTAACAAGAATAAAATTAATAATCTTCATTAAAATTATTGTAAGATGGAATTTTGCTTGCAAAATATAAAATAACAGATCATCATTAATAAAAACTGATTATTTTAAATTTTATAAAATCAAAATTTGAAATACAATAATATCTAACATTTAGCATAAAAGATAAAAATTATTTAACTAACCAATCAATTTTTTCCTATATAGTTATATAAAAACAAAAATTACCCCACAACCATCAGTCTCCCAGACCACGCTGCCCATCACATTCATTCATTCTTTCCTTCCTCATTACGCAGGAGCTTGCACAACTGTGCGTTGCCACAAAAAGAAGAAGAGAGAAGAACGTACAGGGAACTAAGCGTATTGATTCCAGAGAAACAGAATTCAAAGACTGAGACTTGAGAATGGGGTTCTGATGATGATATTGTTAAAGGATAAATTTGCAGGCATTTTCAATCTCTTTTCTGTTCAGTGGAGTCTATTCCTGCTCTTGATTTGCTGATAAAAAATAGCAATCAAAAAATATTAGATACAAATTTGGTTGTTGATCTATCAGCAAGAAAATCCATTGCAGATGGCAGGTAACCCGCGTATTATTATTTTTTAGCTCATTTTTTTCGTGATTAATTCAAATCTACAATCATTTCTAAAAATAAAATACAATGTTGACCGTTAATTAAAAATCCATTATTAGTTCTCGTTCTTGAACCCGACATGACTGGAGGTTCTGATCAGGCAAACAAGGAAGAAGCCTCCTTTGTGTAAACAACCCACACAACAAACCTCCACCGTTTGATGATGAGGGCCTAGCAAGATTCGTCCCCACATCTCCAATTAGCTTGCTGTGCTTTTATTCTCATGTTGCAGCATAATACCAATTAAAGAAGACATTTTTATAGTTAGTCCCCATACTAATGTCCATTGTTTAGAGCAATTTTGGCTTGGTACCTAGCAGACAATGACAAGACAAGGGCGAAAGGAAAATATATAAAGACTTGTGTTAGTCAAGGAAGAATGATAAGAGGGGAGAAAAAAGCAGTTTCTATTTGCCAGTGAATTTATATACAATATACACACACAAAACTTAAACTTAGAGCAGCCGATGCAGCTATGCACTGCTATTTGACAGGTTCTACCCTTTCATCACCTGAGGAAACTCACAAAAAACTTTTAAGCATCACCTTCTAGGAAACATTTGAGATTCTGAAGTCCCTCAGCAGAAATGCTCCGCCGGAATCTAGACCTCTGTACCACTACCGGTGGTGGTGGCTCCAAGTGAAAGCTAACAATTACAACGGTCAGGTTGTCAGTTGCTTCCCGTCTTATTGCTTCCCCTACCATTTCTCTGCAGCACTGCTTCACATCATTGTGTTCTTGAAGTCTCTTCCGAACAAAATCCACTGCATTTTGGTTTGAGTAGACATCCCATATTCCATCACTTCCAATTATCAAAAATTCATCTTCCTTGGTCAATGTAACCAATTTGAGTTCTGGTTCAGCACTTAAGGGGCCACTTTTGTCACCTGTTTTCTTCATTCCTTCGAGATGCCAATCACCTAATGCACGGGTAACACCTAGCTGGCCATTTAGATAACCATCATCAATGAATCCACCTAAGGACTCAATTCTAGTCCTTTCTTTAATGCAGCAAGGTCTGTGATCCTCTGACATTTCCTTAGCTACTCCACCACGTGATAATACTGCCCGGCAATCACCAGCATTTGCCACAAGTAATGACCTGTCCAAGATAAAAACATTTTTTATTAAGCAATACACTATCAAAAGACATAATGGAATGCCAATATATGATGTTACTAAATGTTTGGAGCAGTTCCTAACAAGGTAAGATCTTGGGTCTCATTGCAGTCTTTATGAGAGGTCAGAAAGCTATAATTGGGTCATCATTCTCTTTTACCTTAAAGTAGAGCTCATTCAGGACTGTTACCCGGGACAGGATGATCGTGGAAGTCAGATATGGACTAAACAAAAGGGATCACATGAACTAGAAACTCCTGAATAAACCATAGGAAGGAGATGGCTGATCGCTAAATAAGGATAGGAAGCGCTCACCTCCCAAATATCATCGCAGTAAGTGCAGTAGTGCCAGAAGAATGGGCTGACTCGAGGGAGCATGACTTTTCAAAAGCAGCATCAGTCTCAATGAATGACCTTGCGACCACTTTCTCAAGTTTTACAGGGAAATCAGCATCCTCAACAATGACTCTTGGTAAATGTTCACATACAAAATGTGCTGCACTCTTTCCTCCATGCCCATCAAATACCTGTTTTCCAAAGTACTTGTAATGGTCAAAATAAGAATGAAAAACTTCCATTTATTATTGCTTGTTTATGCTTGTTGGCTTTATTTTTCTGAAGTATTTATGCAGTGCAATTACATCTTATCTGTTTTCAGACAAGCATAGTTAAAGTAAGAGAGCTATTCTTGGTGTCTGATCAAAAGAAAGGAGCATGCTTGAACTTTGGATCAACTCAGATGAGTTAGAAAGCAAGGGTATTTCTTCCTTTCTTTATTGAAAAACTAACTTCAGGACCTCTTCTGTTCATTGTAATTAATCACCAACGATGTACAGTTTTAACCAAGAGGAAAAGGAATCTCATCCATGCTCCCAAAATTATGTTGTCAATGGGTAGTTTCTAATCCTTAAACATGACAAACATTTGATCATTGATCCCAAAGAAGGATTCCAGTCATGCTAATGGCTCCACATCAGCCTCAAATTAATAGTCAGTTTTGCATGCTTAAAATATCAAAATGGAGATGATTGCTTTCCTTTATAGATAATAACCCTCTAGTTTAAAGTATCTAGCACAAGTATGAGAGTGAAAGTGTTGATGAATGATGTCCTTATTCAGAATGCATAACATCTTTTAATATAGGAAATACTGCTATGGAAGACTCATCAACCACAGGAAGTTTCAGGTCCCTTTTGCCTCTTTGTAGTTACAGGGGAGTGCTTTAGTTGACAGACACTCACTATTTGTGGACCTGATGCTTCTATAGTGTTACTTTAGACACAATTATGAGGCAAAATACAGGATATAAAGCACGGGTTTTAAGCATTCTAATTGAAAACACTGGCAACTTCAGATTTTCAAGTCTAAAGTGATCCTCTCAGATTAATTTAATGTCGACAAGTTCTGGTTAGATTTTAGACTATATAATACTTTCTAGAACCTACACACTTGTTATAAGTTAAATGAGAGAAAAGTGAGATCAAGACAGCTTCACTGTCCTCCACGTCAACCTGTCTTCTATAAAGGTATACTACAATGAAGTTTGGTAATCAGGAAGCAAAAAAGCCCTTATCCTAAAATATTGCTACCAGACAAGCTAGAAGAACAAAAGCTATGATTTTTCTTCATAATCGAACAGAAATCACAATTAAAATATAGGGCTTGACAAGGACCAAAACAACAGAAAAACGTAAAATTCACTAGCAGCTAAAATAGCAGATAAACAACAGATTGGACAATAACTTACACCATAGAAAGAAATGGCATGCTCACTGAGCAAATTGTAACCAAACTTATCAGCCAAATCACTGATGCAAACGTGTGTGTCTTCCATGTAAGGCCGACTACCAATATCAGACCATTCTCCTGAGCGAAGGTTGGGGGAAAAATCTGTTAACAGATTCTGTTTCCTTTCTGTGACCACTCTATCCTCGCAGATGCTTTCCAGCTGAATGAACAACCACAAACAAACAAAACTAAATTCGATTACAGGAGAACAAATAGTGATGGAGATAAATATTCCATAGAAGGCTATAAAATCAACTGTATATATATTTGTATGTGGCCATTGTAAGCATGCACTATTTCAAACCTGCAGTGAGGGGGGAAATATATGGTAAAAGAACAGGTAAACAAGGATGATACCAAGTCTTGGGTTATCACAACCAAAGAGAGAAATATGGGATTGTAATAATACTTATGATTAAGTGCAAATTCATGACCTCTTATGAGAATATGGACATAGAAAGGTTTGAAATGGTTAATGATTAAGAATCAAGACAGGGTTCCTACGTACAATTTAGAAGATACTATAAAAATAAAAGTATTGATGATTGATAACCAGCCCTGTTCTTTGATTAATACCAAAGTCACTGGAGAAAATAGAAGTACAAATATTCTCTCTTTCACCATCTATCTATCTCTCCATAACAACTATGAGGACAAGCAGAATAGTAAATACAATTGAAGTGAAATTATTTACCAAAGCAAGCAGTACCATGCAGGTGGTGAAAAAGAAAAGAAGTCATATAACTGTAACTAGCTCATTGAAGCAACAAGCAAGAAAATTTTTAGTGCAGATTGCAGAAAATCAAGGCAGGAAAAATATTGTATCCACATATCTCCAAAAGCCCACCAAATCCATGAACCAGAAACAATTTAATAATTATACAACCAACTAAGAACCTGAAACTTTTTTGAGCAAGTAGGGAAAAGGAAATTAGAAAGCAACACTAAATATGGATACCATGAACCAGCAACAATTTCATAATTACACAACCAGCTAAAAATATGCAATCTTTTAGAGCAAATAAGGAAAAGGAAATTAGAAAGCAACTCTAAATATGGATCATCAAGAGCTTCGACAGCTTGGAGAAAAAAAAAGAAGATAAATACAAATTCATCAACAGAAATCAATAAAGCATGGCATTAATGAACAGATAGCATAAAATAAATAGCTCAATTCTAACCAAACAAGTCTTCAAAGGAAAAAACATAATTCAGAACACAAACATGCACGGACAAAAACACAAAAAAAATCCCAACTTTGGAAAACAGTTGGTCAATTCCAAAAAAAAAAACCCGGCATAATACAGAGCACAAACAAGGGCCAAATAGAACAGAAAAACCCAACCTAGGAAAAGAAAGAAAGATTCTTACAGGATAAGAGTTAGCAACACTAATCCCACCACTAGAACTAATCAGAGAAGAGTCTTGATCAAAATTCTCCATCCGGGTTTGCAAGAGGTCACAATGCAAAGGCCAAGATTGCATCTTGTTGCTATTGTTGTTGCTATCACTATTATTGTCAACTGGGTTCTCCATTTCTTTCTCTGCATCCTTTACACACATGGTTGTGGTCAATGTTTTTATTATGTTGGTAACAAAAAAGGAAGGAAAAAAAAAAGACTTTTTAGAGTCTTTAACAACTAGTTGTTGTCTTTGTGGGAATCCAAAGCAGCAGCAACACGCCTCGCATGAGAGGAGAAAAATAAAGGCAGAAGAAGAGAGAGAGAATCAAAGAGAAAAAGCTTAGATTAGAGAGAGATGGAAGACTCTGTGGAAGGTAATGGGGTTCAATGGAGGAGTTGTTGAGGGCCGTGAGAGGGAGGAAGGGAGATAGAATATAAATAAGAGCCGTTAAATAAGAGATTTTTCTAAGAAAGCGTGGCTGGAAATCAGTTGGTTAGGTTGTAGTTGTAGACTTGTAGTTGTAATTGCTGCTCTTTGTTAATCCAAACGTTGTTCTTATGGGCACCATGGATATTGGATACATAATATAAAAATTGTATACTGTTTTTTTTTTTTTTAAATATATATATAGTAAGGACTTGTTTGTGGCTGTGTTTATAATGGAGTTCCTTTTTTATTTTAATTAAATTAATTTTTTTATAGTTTTCATATAATGATATTAAAAAAATATTATTTAAAAAAAACAATTTATGACATTTACCAAATATATCTTAAATGCCCCTACATCTATGCCTTTTTTTTTTTTTGCTGTTGTTGATGATATATAAACATCGATAGAAAGAAAGGGATTTTTTATATATAAAAAATAGAAGAGTAATTTTAGGGCTTCGAAGAATAATTCATGTTGTGGAATTTGTTATTAATCCATTATTGCATAACCTCGAGGTTTTAACATGATGGTCAAAGAAATATGCTCTATTTTTTTTTAAAATCAAATCTTATAGGATTAGCAAAAATGATATATATATATATATATATATATATTCTGTCGTGTCGTGTATTGAATTGACTATAAAAAAATAAATCTAAAATGTATTAATTTTTTAATATAAAAAAGCATTTTTCCATGGTGGTTGGAGAGAAAAAAAGTTTCTATGATGTCTTGATGAACGCTTATATATATGATGGAAATTATTTGCCATGAAATTTCTTGTGTTTCAGGGCGTGCATAGGCTGCAAGCCTTCACCTTTTGAGGCAGGCGATTGCCGTTTCACCCCGCTTCATTCCAAAAATATATATTTAAATATTTCATGAATTAATGTGACTCTTGTCAAGTTATTTATATTCGAATTATAAAAATTTAAAACGTGGTGCTCAGATATATTTTGTCTTTAAAAACTATTTACAGAAAACTAATAAATTATACGAAAATAATATTTAAAAGTTGGTTATGCTCTACTACAAGTTTTAAAATCAATTCAGATGGAAATAATTTCTTAATAGTACAAGAGCAAGACTCAAGCTAAAGATATTTTCCCTATTCTGTGCTCTATAATTGAAAGATGGCCAACACGATGATTTTCATGAAGAAACTGAGATGACATTTTCTTCAGAGGACATCATTCTTTATATTATGATTTTGACCACTAATAATTCTCGAATTACCCTGTTGGGGGCATCAATTTAACATATTTCATCTCCCTGCACCATCAAGGTGGGCCCTTGTGGAATAAACACATATTATTTTTAGGTAGTTTGTGTGGTTATGATTGGAAAAAAATACATGTAAAAAAGTTATAAATTAGAGTTATTTTTAATTGGGATTTTAAAACATGTTTTTTTAGTGAAAACCATGTGAAATTATGACATATATTGATCAATTAAATATATAATTAGAATAAAACATAGATCACATTCCACACGACAAACATATAGTAAGATTTAGATTCACAAATGTGAAGAGCGTGATTATTTTATTTCTAAGAGCTACATCGAGGTTGGTAAACCAAGTTACTAAAATGTATTTTATTACACCATTTTTGTCAAATAGCAATTGATTTCAAAAAATGAACCCTCCCTGCTCTAATGACAAGTTGCATCATGGGATTTTGTTTTGTTTTTTTAATTGGATAATAATTGCTAGGAAAGACCTGAAAATGAGATGATAGGAAAATTGGTTTGCGTGTGAACTAGAAGAAGACATTCGATGAAATGGGAAGATGACTTTAGATTTTGCCCTTTTGCTTTCCACAAAAGGTGGCGAGTCACCCCATTTTCTCCCTCACAAAATAAAAAAAAATAAAAAAATAAAAAAAATCTTTTCTTTCATATTCATAGCTGAAAAGATCTTCGCAATCTATGCCGGGATGGTCATCAGCCAAGAAACAAAGAGCTCACATCCTACGCTACCTTGCTTGTCTTTTATGGCGATGAAAAGAAACTTTCGACGAATACATCTCCAATGGCTCACAAAATTCATGACTTTCTACGAAGAAGACACCAGCTAGCCTCACATATTCTTCCTAGCAAAGAAAGTAGGATATTATTTTCTCTATGTTGTCCTGAAAGAAACATCTGTTTCTTTCTAGCTCTCTTGTTGCATTATCTTTTTTAAGAGTATTTTTTAGACTGAAAAAAATATTAAAATTAATAATAAAATGTTGGTTTTACAGGATAAATATATTCTTAAAATATAAATTAATTAATTGAGCTTTACAATGAAAAGGGAGTGGAGAGAAATTGCTCGGCAAACCTTGGATGATAATTACAAACCTTTTTCTTGCACTTTAAATGGTCAAAGCCAAAGATGGAGCCACTTTCATTAGTTAATGATTTTGTTGACAAAGGAATCTTTTTGGTTGCTTGATACGTGACCTAAGCAGGGTCTGGTGGGCTGACGTGTCGCATTTTGATCCATTAAATGATGAATTGGAGTTGTGGCACAAGCCTGAGGCATATTGTCTTTTTTTTTTCTTTTTTAAAACAAATCTACAAATTTGTTTGCTTTCTTTTCTTCCCGGAACATGCCGCCGAAGTTTGAATGCCACACGATTAATGAAGTTACGCGGAACCTGCTGAGAATAATTAGGTAAGTATTTTAATAGAATTTGGTAAATACAAGGTCAAACAAATACAAGTGAATTATTATAAAAATCATCTATAAGAGTATATAATTTCTCAATGATGTCAGTAATAAATTATTATTGATAATACTTAGCGTGTATTTTGAAATTTAAAAAAAAAAAAGATAGAGAAAAAAATAACTTGGAGGTTTATTTCTTTTAAAGAAAAAGTGATGGTCCAGTTAGACCAGCCCATCTAGCCAGATGGATTCAGACAGCACCGACCCGTAATCCTTTCACTGCCGAGAGTGGGAAGTAATCGCTGCTCTGTGAAACCAGCCTCACGCTGTACCCTCCACTCTAGGAGCCATGACACCAACGTCTTCACGAGGAAGCCATGGCTCAACTCCCGGCTTGAAACGGACAGGCCAGAATAAAGCTATTCTGAAGCCGACCATCTGGGCTGAGTCAACGTTCCAGCACCTTATAGCCCCCACTCGGGTTACAAGCCCACGTTGCCAGGCTCAGCTGATGGTCAGTCAGGTGAATGAGGGTTATAATGATGTGATATTATTCCTTTTCTTCCGATGTGGGATTGCTTCTCTTTTCTCTGGAGTCTATCCTGACTCACTTTTCACATCAAATCATCGTAAGTGTGGTGGGGGGGAATTTGGGCAGTAAAAATACTGTAATGAAAACGAAAAGGATAGGATGACGTTGAACAAGAATTGATTTGACTGTGTTAACATTTCACAAGTTCATGGCTCCAAGTTAAACAATCACCAGCTTCACAGTTCATGGTTTTGCTTCAATATCTGGTAGGAGAAGACAAACAAGGGACCATGGATATATATCACTTCTGATGGAGGATGCCAAGGTGATTACAGATTAGAACATGAAGGGGAAGTAGAACTATAAATCATTACATCTAAATTGAGACATAATCTGGATGTCTTTATAGGTTTTGGGCAAGTAGAAGGGCTGAAATGGTGTCAATTTTAGTCCTGCTAAGCCGTATCCAAGGCAGCTAATTAAGGTTGCATGATTAGGAACCACACTATGATTTTCCAGATCTGGGTTATGCTTTTTTTACAATCATTTAAAATTATTTCTGTCAAGTAAAATTCAGTTATTCCTATGGCTCACAAAGTTCATACTATGACAAGGAAGAAAACATGAAACTCCCTGTATTCTTCCTGGTAAAAATAAATAAACTCATAGAATTGAAAAGGAATGAAAGAAACAGATGCGGTTTCAATGGCTCCTCGAGTGCAAGATGCCATTTTCCATTTTCTATGTAGAGTTCTGCACCAGAATGCCAAATCTATTACAAAATCTAAACAAAAAAGAGAAATTACATCATGAAATCACCATATCCAAAGTCAAGACATAGTTGATCGTTCTCAGTATTGGACTGGTAGAGGGGATGGCATGCAGTGTCCAAGGGAGGAGGAATGGTTCGATGAACTAAGGTGGCGTCTTGCATGATTCAATGAATCGATAACAACAAACACAAATTATGCTTTTCCAATTCCGGGATGAGCTTCTTGACTGTGATGGCGCCGCAGAACCATTAAACGTCAAAAACCCAGAAGGAAAAAAAAGAAAAAAGTACAGTGCTGCTGATGTAACAAAGAAGCCATAATCATGTAAGCACCTATAAATACAGAGATGATACCATGTCTTCAAAATAAGAAACCCATTGTTTGTTTTAGTGTTCAGAAAAAGGATAAGAAATAAATTAATTTCTTCATAGCTGGTGTTCCTGAGAACATGGTCAATTAAGTTCCAAATGTTGGGAAACCAACCATGTTTTTTTCTTCAAAATCATGGGATCAATTTCATGATAGTGATATGAATATTCAGATCGGAAAACCGAAACCTGTTCCAATTTGCCGTCAGGAATGGAGCTACACCAAATCCATATGCCAAGTCGATATTGCTCTTTTTAAGAGAAAAAAAAAAAAGAAATGTAAGATTCAAGTGGAGAAATTTAAGCTTGGAAGCTATCAGTTCAATATTTTTTTATCAGTTGAGTCTGTCTTCGCTATCTTGAATTTGAAATAAGTTTCAAGTCAGACAAGGCGATATCACCCGAACCCGAATGGTTAAAAGAAAATTATACACATTCCGACAACAATCCACGTTCCCCGCCATGATAATTCTTTCCGGTGAAAGTATCCAACGTAAATTTTAACTTCTAATTCTGCTCAGATGATCCTGAGCAAGAGACAACACAAGGCGGTTTGGCATCTGGGATGAGAATACATAAGATAATAAATGCACACCCCCTCCTCTCCCCTTTGAAAGCCATCCATCAACCTCGCATGCACGCATAGGGAAGATGATCGATAATGCAATGGGAAGAAAAATACAGTAATATACACCGAGCGCATTAAATACTTTCTCAATAGTAATGTCATATCACAAAACCTTCCCAGCAACCACATATCAGAGCAATCCAGCAAAACAAAACAGATGGTGATGAGATATTGAAAAAAACAGTTGAAGCTAATTTGCTTTAAGAAGATGAAGACTCCAAAGTCTACAATGCTGTAACGGTATAATACGGAAACTAAGTATTTCATCTCAACTAGTTGACTATTAACTCGAGAACATGTCCAACCATCAATGACATGATACACAATAGAAAAAATAAGAGCAACAGCTATTCACCTATAGAAGAAACGCATTATTCTTAGCTTTCTGAGATCATAATCACAACTTCAGCACTTGAATCCTTTGTCCAAAGATAATAAGATAAATCACTCAGTCTGCATCAGTAAATAAGTAAGATCAATAATATATATAACCGTAACGTTTCCAATATGAAAAAAAAAAAACAGAGATTTTATTCATTTCTTTTTGTTTCAGCATTGACCATAGAACTTTTCAGAACAAAGGAAATTTTCAGCAGAACATTCTAATACCTTTTGGCGTTTTGAATTTGGTGGGCTTGGTTCAGTATCACTATAGCTACGAGATGTTCCAACACCAGAGTTTTCAGCCTGCAAACACGTCACCGGTTAGCCTTATGGCTGTGCATGTTTCTATGCACATGACAGTTTAGCTCGACATATTTACAACATCATGCCGTCGACATAATTACAACATCATGCCGAAGCCTTCATGAGTCATTTGATTGGCTAGAGTAAGAAATCCAGAATATCAAGTGGCATGAAATACAAAGATCCATTAAAAGAGTAGCTGAAAAAGCTACTTACATTAGTCAAAGAATCTTGAGGCCTCTGGTGCCCAGAGCCACTTGCTTCTTCTGGAGGTATGACATTGGGTTCTGCACCTCCACTTTGAGATATGAGAGGCATGATCTCACGAAGCAGATTAGACAAAAATACCCCCTCATCAGTAGCTCTTGGTTCTGCTTCTGCTTCTGCAGTAGCAGTAGATGGCTCAGGGATGGAACTAGCAGTTCTTAATTGTGAGCTGGCATCCTCCATGTGGATATCACCAGGTAAGATGGTCCTCAGGAGCTGCATAATACTGTTAGGGATGGGTCGTTCAGAATCCTGGTTGTTTTGTGACCCACTAGCTGACAGAATGTTGATGCTTATACTGCGAGAAATAGAAGGCTCTTGTCTTGGATTTGGTGGCAATGATACTGGAAAAACAGAAAGGTTGGTCAACTAACATAGAACAGTTGAATAAGATCATTTCTTGTCATGGAGCCATATTATCAATTATTGAGGCAAGATAAAGCAAGCAACCATCAATACTTTGACTGTTATACAAAATGTTTACTTCAATAGAACAGAAGTTTTATATGCTACTGTAAGCTGGAAACGCTGTTTTCATGCAACCCTATGACAACATGTTCCCACAGGTTCCAATCAACTCTTTACAGGCTAAAAACATAGAAGAAAATTCAGGAAACATTTGAAAAAGGAAAATACAAAATTACACGTTATTTTCCTCATATTTTAGGGTGAGGGTGAGGATGGGGAAAGTAAGTTTTGCGGTCAAACTGGAATCTCCATGAGTATGGATCAGAATCATCAAAGAAGGGTGTGTTTGTTCTGTAACAATAAGCATGAAACTTTGACTACACATTCTAGGAAAGAACAATATATGTGGAATGTTCAAAAGGAACAAAATATGTGGAAATCGCCGTCCCTCCCCCATGCAAGATAGGGGTGATTATTGAAGACGTAAAGAATGTTGGGGCAAAACAAATAACACTATATGCATAAGCCATAAAGCACTGACAAAGATATCAACCACCATTAGCAGCACCACAAGTAAAACCACCAACTGATACACTCGAAACATAACATCTCCCTTCAAGCCTCCTGAGCTTGCACTGGAAGAGATGTGCACTGCTAGAAACTTACAACTTTTCTATGAACCAAGTAATAATCCTTGTAACTTTATTGAACTGCAGTATTGTCACATTACCATCTCTAGTGCGATGTTCAATATTTTGCTGTTGTACAGCAGGTTCAAGGGTTGGCGGCTGGTCAGTCTGGACCCGAGCAGCATGATGCTCATCAGATGCTTGAGATCCTTGTCCACCACTCCCATGCCCAGAAGCTACATGTTGAAATCTTCCAAGAACAGGATAGTACAGGCCTATAGAATTACCAGATGAATCAGAAGGAAGGCGGCCAAATGTTCCAGGAACAGCAGCAACCATGGTTCTAAGAGGCACCACTCGTACAGCTTCCCCAGAAAAAGATGAACCCTCTGAGACCCTTGAAGTTGTTTGATTACTAGGATTTTCACCACCAGAAATAGTTGGGGGGTTTCTCAGCCCAGCAGTCTGCTGTGTCTGACCACGGTCCTCGCGATTATTGTTGGGAGTAGCAGTTGATGAACCTTTAGTTAAAAGAAGATACGTTGATAAGTAGATTCACACATCAAAGAAACCATACATATTAATAATTCAAAGCATCAAATTTGAAGATAACCTCTTCGTATTTGTATATCAATTCGCCTTGGAAGAATCCCAGTACCAGTACCAGTACTATTAGCCAAACCAGATCCAGGCTGCACGGATCCCACAGGCATGGCACCAAAGCCAGTCCCTGGTTGAAAAGGAAGGGGCTGCATGCACAGGAGTGATCAGCAGAAAACATGATATGGAGCAAATTTAAAAGGGGAAAAACAACAAATAAAAAGAATTCTTAAGGATGTCAAGATTATGACCTGAACCATTAGAGGGTTAGGACCTGATTGATTGATAAAAATTGCAGGGCCAGCATTAACCACAGCTTCGGACTGTAGATATTCAAACCAAAGTGACCCATACAGCTCAGAAGATGCCCCGCATGAAAGAATGCCATAAATGAGAAATTAAATATAATCTTACCGGTGCTTGACCTAGTCGTAATGTCATGATTGTACGTCCAAGTTCAAGTAGAAGTGCACCTAAATTATGAAGTTGGACTCCAGTTCTCAATGCACTAGACTGAGTGGTGTGTCGCAATGCAGAATCAGTAATATCTGCTTGATTCACTAGTTGTATTGAAAGTTGCTGCCAAAATACAAAACAAACAGGGAAGGGGATACAGTGCATTTAAATCTTAGTTCTGACAATGAATAGAAGAAAGATGAATGTTCATGTTGTAATATTTCAAGGTTAAGAGAATCACATCTATAGCTTTAAACATAACAAAGAAACATTATAAGAAGATGACCAGTTCCTAAGGCCACATGCAACTAAACTTCACTGGTGAAAAATGGAATATACAGTTGGCTACCCAAAAAATAATGGAAGACTGAAGTAAAGACAACAGAGAACACATGAAGTAGATAAAATGATGTTAAATAACACACAAGTAAGCATTCTGCAACTTGTTCAGTGAGTAATTGTCTACTAGACCGAATCACTTCTGCCAAGGATGCAGGTGTTGGAAGCCTTTCTTGTCCAGTTCCTGATAGTGACATGGAATTAGAATCTATTTGCTCAGTCCTGAGTGCAGCATCTGCTTGTGCATTGTTTTCCCTGCCTCTGCCTGTCAATGAAAAGAATTGCAATCCAATGACCAAATCAGCCTTGTTGAAAAAACAACATTTTTTAACCATAAAGAATTTTGCAAAAAAGAGACACTGACCAAGGGCATCAAATTCTCGCCTAATATGGCTAAGATATTGGGACAATGTTGTCAGAGAATCAGGAATTACCTACAAGGACCCAGAAAATTAGCGTCTAATATTTAAAACTTCAATAAGATATGCAGGCCAAAAAAATCAAATTATAGAAAGAGGATAGAGGGTGGGAAAGAAGAGGACTCCCAACTTACAGGAGGATTCATAGACCCCAAGGAAACTGCTGTTGGAAGCCCAAAAATATTTTGTGCTCTATCAGACAGGCCCCTAGTGCCAGTTTGTTCAGATTGCAGCTGGCTTGTGCCTGTGGTACCACCAGCAGCTGATGTTCTTGGCATACCACGCTCCTTAAACATCCATCCCAACCAAAGAGAGTAAGACCAAAAACATAAATGTGCATTTACAGATCTACAGAAGCATTAAGGTAAATATTTTCAATTTGGCAAAACATGAATTAGCTTGATATCTCAAAATAAGTCTAAAATCTATAGCCAAACAAAAGCTTATGATTGACAACTTCCAAATACAAAAATGCTAGACATTTTACCCTGAAGACATTTTGTTTGTCTGTCTTTGTAAGAGAGAAAATTGGGAGGGACTTTGGAGGGAAGAAAAGCCCCCTCCCAAACAGCAACAATAGATTTTCAAAAGTAAAACAAAACAGTATTTAGTTCAAGAGTTGTAGAATTTAAATGTTTACCCTGACAACATCTACCCCTTCACTGCCTCCTTCAATATTTGAAAACCCAAAAGATCCAAGGACAGCAGAGACAATCTGCTCCAAAGAATCAATTAAGAGATAGTTATGGAACTATTATATCATCTGTATGAAAACCCAAGGTTGCTATATTCAACATCTAGTTGTAGCCTTACCCTACTGATTTCTGGAGGAACTCCATCCCCTTGATCAGGCACACTAAAAGTTTCTATCACAACACTGGGAGCCACCTGACCAGTGTGACGGCTTGAACCTGATGCAGGATCATTACCTGCAGCAATAACATGTAGGAGTTAATCCTTGGTTCATTTTACTAGCACTTGAAAGATATAGTAGAAAAGGAAGAAGAAAGAAATAAAGGTATATAATCCATTTCAGAAAGTCAGGATGTCTTCAGCTAAGTTTAGATTGTGACACAAACATAAGCAGTATTGCTACAGCTATTTCTAAGTTCCTATAGATGATAAAGTGACAATTATTATACTTAGGTTGTAGCATTATTTCTCAATAAAAATATCAGCATTCAATGAGAACCAACAAAAAACTACCACTTGCCTTTTTGATTCATACGACAATATTAAGCAATCACTGAAATTAAATTCCAAGGTTAATATGTTATATCCAGAATCCCATTTGTTCAACAGAAAAAAAATGATTTTCCCAGTATCTAGTGCTTTCCACTAAGGTGAAGTTGCATCTCACAGAAGCAAGTAAAAGATGTTTCGACTTCCAAGACTACAAAATCTTAGGTCCAGCACCAAGGGTTTTTCCATTAGTGGGGGGGGGGGGGGGGGGGGAGTTGTATTCTATACCCAGCTTTTAGTAGTATAATTAAAGCAGCACAGGAAGCCATACTTTAGATGATGTAATGTGTTAAACACTCTGTGGGGAAATCATCAACTATTGCTAGTAATTACCTTTTACAGCAATTTTTTTGTTTTTTGATATTTAGAGCCTGTGGGACATCTGCGGGAACCTTTGGACCACCACAACTAGTCCTCCACAGCTTAATGAATAACCCATTACTGAGACAAACTTAGTACAGTTGAGAAGAAAATGATGCAAGCAAATGTTAAAGCGAGCAAAACCTGGATGATTGGATAAGCCCTCGGATGATTGGGGTATAGGTTGCCTAACCACCATATGCAAGGTGTGACCATCTTCAACATCTAACTTGTGTTAAGTGAATAAACCAAACCAAACACTTAATATAATAAGACAATAGTGCTAATTTTGCAAAAGCAGAACAAGGATACATCAATTTTCCTTTTGGAACAAAAAAAGGGGTTTAGTGCAGGATGGTTTAAAGGTTACTGGTTAAATCAATGAAGAAACCAATCCATACAAGATCTAATATTTGTGAAATTGTTGTGCAAAAGTAAAATGCTAACTTGTTCATTCAATACATGTTTTGATTCAAATGCTTTACCCGCATTCAAAGTTTCCTTCGAGCAAGAAAATTACCCTCGCAAAAGTACAACAGAAACCAGCAGAACACAATTTACTTCAGAATTTTTTTTGCAGATGCGGGCTTGTTTGGAATATATACATAGACAAGTTTGGGTGTTTGCTTGGGTGTGAAAGAATCAATTGAAATGTGACATCAGTTCCCTTTTCTCAACCTGAAAAGTAATCCAAAGTTACTCACTCTCCTATAAGTATGTTAATGAAGAACCAACGAAGAGAATGGTGCAGTCATACGTGCTTATACCACATGTCTTTGACCTCTTTTTTTGTCAAGGCTTTTTCCCATTTCACATCCGTATTAGTATTTCACAGACTTACAATTCACTGTTGCTGATGAAAAACATGAGATTGTTTAGCATTGCAGGATACATCTCATGGACATGGAGCACTAAAATGTGAGCCAACTTGGAATTTATACTTCAGCATAGCTGGAATCAGCTGTGAGGAACAGCACTGCAACACTATCCAACCACAACTCAACCTTTTACCAGCCAATACACAAACTCCAAGTTGTCCCTATATAACTCTTTCCATTGATGTTGTGTTAATAAGCTCTTTCCACTTTTCTACCTAGCTTTACAGTTTACTGTCACAAATAAATGTGTATCTTTGGTTCACTACTTATGTAGCACCTTCATCAAAACTGCTAAAAGAAACTTGAAGTAAATTTTTATCAATTTCCTCGCTTTGGATCCACAATATTTCTTTTAAATAATGTACCCGAAGTTGCATTTGAATCTTTAGAAAAAAGGATACGATAGGCAGAGAGTAATTGGTCATCTTTTAAAACTTTTCCACGGCATATTAAACGTTGTTGTTCTGATAGCACACCAGTGACAGAAGCAATCTGTTCTTTCAAAGCAGGAACTGGCATCTGCAAGGATATTCAAGAAAGGTGAAAATAAGATGAAATTAATGGCTTCCACAAACAAAATTCATGTACAAGTTATCAACTAGTAAATTCTCACTCACGTATTAGCATACAGGCCCTATTAAGATCATAATGCAGGGTACATTCTTACAACTAAAAATTTAGTGATGACAAAAAAAAGGTTTCATCAGTGTTTATGTATAAAAGACATAGGGAAATGTGGATCTTCTGTGATTGAGATCTGCTCCTCGGTAAAAATAGGTAAAATGCTGGACAATTGAATAATACTCCATAGTTTTTAACTAAGTACTTGTTGAAGAGAAGCTTTTGAGAGGGGAAAGGGAGGTCGATGCTAGAGTGTGTTTTCTTCAAGTCAGCTGTGTGGAATTAGGCAGGTATAAATGGCACAACACAATAAATCATTTATAAGGACTGGAAATCCTGATGATGTTGGTAAAGTGGCTTCAAGTGTAATTGTCAAGACCACCTAATTCAAATACCCACTGCAATGACGTGAGACACAATTCAGTGGGAGCCAGAGCTTACCTGTTTATCCACCCTCAAAGTATAGGTTTGAGAATCCAATGTTTTTATTTTTATTTCTATATTTGTTTCAGAACCTTCCGCCTCACCAGCTTTTGGAATTTTATCAGCAACATTACTTCCCATTCTCGTCAGATGAATGGACACCTACAACCAAGAAAGAAAATGAAATAAATACAGGAGATTAGGTTTGGGAATTGCTAGGATGAGGCAACAGCATGCTTGTATATCAAACAGATAAGTCAGTGTTATATTGGTAACATAAATAAGGCTCCTTCAGAAACAATAAGTGCACTAACACCTATAAAAGGGCCTGACAGTTCTCTTCATTGTGGTCATAATAAATCATTGTCGAGAGAGAGAGAGAGAGAGAGAGAGAGAGAGAGAGAGAGAGAGAGAAGGAGCAGAAATTCCAGAAGAAATAGCAAAAACAGGTAAGAAGAACATTGTTGCATATAAGAAAATCCTGGCTGCCACCATCATATACACATATTGCCAAAGCAATATGTACTTCAAGACAACTTGAAACAATATTTCTGCTTCTTTCTTTTATTCTTTCTTTTCTTTCTTCTTTCTTTTGTGTGTTCATGTGTGCTCATGTGTAAGCACCATGCATGTGTGTCATCTGAGACGATCAGAAAAATCTCCAAACTTGCAACACACATACAGATAGTAACAATATGTGTGAATAATACAACAAGTCCTGCACCCAACCATGATGAACAGCATTGATCTAATGCTTGATATTCTTTCCATTTTACCGACTCAGTAGGATATCACTAACTGGATGAAGGTGACTACTGAAGAATCCTTTCTGCAGCTATTAGTTAATATTTTATGATGTCATAAAGGAGAAACATATCATAAAGTTCCCATATGAGAAGTTAGTGTGTTATAATACTGATACAACAGTCATGACTGTGTGAAGTTAGAGTGTTATAATACTGCTACAGCAGTCATGACTGTGCTTTCCCAACACCTCAAATGGAACGTTGTAGCCAGCAAATCATAGTTGAAGCATTCTCCCAAGTTAGATTAAGTAGCCAAGTAACATTCCCGCCTTGGAGTTCATTGTATTCTTGTTGTTACCAGGAGCAGAAAACAAGTTTCCTGAACAACTCTAATTCCATGTCATGTGTATATATGCACAGACACCTGCGTCATGTTTTCCTACTGAAATCAACATCGGGCCATAAAATCCCAGGATCAAATCCATTGTATATAATGAAGAAATCAAGCTCCAAGAAGTAATGACATTATCGATGTATTTATACTTCATATTTCACTCCACATAGTAAAATTCAATTTAAACTCTAAATTAGAAGAATTCAATCCAAGCTTCTACCATCAAAACAGCTTATCTGGAATTGGGGCCTGCACCCATTTCCAAGCTAATTAGTAGTGGACGAGGGAAAATCAAACTGTAAATTCAAATATAAAACTAAACTACTGTCCAGATAAAAACATTTAGGACATTTCCATTGACCAGCAAATAGAGAAAACAAAGAACACTCTTATCACATTCTACATATCTAAAAAGAGTACTTTTAACCCTAGTTATCATTAAACACCATAATTGACAATCTTTAACTTCCATCACTCACACTTCAATTAAACATAAATCACAGGAAAAAAACGATAAACCCAATAATCTTGATTGAAGCTTGATCAAGTTACCACAACCCAATTACCAACCTTTCCCTTGAGTCACATGCAAACAATCAAAATCCATATACCATTTATCTCTCACTCTATAGGGTTTACCAAATCTTGATCAAACAAAAAAGATCAAGAGTTTCAACTTTTGGGTCCTAAACAATCATCAGAAACATGCAAAACAACCAATCAGGTTCCAAGATTGACAGCCCAATTCACACAATCAATAACTCGATAAAGAATACAAAGAAAAGGAAAGCACACAGGATAAGAAAAGAGTCTGCAAGTTACCTGGGATAAGAAGAAATACTGGTTTACAAAGGAGATAGGGAGAGAGAGATTAAAATAAAGATGAGAGAGAGATAATATCTCTCTCGTTTAGTTTCTCTCTGTATCCTGGGGCTGACACCTGAATTATAATTACACAAACTGTAAACTTATATCTCTTCTCTGTCAACTGTATTGTCTGTACCGTGGACAATGTAGGGCGAGGTTGAGAAGATTATTAAAGAAATAAAAAATTTAAAACTCACTCAATCATTAAATTTATATAAAATTTAAGATTATTTTGAACAAAAGATTATTTTGAACAATTCTATCATTTTAAATGAAAAAAACTTGATAAATAATATATTGAATCAAATATTATATAAGAATAATATATATAATTAAAAATATGAGTATATAAAAATTATTCTCCAGTAGATTGAGTTATTTATTTGGATGAATTCTCAAAGCAATGAGGATGACTGGATCCAATTTATTTGTATGGTGGTGAAGTTTAGAGTTATAGATATTGAAGTGCTGGTTATGGTAGGAGTAGAAGACAAATAAAGTATAAAATCTATCTCATCACCTACTAATATTTGTGATGGTTCGTTTGTTTTTGTGTTCAAAAACTTTTTATTTTATTTTATTATATTTTAAGATAAGTTTTTCTATGTTTTAAATCATTTTGATATGTTGATAGTAAAAATAAATTTAAAAAATATTATTTTGAATAATTTCAAGAAAAAAAATATTTTAAAAAATAATTGTTATCACAATCTTAAATATGACCTAAAATAGATGGTGGTTGGACTCTGATTTTGATTAAATTAACATTTTAAGGTATTTGTATAGAGTGATATAAGTTTTTATTCATTTAAAATGAGTTTAACAAAAAAAATCAACATGAAAAACAAAGGTGATGAAAACATTTATAAAAAAAAATAAGATTGACTCAATAGTCACATTAATGATTTTATTTGACTCAATAACCTTGATTAATTTCATAATATGGTAAAACACAATAAGTAACAACAACAAATAAATTTAAAATAAATAAATTGATCTCATTAACATGAGTTAACTTGCGAAACCTGTGACTTGTTATATGAGATAAGAATAATCTCATAAAATAATGAAATTGTAAAAAAAAAAAAAAAGACTTGAAAAAGACCTAATTCAACCCATATCAATCTTTCAAACCCATCATATAGAAGACAAAAAAAAAAAAAAACTATTAAGTCAAACTCTAGATCAACAAAATCTTGATCAATAAAATATGAAGGGATATAATTGAAAACAATTTCTAATAAAAAATTAAAAACAAAACAAATAGAAATAAAAAAAAGACCAAATCTAACATAAAATAAAATGAAATAACATATCGAGGGATGCAATTGAAGAAATAATTAAATTAAAAAGAATTATACAAAATATTGATGGATGTAATTAGAAAGATAATTCAATTAAGAGAATGATTAAAAAAAATCTATCAAAATAATAGGGACCAAATCTGAAGGGGAAAACACAAAAAGAGGATTAAATGGAAAGAAAATTTTATTTGTATGAATTATTTAAAATAAAACAATTAGTAATAAAAAGAATATGGATTAAATCTAAGAGAAAAACAAATTGAATGACTACTTTGAAAATATATAGATGAAGGCATTGAAATCAAGGATGAGATGGGGGTAGAAAAAAATATTTGTTGCCACAAAATCTAATATCTTTAGCCACACAAGCCGCTCACGAATGAAACAAATACCATAATAATTAAAATACCATCATTCTTGAGTATGGCAATCAAACAACATTGTATATATCACCTAAATAGTGTGGGCATTTCTACGTGTGTCCACATAATTTACACATGTATTTCACCTTTTAACGTTAAATAATATTTTACATATGTTAAAACATTAAACTTCTCGTGATTAGACTCAATAATAACAAAAAAAACATTTAAATGAAGTTGAAGATAATCTTAATTTAAAAGTAATGTAGTCATTTTAATATGATTTTAAAATAAAATAAAAAAGTAAAAAAAAAAAAAGCTTTTGACTATCATTACATTATTTTTTTGCCTTAACAATTATATTAGTTGTTTTATTGTGTAAGAATAAAAATAAAACATAATCATACCTTATTGCCAAATCCAAATATATTTTGTTTATAAAGGTAAAATCATAATTTTATTATTATAATCCACAGGCTAATGAGTTTAGAGCTAAAGTAAAAAAGATACAATGAAATCACTTTTAAAAAAAAAAATTGATTTAGGATCAACTATATATGGGTATATGTTACGTCACAAATCCATGCTATTTTTTTTGTGAAAAAAAAAAACATTTAAGTATCTATAGAGCATTTTAAATCAAGAAAAAAACTTTAAAATTAGGATTATAACCCAACTAGGTCAAGTAAGCAGTTTTTATTTGAATTAGATTTAAAAAATAGGTAATAGTGGTAAATAGATTATTTTGATAAAACAAAAATCATGATAACTTAAAAAAAAATCCATTAGTTGAAAAACAGTGTTGTTCAATTTTTAGTCAATTGAACATAAGAGGACATAAACTAGGTGAAAAAAGAAACATAAAGACAAAATTCACCCGAGTTAGCATGATAGAAATGTAAATTAATCAATAAAGGGTGAGTCAACATTGGTTAACCCGTCAAGCTCTCATCCTAAATCATGAGAAAAGAAATCAAAGAAAATCATAAAACTATTTTTTTCTATAAAAAATTAATATCGAAAGATGAAACCACAAAATAAAATAAGCATAAAAAAATGTTAGACCTCATTGACTTTTTAAACTCGTAACTCAGGTCATTACTCTAGAAGTACCATGCATGAAAAAACACAAAGCCTAAGACAAAATAAAAAGCAATAAATGAATGAAAAGGATAAAAAAACAATAAATTAAAAACTATCAAATCTAGTGAGTTAGAATATGCAAACAAAAAACCTATAAAAGGAAAAAAATAATCATAAAGCTTAATTTTCAAAATGATGCAATGTTCAATGATAAGATGAAAAAAATATTCAATATAAAAAAACAACTAAAAAAAATACCTAAGTCATTAGAGTTAACCTGTCAAACCAAAGACTTATATCATGTGAATATGATAACCCCTTAGAAAAGAAAATAAAAAAAAATCACGAAGCTAAATTTTAAACAATTCAATATTGAAGGATAAAATTGGAAATGAAAATTAGTGTAAACAAATCTATGAAAATATCAATGTCATTTTAGGTTAATGTTTCAAACTCGTAACTAAGGACCTCATATTAGAATCACCTCATAAAAAAGAATCATAAAGCCACATTCCTAACCATTCAATATTGAAAGATGAAAAAAAAAAACAGTTCTAAATAAGGTCCTAAAGAAAATAAACAAATAAATAAAAAATAATGAAGACCAAATTTTAAATAAAAACAAAATGATAAGACAATTTTTTTTATTTATAGTATCATAAATTTCAAGGAAATGATAAGAAAAATGGCAAGAGGGAGTAAAATAGGTTTTCAAGCACCATTAACCATCCCACACACCACACCAACAGGAAGATCACGTCTCACTGCCTGTAACACAACCACTAATGAAGATATTTCACCATAAAAAATAAACATGTAAGTCAGTAGAACATGAAAGCAAATTTCTATGTGTTGGCGTGTGTAGCACACATGCTAGTCAATTTGCATTACCTTTTTACTATAGCCTACCATATATGTTTTACTTTCAATCTAACTCTTTGAACATTTAATTGTATTATATCAATATAATGTTATTTTATTTTATTCAATTGAGCGTTTAAACTTTCCTTGAGATTGCGAGAACCCTATATTTGTATAACTTTAAGTCACACACACACACACACACACACATATATATATATATATATATATCTTTGATTATAAAAATAATATGAAAATTGAACTAATGATATGCTTAGTTTGAGCCTAAGGTTTAAACAAGTTTATACAAATATTATATCAACAAGCATTAGACATTTCATGAAAAAATCAATAAGAAAACATATTAAAGACTTAGGATATAAGTATTCATTTTAGTGTTTTATTTAAATCTTATATCTTAACTTGATAACATAAATTAAAATAAATGCACACGCTTTATTATGCATATATTTAAAAGTATTGATAAAAAAGACATAAATGGTTTTCAGAATTCATCTAGATCAAAACTGATAAATCTAGAATTTTACACGAATTGATTGATCGTTAATCTTGACCAAATGAATTGGTCAACCACTTATGCATTTGTTAAATACTTGGGAACTATGTAGGAATTGGTTGGCCGATTAACTTGATGAATTTAAGACAAAATAACATCTAAATCATCAATCCTTGATTATACTCCAATCGATGTTATTAACCTTTATATTCTAGCACAGAAGTATTTAATCCCATTCTCATTATACTTAAACATCTTCATTTTTTAGCATGTTATCTTAAGAGACATTGAGATATTAGAACTTTGAATTGTATTATCCATTTTGTTAGCAGCAATACACTGATTTTGTTAACACTTTTTTTTCTTTTTTTTTGGATATCCTCCCACACTTCTTTTGATGTTTCAGCAAAAGAATAATGATTTTGACTTAGTTAACTTTCTTTCTTTTGGCTTTGAGGCCTTGTTTATATGTGCCTCATGTAGTGAATCTTCTGCTTCTTAAGAATATAATTCATTATAACCATCTTCTATGATCTCTATGCACTCTTGTGAGCTAAGAAATTCCTTCAATTTGATACATTAATTATCATAATTATTTTTTGTCAGCTTCGGGATGAACATCTGTGCATTTCTATAGTCATTTGATTCTTTGGATGACTATAACACCTTTTAGGAGTTGAATTTCATAAGAGAAAAATCATTTTAAATGAATTCAAAATGGTCTAAATTGTAGGGAACTAGTCCAACTCAATAAAAAAAATAGGTTTTGAATAGGCTTAACCGGTCAAAAAAATTAATTTTAAAGCTGATCCGGTATTTGTGTAATCTTTTATATATATATATAAAAAAAAAAACTTGGGCATTTCTGTAATCTTGTTAACTCCTATGCACTTTAGTACCCTAAAAAACTGGTATTTTTATGGTGGCGGTCTCATATATAACCTTGCTAGCTAATCAAGCAAATTTACTTGTAATTATGCAGTGATTAACAGCGAGTTCTACAAGAACTTCTAATTCTGAGATAACCTACTTTAGAGGTTGTGATAGTGATAGATCATTTCGTGTTGATTTTTGGAACAGTATTAGCATTTTTCTTTTGAGAAATGCATATCACGAACTGCATGCTGATTGAAAATGAACTTTGTACTAAAAATCAATCTTGTAAAGAATAACTGTTTAACAAGCATCCTGGGAACAAGAGTGCTTTATATTTAGTACATATATATGATCATTGATCATGGGTTTAAATCTCTAAAAACCATCAGCTCTCATACTTGTCAGACTTCAAAAAGTACTTTCCAAGGAGTAAAAGTCAGTCATTGTTGCTCGATAAATCAGAGAGAAACTAATGGTGTCTCGGTTTGTGATGCCTAGGTCCGCAGTAATCTTCATGAATTCTTGGCGACCATTGACGTGAAGATTTCTTGGACAGTACTGATCTCGAAACTCTTTTCTCCATGGTACCTCTACAATGCCGCCCTTCTTTGCAAGGAATTGCTTCTTCTCCAAGATCAGCCTGCACATCGCAAGAACTCGCATCAGAACTGAAGTTAATATGAAATATTCCTTAATTCTAACGCATCATAAAAAGTGTATAGAAAACTGAATACTCACCTGAAACTTTTGAGCTCCAACTTGCGTATGCATGAACCCCTTTTCCAATCGAATCCCTACAGTACCAAATAACAACTCATGTTTATTTAAACCATTCAAAGAAAAAACAAGGTCTCTTAGGGCAACTTAACATGATTGATCATATCGTCGGCATATATACCTTGAGCCTCTTGAAGGAGAAAGAGCATAAGCAGAAGAGACCCTACTAAAGAAGCCCTCATTTGAAAAAAGAAGATTGAGAACAAGAGATTAGAGCAGTACTAGTTGAGAGAAGGGAAAGGATGAACAGTTTTGGTATTTCGATCTGAAGATGCAGAATTGATGTGGGTTTGATTTCTAAGTATCTCTTTTGAAACTTATAATTCTGTAGAGATTGTGCATGAAAGGATTATAAGCACGATATAGCAGGAGGGGCCGGCATAACAGGTTAATTATATACACGGTTTTTGGGGCCACAAAGCACGCAGTTCTCCAACATGAACTTTAATAAAATGGGGATTTTTCTTACACTATCTCTCTTGTTTTTCCTTTGTCTTTCAAGTCTAAAGTGCAAAAGTTTGTCATAGGAAATGACTAGTCATTGATTCATTAGGGCACCCTAATAAATTAATATAGTAAGAAAAATATGTACGTTAATGAGATTCTTTAGTTATGAGTAGCTTCTAGGGTTTTAAAGCTTATGGGGTCAATTATTCTCAGTATGAAATCAACCTTAATTATTCTCTGTGTTCTGTTTTAGAGCAAACTACATAGAAATTGTTTGCTTAGTGATGTAATGTTCATTTCATTATTCATGGATCGATTTCCACTTGTAGAAGAAAACACATTATTTCATTAATGTTTCAGACAAGAAATTGTTTTTAGGGTGATTGATATATATGTATGATCAGTATTTCTCAGCAAGTAGATTTAAATAGGACTTAGGAGGGAAACTGATTAAACATTTGCTAGAAGAAATTGAATTTGATAAGAATCGACAATCAGTCAAACATGTTCTGAGCCAGCTAGTTTGACATAAAGACAGCACTACTGGTATTTTTTTCTTGGGTTCACAACATGCTTGCTAGACAGTTTCCCTATCTAGTTATGCTAAATGGAAGTAGTCATCGAGAAGAGTTTAAGCTATAGCTAATAATAGAATACTCAAAGCAGAAAAGATGGTATCACTTTTAGCGAAGCTCTATAATTGTAATAAACTATGCACTGCCACATTATTCTTGATTAATGACAAGGAATATCCACCTAGCTAGCATTCAAATAATATATTAAGTTTATTCCTGCCATGACATTGCAAGGTGGTGATGTTGCTTGGGAAATATTTATTTAGAACTAATATTTATTGTAGTACAAGATCATCTCCTTTTGAGTCTTGAAGAACAAAAGAGCACAATGTCCAGCAATACCTGGGATCTGTCGATGACTATTATCTGTCAAAAGATATACAGTTCTCGACAAAGAAACAAGGTTTAAGCCACAAATTAGCGAGGTTGGGAAGGAGAAACAGAATAAATATATATACAGAGAGATGCTCGAAAATGCTGCTGGATTTGTAATTAATAGTATTGTCGTCGTCAAACAACGTCGTATCAAGTCCCATGTATGCATTATAAGTACTGTCAAATATAGCCTAGAAAATAGTTAGAGTTGGGCATTTGACAGGATCAAGAACACGAATAATTAACTAATAGCTAATTAAGAGGGTGGGGTGTGGCGGTAAGGCCTGGGGTTGCCAAAGGCATCACCCAGGTTCGAGCCCCACATACACAACTCCCCTCGTAAGAGTATTGGGACAGCCGGAGGTTTACACATGTCCTGGGCCCACAAAGTGCGCTTTCCGGGTCATGTGGTTCCCCCGATCCGAAAGGATATCCAAAAAAAAAAAAAAATGTTAATTCTTATTTATCACGTGTTAAATGCTTAAAATGGCTATCTCTATAAGATTAATCAAGCGGTTCTACCCTTGGCAAAGCTATATAATACCCTGTCGTACTTTCTACTTGAATTCTTAAAACACCTACGTACCCTATTGGTTATTCTGGTGAAATAAATTGTTTTCTTCTACAATGGTTCCTTCCCTTCTTCCATGAATGGTTGTGGACAAAGCAGGTGCATATAAGGTGTTTAGAAGGTCAAAACACGTGCAGTATAATATTTTTCCTCTTCTTTCTTTTCCCTTTCTCTTCTAAGGTTGTTCAGTCAACAAATTTGAAGACTAAATTGAAAAATTATAGAATAATTAGAACAAATTGAATAAATAGAAGGTAAAGATTGTCAGTGCATGTAATATACTTGGTGTGTGAAACTTTCGCATTCGAAGATTATCTAGCGTACTTATATAGCCATGTTTCATTCCTTGTATTACAATCAATAATAATAATAACAATTCACATGCTAATTAAGATAGATTTAATCGTGTTTTATACTTAATTATTAACAATTTTGACCAAACAAAATAATATATATTAAATTAGTTATGTCTCCAACCTTTACACATAAGAAAATTATGGTGGTTTTGTTATCTTGTAGTAATATGATCTATAGAGTGAGAATAGAGGAAACAAGCATTTTACGTACCTTGTATTACTCATAAAATTAATGGCATTAAAAAGTGTTAAATACAAAAATATATAAATTAAAAAATCAAATTATATGATACATTCCAATTGGATTTTTTTTATTAATAATTGTTTTTTTACTGAATTCATTAAAAAAATACATTGAATTATGCAAATAACTATATAAATTACAAAGGCGATATTGGGCTCCCCCGATGAGCCGATCCATTACTGTTAACCAGGCCTTCTCATCTTTAATACCCATTCTTCAAAACGCAGTGTTGCACAACTGGTAGCCCATTTGTATTCAAATTTGAGCTCCATCTTTCTTTTACGTGTACTGAATGTAACGAATGCAAAATGATTTACAAATATATTTTTTATTCTAAATTTGTTTGTGTAACATTTTTCCTAACTCATATATATTTTGTGTGTGTACACGACGCGCGGAAAGTGAGGTAATTCCCAGCCACGATGTCGTTTAGATAGAAAACCCTTTCGGGAAAAAAAAAACACCTCATCATCAAAATATTACGAGGCACGAATGCCTTGCGAGATTTTTCCAATACAATATTCATCCTCATAATAAAATAAAAAGGCCTAAAAGACAGCTTAATTTAGGATCCTTGAAAATTTTAATAGTAGATAACTACAGAAATCTAATATATATATATATATGTCTTCAATTTAAAATATATATTCAATTTAAAATATTAACATTATAAACTTGTGGGAGAATACCGTGTAGGATCGAATAAGGGCCTGTTTGGGAGAGCGGTAGCGGTTGCGGTTGTGGTTGAAAATGGAGTTTTTAAAATGGAGTTTTTAAAAATGGAAAGTGTTTGGTTAAAACTGTGGTTGAGTTGAAAAAGAAGTTTTGGTGTTTGGTTACCAAACTTTACAAACTGCTTTTAACTTGTGAAATTACTTTAAAGGGTATATATATATATATATATATATATATATATATATATATATATATATATATATATATATATATATATATTATTTTTATAGTAATGGCTGATTTTTAATTTTTATTTTATTTTTTAAAATATATTTTGACATTGATATATCAAAATAATTAATTTAAAGATTTATTTTTTTGATTTTTTTAAAAGCAAATTTAAAAGCACGAAAAATAATTGTGTTTAATTATTATTATTTTAATTATATTAAAAAAAATTAAAATAATTACATAATTATAGAATATAAATATATTTTTTTTAACCCTACCCACCCGAATCCCTACCCATTCCCATTCCCATCTTCCCAATTCTATTACCTGCGCCGCCCACTCCTTTCTCACCCTCTCTCTCTCATTGTCCTCCTATCACTCCTTGCCTCTTGGATTTTCCTCTACCTGTTTCGACCGTCGAACCAGCCTTTGGTTATTCTCGGCCGTTCATTCTCTGAACGTGAAACGCTGGGGATTCTTGTCGTCTCGACGACTGTTGTTATTTTCTTGACTAGCGTAGGATCGCTCCTAATCTCTGCTTCGATGGTTGGATTCGACTGTTGTTATTGCACAAACGCTGCCTTGCTCTCATTCCTCTCTCTTGTCCCTTCCGCTCCTGCTTCTGCCTTCTCCGTCGGCATCTGTAAGCAACACTCCCTCTTCGCTCATTAAAAATCATTAAAGGTCAGAATGGGAAAAGATTTTTCAACGGATATATTGTTGTAGGCAGATGGTGAAACTCGTTTCAAAACGGCGATTGAAAAGCTCCTATTTCCAGCTTCTCCGAAATGGCGTTTTGATGGCATTTTTTGGTGGGCCCCACATGCTTTTAAATGGCGTTTTGATGTTACCAAACACACTAACGGCACTAAACCTTCATTTGGAATGGAGTTTGGCAAACGTGCCGCCCTCCCAAACAGGTGCTAAGACAACTACCTAAATGCATCCCCGAATTCTATTTAAATTTCATGGTTCCCCGCAATCTCCGCTATGTTGGGCCACAATCAAACACGACCCAACAGGCAGCATGTGAGCCCACTTGCAAGAGTGACAAGTCGTACAGGGCATTCAATAGGTGAGACATGGTGGACCCAGCCCAAAATCCCATTTGCCTATGAAAGGAAACACTCACAGAGGTCTTCGTCACGTAATGCTGCAGCTCACCTACTTCATTGAGCAGCAAACGACATTGGCCACTGTAGTTTATTCACACTCACACCTCCTTCATTAAATTCGCAGGCCTTTCTAGTTTCTTATACCCATTTTTGCTTTAATGATTTATGGTCCCTAAATTGGAGTTATCCTCCAATAAGATCATAGCTAGCACATGCTTCCAATACAATATTTTGATCTTTTTGAGTGCCATTTTCTTGGCTGAATTACGTAGTTATATACTGGTTTACACCTTCACCTCATGCATCACATTGTTATTAAACGCAATTCAAAATAGATTTCTCAACTTTACTTCTTGTTTAATCTAGATTTAATATTAAATTGTGTGGGATTTGCTTCAACGTGATCCATTTGATAGGAAATGTTCAAGGGAAGTCCGAAAAACTCGTAAAAAACATGGTTTGATGGAAATAAAAAATCCAAAATGCTATGTTTTTTTTAATATCAAGATGACGACATATTAGATATATTCATGTTTTATAGTTGAACCTGTCAAATTGATGATCCAGGTAATGAGTGTTACTAAGTTTAAAAGTTTTTTTCTATTTACACAATGATAAAAATAAAGATTCATGAAATTATAGAGTAAAAACCAAGAAAAAAAAACTCATTCAACAACGAAGATACATAAAAAAAGCAAAGATTTTTAAAGGTGTAAAGTACTAGTTGCTCCAAATTTTTTGCTCTTTTTCGTTTTTGAAACCTCTTTGGTTGCAAAAACACTTAGTTTTTTTTTTTTTTTTGTTATAACCAGGTGGCCGGGAATTACACTTTTTGAACCGGCTATCAACACATTCCTTAAACCATCAAAGGACGACAGGAATCAAGCCAGGTAAGATGCATCAATCGGAACCAGCTATTGCACTACAATGATGGGGTAGAGATTGCACTACAGTAGGGCTTCGTCCTTATGGTAGATGTATTTTTTTTGTTTTTTTTAATGAATACAAGTTCTAACGAGAAAATGAGTCTAGAATGCTGACATCGAAAGATGTTCCAAGAGTAGAAGTAACAACGCGACTAATATTTAACATTCTATCAATGAAACGATAGGATGACAGTAGTTTATCCTTTCATGTAACTTTAAGGGTTACAAAGCCTAGTCAGCTTCCACAATATGCTCATGATGATTCAATAATCATCAACATCAGAGTATAAAAAATTGTATAATATTAATAAAATAGGGTATCTTATGTACAAAATCATTCCTATCTAGCCCTAAAAACCTGCAGCATTCATGTAATGCTGTTTAGCTTCTATTCACTTTATTATATCCTAATCAACAAGCCTTTATCTCTTCAGTACTCGCCCGCACCTACACTTAGTTGTGAATCGGAGGCTTTCGCCTTGCTGGAGAATAGTCCATTTCGGCTAAGTCCATAGTTTCCTCGTAATGATCCTTGGTAAGTTCTTGATGCTCAGATTTCGGCGAAGAATTAACAGATAATTTTTCATGTTCTCCTACTATAGTTGATCTCCCCTTGGATATGGGGTCAGCTTTATTTTCTCCATTCTTCTCATTCTGTACAATCATATAAAGAAACTAAGAAGATAAGCTGGAGATCTTAAAATCCATTCCTATTTATCTAAGCAGATTTAATTACTTATTATTGTTGCAAACTATAGAGTTAATTTGTACGCAATAACCAACCTTAGAGGTGGTGGTAGTAGGACTGCTAGAAGTAGAGGTTGTCACAGCAATAAGTTTCCTATTCATTCCTGCAAAAATAGAATGAAGAATGATTTACGATATATTTATGATTGGATGGGATCAACAGCTTGATCCATTTCTCGTTATTCATGAAGCTTCTACTCAAAACATTCAGACAAGAACCCCATTTAAGGATCGAAGTTGATTAATTGAATTGATGATAAGATTGAAGAATGACAGTTTGAAAACATGTTTCTCGGGGACAAATTTGCTTTAGAGAATACTGGCAGTACACGATCAAGGGTTTAAATCTTCTAAAACCCAGAAGCTAGGTCTCATGTCAGAATCAGCCAAAAAAAAAAACAAAAAAAAAGGCATTATTAGGAGTACTAATTGCCATGGACTTGTTGAGAGAAGAGAAATTAATGGTGTTTAGGTTTGTGATTCCGAGGACCATAGTAATCTTCATGAATGCTTGGTAACCAGTGATGTGAAGATTTCTTGGAAACTGATTTAGAAATCCTTTTCTCCGTGGTACCTGTACATTGCCCTTCTTTGCAGAGAACTGCTTCTCCCAGTACACCACCATCGTTGCTCTTTTCTTTCAAGGGAGTACTCTCCTCCGCCTGCACATTAATTACTTTCCATCAGAAATGAAGGTAAATTAAAAAAATAAGTAAAAATATTCGTTTGAATGCATCACAGTGGATGATCAAGATGATGAACATGTAACCCACCTGGACCTTTTGATCAGCTACAACTTGCTTGAATCCTTTTTCTAAACGAATCCCTGCAGAAAAAACAATAACAACAGATGTTAAAACCTAATGATATAAAACGTAAACATAAGATCGACTCTTCGCCAACCTGAAATGACCGATATTTTTAGCTCATATATATATATACCTTGAGCCTGTTGAAGGAGAAATGACAAAACCAGAAGAGAAACCACTAAAGAAGGCCTCATTTGGAGAAAAGATTGTAAAACAAGAGATTAGAGTGAGAGAAGGGGAAGGATATGATCAATTTTGGTACTTTTAAGTCAGGAATAGAAGTAGAGACAGAACTAATTTGGGTTTTTTCTTAATGTTTGCTTGTGATTCTTGTAGAACTTTTGAGTGTTCCGTAGATATTGTGATGAGATGGTATAGGAAGAGGGCAACATGTTAGATGTATATATAGAAACAAAGCTTTTGGGTCCACAAGCAAGCTCTCCAACAAGAACTTAAAAATTAAGGGGATTTTTTTCTCCCACTTTCTTTTGTTTTTCCTTGGTGCAGTTTGCTGCAGTTGAGTTGTACTTTTTTAATATAAAATACTTAAAAATCATCATATTACTGAAGTCGTGAACGCAATCATAGTTTTTCTAATGTAAAGTGCAGCTATTTGTCAAAGGAAATGACCAATCATGGATTCATTAAGGCAACCTGCTATCTTAATTCAACTAGGAAAAAGTGAAGGCTTGACGTGGTACTTACCTACGAGTAGATGGGGTTTAAAAGGGTTAGATTTGTATTTTCAAAAGATGGCTTCTCCATTTTCCCCTTTTGTCACTCTCAGCCTCTCTTTTTTCCCCTTTTCTTTCCATTAATTGAAAGTGTTTGGAGTTGTTTAGCATCTCATATTTCTTGTATAGTTAAATGTAGTTATTATCTGGTTTTTTCTTAATTATTAGATAAATATTACGAGTGGAGTAATGTAATTCAATGCAAAGAGACACGAGTAGTCATTTTCTTCATCAGATCTCACATTATTTTTGTAAGCCACGTGTGCTTGATGGTGTTGCATATAAGAGATTGTGATATTGCAAACAAGTGCTCGAAAGAAAAGTAAATTTTAGAAACTAGTTCGTTCAAAGGAGGTAAACTAGCACAGCTAGACTTCTTTTTTTGAGCATTTCTGGACCTGCCCCACTCCATTACTGTAGAATTAGGATATCGGAGAGAATTCTGTGTCAAATTTTGTTTCATTGAGCACAACTTGTTCTTCCCAAATGCAGGCTACCACTCCATTACATGAGTCTTTTTTGTCCCATTGCGTTTCAGGTCTCGTTATCTCGGATAAGACTGCTATCACCATCATTTTCATGCATATCTCTTCTACCTCTTACCCACTAAACCCTAATCTATACCCACAAAGATGATTGATCAAATCTTATGGCTATAGCCAAATGGAGCTCACTTTTTGAGTGATTGATCGATACCAGATTGCTAATTATGTTTTAACGCATGCTAGCTTTGAATGACAGGATGTCAATCGTAAATAACATGGCTGGTTTTGAAAGAGATGAGTCATTTTTTGTTTTTTTATTAACCTGGATGATCGAACCAGTTTACGCGTCCCTTAATTAATTTTATAAAGTTTTAAGTTAATAATCATGTAAGTTTTTAATAATTATAAAATTAAAATCTAAAAACATAGAAGAAGAAGTGAATCTCTTAGTCCAAGCTATTACCACCACTTAGAGAAATAGGCCATCGATCTGGATTAATCTGTGCTTGAGTTTTGTAGGTTTTTTTGTTGTTCTTTGCTGGACCTTCTTAACTACAGGAGGTTTTTTGGGTTTTTTCTCCGTGGTAATCATATGATATGACTTTGTTTAAGGTTGCAGATTATTCTTCCATATCTGTATTTACTGGCAGATCAATCTCGTCCACAAAGAACGATCGAAGGAATCTATTTAGGATTTTGTCCTTTCTTGTCAATTGAATAAGTGTTAACTAATCTCACCTTAAAATTTGTCAGTACATGGATATACTTGTCAGTGTCTAATTTAGTTGCTCACATGCATTTGTGGAGATTAGATCGCCTAAAGGTTATTAAAAATATATATTTTTTATAAAACATGGAAAATATAATTTAATTTTTAAAATCATTAAAGATTTATTTTACAAGAATTAACCACAATTACATTCATTATATCATGTTTGTTTCTACAACATTAAGAACAAATCTGTTGAGCTTGATAAAAATAAATAAATAAGAAAAAATTATGTGTTAATTTTGATCCTCATTATTATGATTTTGATTTTTTTTACCTTTTGTAAAAGCTATTATTATTTTCAATTTCACCATTCTATCAAAAAATTATTTTAAAATGATAGTGTGTATAAATACATCATTTCAGTATAATCAAATATAGGAAAATAAAAATATTTTAAAATTGAGTTACATAAAATACTACCATATGCTTAAAAGAAAAAAAAAATAAGAAAAGCAATAGTGAAGAAAGTTGTCATTTTTAAATTCATTAATGAAAGTACTCATTTTAATTAATATGTGAGAAGAAATGAGAAATGAAAATGAATTTAGTTTTAAGACGACATTAAAAAAAAAACTCAACATTAATTTTTTTTACAAATAGCATTTATGTTGTGGATGCTAATTTACATATATTTATTACGATTTTTATAAATATATTAATGCAATCCTTATAGAATGGGAGAAGTAATAAATGGAGTTTCTTATAGGCAAGAAAATAAAGCAAAAGACGAAACAAGTAAAAGACAAATGGAGAAACAGTCGTGACATCTGCAATTGAGAGATCATCGAACACAGTGGGTCGTGAGCCAATACTTTGAAGAGGGAACAGGAGTTAATGTGAGTGGTGACAGACTAGGCTGAAAGTCACCACCAATTGTGTGGTCACATATCACAATTTGGCCAATTAGGTCCGGTGGATGCTCAAACGGGTGGGAAATCCACGTGGGCGTCCACATCCAAGGGCCCCGTAATGTGTAACGTGGCAAGACAACTTGCCACGTGGGCAATGCCGGTTCACGTGGTGTGCTGATGCTTTGAGCAACAAAAAAACATCTCGGGGGCTACTGTTCCCACACTGCTAGCATGGGTCCACTTTCATTTATTTCAATCACGGGCTGTAACTGAGACGGACCTCCACTCCACCGAATCCTAAAATCGGGCAGGGTAGACGTATACGAGGCACATTCATCTTCATTTTCTTTTATTTTACTTTCTTTATTCTTTCTAAAAATCAAATTCGTCTGTTGTCAGAAAAAAGAATCAAGATCATATAATAAAGATTATCTAAATGAGGATTGAAAAATAATAGGGATGTCATGATGTCTTTGTAGTTCTCTGGAAAGAAACATTCAAAGAAGTTGATATTGTGTTTCAAAAATATTTTTGAAAAAAAATAAAAATAAATTAATTGTATTTCTTATTTTAAATTAAATATTTTTAGTATTTATTAATTATTTTTATATGATGATATCAAAAATAATTTTTTAAAAATAAAAAATATATATTATTTTGATATATTTATAAATAAAAATATATTTTTAAAAATAATATCAACTACATTTCCAATCATGCAGAAACCAGTTATGATAAGCATTAAGATATTTTTACTTCTCACAGTGTTATTATTAAAATGATGGAGACAAGTATATCTTCTCACGTTGTAAGAATATAGTGAGAACACTTAAATCCCTTTTTAAAACAAAACGAGCTCAATGGTTTTTTCGTTATTATGTAAAATAAGGACTAATTTTGTAATTGAACAAATATAAAAAATCAAAAATATAATGAAACAACTAAAACACCATTGAAAGGCAATAAATTAAAACTAACCTCGATGACTCTCCTTTTCTTTTAACAAAGATTTGTTTTTTGTTACTATGTTAGCTCATATAATCTAATATTTCGCTATATATAGCAATTAAAACTAATTTTTTAAAATGGATGCATTATGCATGGGATTTTTTTTCTTATTATCAATTTTGTAAACTAATTAGTTTTATAAATTTAAAAAACTATATATTAACTAAAAATAAGAATTATTTATATTATAGCCATAAACTTTTCCTATCAAGCCTTAACCATACTCACCCAATCAGATGATCTCGAAACTATTTCTATTAAAATAATTATTTTTTATTGAACATTTCATCATCAATGTTATTATATGAGCAACTTTAATATATGTAAACCTGATAATCATTTCATCAAAGTTAATGAAAAAAATTAAGTAGCTTGATACAAATCTTTAATAGTGATAAAAAAAAAATAACTTGCAGGATTTTCGTCTGACAGTAATCTTGCCAGACATAAAGTCTATAGAATAACAAGATCCCAACCAGGCTTAATAAAGTAGTAACGCTCAGACAAATTTTGTTTTTAGTTTGCTAGTTTGTGTCTCGTAAGAACCCTACTCCAGTTAATAGGGAAATCATTCTCAGGCTTCTAATGCTTTTGCTCATTTAATTATGCTCATGGAAGACAAGATCTATTGCTTGCTAGCTAGCTCTATTTGACTGCTAGCTCTATTTTATCGTGTAAATTGGAAAGCTGATATATATTAGTGGGCACCAATATTAACTAAAATGATCATAAAGTAGTGTATAATACAAACAAGAAGGCATATTTCTTCATAAACTATATATTCTTACTCTTAATGGCACGAATGTACTTAGCAATTTACTCAAACACGGAGCATCGGGAAACATTATCTCTTCCGTAACATAGTGTGAGCAAATTCTAATGATTATAGAATATGGACTCCAATTAATGGGGTGATGTCACGTTGGGAACATATTTCTTTTAGAACTACTTGTTTATATTATCCCAATCAGTTCAATCAATCTTCTTTATTTGGGTTTTTGTTTATATTTTCGAGAATATATATATATGAAAAAAAAAAACTAAATATGATGAGGCTGTTAGAAAAAGTCTCGCAAATTAAAACCCAAGTAAGAAAATGTTCACAAAGACTAATGTATGAGTTTTAGAAGCTAGGGGACTATGGTCTAATTTAATATATTATTCAAACTGAGATATAATCACCCTTGCGTTGAACCAAAAGAAAGAAAGCACAATGGCCTTCGCTTCATTTGTCTTGCTTGGAGCCAAGATTGTTGGTTTTATTTACATGGAATTAGTGGACATGATTTTTTATAGTTGGAATAAATTCAGGACACCAAAGAGTAATCAAAACATTATCGGCCGACAAGGGGGTCATCACTTGTTTCTAGGACTCGTTGGAACAGGCTGGACCACTTACTCAAAAGGGTCCTAGATTTCAATGTTTATGCATGTTTTGTGATATCATGTCTCGTTTTAACTAAATAAATGCTTCTTCACAATGTGGATTTTTGTTTATTTGAATTGGAGTTTTGAATTTTTTTTTTTTTGTAACCGGTATGTTTGGATTAATTTACATACACCTCAATTAAATTCTCAGGTTTTAAATTCCCAGGTTTTTGTGACTATGTTCATAAAAATTATAACATGATAAATTACTAATTTTTACATCAGAAAACATGATACTAAAAAAGTATTATAATGAGATTCAAAACCTGGATTTTTTTTAAAATATATGTTTAACTCTAAGATATTTATCACTAGAATAACCCTGAGGCTAAGTTTCTTATTAAATTTAGAGTTCCTTCAATCCCATTTTTTTTTTATATATATATGCAATATAATACATCGTTTGAACTAACTAAGAGCCCGTTTGGGAGTGTGATTGAGATTGTTTTTAAAAATACTTTTCGTTTAGAAATGTATTAAAATATTATTTTTTATTTTAAAAAAATATTTTTGACGTCAACACATTAAAATTATATACAAACACACACACAAAAATTTTAAAATAAAAAAGAAAATATATTTTTTATATTTTTTTTCAAAAAAACACTTTTGAAATGTAGTAAACTCCCTCTGAAACATGTACATTACTAAACACGAATGTTATAAGCTATATGTGGGATCCTTTGGATGATTAGAGAGACTATTGGAGAAGTCAACGGTTACACCTTTATCAACGATAGCTCTCATGCCTGATGAAGGTAGTAAAACAGTGTACATGTTTAATTTTGGGACTTCTAATTTAATTAACGGGGATCATTGTTTGCTCAAGGTTCATGTCGACCGTTGATGGATTTAAAGAGTGACTTTTAGTATCGAACATTAACCTAGCTAGTTTAAGGAATAATAGGCTTAATTTTAACTGAGGCGAAAACTAGTTTGATAATTCTATATTATATATAAATATGAAATTAAAAAATAATAATCAACCCTTAGGCAGGAGAGTTGACGTTTCCAAAATATATAAGTGAGCACTATACCTCCCAATTGCATATCACATTCATCAAAAAGATTTTGAAAGAAAAACAATTGCGTTTTACAATCTTTATTGGATTCCAAGAATCATATATTTAATTTCATGTTCTATTTCACGGATTCGAATTTGCATGACATGTTTCTTGATGATTTTTATTGGTTGAGTAATGATATTTTTTAAGAGAAAACTATTGAAAGTCGTCTAACAAAGACAAAAATAATGGTAGTGATTTTAAAGATCACAATCAAGGGCATCGATCCTATTATATATCTCATTTGGAAATCTTTTTTTGTGATTTTCTTATTACTGTATTATTGCATTTTATTGATATTCCCAACTAATAAAATATTATTTACTGAAAATGTAAGCTTACATATATATGATGAATTTGCAATTAATTCTCTCACAATTGAAAATAATAATAATTTACTCCTTTTCGGTGATGCCGCCACCATTAATTACATTTTTATTAATATTTCCAACAAATAAACAGCCATAAGATTTTTATTAGTTGAAATCTAGTATTTCATATTTCACAATTTCACAGACATTGTTGACTGGTATCCTTGCGTGTGAATCTGAATTAATATACAGCGGGTCCCTAGGGTGAAGAACTGCATGCTTAAAATCCCTCCATCTTGAGGTGTCCCTATGCGAAGAACATGGCGGTGTAAGCAGTCAGAGGCAAATAATTCAACGCTCCCCTTCCTAGAGAACACGTCTTCCACAAAAACTTGTTTGAATTCTCTTACATGCCGAACATTTTCTGGTTTTGCTACACGATTTTCTCCTGGATCTTCACTGCAATGTTTTCAAATTCAGAGAAAATGCTCGTATGGATGATAAAGTTGACTTCAGTAACTCTGAGTCCTCCTGAATTTATAACTAGCTCTAATTATATCCACAAAATCTGCAGAACTTTTATTAACTTTGTCAGGTTCAGCTGCTTTTATTGATGCACATGCATCCTTGAATACGATGGCAGGGCAACAGAGAGAACATTTAGCCTCTGCTCTGCTAGGATCATCTGTTCTTGTAGTTATTGCTTATGTACCAACTTTGTCACCAAATTTACTCATATACAGGTGAAAATAAAATGACCAAACAAGGTGGCTGCGTATTTCGAGATGCATGTATGGTACTCCAGGGATTTTATAATTAATTGAGTCAATATTTGTGTTCATAATCTTTATTTCCAACTCACGGGGTCGAGTTTAATGTATGAAAATATGTGTTGACGCATACAAGAAATCACTCTCTCGTGATTCATAATTGCATTTGTGTGTTATTTTTGTTCAACAAAATGCAAATTTGTTCGATAATAATTACTAGTTCGTACATTCAAACAACTATGCGTTGCGGGGATCCGAATTCTTTTAAACATAAGAAAATAAAGATTTTATAAAATTATTTGGTATAATTGGCACATATATGGAAAACCCATAACTTAGAATTAATTTTCTTCACCTGGCCGGGAACTGTTGCACCAGTTGTCTAGCTAGACTCTCGAGGTCTTGCACACGTTATTAGAAGAAAACCCCATGGCTGCGCCATGCATGGAGAAAATGCGTGTAGTACAACGTCCCCACATCCTTTACAGCAAGAACATGATCATCGTCAACGCAGGAGTAGGAACCCATCTTCTCAGACACAAGTGAACAAAATTCCATTAGGCACAGACGTTGAATTTCTCATGAACTTGTCTCACAAATCTGTAGCATTGACAACGCAAAGATAGAGAGAAATTGGCTGTTGGATCTTCAAAATGTCAATTCACATCCCTTTCTTGTTAAGTTTTATGTCTTCCATACCTACCGACCTGTTAAAACCCTCACATGTTCTTGTGCTAACATCTTCACATGGGAATGAGCCCCGCCAGCAGTGGCTGCTCGTGATCAATTCAGCAGGGTTGGGATGGTTCGTCAAGATTTTGCCATCAAATTCGCCGACCATTTGATTAGACGTGATCCAGTCTGTGATCGAAGGAGATGTGAGATGTTTTGCATCGACTCTGCTTCTGTTTTTAGGTGTTTTTTACTTGAAAATAATGATTAAATTGATGTTGTTTTAGTGTTTTTTGATGTTTTTAATGTATTGATGCTAAAAGAAAGAATTGTTTTAATACAATTTAAAAATAAAAAATCATTCCCCATACATACTTGGGTGAGAGATGAATGTTTGACCCGGTTTTTGTTTCTGTTTTTAGATGTTTTTAAAAAGTGTTTTTATTGAGAAAAAAAAAATATATTTATATAATATTTGTTTTTGATGAGTTTACATATTAATATTAATATAAAAATTTATTTTAAAATATTTAAATATAAAAAACATTTTTAAAAAACTACTTATATCACAAAAATAATAAAGGCCACTTCACTTAACGTCCTTGACAGTTTAACCTTATATTTAAAGTCAATGCGGCGGCTTTTAGCACTGTAAGTCGAAGGTTAGAATTATTTTTTTCACAAACTCATTTTAAGTGACTCGGTTATACTTAAATTGATTAGCATGTTTTATGTTGACTTAATAATAATGAGTTCTTTCTATTTGCGAAGAGATTAAATTTTCAAATCTTCTCTTTAAAGCATTTAAATTTATAAAATATTTCATTGCGAGAGAAAGCCAAAGTATTTTCTCAACTTTGTAGTGTTCAAGAGTCTTTTAAAATGTTCCTTTGTCAATATTAAATTGGAAATCTTTGAACCTTTTTTTTTATTTATGATTTTGATATTTTTTTTAAAATAATCACATTCAAAAAATCGTTTTAACCGTGTTATATTATTAAACACACTTAGTTTTTACTGTAGATTTATCATAAAAGAAAGGAATCTATCTAGTTTTACTTTATTGCAACATATTATATTGTATTATAGGCAATGTTTAATAACTAATCACTATGTACTTTTTATCAATATTTAAATCTTCTAAATAGTATTTGTTTAAATTTTATTATTTTGTTTTTCTATATAAGATGATTCTTATTATTTTTTCAAACAAATACGTTTTATTTATATAATATTTTAAACTTATATTATTATAAAGTTTTCATTTTTGTCCTCAGGGAGCATGACATGATGGCAGAGAGCTTGTGATGTGCACAACATGTCTCAAATTTGAGTAAGAGCGTTCATCCCTTTTAAGAGCCTAAGACAACTAAGGTTTTACTCCCTCACCTGGACCACAAAGTGTGTTTTCTGTGGGTACGGTTTCCTCTCATAAAAAAAAGAGTTGAATATGATGATAATATATATAAACACATAATTTCAATAAAATTAATGATATAAAAATGGTTTTAAAATATAATTATGCAAGCAGTAGCATATTTGATATGTGTAACCTTAAACAAAATAACTGAGAAAGTTATTATTTTAATAAATCCCACATTACGCAGTTGTGCTTTTAGTTAAAAGTAGGGATAACTTGTTTTGTTTCAAAAATAAAATACTTTATGGGCTTTAAGGGGGTGGATTTTGTATGCAACCATAGAGAAGGGTTTCAACATTCAAATAAAAAGCCCATGACTGGCCTTTCTACTATCAATTTATGGGCTCTTGCTAAGAGACCCTAACTACATTCTTGCCAGCCCATTTGGTTTCCAAAGGATGCATACCATAAATTTTTGGTAACCCAAATCCCGAAAATAAAAAATCACTAAACTATCTGGATTTTGAATTTTCTTAGGGAGTTTCACTGCTTAAGCTCCTTATTTTATATATAATTTATATATGATTTGTTTTATTTAGTTCCTTTATAGCCTACTTAGACGAGATTGTTTATTTTTATTCAAAGGTTTTTATTTTATTTTATGTTTCTAGTCTCTCAGTTTGATAACTGAGAGACCATATATATTTTATGTTTTTTATTTTCCAGGGTTCAGCCGATTTGGAATCATTTTTCATTTGCGTTTTCGTTCTCTTCCAGGTTCATGCTAGTTCTTTTCCATTTACGAAAAATATGCAGATTACAGAGCAAGAAGGAGACATAGTTTAAAGAAAAGTGAAGCCAAATTACTTCTCAAGGCGAGAGAGCTTCACAGCATTAGCAGGTTATATTTGCCGCAAACATCTTGCACATAATTATCATTTCAGATTAGTTTCTGGGAAATTTTCAAAATGCATAACACACCTCTTACTCTTTTTATCTGGATTCTGAAATCTATTACAAGTTTACTTGCAAAATAGAACTGCAAAATAGAAGTCTGCATAATACTTGATATCATTATTTTGTTCCGATGGGGCCCCTTTCTGTGCAGCTTCACGGCAAGATTGCAATTTCCTGCTGTGGATCGCAGGTTCTAAGATGCCAAGTGGCGCCAATTGGTCGTCGCAAGGCCAGCTTCAACCCCATCTGAAATCTTGGATGAACCTGTCAGCAAAGTTTTTCCATGATTATGAAGCAGGAGAATGCTGATCAATCAAGTCAAAAAGCTCATTTCCTATCCCAAATCCAAGCATCCTAGCCATGTCACTCGTCTTGAGTCTAGGCTTTGGAACATTCTGCTGCTGCAACCAGGAGTACACCACGAAAACTTTCTTCATGACAAACAATTCCAGTGCCTCAGGATTAAAAACCAGTCCCAGTTTCATATTCACCTGCCAACAGAAAATTCAGAAGTCAGGTCTTCCCATCATGATCCATTATCTCCTTAAATCATACGCGGTCTCATCCTTTTTCTATTACCTGGTGAGGGACTAACATTGCTGCATAACGAGCCAGTTCTCCCGCTCGCCAGTCCAGCAAGACAGGTAGCCATGGATAGCTAGCATCCAGCCTCAAAAACCAGAGTCTTATATCAGGGAGCTCTGATAGTTCTCGAGGATCCATCGGATCTTCTCTCGTGTAGTTAATAGTAAATCCAATTGTGCGCTCAAGAAACTCTTTCGGCTCCACTGCAAAAAGTTTCCCAGGAACCTTATCAAGGCTACATGGAATATAACTAGTCCCAGATACAAGATTTCAAGCTTTGATTATATGGTGCATACCTCGTGAGGGTGAACAAATCCCTGTGACATTGTGAAACGGGGATAAGTCAAGACGGCGAATTATATCATTGTCGATGACAATCTCGAATCTGCCTTCCGTTGGGGGCATTATTGGTGGTTTAACTTCAGTTGAGTCTGTCAATCAGATGAATTAAACAGAATTGAATACCAAAAACAATCTAAACACAATTTACAAGACCACAGCTAATGCAAACTGAAGAGTTCATTAACTGATGGAATATTATGACCACAGCATTGTTCAAACTCTACGATCTTGAGCTGATCACCAATCATGGAGCTTACTGGCTGCCCATTTCGGCAATTTAATGAAGTTTAGCTGAAGATAACAGGACAAAGTGAAACTTGGTGCTGGGTTCTTGATACCCTAAGACAATAATATCTCCAACAATGCAGGTCTTATCTGCTTAACATCAAAATTAACGCCTAGAAGCTAGAAGGCCTAAACTAGAACAATTCCCAAAACTTCCAAAGGAAAACAGCTAAATTAAGAAAATAGCCTTATATTTTTCCTACAAGACACCAATTCTGTAGCTGTGTTTTAATTGAAGGACGCATAACTATAACCGAAAATGGCTCAAGATTAGTATTAAAATGAGATTATTACCCTCTTCTCCATCATATATAGGAAGGTCGAAATTTCCAGAGGGATTGAAAGCAACAGAAGCAGCAAATTGTCCCTGTTGTCTGAAGTGTGAAGCTGGCAAAGTAGTCACTGAATCCGAGATTGGTTTGCAAGAAATCCATTGAGAATTAAAGGGTGGTGTCTGTTTTTGCAAAGGAAAATTTTGAAAAAAAGGTTTGATGATTGTAGCCATGGTGGTGTGCTATGCAGGAAGGCTCATAATATATGGTATGAGGCAGTTAATCCAGTTTTGTCTTGTTTTTTCAGTTTATCTATCTTTATTGTTTTGTGGCCTTGTCTTTAAAAAGTTCATTTTTTTTTTTTGGTTTTGAATCTTTTGATGGTGAGCAGCCCAGTCCTATCACCTAACAATAGTTGCTGTCCTCTCATTTATCGTGGTCATTCCAAGTTATTTTTAGCCTAGAGATAAAAAAAAAAAATTACTAGAAAAGTGGTGCTGGTTTATTTTAGTATTTTAAAAATGTTGTTAAATTAAATATTATTTTATTTAAATTATTTTTTAATATTTCCATATGATTTTGAAGTGCTAATATTAAAATAATTTTTTTAATATATATATATATATATATATATTATTTTTATATATTTTTAAACAAAAAATATATTTTTTAAAAAATAATTATTACAACACGTGCTAACATAACATCATGGCCTTCGAAGGGAGCCTCGTGACATCGAAACATGCATATTTACACTGAAATAATAATTTTACTGCTACATGCCATCACAAAGGTATTGGAATTTGGAACAAATTGTTGTTTTGGCCTAGGTTTTTAATGAAAATTTATTTATTTTCTTATTTTAGTTTTATATTTAGTTTAGGAAATAATAAATAACATGTTTAATAATTTTACTGTCTGTTTAGGACTTTTATTATTATTATTATTATTTACATATTTATTGAAGCTTGTTTAGGTTCTTACATGCTAACTTCTTTTAAAAATTCTGTGTTTTTTTGCTTGCCATTTTTCTTTTGTCGTGTCTATCTGCGTATCAATTATACCAGTCCTATCCACTACCCCTGATAAAATCTTAAGCAGAAGACTGATTATAAACTGGGAATATAAATCCATTACTAGTTTGCTACCCAGAGAATATCATTGCATGAGCAAGCATATAAAATTACAAGTTTCAACTTGTGATGGAGTTTTCACAAGCTTTGGACAACCTCACTTGCTAGTGAGATCTGCATAATCTGTTGGAGCATATGGGATAAACAAGTCTGCCAGGATTCCCTTCTTTCTTCTGGGATTGTATCCCATGTCCTTGCAAAGTTGATCACTGTACCATATGCTTGAGTTGCTAATACAAGCTCTCCTGAAGTAGCGGCCTGTAACTTGTTTGATGTGATCTGCCCACATGTTTGCTTCCTTTTCCATGTCTCTTATACTTGGCAATTCAAGTTTCCCATCAAGCAAATGTGATAGCCATACACTTTTCATTTCTGAGCGACCCAGATTTGAGAAATTCTCGTTGTATCCTATTATAGCCAATCGAGGAATTCGAGGATGAATTATTTGTCTGAAGGAAATGCAAAAGAGACTCTTTTTTAGCACCAACCATGAAATATCAAGCTGGATGTATTATTCATAGAGCAATTTAAAGAACGTACAGAAAGATAGATGGCAAGAGATAAGAAGTTAACAAAAGACCTGTAGAGTGAAACTGTAGCAGTCGGTGATCCCATTATGTTGTTTTTGAAAACAGGAGACTCGAATATGTTTCTCAGTTTTTCATCACCCTTGAATCCTGTAGCAAAAATCACAACATCTGTTTCTATTGGCCTATTTTCTCCATCTATGATTAGACCTTCTTCGCAGAAGCTTAAGTTGTGGGAATTCTTGATAATGATGCTTCCTTCTTCAACTCTGTCATAGAATTTGTCAGGCAGCATTGCAATCTGACAGGAAGAAAAATCTTCAAGAAAGCTGAATTTTGGTACCATTCCATACTTCTTCAGTGGAAGATTCCATCGAAGGTAGGTCTCAATGAGTTTTGAAACTCCCCACCTCTTAAAAGTTAAAAAGCAAAATATTAGCATCATAATTCAGAGCAGTTCACACGTATATAACAATCATGAATAAAAGCAATTGACAGAGAAAAGTAGAAGTTACCAAGGGTGAAAGCAAGGTGGCCACAAAACTTAATAGAAATGTTTCACCAGGCTTATGAACCATGAATTCTGAGAATCGATTGAAGTACAAGAAACCAAGTACAAGTCCACTCAAATTGTTACTAGGCAAAAACCAGTGAGCATTCCTTTTAATCATTGTGCAAGGGTACTTGACACCTGGATGATAGATTATAGAAAGGCAGAATAAACTTCAAATGACAACAAAAGCAGAATTAATCAAGCATTCCATCCACAGATTTAACCAAAACCAGAGACTATTTTGAATACAGCATAGATTATTATACTGCTTTTGAAGGAATTGCTCAAGACCCTCCGAGTCTTTTCAGTGACCTGACAAAAGAGTTCAAGTAGGAACATTTTCCTTAGCAGAAAGTTTTCTTACCATTTGCGCTGGCACATTCTGCTGCTATGTCAACTGCAGTTTTATGAGAACCAACTATTGTAACTCTCTTTGCTTTGATCAACTCTGCTGCAGTCAAATTGTCTAAAGCTGAGAAGTCCTCTGAATGCATCACCTTGCCCTTGAACACTTCAGGCCCTTGATTTGGAAGGAACCCTGGAATGTTTGGAAGGCCACTGAATTGTCCAACGCAAAGAACAACAAATTCAGCATGATACACCTGACCAACACAATTCAATACTTACTGATGAAAAAATAGCCACAACCATAGTCCATAACAACATCAATTGAGTTATTGAAAAGATGAACTTACTTGTATGCTGCAATTTTTTGTGTCTTGGACTTTGACATGCCATTTCGCTTGGCTGCCGAAGGGCTTGCCTGTCCCGCCCCAAAGAGCCCATGACTCCATCTCTTCATCAGACACCCCAACATAGTCTACACCGATGACCTTGGAATTGAACTTGATGCAAGGAAAGAGGTTGAAATGCTGTGCATAAGATTCAAAATACTCCATCACCTGAGTGTGAGTAGGATATGTGTCTGTTATAGAAGGAGGCCATGGAAAATCAGAAAACTGGAAAATATTCTTGGTGTTTTGGAGTCTGGTGGACTCTAAAGTATGGGACCAAACTCCTCCAATTCCATCTTCAGCTTCAAACACAATCGGGTTGAGTCCGATGTTGAGAGCGTACTTACAGGCAACAAGCCCACTTGCTCCTGCTCCGATGATCACAACCTGCTTTTCCATCTGTCAGGTTTCTACTGAGAGATGCATTCAGGATCAATGCATTAAATAGTAATCAGAAGCCATCAAAGGCTCAAGGTTCTTCAGGGAAATAATGTAAAGAGTGAAATCTTTGGTTCAGATATGATTAGGCCGGCCACAATATAACCACTCAGGACCAGGACATCAAATTCTGATATCAGAATCCATCAAAGGTGGCAATACTGTAAAAGTGCAGTCTTTTTCTCTTCTAGGAATAGACCGGCCACCGTATCAATCGACCATTTGATGGTTGGACGAATTTGGCGTGTGGGGGTCAAGTTCTTGCGTATACCTGGTTGGACGAATGAAGTTAGCTAAATTGTAAGAAAACATCATTCACAAGAAAGGTGTTTGCCTTTTAGGGAGAAAGAAAAGACAGGCTTTGACTGTTTGTCAAGATAAGCTTATCCTTTAGTTTTAGCAATGAGGACTTTTGAGCAGAAACACAGAGGCCACTCATCGCAGTGATAAATGCAGCAGACAAACACGTATACCCTGTTAAAAAATAATATTATAAATATTATCTAACAATTAGATAAGATGATTTTTAAATATATTATTAGAGTTTTATTTAAGCCATATATAATGTTTATACTTTTATCCCCATTGATTTTTTCTTGTAATTATTGGAGGAGTCATCAACAACCATTTTATGGATGTGTCTTTTTAACGAAATAGCTAGACAATTAATCTTCCATGTGTTGCGTTGATAATGCTAACAACTCTAATTTGTGTATAATAAAAACCCTAGATATGGATTAAAATATGATGAATTAAAAATAATTAATACTTTTAATTAAAAAGTACTAGATATAAATAATTTATAAGAGAATAAAAAGAAATAGAGAGAGTGTACTTGGCATTAAGGAAATGTTACCAAGAAATGTCGAGATTGGAATTTTATTAACTTTGTTATTGGAGTTTATATTTAAGAAGAATACTTATGTAAATAATCTGATTTTTAATCAAATATTAACTTTTCTAACATTTTATTATATACTAAAACAACATAAAAACTATATATATAGATATAGATATTAATCAATGCCTTTAATTTAAGAAACTCAACATTTAATCCAAGTGTCTTTACATGTTTATGATTTAGTGTTTCCATTAGTTTTTCATGAATCATTTTTCTCTCTCTAAAATATCCATTATTTCAAGCCAAATTCTCAAATCTAACCTTTTACAAAAATCAATATTGAAAGGGAATTTTGACATTTTGTAAAGATATTATTGTGAACTAAACCCTAATAAAAGAACCCATTATGATTTTTAAAACTAGATGGACTAACTTATAATATCATTAAAAAAAAATTAAGTCTATAAAGAGAGAATATTAATGGTTGGAGTAGTTATGTATTAATTTTAAAATTAAGTCTCTTCATGTTAGATATTAAACACATAATACACACAAAATATAAAAATTTAGATCCATAAACATTTTAATTATATTAAAGCGAGTAAGGGTGATCAAATAAATTAAATTAACTTCTTTCATCTAACACATAAAAATGTAAATACTTTTTTGAATTTACATTTAATTTTTTATGGAAAAAAATAGTATCAATTGAATAATAACAATGTAAATTATATTTTTATTTATATTTATTTGAGAGGTCCACTTTAAATTAAACTAACGTCGTCCCACCATTTCCACAAAAACAAATTTGATAACTCCTCTCGTCACCCATGTAAATTACAAGCTCGTGGCCTTGGCTCCACCCCACAAGACACTACACAAAGGCAAGAAATTAACGGTTTTTAAGGAAAAGGCAAGAATTCTTGAGAGCCAAGCCTAAGCTAATCTTTCATGGCAATGGCTTCCACTTCTCTTCACCAGTCTTTATCTCCAAAATACCCTCATCTTTTTCATAATTCACGGCTTCCGCTCACCCGTCTCCGGTTCACCTCTCTTCGGTTTCCCTCTACAATTCGCGCCACTTCAGCTGTTTCTCTTGAACCTGTAAGACCAACATCACCTGTTTGTCCCTTTTCACTTTTATTTTTTTGTATTCATTGCTTTCTGTTTTTTTTTTTTGTTTTGACACTAAACCACCACTGCCACTACATGTTTTTGTTGATATGGAATACTTCACTGTAGTTTTTTGGACTCTCGAGTTGTGAAAATGAAGTGCTGGTAAAAGGATCGTTCTTGTTTGGTTGCTGAGAAAAAAATGATTGAAAATGGTGGGATATTAAAAAATATATATTTTTTAATTTCTCTGCTATTCTGAGTTTTTATATTCAGTTATGGAGGGAATAAAAGTGTGAAGTTAGAATCGAAATTGAGCTGCTTTAGAAGGTTTTGAATTTATCTGTGGCATTTTTCTAGGAAAAAGGGGATGGTTGTAGGTTATTGAGAAAAGTTAGAATTTTGAATGTCAATTTTGTCATTGTTCATGACCCGGATTGGTAAACATTCGCAAATAGCTCAGTTGATTGAGCTTTTTAAGAATCAAAGGTCACATTTTATTATTCATGATAGCTTTTGGAAACTTGAAGTTGTTGCTGAACTGTGTGATCAAAGAGGTTGGCTTTTGTTGGGTGGCTTTTGTAGTTTTCTGCTATTTATAGATAGGAAAATTGATTGGAGTGTTCTGTTTGATGTGCGAATTCGGAAAAGGTAGACATTTAACTTGTCCTTATAATTGACAGCGAGGTACTACTGAATCCGTGTTCATAAGAAAAAATTTTCTTCTGAGTTCCAGGTGGAGGTTTCTTGGTCCACCTGTGATTTTTTTCTGACCACTGTCACATCTTTTCCTTGTTCAGTTGCGTACCGAATTTATAAGAACTTTTGCTTTCAGGAATTAAGCACACAGCAGAGTCAAACTCTGGAGGCTGACCCATTTGCATGCCCAATATGCTACCAACCTCTGATAAGAAAAGGTCCTCCAGGTTTTAATCTGTAAGTTGAGTTCACATAGTGGTATAAATCCCCCTTTTTTTTCTGTTGGATCTGGTAGAGTAATGACTCAAAACCTGCAGGCCAGCAATCTACCGGTCTGGTTTCAAGTGCAATCAATGCAACAAAACATACTCCAGCAAAGAAAACTATCTAGACCTTACCATTACTGCTGGAATGAAGGACTACACTGAAGTCAAACCAGCTCGTACTGAGCTATTCCGGTATACATGCATTACTGATGCTGTTGTATCATTCTTGGCACTATGTTGATGCATCCATGAATAAGCATATGAAATTCAGGCACGCCCAATTACAACCCCACGAGTCTATAACCCTTGAAATAGTGCTTATCTTATTCTAGTGCCTCTATTAGCAGTATGCATCGTAGTTTCTGCTGATGAGAGAGGTAGCTGGTTATATTCTATCCCAATTCCCAAGATCCTTTCTTCGGTTTTGAGATATATAGAAAAAATAGGATAGTGGATGCTTTTTGAATATTACATTTTGTGATGGGATTAATTTGTTTTGGGGAAATTGTCATGTCTCATGTTAGTTCCTCACCTTTTTCAGGAACCCACTTGTTTCATTCTTGTATGAACGTGGCTGGCGTCAAAATTTTAATCAAAGTGGCTTTCCTGGTCCTGATGAAGAGGTTTGTTTTCCTTCATCCGTGTTTAGGAATTCAAATTCACTAGCTCAAGGAGGAATCTTTAATTAAGGTCTTTTCCTTACTTAGAAAGTTTAATTAAGTTAATTCTGGAAAGATGAGTTCTAGCAAGCTGACTTGTGAATTCTCTCTATGAAACGTCGATAACATGGGAGATGATATATTGTGAAATGGCATTAACACCTGAGGAAATGGCATTAATATTCGTTGTTGCTCTTCATTTCTGCTGAAATATGCTTTTGAGTCCATAATTTTTAATTAAGTTTGTAATAGTTTGATGTTACTGCAGTTCAAAATGGCTCAGGAGTACTTCAAACCCGCAGAAGGTGGTCTACTAGTAGATGTTAGCTGTGGTAGTGGTTTATTTTCCAGAAAATTTGCCAAATCTGGAACCTATTCTAAAGTTATTGCACTTGATTTTTCTGAAAATATGCTTCGCCAATGCTATGATTTCATCAAGCAAGATGATACTATCTCAACGAGGCAAGCTTCTTTTTTCCTGAATTAGAATCTCAAAAGTTAGATCAGCAATTGTGCTCATCAATGTTTTTATTCCTATACATAGTTCCTTTAAATAAGAGAACTGATTCATAAATTCTTTGGGGCGGTGTTCAGAAATCTTGCTCTTGTCAGGGCAGATGTTTCAAGACTTCCCTTTGCTTCAGGTTCAGTTGATGCTATCCATGCTGGTGCTGCCTTGCATTGCTGGCCATCTGCTTCCAATGCTGTGAGTGATCTTTCTTCCTTTCATTTTATTTTGGGTGACACAGGCTTTTGGATATTCCAAACCAATCTGCCAAATTTTGAATTTGAAAATAGGCAGTGAAACCTTACCTACTTTATGTCTAATGACTAATGCGATCTGTCCCTTCTATGTTCTTGTCTGGTGCTGTCTTGATCTTGTCCATCATCTTACTCTTTTTAGGGTGATCCCCACATTGAATATACCATTGGATTGTAAGATGTCATGTTGGTTTATGTTGTTAGTTAAAGAAAATTTAGCCTTGTTACGATGCAGGGCTGCTACAACTGGTTTGACCAGGGTTAAGTTCTGTCAATTCTAACCAGCAAGGGCCTGATTCTGGAATCAGCCTTTATCAAGGTTGAGGATATGCTTTGTTACGTCAAAGGTAGAGGCTAAAATAATGTGACGTTCAAGAAAATCAATAAATCTTTATATTAGGCTTACCAAACACAGGGACTAAAATTCTTGAAAGGGTCATATCTGGCCAGAAAAGGCAGAAGTTGACATGGAATGCTGAGTGGTGAATTGAGCTTGCTAGACAAGATGAGTTAAAAAACATTATGACTAGAGCCATTTTTTCTGCCTTGCAAGGGACTGTACACTTTCTACAGCTAAGGTTGTTTGATAGCTGATTACCAAGATTTTCTTCAACAATTACAGCAGTCACTGAAAGGAAATTGACCTTTCATAAACACCCCACAAAAATTCTAGATGGTAACCGTAGAATCACAATACCTTAGTTATTGCCTTCTCGTGTTTAGGAATGTAGTAGATATTTCTAAATAGCAGTATCCTGGCAGCCAAATCCTCAAGTAGAGGATAAATGCAACATAGTTGATCATTTTAAGTTATATGGTTAATATGACAAAATCAACTATGTTAAGCGCCCATCATGTGGTTGTTGCATAAGCACTAAACATCAGGTTGTGAGCAGGTTAAAATTACATTGTTCGTTCAGTAATCAAGAATTGATCACCCAAGTTCTGGAATAGTCATAGAAGTGGTTTGGGATATGATCAGCAAGTATAGGTTCCATTCTGGCTGGTCTCCAAAAGCAGATGTTTTCTTTCTTATTTGTGAGTGTTTTTGTTTAACGATTTCGCTCCATTTGGATGTATATAGAACTTTTTCAGAAGCCTGTTGTTGAATTAGCACATGTTTTCTTTCTTATTTGTGTGTGTGTTTTCGTTTAACACATTCACTCCATTTGGATGTATAAAGAACCTTTTCAGAAGCCTGTTGTTCAATTTGTGATAGTGTACTACTATCAGGTTGCTGAAATTTGTCGTGCTTTGCGAAGTGGTGGAGTCTTTGTTGGGACCACTTTTCTTCAATACAGTTCAACAACTTCCTGGATAGAACGACCTTTCCGAGAGGTAATACTTTTTATCAAGTGTTTATTTTCTTTTGGTTAAATCATAATCGTAACATTAACTGTTTTGATTTAATTACTATGCCTTGAGATACTTCCTTTAGCAAGACAGTGGGCCTATGCATCTCCTCCTTTAAATGTTGGCTGCTCTGGTATAATCCTGTCCAGATTAATTTAGATTGTGAGTTTACAGTAAGCAGTGGAAACCATTGAAGTTTTAGAATTTTCAAGTTTCTAAAACATGATCTGTTAGTGAAGCTTACCCTTTTACTTCTATTTTGTTTGTCCATTCCTGTACCTTATTAAATTCACATTTCAATTATGTTCCATGTCATTTCGTGGAGACTTCAGCATTTAATTAGAACTTATAATACAAAAAGTGTTAAACTAGGATGGTTCAGGTCTGTTAATTGACCATCTAAACCCTAAGCTATTCTCAGAATGTCTGCTTGTTTGTTGGGAAAGTTTGAGCACAGTAAAATATAGCTCAGCTTTCCGAAGGTGAAACCTGCAAAAGCGGTCTCCATTGGGTGGAACTCCTTCTGAACTGCTGGGTAGTCCATACTCATGAGTATAAGTGAATCTAAATGATTGGAGGATCATTTGGTCTATGCTGACTGACTGTATTTCGTTTTCTTTGTATCGGAAATTGTTAATGCATCCGGCAGAGGATTATGCAAAACTACAACTATTTCACAGAGGAGGAAATCGAAGACTTGTGCACAACATGTGGTCTTACCAACTACACAAGAAATGTTCAGCGATCTTTCATCATGTTCTCTGCTCAGAAGGCATGAAACAAGGTTTAGTTCATTTAAACATCATTCGATCTAGACTGGCTATACCATTCATTGCTGATTTGGGATACAGCATATTGTATAGACATTTTAAATAATAGAAAGACCTTGAAGGTGATAAACCTAGGGAGATGTATAGTGTCATTGTTAATGAAAAAGTCCCATCTTTTACTGTCTGTTATACATAAAAAAATGTTTAATCCTACTGAAAACCTCATCAGTGGCAAGTTGTCACTAATCACAGGTGAGGCCTTTATATTTTAGATTTTGTCGAAAGTGATCTGAAATCAATTAATGCTGCACTGCTGAGATGGTTGGAGTCCACAATCATTGTAATTATTCCCACAAACACATACCTAATTAATGAGTGATGGCTGGACAAGATATGGACCAGTCAGGTCTTGATATGTAGATCAAACCCACTTTTTGCCTGCCTTTGGTTCATGATATTGGTTTTAGCTTTCTGTCATCAGGTCAAGCATGCAGCCGTTGTTAAACTGGATTACCTCATGATAGGACCTTACTGATCAAATTCTATAATAGGATCATGAACAGTTTAGTGGAATCATTCTGCAATACAATTCTTTTGACTGATCAAATGAACTCATGGTTTTGGACTGATATTTGCAACTTATAATCTCCATCTAGTCAGTACTCGTGAGCTCACATGATTGTGAGGTTATTAAATGATTAAGTTAGGGTCTAGTGGAAAGGGTTTGCACATGACCCCGTCCTTGGAAATAAGGCGAGAGTAATAAAATAGTCCACGAGTTAGTGGTTCGACCAATAAAGAAGCCCTTTTAAACAAGGCAAAGTGGGTTCTGTGAAATCTCAAAATATGGCCAGAGAGAACCCCTCGTGCGGCTCACAAGCTGACCAACTTTCTGTTTGTTCTTCTACTATACTCTTTGCCCTAAAGAAACCCCATCATACAATCTCTGTTATCTTCTGTATCTTTGACCTTTGACCAGACAACAAAATGCGCAGCTACAAAAGAAAAATAAAGAGGAATATTTGGTCAGTCCAAGAACAAGTACCTATTAGGGTTTCCCCTGGTTTATTTTTCAAAGTCAGGCCATTGGATCCCTTGCACGTGACCTTCTTTCCTACTGTAATCCCATTTTGCTTTACATGGCACGTGGGGGTCGGTAACCCTTTACCATTTTATTTATATTTTTTGCTTCAAATTCTTTCATGTCTTTTTTTTTTCTTTAGAATATTGTTAATTTTAATAAAAGAACATTTCCCCTTAATCACTCTAAAAACCACAATAATCATAGATGGAATTCACTTATTTTGTATTTGTTTACTAGATGTGTCGCGTTATATTTTATAAACAAACAATTTAAGATCAAATGGAGAAAATGAGTATTTTTCAAGAAAAAATTAAAAGGAATCTTTATGTAAAATTAATTAACATTATATTTCAGATCAAATGGAGGATGATTTAGCTGATTGATTTGATTATCACGGGTCATCACTCATTGTATTGCTACTAACTTTTTCTTAGCAGGCTTCATGATTGACAGGTTTTTGTTATTTAGCTGATAACTCAACTCGGAGGTATGATTTTAGGAGCAGTAAGGGTTTTCGGGTTTTTTCTTAAGCCATTTCTGGAAATCAAATAGTGGCAATTGGTTTAAGTTGACATCGTGCATCCCTTTTTATTATTATTATTATTATTATTATTGAATTTTGTTTTGTTGATATTATTTTGGCTTCTATCATGTCAATATATATATATATATATATATATATATATATATATATATATATATATATATATATATATAAAGTGTTTTTAAAATTATTTAGAGAAAATATATAATTTTAATTGAAAATGACGATATATTGGTCCAAATATCTCTCATAGTTCAATAAAAACAATATATATGAAGGCTTTGTAAATGTTAATTAGTACTATTTAACAAGTAATTTGGAAAGCTTCTTTTACGAAAACTAGCATTAATTGTTCTCAAAATATAATTAATACCTTTTCTTGAGGGGTGAATTCATCTTCTTTTTTGCTTAGAAATGATCATTCAATTTACATGATTATCCCTTGAACCAGAAAATTTTTAAACCTAGATTTATGGATTTATTCTTGTTTTTACTAATCATTTTGTAACTTAGATTTACGGTGTAACGCGGATAACAAAACTAGTTTTACACCAAATCGCATAGCAAGCTTTGAATCTCACGAGGACAGACTCTACAAAAAAGGAAATCATAAAATCAATCGATGGTTTATGCATGGGCAATGATCATTAGCCAATAAGTTTCAATTTATATGCTGTCTACCCTAATAATCTTCAGATTCTAGCCACTTCGTATAGAGAAATTTTTTAAAAAAAATAATAATTTATAAACAGCTTGTCATGGTTGAAGCAAAGAAATGAGATCGAGCACTGTTCCTAAAATGTCTCCTTCACGAATCTGAATATGCTTGTTGTAATTATTAATGTCCTTTACAGCAAATGTCAAGCAACTCATTCATGAAAAAGAGATTTGACCAATCAAATGTCAAATTTGCAATAATGCCAACTCAAGCCTAGGAATATAATTGGTTCTTCACCGGATTTGATTTTTTCTACAGAACTAAAGTAATAATCAATCCCTGATCTCCTGTTTTTGAGTAAATATGTTTACCAAAAGAAGAGCCATTCTACTGTAATATGGCATGCTATGATTGACAACCGAAAGATTTGTAGTCTAGCTAGGGATAAATTAACTACAAGGGAAGAAAAGTTCTCTCAAAATTAGTAAAAGGGCAAATTAATAAGCCTGGCTAGCAAATCTTACAAGCAAGTGCTTAATGAGTTGTGTTTGTCTGTCTAGGGTTCGTTGCAAGACCACGCATTATTGTTCAACCCTAGTGGAGTGGTTGGTTGATTCATGTTGCCATGTTTGATTCCAGAATAACCGGGTTTCCTCGTACATGTCTGGCTCTTAATTAGCTTTATATCATCAGCAGCTCAAAGTCCAATTCCTTTTTGTAATCAATAATTCGTAAATACCGACCAGATACATGGAGGCAATAATTACCTTGACAAATAGATTTTTGATGATGAGGGTCGTTGGTAATTTGTATGTTAATTATGATTAAATTATATCATTTTTAGAACTCGAACCACTTCCATATATAGAGTCCCTAATTGGCACTCGTGTGAGGTTCGTGCATTCAGATAGAATGTGAACATGGCATTCTTTTATAAGTTCAGCTCATAATTAGGGCTTAGTCAATTAATTACAAGATCTCTTAAAATTTAAATCTATGCTGCTGATATTGCCACCCAGCTGCTGTAATATTAGACTTGATGAAAAACATGTGACAAAAAGCAATATTTAAGGCAAAAGGAAGATCAAAGGAAAAGGTGCAATTTTATAGTGAATCCCCTTTAAGCTGTGCTCTTAACTTAACTAATTAACTTTTTGCCGGCTACTTGATCTATATATATATATATATATATATAGAAGGAATTAAGCAGCTTAATTCTAGCCATATCCTACAACAATCTTCGGCTGATAAATGAATAGTGCGTGAATTGTTCTTGTATAAAGAGAGTTATGTCAATTTTACAGAATATTCTTAATTTCGAAAATAATTTCTAAAAAAAATGAATGAATAAATCTTATAGATTCAATTGTTGAAATTCTGCGAAATATTATTTGGGGAAGACTCTTTTGATAAGATTAAAAGCACTCTTCTAATAAATGACATATATCAAACAATTTTCTATGATTGCTATCTATCAACAACTTGTAAATGACCACTTGGAAACAAAGTAAACCCTATATTTATAGCCGATCACAGTCTGTGTGTGTGTGTTGAACAAATTAATTTCTGCATCTCCCTCATCTCCAAGTCCAAATTCAAGCACGTAGCTCATCTAAAAGATATTGATAATTAAAAAGAAAAAAGAAATTAATGGGCAAAAAATATATATGTTAGGGCAGCTGCACCAAGAAGAGTTTAGTTAGATTAGCATTAGAGCTCTCGAGCCAAGAAGATAAGAAGGGGGAAAAAAAGAAAGTTTAATGGGGTGGTAGAGAATGGGAGACACAGAAACAGCTCCCACGTTCTCCTCATATCTTACTTTCTTTATTTAATAATACTTCCCCTCCTCCCCCCCCCCCCTCGCCCTCGCTCACACGCTCACACGTACATATAAGTTCAAGCTCTCCTTGTTGACAAAATGTTGTCTATTTCTCCGAGGAATAAATATATACCCTTCCATCTCTTGTGAACCTCCATAAATACTCTTATCTGCGTACCCTAATCTCTCTCTCTCCTCTCTTGTTACACCACTATCTTGATATCAGCTCAAGAGGGCTCATCTTTTTTTGCTGGCTTTTGTGATCATGGTGTGTGTCACTCATCTCTCTCTCTCTCTCTCTCTCTGTTTCTCGATCTCTATCTATAGCGAAATTCTCTTGAATTTTGATTAATGTATGGAGTTTTTAAGTGTCTCTTTTGATTCATTCTTGTTAATTTATAGGGAACTCGAAAGCCTGCATGGTTGGAAGCTCTTTACACGCAGAAGTTCTTTGCAGGGTGCTCGTATCATGAAACTGCGAAGAAGAATGAAAAGAACGTCTGTTGTTTGGATTGTTGCATTAGCATTTGCCCTCATTGTATACCATCTCATCGCTTCCATAGCCTCCTTCAAGTTCGTCGTTATGTTTACCATGATGTTGTCCGATTAGAAGACCTCGAAAAGCTGATAGATTGCTCAAATGTTCAGGTTAGTAGTCTGAACAATCTTGATTTACTGTCTCGGCAGGTTGCTCGACCAAAATTCAGTGTGTAGTTTGGTAGTTAATTCATTAGCATTGATTGTACGTAGGCCTATACTATAAATAGTGCTAAAGTGGTGTTCATCAAGAAGAGACCTCAGAACAGGCAATTCAAAGGGGCCGGAAACTATTGTACTTCCTGTGATAGAAGCCTCCAAGAACCTTTTCTCCATTGCTCTCTTGGCTGCAAGGTACGATCCACTGCTCAATTTTCATGCTAAATCGATCCCCGTTAGGGTTTTTCCACCATCGGTGAAACATTCCTTTTGAAGAGCATATCAAAAGAAAGTTGCACTCAATTATGATCGAATTTCCGAGATAGAAGATGTGGAATACACGACAAGTTAATTCAACCTGTATAATTAAGGAGATAAACAATTATATATGTGTGTTCTTGGATAAACCAAATTTCTAGAGGGATGTCTTAATTGTGATAATCCATTCTTAATAACCTATATGGCAATATACAACGTTAATAAAGAGTTTGCTTGTATGTTTTTTGTAGGTGGACTATGTGCTGAAACATTACAGGGACCTTTCTCCATACTTGAGGAGATGCAACGCATTAACTCTTGGGCCTGACTTTTTTATCCCTCAAGATTTAGCAGATGATGAGATGACCAATGAGACATGGACACCTCACTCAACAGTCGTGGACTCCGATGAGCCATTCATGAGCTGGTCTTCGAGCTCGTCGGGCTCCGAAAACATGAGCATGGCCACCAGCGAGATTGTACGGAAGAAGAGAAGTGGATTATACGTATGTGCAAGATCGATGAATAGGGTTTCTGATGAGGACATTGCTTCAAGCATGAGTAGGAGAAAAGGCATTCCCCATCGATCTCCTTTATGCTAGGAAAATAAATTCAAACAAAAAAAAATATTATTTATTACTACGTACTATAATCTTTATTTTGATATTTTGATCGAATGCTCCACCTTCAAAATGTTCTCGCCATCTCGCTTCACTCTTCAATTTAAGTTAATTAATCAATTGATCGGGGGGTTTTGTCTTAATGGCATCACGTGATTCCCAATTCCAAGTTCTGGTTTTGTACATTTCTCTATTTTTCTATGCTTATATTAATAATTCAAATCATCAATTCGAGGACCTTAATGTTCCAAACTTGTACAACTCTAGGAATTATATAGTACACTTTCATATTTGTTAATTTTGTTTGCATTGGTACACGAAATTTGCTTTTATTTGGTAAAGGGGGGAGAGAAGGAGCAACGGATCAATCTTACAAGCTAAACTACTCTAATTTCAACAAGACAAATTGGCTTCATGGCAGCACAAGGACAAGGGTTTGAATTGAGCAAATTAACATTTCTTTTTTTATTATGATCCTTGGAAATTGAAAATTGTACCCTTTTTCTCTCTCTTTTTATGCGAAGAACCCTATCTCCTGAAAAATATATTTTATAGATTCAGGTGAGCAAGTAAAACTCTGATTGTTCCAAACTCTTACTAGGGGTGCACGCCATGACTTGAATTCCAAATTTGTTGTGTAGATCGTTAACTCTTTGTCATCACGTCACAACCAATGGGAACCCTTTTTTCTATTTTGCTGTATTTATATTTTCAATATTGTCTTGTAAAATAATTTTTAAAAGTATGTTTTGTTTAAAAATATATTAGAATAATATTGTTTTCCATCAATATATAAAAATCATAAAAATATCAATATAATATATTTTCTTTCAAGTAAAGCAAATAAAAAAAACACAAGTTAACACCTCCAAACACTTATTTATTTTCTTACTCCAATTTGTTAGAGTGTAGTTACAAGTTTACAACTATTTGCATTCAAAACCATTTTCTTATAAGTAAAGCTTGAAAATCTAAATATGGTTAGCCTGGTTTTAAAGTCATTTCTGGCATTTAAAGTGGAACATAAACCCCCAAGTATAGTATTATTGAATGATATGAATTAGTACTTGTGTTAGTATGTTTTTTAAAATTTTATTCAAGTTATTTTCTTTTTTCTCTTTATGACAAGACATTGATTTCAAATTATAATTAATTTTGTTTTAAACCATGAACGAATAAAAAATAATCAATATTTTTTATTAAAAATAAAAGAATAAATGTTAGAGAAAGGTTATTATAAAAAAATTTATATAATAAAGGCATAATTTTATTTTTTATTTTTACTTGTATTACATATAAACCAAATTAACCATGTTTTTAATACTACCATTTAACATAATATAATTATAAAACAACCACCAACCACTACACCCATCCACCAACCATATGAATAAACAATAATAATGTAGCCTATGATAGTGTTTGTTTTTGTGGTTTAACCGCACTTTTAAAAGGTTTTAAAATGGTTTTCTTTAAACTAATTTTTCTGTTTTTAGATTATTTTGATATGTTGATATCATTGATAATTTAAACAAATACTTTAATTCACTTTCAAATAAAAAAAAATTAAAAAAATACTACAATATCAAACTTTATATTTTATATCCCAAAATGCTAAACAAATCAACCATTTTCTTCATCAATGCTCAAAACATGGGACACGTGGATGATGAGAGAGTTTTTCTTCTAAAAAAAACAGGTGAAAGAGACGAGGATGGGTGTTTGGATATTCACAAAAAGTTTAGGATTTTTTCTTAAAAAATAAAATTGGGTTTATTTTATAATAAAATTTTTGAAAAATTTTAATTGTAATATAAAATTACTTATATTCTCAAAACAAAACTAATTGTAATATAAAATTACTAGTTAATCATCATTGAAAAATTTTAAAAAATAATAAACACTCATATAAAATAATAGTAGTAAAATACTTAATTAAAAAAATAATAGTTGAAAACTTTCAATATAAAACAAAAAATATATAAGCACATGATGGATCGATATATCTATGATATACGTATTCAAAAGCTTAGAGTTAAATGGATCAAAGGTATGGTGATAACCCAATGTTCTTGGGCTTAGCACATTGTTGGGCCTAAATACATATGAGTTTGGTGAAGTGCTAGACCCAATATTTTTAGGCTCGGTCATACGCTAAACTCAAATACACATGAATTTGATAAGCTGTTAGGCTTAACATTTCTATACATTTATAACCTTGATTCTAATCTTTTCTACAACATTGTTTTATGGGCTAATTTCAAGTATTTAAAACATACATTATTATTTATTATTAAAATAATTATATAAAATCATTTATAAGATATTATTTAATAGGTTATATCTTTTAATTGAGAGGGTTTTATATATAAAAAAATTATTAATAACATCAATGTATAAATTCGGGAATGAACTATTCATTACCAAATTAAATTGAAGTCTTTTTAGATAGAAATGGAACTCAACAAATAAAGCTAAATAATAGATTATCCACCGTAACTTCACCAAAAGCAAACCCTGGATCAAGAGTAAACATAGTCGAAATTGAATGGGCTAATATTTGTGGCCTATAGTCGAAATTGTGCCATGAAAGGTTGCCCACAAAACTTGGGTATTTACTGGGCTGCCTTTTGTTGCCAAAAGCCTTGAAAGTAAGCTAAATGGGGAAGGGCCAAATCCTTAATCGTAATTTGCATGAGATGGCTTGGGTAGTCTTGGAAATCAAAATTTTGTAAGTGGCCCAATATCTTTTAATCCAGACTAGCCCAGTTACACGAGCCCCTAGCCCATCAAAGTCTTGCTGAACCTGAGGACTTTTTGATAGCATTGTGTGACATGAAAAATATAGTAGATGAAGGGCAACGTGAATTTAAATATTTATTTGAGTATTTATTATCTAAATAATTTAGCATTAATTATAATAATTCAATTAAATGCTAAAAATAGTTTATTGATGCTATATATATATATATATTGCGTATGACTAGTTAAGCACCAATGAACTGAAAGTGTCACTCATATAATTTTGCTTTTGAAAAATTGAAGTGTCCAAAATTGAAAATTAGTGTGCTTATTATGATTACTCGCTTGACTTTTACTAATGAATGTGAACAAATTTTTCATCATCCAGAAAGATTGATTAGCTGATATTGGACCCAAGCACTAGAAATTAATTCAGTTTAGTCAAAGTATGCATCATTTACATGTCTATGTGACACTTTATATTTACTCCAATGTTTGTTATTGCATTACAAACTATATTTTACAGTGTTTTTTAAATAAATAAAAAATACCTAAAAAACATATATTTTAATGGTTTATATATATATGTTTATATATACATATTTATGTTGATATAAAAAAATGTTTTTAATTAAAAATAAATAAATTACAATTTGCATAAAATAATACTTAAGCAACTTAATGGGCCGTTTGGGAGTTTATGTGAAGTTATTTTTTAAAGTATTTTTTATTTTTTTTAAATTATTTTTGACATAAGACACATCAAAATATTTGAAAATATTAAAAAAAATGTAAAATAAAAATAATTCTATTTTTATTTATATTTTCAAAAACACTTTTTAAATGGTTTATCAATATACTCTAAATCAGTAACATGACAAGATCAATTCAGTGGGTTGGAGGTAGATAAATCTTGACCCCCCATCAAGATTAGCGTTGAACAATGACAACATATAACAATAATAAAATAATATTTTTAGATATTTTTTTAAAATAAAAAATATTTTAAAATAACCGTAACTACAATTTCTAAACACTTTTTTAATCTCGAAGGGGCCAGCCTTGCCGGCCGATATCTATCTACAAGTATTCGGGACAACAAGATCTCTTCAACTTTTCTCTTAATTAAAAGGCCTACTAACTTAATTTTTTACATATCCCTTTTGATTTGCCTGGACAATAAGATTCAAAAATGTTCGGCTACCATTATTATACCTCAGGTATCTATGAAATTCGTCGGCCTGTTTTTATTTAATTTTCTAGGAAAGGTCCAAACATCACCTAAGAGGAAAGGAAGCATTATACATTCATTAAGCTGCAAACTCATGAACATGAAATTATCTCCCTTAAACAGTACCTGTTAAGAAACTATCCCGCAAAAAGTCTAAGTTATGAGGTAAAATCTCAGAATATGATCTATATTATTCTTCAATACACTCATGTTATTGGGCTTGAAACTTGCACGCAGACCCAAATTACATTATGTTTAATTTTTATCAAATAAAATAAAGGTAGTGAGATTCGAACTAGTAACCATTGAGTCAACAAGTCTCTAATACCATATCAAAAAATTATCAAACCTAAAAACTTAATCAAGATAATAAAGATGCCGTTGGCCATGGCTGGCAAAACAGGCAGGGCGTGTTCCCACAGGAGATATCTTAGGAATGTTGCTTTCCATAACACATGCGATGCAAGTTCACTGTGTGCTGAAATAAAATCAAAATAAAAATGGAATAAAATGGTCCCATATTCGAATCCCAAAAAAAACAAAAGAAACAAAGAAAGATCAGCAAGGAGAGAATCGAATATCTCTAGCACAAAGTCGCAACACGTAAAGATATTAAAATGCAACAAATTGAGAGCCTGTAAATCATTGAGCCATGACTGGTCTGCCCTACAAGATTTCTAAATTTATAGAAAATACAATACATTTATTCAACTCCATATTAGCTCACTGACTTGTAAACGTTGCCCCCCTCAACATTTATATAAAATCAATGCACATGGGAGTTGTAGTTGACCAGTTCTTGAGGAATTCATAAATATATACGTGAGAAATATAAAGATGAGTAGAAGAAATGTGGCTATTAATTGGAAATTAGAGCTAGACAAATACAGTGATCAATAAATTATATAGGGTGGGAAGTTGATTTGACGAAGCATTAGAAAGAGGTAACGGCAGCTTTATGTCTACGTCAACAACTACTACTTAATTAATCATGCTCATTACCTACCTTATTATAAGCTGCAAGTTTTCTATTGGAAGTGAGATTATTTCTGTTTAATATTAAGAATTTTTAAAAAACTTTAAAAAAAATAATTTAAATATATTTCTAAAAAAAAGTTCTTCAAAAACCATTATACATCAAAACATCAAACACACATTATATCTTGTACGATTGTATGTTGATTCCTCGGTACATTTAAATACTCTAGCACGATAAGTATTTTAGGCGGGTCTTTTTTATTTATTTAAAATTAAATCTTTGTTTCGAATGATCTTACAAAATGTTTTGTCTATATGAGTAAATGTTTTTAGATGTTAGTTGTAAGGTTTGAGTTCAAGAAATTAATGAATAAAACAAGACTCCGAATCAACTTCTTTAAATTGAAAAAAAAAAAAAAAAAACCTAGTGGTGGGCGTGCTGCCATGACTATTTAAGCAAAATCAAATAAAACGATGTCATTTGAACAAGCTATAGCATGTGCTTTCGCTTAAATATTGCATGTAACTGAGATATAATAGATTTTCTTCCACCAGAAACCGCGTCCTGTAGTTTTATATATATATATATATATATATATATATAATGATCATGATGACAGACACAGACAAGCCAAGAAGGTGTATCTATGAGGTTTTTCTGCGGGGAGGGCAGTGCTTGGATTAAATATTGCAAGTAAAAATGCTAAAATCCCTATAAATGTATTCCAAATGTAATTAATTAGTATAAGTAATTTTACTGCTCAGTCTGCAGTGTTTTGAGACTTTAAATTAATTGGTTAACTTGGTCTGTGTGTTTTCTTTTGGATATATATATATATATATATATATATATATATATAGACTAAGACCACGCTATTAATTGGCTTTTTTTATAGTTTAATCGATGTTATAATTACCATGGAGATTATTTTTAGAGACCTGAAAGGTGTTCGAATTTTTGTGATGAGAAGAAGGCAAGATGAGAAGATAAGGTTCTGTTTGGCACTCGATCATAACCACGAATGAATCCATCTTCTTCTTCTTTTTATTCGAAGGTCGCTCCTTTGTTTGGTGTGTAGCAAATAATTTATTGTCTGTACATGGTAGGACAAACCATGTTAAATCCAAACCCAACTGTCCCTTTTCATAATTATTGTATTTAATTTCGTTTGTTTGTTTTCCCCCCTTATTTGGTGAAAAATTATTAATAAAAAGTACAAAAAACAGTATGTTTTTTCTAGAGTGAAATTACTGTACAGATGTGCCCTGGATGCAAATTTTAAAAATTTCATGGCTGCTTTCATGTGGTTTTTCGGTCATTTTCTCTTCTTCTGTTTTTTTCTGCTCAAAGTTTTGGTTTTTCAATTTCATCTTCATTTATCATATTTTCCAACTTTTTCTCTTCCAGAAATATCTTCTATTTTGCGTTTTCTAACATTTTTATAGTTTTGGATATTATTTCATTGCTTATCAAAATTAAACTTTTTTTATATTTTTGTCCGGTTTTTATTCAATTTTGTCCATGATTCTCTAATTTCTCTTTAATTTAGATTCTAATAATCATTATACTTTTTTTCTTTTGGTTCATTTTATTCATGATTCTATGATAATTCTTTAATTTGATATCAAACCTACTTAGCCCAATAGAAACCAAGTTAAGGAGAGACAACGATACGATAAAAAGAATAGCACAACAACTCTCAATTACAACTCGACCAAACACATCAATAGAGCAGAAATATACTCAGCATAAAAAAAATGTTGTATATATCCCTAAAGTTTGGTCCGCTTAAACAAATTTAATCACAAAGTTTCCGACAACTTTAATTACTTTGTACTAAAAAAATTAGCATGATCGAGTGAAGTAATCTAGTTAAATCTAATTCTATCATGTATTTATTCCTTTTCTTTTCTTTTTTTTCCTGGTCTGATTTTTATTTTCTTAGCACATGTTAAGAGTAAAAGTTCTTCTTCATTACTAGAATACAAAGTTTTGGGTGTAGTTATAATATACAAATGCTCATTCAACTATTTCATAGCATAAATTTTCAATTGTATATGATTTTATCTAAAGCTTTGCTTGCAGTAATTGAATTTGAAAATGTTTGTCGTCGAAACAAGCCAAGTCAGTTTCAATCTTAAGAAGTACGTGAAACTGCTTCAAAATCAAGCTAATTATACAATTTTCCAAACAAATAAAAGCCCTGTATTTATTTTTTAAGAAGATGCTCCTGTTTTTAATTAGAAATATCAACTCTATCTTGCATTATACTAAGATAACTCTTGGACTTTTTTTTTTTGTTTTACTAAAAGGTTTTTATGGGTTGGAACCTTAAAAAGGATTTGTTGGATACCATTTAAGGAAATTGAAAGAAAACAATCCACCGTATAACCTAAAACTCGATCGTTTAACTTTCGGCTGAATAAAAACAACGTAGATATTTACAATAATTAAATATTTATGTGTTTGGATGAAAAGTAAAGGATTGAATAAGCAAGCTTAGAATAATGGAAAGTAGAGAGCAATGCTTATCTCATCTACGGGTGAAGTTTACTTCAAGACTCCAAAAAAACAAATATCATTTGAAAGATACCAACTAGCATTTATAATAAAAATGATTATCTTTGAGAAGAAAAAAAAGATTGATAACTGGTCAAGAAAAATATCAAAACTCAATTAAAAAAGAAAAAAAGAAAGAAAGAAAAAACACACACAAAGACATAGCTCACAAAAGACTTCTATGAGCGAAGCAAAGCCTAGAGAAAATGGGGGAAACGTGGTGGGTAGATACGCTGGCCATCAGAGTCAGTGAGATTGACAGGTGGCGGTGACAAGCAAGCCTATAAAAATTTGAAGCCACGTTGTCTTTCGCTAACAACAAAATACAAAGTATCCAAGATCTTGTTGGCCCACATGATCGGGAGAGGGAGAGGGAGAGGAAGAGGAGGTACAAGAGAATTGCTGTGGCTGCTTTTCAAGGGAGAGATGCCGCGGAGTGTCTGTGTCTGTGGATGGTTTGTCTGTTTGATGATGGGCCTATGCCGTTTTGATACATTAACAAATTATCCATTTATTTTCAGTCTTTATATTTTCAAAAAGTTTCAATGCCACCCTTGTTCTTCTCTAATTAATAAAGATAGGCCCGGTAGTTTATACATCGACTAAGTGTCTGTTTGGGAGTGTAATTGAAATTGTTTTTTAAAATAATTTTCATTCAGAAATGTATCGAAATAATATTTTTTTAAAAAAATTATTTTTGACATCAGAAAATGAAAATGATCCAAAAACACCAAAAAGAATTAAAAAAAATCATTTTTTTCAAAATCATTTTTGAAACACAATGTCAAACAGTGTCAAACAGATATAAGTCATTAGATATTCTAGAAATATTAACATTTTATTTTCACGATAACTACCTGTAAGTTTCACTTTTATGCAAATAATAGAATAATGCTCTAATAATTCATCATTTTCTTTCTCTTAATCGTGTTTATTTTATCTTACGAATTTTGTAGTTTGCAATAAAAATACTCCAAAACTTAGAGTGATTTAAAAATAAATAATTCAAAATGTGTTTCTCTCTCATGAGGTTTTATCAGTTAGGGGCTATATTGAAACCTATTTCAATACAGAAGCCAAAGTGGCATATCTCTGAATTATAGGGGTGAATATATGCAGTTGCCCTCGTTTCTTTTTAACTGCAGCCTGGCCTCTTCTTCTTCTTTCCCTTTTTTTATTAATTATTGGAATGAAATCCCATAAAAAGTCAAAACTATCAGTGTCAAATTACATTTTCAAATGTATATTGACCATAACACCACTGCCCGATCAAAACTTTAAAATAATAATAATAAACTCTATGAAAAACAGGGGCCCCTCTCCATTTTAAAAAATATTTTTAATTTTAGTTTTTTAAAAATATATATGTTTATTTAAAATTATTATAAGATGATTTTCCATTTTAAATATATATGTCCATATTTAAAATTATTCTGTGTTTTTATTGTAGTAGTCGACCATTCTTTCAGTATAGAAATTATTATTATTTTCTTACTATTTGAGCCCAAACTAAATTATATGTAGCGTTTTTTTCACCATGGACATGAAAGTTGAATAAAAAGTAGCATTAAATGATTTACAAACCTGACCAATATTTCTCAGGGTAGTAATAAATCTGCACCCAAACTATCATGTGTTTCTCAATTAGGTCTTCCATTTATAAATTATCTCAGTTGAGTCTCCAAACTAGTTTTTTTAAAAAAACAAAAACAAATAAAACTACATAAGTGATTTTACTTGCCATATTTATATTCATTAAATCACTATATTAAATTCTATTTGTGTTGTAACATTTTTTTCATGTTGTATATAGCAACACCATAAAATCACACCCACATTTCACCATTTCATGCCTACTCGAGAATATAGTTGTGGTTATTTTTTAAAATAATTTTTTTTAAAAAAAATATTTTTAATATCAGTACATGAAAATGATAAAAAAAAAATACAAAAAATATTTATTTTAAAATCAAATAAAAAATCAAAAATTTTAATACAGTGTCAAGAACTTCGTTTCTAGAACTAGAACCAAAAATCTTAAAAGAAAAAAAAATTATTTTCCTAAAAAAAGAAAAGGAAAGGAAACTTCTTCATCACAAAAGAGCCTTGAATTTTTAATAATATCTCAGAAATAACCCGGTGGAGGAATAGCAGCTGCACAGAAAAAAAGGTATTCCTGTCCATAGAGTAATTGCCGACAAATGTTTTTTCATAAATGGGTTTTTCTGAACCGTTTATTCTTAATATCTCGGAAATGCCCTCTAAAATTTACTGTATTTAATTATTTATTATTTACACACGGACACAACACTTCCTGGCTCTCTCCCTCTACTTCCTCTCTCTCTCTCTCTCTCCCTCGGGGACACGTACATAAAAACCACAGCCTAAGCTAACGCCAAGCAACACAGAGAAAGAAACTCGTAACAGAAAAAAGAAATACCATGTCTTGTGATAACAGATCAAATCCACCATTGTTTTTTCTCCTGACCTTTGTTTTCTTCTTCTTTCTTTTCACTTCTTCAACAGCAACTCCCAGTTCTGCAACTTCCCATTTCAAATCATTTTCCATCTCAGGTAATATTTAAGGATTTTTATCTTTTTAATTGTCTTAAAATTATATTTCTAGTGATAAAGTCTCAATCTTTGCATGTTTTTTTTTGGTGATAAGATTAACGTCTCCTTTTTTTTGTCAATGTAGATGATAGAGAGAATGATGGTGTGCTGGTTTCATGGGAGGCAAGGAGGCATCTTGCTGGAGAAGGGAACACAACATCTTCTTTGATATTGGCTGCAAAGAGAACAAGAAGGAGAGACCCTTTAGATAACTTTAAACTCTACACTTCTGGTTATAATATCAGCAATAAAAATTATTGGGCTGTGAGTTCTTTCTCCTTGTTTTTTTTTTTAACTAATTTTATCCATTCTTTTAGTGGGGTGTATATAAAGTTTTGCATTTTTTTTATTTATTGATTGTAATGTTGTGAAAGGGATAAATGTTACTAATTGTTTGGTAGTTATTGATTTTTTTTCTTATTAACTGTGTAATGGTTTTGGCTTCACATGCTTTTGGGATGAAAGGCTTCTTATTTACTATTTTTTATTTTTGTCAGGAGAATATGAATATTACTGGTGTTTTGCTCTTATTACTTCACCTTTTTTTTTAGAATGACTCGTTTTTTTTTTTTTAAGGAATTTATTATTATTATTATTATTATTATTATTTCTTTTCAATTATGTGCAGTTTTCACAGGAAAAAATGATTCATTATGTGGATTTTCCTGTTTGGGATTTGCTTTGCATTTCCCACTGTCTATTCGTCTCACTGTTTTTTTTTTCTTTTTTTTTATTGTGAGAATGCGTGTCAAATTTGTAACTTTTCATTTCACAATTCTGATTAACTGTTGTGGATTGTTTTGGATAATAACTATTTAATTCCTTGGCCTAATTGTCCCTTTAATGATGCAGTCTGTTGGTTTTACCGCGGCTCCCTTCTTCATCGTTGCTGCAGTTTGGTTTGTGATATTTGGCCTATGCTTGTCCTTTATCTGCCTCTGCTACTGCTGTTGTAGAAGACAGCATTATGGCTATTCTCGAGCTTGCTATGCTCTGTCTCTTATCTCCCTCATTTTCTTTACCATTGCTGCAATGTAATAACCCCTCTTTCTCTCCTGGGCTATATTTACATGCATTTTTTATGATTAATAATTGCTCAATGTTGCTCTGCAATTACAGTGCTGGATGTGTTGTTCTGTATACTGGTCAAGAGAAGTTTCACAGTATTACAACACGCACATTGGATTATGTAGTTAATCAGGCAGATGTTACAGCCGAAAACCTCAGGAATGTGTCGAATTCTCTTGCTGCAGCTAAGAATGCTGGTGTATTGACAGTTTTTCTGCCAGGCAGTGTCCGAAACGGCATTGATAGCATCCAAACAAAGATCAACTCCTCTGGTACTGCTCTTTCCAGTACCACACAGAAGAATTCAGAAGGCATAAAAGATGTTTTGGATACCATGTCTGTAAAAGCTCTTAAAAACTCTCTTCTGGTGCTTGCTTGGTTATGGGATTTTTCATAACAGCATTTGCTTTTTATTGTGCATTGCAGAAGATTAATCCTGATTATCCTTGCTGCTGTAATGCTTGCTCTGGCATTTCTTGGATTAGGTGAGTGTTGTTTTCTTGAACCAGAGGTGGGAATTTTTAAACTGTTTAATCTAACTAAATTGTTTTTCTATTATTATTTCTATGATGATGGTGGTTGCAGTATTCTCCATTTTCGGGATGCAGTGTCTTGTTTACTTGTGAGTGATATGATCTTTCAGCCATTTTCTGTTAATTTTTTTGACTTAGGAAAAAAGTGTAAGTTAAGATTATGACTCTGCCCAATGTTACTGGTTATTGACTGTAGCCTGGTGATCCTTGGCTGGATTCTTGTCACTGGCACATTTGTTTTGTGTGGTGTATTCCTTCTCCTCCACAAGTAAGTTCTTCCTCCAATTCTTTTGATTTTTTTAAAAAAAAAATCTGTTATAGGCCATGCATAGAGTTTATTACAAAAAAAAAAAAAAAAAAACTGGTTATCCATGATTGCACTGAGTTCATCCATGCATAACAATCAATCTCTGAATATTTTGGCTGATCAAAAAATATTCCTGAAATCAAATTAGTTAAGAATTTTGCGATCAAAATATCTTAAATTGGCTTTTTTATAAGGGAAAAAAAGCCCTGTTAGCTATGAAATTTAAAAGGTTTTGTTTTCTAGTGAATGTAAATTTTGATTTGGCAAGTATATTTGTACAAAGATAGGAAGTTCGTTTTCAACTCCACACGAAATGAGTACTCCTGAGGCTGCTACAGTATCTTCTTAAGATCAGAAGCTGCCTCTTAGCACCTGTAGAGCTTTTCACCTTCAGAGTTAGTTTGATAACATGCTCTGCTTTTTAATTTGATCTACCAGTTAGTTGAAGCTAGTGTAATTTAGAATCAATAATTTAAACGGTACGAATTTGAAGCTCTCTCTTTAAAAACAAAATTATCTTCTTTTTTTGAGCATATGTTGATACTCTTGCTCACATGACTTGGAAAGTGATTGAAAGTGTCGATTTGTCATGATAGTTCCAATGGCCTTGTATGTCAGAATTCATGTCTTTGTTGAGAATGTGTCCCTAAATGTATTTGTTTTTTTGTTTATCTTCTAGTGTGGTTGCCGATACTTGTATTTCTATGGGTGAGTGGGTTCAGTACCCCACTGCCAAGACAGCTTTGGATGATATAATCCCATGTGTGGACAACACAACTGCTCAAGAAACCTTGAGGTTGACAAAGGAAACAACTTACCAACTTGTCAACGTTGTTGATAACATCATAAGCAATGTCTCCAACAGAAACCTCCCACCCCTAGCAGGAGCTCTGTATTACAATCAATCTGGTCCGCTAGTGCCTGTACTTTGCAACCCGTTGAATTCTGATTATACAGATCGGCAATGTGCTGCTGGTGAAGTGGACTTGAGCAATGCTACCCAGGTAATCGAAAGGCTGAAAGCATTTTATACATAGGATTTGCTGAAGATTAGGCCACCATGAGTACACCCCACTAACAGATGCCATGTGATCCAATTTTTAGTTTTAATCTTTGGCAGGAGTGCAATGTTTGCATCATCTTATTTTAGCCCATGTTAAGATTTCCCTGTCATGAGAATCCCAAAATCTTGCATGCTTTCTATCTCCTTAGTCAGCTTCTGCATACAAAACACCACCTGACCCGCAATATAGTATGGCACAGAAAGGCTTACCACTATTGTTTTCTGTAATGAGCAGGTGTGGAAGAAGTATACCTGTCAGGTATCATCTGGTGGGATTTGTGCTACACCTGGCCGGCTTACTCCCAGCTTGTACAACCAGATGGAATCTGCAGTGAACCTGAGTTATGGGTTGAATCGTTATGGTCCATTCTTGGTTAACCTGGAAGACTGCACTTTTGTGCGAGAAACCTTCACCCAGATCAACCGTTCTTACTGTCCCGGTCTGCGGCGATATACGCAATGGATATACGTTGGGCTCGTAATTGTATCGGCTGCTGTAATGCTGTCACTGATCTTCTGGGTAATCTATGCAAGAGAGAGGAGGCATCGTGTATATACCAGGCAGCACATGTCCACCTCCATGGAAGGCCCTGGCAAGGCATCCTGAGATGCCACCTAGTAGTTAATAAGGTTGATAATCAGATCTTGTCCATATCTTGGATCGCTTGCTATCCAATATTTTTGTACATTATTCTATCATCCATAGGATGGAGTATTATTAGTGTATTCCCTAGCACAGCTCGCTCGCTCTTTTCATAGGACTCGCTCTGAAACCAAAATGGTGGCTGCTTATTTGTCTGTCACCTGTAAGAAAAGGGTTATGATTTCTTGCCTTTTTGCTTATATGATCTAAATTTGTTTTCTCTAGAGGAGCCTGTTTGTTTTTCGTATACTGATAGATAATTTTGAAGTTGAAGCCTTGATGGTTTCAAATAAGAGGGCGGGCCAAGCTGATAAAATATAAAAATAAGTAAATTATATAAAAAAAACACTTTTATTTATAAACAAGTGGTTAGAACTGGGTGCGATGGTACAGAAGAAGAAAAGGGACAGGGTGGCTTCAGCGGATGCTCCTCTGTCAGAAGTCATTCGATAAATGATCCCCAGCAGAGGCTGACGATATTGACTGTGAGATTGAAAGAAAAGACATCACAGAAACAGTGCTATAATTGAGTTTTTAACGAACAGATAACATGTCCGGCGATCAATCAACATCAATGAAAGCTTTTGATCAGACAATCTATCTACTAGCTAGTACCATAAAACTGTGTGAAACTTAAAAAGGTGGGTTCTCTTCAATACAATACAATACGTGAGTTATTTTTCATTGAATATTTAGCAATGCATTTGACCTCCTTTTTTTTTCAAAGAAAAAGACCAAATTGATACTAAAAAAAAAATCAAAATCACTGGGAAAGAAAACTCAAAATAAATTCAAAATTGATGATTTTTCCCCATCTTAAATCACTTTTAAAAGACATTGAATCGCAATACCAAACTGTGCAAATTCATTAAAACCCATAATTCAGTAATTTGAAGGGAGTTCACGTAAAGTAAAAGGGCAACAACTAATTAATTGCTGAATTTACTCATCCAAGAGTTTCCAATAGATTAAAGGGTAAATTAGTAACACTAGAAATCTCTTCTGTCTGTACATTACCCCAAAATATTTGACATTATTACACTATGTGAACCAGGTTGTCGTGGCGTACCAAATCAAAGGTCACCAGGTCCCAAACGAAGCTATAAATCTGGACATGAATTCAGGCTCGGTTTAGTTTGCCTCGGAAGAAACTGAATCAGAAGAATCATATATTACATGGCATCTAGAGACGTACCCAATTCCAAGTCAAATGATCAGCGACAGACCAGGACATGCCTGTGTTCACCCACCATACATCCCGGATCATTCAGGTGCAGCCTGCACAGGAGTTTCCGTAGGGTTTCTTCAGGATCAAGAACCGGTCGGGGCGGGTCCAATCCTGGCTGGGAATTGGCTTTGGTTTCCAGAGCAAATTCGTTCAAGGCAATCTTGTTGCAGATCATCAAGCCATCTAGTCATGATCGTCACAGGAGGAGGGATTTCCAGCCCAGACCTACCAGGTTCTGTCTGATGAAGGCTGATAGAGACGAGGTTGCTGTTTCTTGATCTTGATTTTATTTGATCCAGGAAGTTTTATTTTCTTAACATTGTCTGAGTTAGATCATGAGATTTTGCAGCTGTTCGTTCTGCTAAGTATATATATATCAGGATTTATGTACATATGATTGCTTAATTGTGTTTCAAAGAGTCTGATGCATCAGGATTTTATTAATGAAATGGGGTTTTAATCCATAAATAATACAAATATATGAGCATATGCGTGTGTTTACAGAAAGCATTTCTTTAATTAGAAAAGCATTTGCAAAATCTGGGGTTCATTAATATCTTAAACGATGAACAGAAGCTCTCAAGAACACCAATCTTGCAGGGCATGGCACACGAACACAGTGTCCTGAGATACTTGAATTTGATTCCTGCCTCTTTGCAGATAGTAACAGCTCGACAATTGAGTGAAAACTTGCTGCCCTGATTAAGGATTTTTCTGAACTGTACAGTAAATTCAAGTTTATCAGGCTAAATTCAGGAAAATAAGAGAGGATGTGTTTTGTTCTTTCTTTCTTTCTTTCTTTCTTGTCTAATTAAAGACTCTACGATCTTCAAGCTACACAGTGGAGTAGCTCTCCGGTCTTTTCAAGATAGCCAACATCACATCGTGACCTAGCAGGTGAAGGGACTTGTTCTTTTTCTCTGAACCCGAGCTCGATCTTTTTTGTGCATACTTGTTACCCCGCGGTGATTTACCTGTTTATTGGGCTTGTAGGATGTTCATTGAATCCGGAGATTAATTATGGTACGTGTAAATTGACCCGAACATCTCGGTTATAAAAAATATATATATATATATAGCCAACATCAAGTTACATGTGTGTGTGTTGGCATTGGAAGATTCAACTTGCTGCTAGTGAATGCCTAATTGGACAGCCTTTTATATTTGTAATCCAAGTCTAATACAATGGGTTCAAGAAATTAATAAAAAAAAGAGATGTTAATTTTAATGATCTCACCCTATCTGCTTGACAATTCTGAACAAAAAAGTTTAGAATTGAGAAGAATAACTTAATTGTGAGAATTTATTGTTTTATTTTTAGATTAATCATTTCATCGCAATTTTAATTGCTATCACCAGATTGATATTTCATAATACAAACTTTTTTTTTTAAATATTATCAAGTTAATGTAAAGAATCAAAATGGAAGAAGAGGAGGAGAAAACAATATAATTTAAATAGCAAAAAATTGTTATTTTATATGGGTCATGTCCCTATTTAGTAATTCCTCTAAATACTTGGACTAGGGCTCATCTCTCATGGACATATGAGGACTAACTCAATATTCAACATAAAGCTAGATGGTTTACAAAACCTTTCACCTCATTCATAATTAAAATGATGCTATTGGAGTAGTGATTATTTTTCAAAGTAGTTATTACTTGGAAATAAATTAAAATAATATTTTTTAATTTTTAAAAATTAATGTTTGAATTTGAATCCAAAAAACTTTTAAAAAAACTAAATTAAGTTTACATAAATTGTTTTTTCAAAAGTTTTTTTTAAAATTTGATTAATTGATTTTTAAAAAATTTAAAAAAATATTATTTTAATATATTTACCAATAATGATCCTTCTGTCTATTATTCTGGAATAGGAGAAACTAAGTGAGAATTTGAGGGTTCATAAGGGGCAAATTTCATATCAATAACGAGAAACACAATGCTTTTAAGACTTGACTTTCGTCAATCAAACTGTTTTGATCTGAAAAACCTTGTTCTTCGGAAATACTTTTCTCATTTGATTAATTCTTTTTTCATGGTTGATCATTCTTCATCCCCATTAGCTGTTTTTCCATGTCCGTGCAGGAATTGACAGACGAATCGAAACTGTGGTTTCCCTTAAAAACAGTGTCTTGCCGCAAACAATGGCTATAAAAATGAAGCAGCCACATTGAATCGAACGAGGCCCTACACACGGCTCAAAAAGAGCAGCAAAGACTAGTTCTCGCCCCCAAAAAATCTGCAGAGTCAACAGTCAGAATTTTTAAAAAACAAAGTTTGACCATTTGACCTGTTAAACAGGAAGCATCGAGTGACATTAGAAGGAGGGCCCTCCACCTCCAAGATTTGTGGGCTTCCACACCATGTGGAAGAATATTACTCCTCTTCTTAATGCAGAAGCAGCAGTAGTTTTCAAATCCAGCAGCTACTTGGTGACGGAAAATCAAGAACCGCCGTACAAGTGGATGCTTGAGTGGCGTTTGCGTGGAGATTAAACTATTCCGTTTCTAGACAATTTACTTGTCACCCCCATGAAAGTTAAAGAACAACTTGGTGTTTTCAAGTTGTTAAAATCATTATCTTTAATGGCTTTGTCATCAAGAACTTTTTTTCTTGAGTAGCAAGTACTCTATACGTTAACTTGATTGGTCAAGCTGGGATCAGATCGGCAGAATTTATCAACTTAAGATAGAAACAGGTTTGATTTTTTGGGAAGATCATTATGTAATGAATTACAAAACCCAATAGAACCAGTTGACGTGATGGCTGGTTGGATGGATACTCTTTTCTTTTTCTAAATTTATTTTATTAAAAATATTTTTTTATATATTGTTTACATGGCAAAACCATTCAACCAATTTGAATAAAAAAAATAAGTAAAAATGTACGCTGCTCACCATGAATCTTTCAACCAATTTGAAATTTTGAATATCAATCAATCCCATCATGTGAATTCAATAAAGGGAGTGTTTGAGAGTGTTGTTATAGTTGTTTTTGAAAGTGTTTTTCATTTAAAAATATATCAAAATGATATTTTTTTTATTTTTTAAGAATTATTTTTGACATCATCACATCAAAATGATTTAAAAACACCAAAAAAATTCATTTAAAATGAAAAAAAAAAATCAAATTTTGAGCAAACGGCGGTACAACCACATAAACAAACAGACGCAAAGAATACACAGGTGATAAAAATCAGAATAGAAAATGTGAGTAGCTATGATAATTAATGTATATATTAAACATTATTTCCAATAACATGCTACGTGGAGCACAAGTTGCCTTAACATCGAGGTGGCTTCTCATTAATTTCTATTACTTAAAGCTAAAACAGAAAGCAGCAAGAGATTGGAGTCAATAAAGAGCATTCTGAACGCGTTTTTGCAACGCAGCATCTTGCATTCAGTTATGGACTTGTGTTTTTTTTCAAACAGGTTGAATTGGAAGGGAAGAAAAGTATACGAGAGAAACGGGTGCGGCAAATGGTTGACCGTTTTTCTGGTTTTTATGTGCACGGTTGCTCTCATCGAGTCTTTAATGGCTCTATTGGTCTAATTTGGCAGATGCGTCGGAAATAGTCGAGCCAATATAGTGAGAAAAGGAAAAGGAAAGTCGGGCGCGGGTGGCTAGCTACTGTGGGGCTGTAGCGTGATGGCTGGTCCACCCACGAGGAGATGGTTCCATGTTGACATTAGTCAAGACTTGCTTTTTATATTCAAGGGCAACTTTTTGGCCCTTTGCTATTAGGATTTTAACACATTAAGGCATCATCCACTTTCAATTTGTTCAATATTATCCTTCGGTTATTATTATTATTATTATTATTATTATTTTGTTTTGGACAGATATTGTTTCTCCTTTTGATTTATCTGTTGTCATTAATAATCCTTTATTTTTTTAATTTAACTAGTATTTTGAGTTGGCTTTCTCTCGTTTTCTAATAAGAATCCAATCTAGTTTCATATATAATTGAAAAAGAGATTTTAGTTCAGGAAGCATTTATAAAAAAATATTTCTTAATTATTGTATATGAAAAATAGAAAATATTTTGGGATGAACAAAAAATTTTAATTTGCTGAAATATCCGAAAATATCATAAAAACTATTTGCTTAGTCTTAGTATGATTTTTCAAAATATTTGCATGGTTGAACGCGTCACACCTAATCAAGCATAAAATATATTAATTTTGAGGACTTTAAATGCAAAATTCTTGAAAACGAACAAAAATTGCCTGCCTATGCATATCCAAATGTGCTCCTTAGTACTTCCAAAAACAAAATGAGATCATTCCAATCTGTATTCCAATTTTTTTAGAATTTTTATTGTTTAGAAAATAGAAAATAATTTTCAACCTCGAAATGTTTAGAATTATTTATAAAAGTGAATTGAGTTTTCACTAGTATGTACAAGATTTTTTATTTGAAAATTCCAAAATACAAATTTATTTCTATAGGATTTTTGTCAATGATTATGTTGATTAATTCATACGAATGAACAATATTTACCAATAAATTATAGTTTAAGGACATAATCGATGGAAATAATCATCTAATAGGTAACTCAATGATACAAGTTTGAAGGGATTTACTCCTTGTGTAGCAGAGACATGTGGTTGCTAATATAATGGTCACTTGAGTATTGCATGATCGTTAATTTTGAAATTCATGGGATTAATCAAGGTGCACGCAAGTTGATCCGGACACACATGTTAATAAAAAAAAATGATTGAGAAATAAAAGAATTGATGGAAATTAATAGCTACAATCCTAATAGTCCAAGGGTAAAATCAAAATGAACCCCAATTTTTTATTTCTTATAAACTTGAAGAATATTTTTCTTTACTAATATACTTTTTTTCTTATATTATTCCCATTTGTATGGATTCATTACATATAAAATTAAAGTTTATAACAGTGTTTATTAATTCAAACCTCAGAAAATTCCTTCATTTCTAGTGGATGGTCCCCGGCCGTATGTGGGGTGGAGATTAGTTTTCCTTGTAAACTAAGGCTAAAGTATCCTTCTCCATGAAGTTCTTTTGACGTAATTTTAGAGAGAGAAGGACACGCGTCATAGGTTGTGATGGAGCATTCCATGATCGAATCCAAGAGATAAGATTCTCTTTCACTTTAAAAACTTGATTGGATCTTTATAACCATAGTTACTGGTGCAACCAAACGGCCCCCGATAGATAGATCCCCACAGCATATAACAAGAGAATTTGGCTTCTTTTTTTTTTAAATTGAAATTTTTTTATTTATTTTTCATTTTAAATTAAAAAAATATATATTTTTAGATCATTTTCATGTATTGATGTTAAAGATAATTTAAAAAAATATAAAATAATATTATTTTAATAAATTTTTAAATAAAAAACACTTTTAAAAACTTAAAAATCTTAAGCTCTTAAAATATATTAAATGTTCGATATAATTATATCAATAATGACTCGGGAATGATTAAACAATCGGGAGCTTGTTCCAACATATAATAATTTAATTATCAAAGGAACAGTTTTCATGCCGACCATTCAGGAACATTGAATACAGGATAGGCATTGTATTAAACACACCGAGTGACTCTGTTTTTTGTCAGTAATTGAGCTAATAACAAATCAAATACAAGGATATATATTTGAGGACATGCACATAAATCGTACAAGTATATATTTTTATTTTAATAATTTCAATAATAGATTAAGGTTTTAAAATGCAATGTAACGGTATTGTTGAAATCGTGCAGGACACTATGGGGGTGAGTGGGGATAAATTCAAGAGGGTCGATCGATTTTATAAGAAAACAAATTACAAACTAAGTTTTGGAACTAATAGATAAGATAATGTTGATCTAGCACTTGCAATTGGATTTCTAAATATCTTTGCTAGTTGATCTTTTATTAGATTTGTATTGGAATTTAATGCTGTCATTTGTTATTTGATCTCTATCAAAATAAAAATCAATTTGTAGATGTAGATGTAGGAATAAACATATTAACATAAGTTGTTAGCAACATAGGATATGTATGGTCTTATTAAACAAGCATATTATAAAAAATCAATAATTTGATGATATATTTACAGGTCATGAATTGAATCACTATATAAGATCTTGAGTTGCAAAGTAGAAAGAATATGAGATTTTATAGACTTCACACCATTCATATGAGTTTTGGCTAGCAAGTCTTAAAGATAACTGTATTGCAAAAGGAGAATACTATTATTTTTTACAATGAAGATTACCATAATTTATTAAATATAACTTAAGCCCTATCTTGTATATAATTGACTAATCATAATGAAATGAGTCCTTTTGGTGATAAAGTCACCAAATAAATTAGGATATACAAGACATGTGAAAAATATATAAAATAAAAATGAAAAAAAAGAAGAAATTGATGTGAGGGCATTTAAAACGAGTAGTAAACTAAAACGAACTCAACCTTTTAGAACCATACTTTTAAAGCCAACTGAAAACCATATATAAATTTTTGTAATTTGTAAACATATTGAGGGCATATGTTACCAATAAAGCCTTGTGGTTGTGTCATATATACCTTTTTTTTAAGGCTATCATTAAAGAAAAATATGAGAAGGTTGACTAGAGAAATAAAACGAGGAGTCAAAATTTTTCGACTAGTTACAAATCGAAAGCTCATATTATCTTATGAAAAAGAGTCCTAAACTTGATCATGAAGTTAATTTAAATTCAATTTGGAACTGATGCATTGATTTTGAAACTTGTTAATTAGGGTTTTGAGAAAATTGAGGATAATGGTTTTTTTGCATAGGACTAGATTGTTGAATATCATCAGAAATAGATGCTTTTATGTAAACTAGTTTGATAGAAATTGAACACTGTAATTCCATACTTATCATATATGCTTTGGGACATAGAATTGTAATAGGAGACATATTGTATAATGGCTATAAAAGCCACAGCACATTAATGAAATAAATAAGTTGCTGTGAACATACTGAATTCATCATGGTATCAGAGCCTATCACACAAAACAGAAATTAAACCACAAAATTCCATCCGAAATCAACCACCAAGCATCTGCTGCCAAGAAACCCAGAAATTGCAAAGAAACCCAGAAAAAATTGCAAGAAATCCCAGATACACAAAGAAACCCAAATTCACCCGAAATCCCAGATACACAAAGAAACCCAAATTCACCCAGAAATTCTACACACCCAGACATTACAAGAAATCCCAGAAATTGCAGAAACCCGAATTCATCAAGAACCCAGAAATTGCAGAACCCCAAATTCATAAAGAACCCAGAATTTTGGATCACTAAATTACAGAACCCACAACAATGGACACCGATTCAACCACCAAATCCCCTTCTCCAGTCATACACGTACAAACCGAGAATTCTGGGTTTAATGCTGGTATAATCCTCAATGAAACCAACTATGATATTTGGTCCCAAATCATCGAAATGCACATAGCTGGTCGAGAGAAACTGGATTACATTATGGGAGATTCCCCTCAACCCGAAGCCAAAGATCCCTTATATCCCAAATGGTATGCTGAGAATCAAAAGGTTAAAGGTTGGTTACTCACTTCAATGAATTCTGGAATTATGAAAAGGTACATTCGAATTCGTACTGCTCGAGAAATCTGGAGTGCCCTGGCCAAAGCATTCTACGATGGAAACGATGAAACCCAGATATTTGCCCTAAATCAAAGAGCGTTTTCCCTCCGTCAAAATGGTCGTGCACTGGCAACATATTATGGCGAACTTGTTGAAATCTTCCAAGAACTTGATTATCGTGACAAGGTAATCATGAAAGACCCCGAAGATATCACTGCATACAAGAAATCAATTGAGAAATTACGAATCCATATCTTTCTGAATGGACTCGACGCTGAGTTTGAACAAGTGAGAGGAGAGATCCTTCGCATGGATTCAAACTTGGATCTAGAACATACCTATGCATATGTACGCCGGGAAGACAATCGGAGAACCATCACAAAAGATGATTCTATGACCTCTGATTCTGCAGCCATGATAGCCCGTCGAAACCCAGCCACACGACGATATCCCAGCCACAGACCGGGGGCAAATATCCCCTCTCAGCCTTCCACAGACCGGGGGCAAATGTCCCAAAGTTTCGAAATTGGCAGTAAAAACCGGGGGCAAATATCACAAAGTTTTGAAATTGGCAGTAAAAATCGTGGGGCATCCGGACCACCCAGATCATGCACACATTGTGGTGGCACCGGACATACAAAATCTCGATGCTATGATTTAATAGGCTACCCTGAATGGTGGGATCCTGCCAAAGCACCAAGCAAACGTAACCCCATGGCATCTACTGCATGTGTGGCTACTGGAACCCCTGGAGATGCATTAACTGGAAATCATGGAGAAGCAACATCAGACTCTGCTGCTCTACACACTTCATCAAGCTCTCCAGGTAAGTCTTTCAAAAACACTGCTGCACCTACTGGTTCATGTTCATGGATTATTGATTCAGGATCAACTGATCATATGTCATCTGATACTTCTATTTCCATGATTAAACCATCTGAAACCCATGCTGTTTCCACAGCCAATGGAACCCCGGCCGAAGTTATTGGTGAATGCTCTCTTTCTCTTAATAATCTAAATTTAGATACTGTACTTGTGGTCCCCTCACTCAATTTCAATCTATTGTCCGTATCCCAGATCACAAAATTCCTAAACTGTGTTGTGATATTTTGGCCTAACTATTGTGTCTTTAAGGATATCAAGACACGGAGGACAATTGGGTGTGGTATTAGAAGAGGAAAGCTATATTATCTTGATCTCACGCCAGCTTCATCAAATGCACTTGCTCAGACAGTAGTATTGAAGAAGACAGTGGTGCCTCCTGGTTCGACCTCTACTTCTGCATCGGCTATATGGTTACTACACAAACAATTTGGACATTCTTCATTTGGGTACCTAAAACATTTGTTCCCAAAATTATTTGTTACTAATTCTCCATCACTGTTTCAATGTGAAGTTTGCGCATTAGCAAAAAGTCACCGAAGTTCTTACCCGACAAGTTTGAATAAAAGTGTTTTTCCTTTTATGATCGTACATTCAGATGTTTGGGGACCAGCCAAAATTCCTACACTTAATGGATCAAGATGGTTTGTTTCGTTTATTGATGATCACAGTCGCATGACATGGGTGTATTTGATGAAAACAAAGCAGGAAGTTTGCTCATTATTTATACAGTTTCATACAATGGTTGCAACCCAATATAAGACTCCCATCCAAATTTTCCGTACTGATAATGGTGGAGAGTTTGTAAACCATGAGCTGAAACAATTCTTACATACCCATGGCATTATCCATCAAACAACCTGTCCCTCTTCCCCTCAACAAAATGGGGTGGCAGAAAGAAAAAATCGTCAACTTCTGGAAATGGTCCGCGCCACACTATTTGATGCCCATATGCCTCTTTATTATTGGGGGGAAGCACTTACTACTGCATCCTATCTGATCAACCGAATCCCATCTCGCAGCCTGGCCTTCCAAACACCCATCGAAACCTTAAATAAAAGCCTGTCCATACCATCCATGCCAAACCTCCCACCAAAAGTTTTCGGCTGCACTGCATTTGTGCACATACCAAGTGGAGCTCGTCACAAATTGCAACCCCGTGCACTAAAATGTGTTTTTGTTGGCTATGGTCTTCATCAAAAAGGGTATAGGTGTTTTCATCCCACAACTCGCAGAATCCATGTCACCATGGACGTTCAATTCCATGAACTGCAAATGTTTTATTCTGCTACCGCAACTGCAACTCAGGGGGAGCAAAGTGTGAGTATTGAAGACTTGCAGTGGCTAAATCATCCACCTGAAAACGGAGAAGAATTGCAGATTCTTGGAAAAGAACCTACAGGTACAGATAATGCAACCGAAAACAGAGAAAGCAGAACATCTACATCTGCTGAAAACATAGAAGAACCTGCACTTAAAGAGGTTGCAAGAGAAAAATCTGCAGGAGTTGAAATTACTGGAACTAGTGGAGGAAATGAAGCTGAAACAAGTGCAAACGATGAACACGAACAAGGAAATGAGCAACAATCGTATGATCATGATAATATAGCTGATACTCACCGATCTCACCATCAATTGTCTCCACCCGATAGTTCTACTTCTCTTCATGACTCACCCCCAGTCACAGAATCCATAGTAAGTCATGAACTCCCTTCTCGAAAACTCCCTAACCGTACCACAAGGGGAGTCCCCAAACTTAATTATGAACCGGTCCTTAACTCTACTTCTAAGTACCCTTTAAATAATTATGTTTCCTATCATAGAGTATCAAAGACATATGAATCATTTGCAAATCAATTATCTACTGTACATGTACCTAACAGTGTGCAGGAGGCCTTGAAAGACTCCAGGTGGAAAGAAGCAATGAATGAAGAAATGAAGTCCTTACACAAAAATGGAACATGGGAGGTAACTGATTTGCCAATCGGAAAGAAACCAGTAGGATGCCGATGGATCTTCACAATTAAATACAAAGCAGACGGTGGCATCGAGAGGTTTAAAGCACGACTCGTAGCAAAGGGATACAGTCAAACATATGGGATTGATTATGCAGAAACATTCGCACCAGTGGCCAAAATTAATACAGTTCGTATACTCTTATCATTAGCCGTAAATCTTGATTGGCCACTACATCAGTTTGACGTAAAAAACGCCTTCCTACATGGGAACCTCCAAGAGGAAGTCTATATGGAGTTACCTCCGGGATGTGAATTGCAAAATAAAGGAAGCAAGAAGGTGTGCAGATTGAAAAAATCATTGTATGGTTTAAAGCAATCACCGCGCGCATGGTTTGGCAGATTTACAAATTCAATGAAGACCTTTGGTTATCGACAAAGCAATGTTGATCACACTCTCTTCATGAAACATAATAACGGAAAGCTCACAGTGCTAATTATATATGTTGACGATATGATCGTAACAGGGGATGATGACGATGAACGACGAGCTTTGCAGACCTACCTCTCTCGTGAATTTGAGATGAAGGATCTTGGACCATTGAAGTATTTTCTGGGAATCGAGGTGTTAAGATCTAAACAAGGTATGTTCTTATCACAACGAAAATATACACTTGATTTACTACATGAAGTCGGCATGTTGGGGTGCAAACCAAGTGATACACCTGCTGCAGAAAGCATTAAATTGGCTATGAATTCGAATCAAATTCCTGCAAATAAAGAACGATACCAAAGGCTTGTAGGGAGATTGATGTATCTCGCGCATACCCGGCCTGATCTAGCCTACTCTCTTAGTGTTGTGAGTCGATTTATGCACTCACCTAGTGAAGAACATATGGATGCTGTGATCCGAATCCTGCGATATTTGAAGTCTTCTCCAGGCAAAGGAATCATGTTTACTAAGGGATCATCATTATCAGTTGAAGGATATACTGATGCAGACTGGGCTGGATCAATTGATGATCGACGTTCAACTGCGGGATACTTAACCTTTGTTGGAGGAAATCTGGTTACATGGCGGAGCAAGAAACAGGAAGTGGTAGCAAGATCTAGCGCGGAAGCAGAATATAGAGGAATGGCTAAAGGTGTATGTGAACTATTATGGATTAAAAATCTATTACAGGAACTCAATATTCCGATAGCATCTCCAATGAAACTATATTGTGACAACAAGGCAGCGTGTGACATTGCTCATAATCCCGTTCAACATGATAGAACGAAGCATGTAGAAATTGATAGACATTTCATCAAAGAAAAATTAGAAGCAAAATTGATTGAAGTTCCTCATGTCCGATCCCAAGATCAATTGGCGGACATCCTTACCAAAGCCTTATCAAGTCAAGCCTTTCATGGAATTCTAGACAAGTTGGATATGCAAAACATCTACGCACCAACTTGAGGGGGAGTGTTGAATATCATCAGAAATAGATGCTTTTATGTAAACTAGTTTGATAGAAATTGAACACTGTAATTCCATACTTATCATATATGTTTTGGGACATAGAATTGTAATAGGAGACATATTGTATAATGGCTATAAAAGCCACAGCACATTAATGAAATAAATAAGTTGCTGTGAACATACTGAATTCATCATAGATAAATTAATGTTTATCTCGATCATTTTAATCTCTCGTTTTCTTAAAAGTTAACATCACTCTTGAGTCTTGACGACTACAATACATCTGTAACAATATTTAAGAAATTAAATATGTAAATCAAAGGTTTCTTAGGGACCAAACAGTAACTATTATTAGTATACAGCATTATTTTAAAACACGGCACCGGTTGCAAAAGGCAGTCCATGACGAGATTTTTCCGCTGAAATGTGGGGTAAATGGTTCAAAATGTTAATAATTGAGACACGTAGTCTTACAGATAACCCCTATCCAAGCTGGCGAGAAGCTCTTCCAATATAGTTGCTAACCATAATGGATAAGTTTATGGCATTAAAATTAAAAATAAGTGTCTGAGTTTAATAGTTTCTGTTTTTTTTTCATATTTTAGAGATATGTTTTACTAATAAATAAATAAATAAATTTATAATACTTTCTATAATTCTAATATTAAAAATAAAAAATACTTCTAAAAAAATCCACCACACTGTACAAAACCCAATTATTTGCTAGCTGTAAGTTTCATCCTGTGCTCGGTGGAGATTAGATAAACGTAATTTCATGATGTGATTGGCTGATGTCGTTGGTCGGTCAGGCAACATTATTAATTATTACTACATAGTGCAAAATTAAAAGGACTAATTGGCGCAGCTCTAGGCTCCGAGTCACAATTTATCATCAGAAACGTCAAAGATTTATAATTGTGCCGGTTCTTATCCCATAAGATCAAGATTAGTGCCACGTACCCAAGGGGTCCTAGTTTGAGTAGTAAGGACGCTCTCATCCCTTAAGAGAGGTCAGGGGTTCAAACCCTCCTCTTGTATGGAGCCGGCTATTTGAGGAGCACTTTCACCTCTTCGGGGCCCACCCGGTGTGAACATGGATTAGTCTGGGCCAGCGCTTGGGACACCGCGTGGTTTATACCAAAAAAAAGATTAGTGCCACGTGTTTGATAAGGGTTTTATTTTATTGTTGTCATATGTAAGTATTTTCTTTTTCTTATTTTTTAAATTTTAATTTGCAATATAAGGCAGCATATTATTTAAGTTGATATTGTTTTAAAAAAAAAAATCGCTGCTGTCAATTAGTAAGTAAAAAAGAAATTAAATCCATCCGTTTGGTTCAGTAACCATGCATGAATCAGCAGCCCAGCAGACTATTATATTTATTTATTATTATTTTAAGTTCATTTGAATCTATTTAAATTTATTTTACTCTATATTTATTATAGTTTTTAATATTATCAGCATTAATATATATGTACCTATAAATAAATGTATTATTGAGAGTATAAATTAATGATATATAATTACAAAATTTATTTATTCATTATTATTTCAACTTCATTTGAATACATTTAAATTTATTTATAATCTATACTTGTTATAATTTTTAATATTATCAGCATTTATGAATACATGCCTATAAATAGATGTATTGTTGAGAGTATGAATTAATGATATATAATTACAAAATTATAGAAAATAAGAGTGTTTTTTCTCCATTATCTATTCTATATTGTTATTATTATTACTATACTTATTATTTACCAAGTATGTTATATAACTACTTTTTTTATGCGAAACTTCATCTTCGAAAAACATATTTTGTAGGTTCAGGTGAGTGAGTAAAGTCCTGACTGTCTCATACTTTTATAAAAGATACACGTTTTAACTTGAACTCGATATCTATTGTGCAGATCGTAAGCTATTTGTCGTCACGCTCTTAATGAATGCACTAAATACATAATTAAATAATTTTTTATATATAAATACATAGATTGTTTGACAAGGAACTTGTAAAATAAACAGTGACAGCAGAACTCCATTTCTGCTTCATAACTGGTTAAGAACAGAAGTAATTTGTAAATACAAAAATATAGCCTGTGTATATCATTATTAGGGCACAACTTCGCAATAAATAAATTTATTAGGGCACAACCTCACAAATTAAATGTATTTATTGGGTTAGATATCAGCAATAAATAAACTTATTCTCAAAAAAAAAAATCGTATTCCTGCTTTAGTTAAGATCATCGATAAGGGACCATGACCCTCCACCATGTGCCAGCCCTTCTACAACGACATATGCACCTGTAGATCTTATCTTGCCCATAGAATTTTTACAAACAAACAACAGGCTGCTATTCTAAATTTATTTATTTATTTATATAAATGTATGAAACATTTTTAAATTAGTTTATATATTGATCAAGATTGTTATTTTTTGAAAATCTTGAGAATGTATAGTCTATAGAAGTTTAATCATTTTTTTAAAAAAATAATAAGTTCTATTAAATATCATTGTGTTAATCTTAAGATCCAGGCCAACTTAAAAAAAAACCCTCCCTCGTTGTACTATAATTAAAAAAAAAAGAGTTTTATTTTATAAATAAAAGGAAACCCTTTGATATATGATTAGTAATCCAGGTGCTATCTATTTTTTATTTAATAATAAATATTATTTCTAGTCATCATATATAATTTAATTTAGTTGATAATTGAATCTGCTTACGATAAAAAACAATGGATCATTGTAGAATGTAGATATGTATAAAGATTATTTATTAACTCTATAATATAAAAATTATCGTACATGGTTTTAATTAAAAATATGTTTTTGAAAATTTCAGTATAAGAAAAAAATATTAAAAAGATATGTGTAACTCTTATCCCACAGTACAATTAGACTCCACCCGCCAGCTTTTAAGGAATTAATTTTTAAAAAAGTAGTTCGAGGATACTTTACTAAATACTAATAAATAAAATAATAAAATATTTGGGAGTGGATAGATGTCAGTGTTACGTGGAATGTAAAGAGCGTGTGAGAGTGTCACAACAGGAGACTGAGCCTTTAGAGCAGTTCCAAATTCCGAGAGCTGTCAGAGAAACGGATCGAAATTCATTGGTTTCTTTCTTTTTTATCGCTATCTTCTGCCAGATAGAGAGAGAAGAGAGCCCATAGGTTTTTTCTCTCGAAAACCGTTGGATCCAATTGGATTGCTTGTGCTCTAACCGAGCAACTAACTCAACCAGAGATCCTGGTTACATTCTCAACTCTGAAAAAGGTTGCAGTAATTATTGCATTCACGTCCTCATACTTTCGCCATTTCCTTGCAAACAATTATTGATGGTTTTCTACTTTTATTATATTTTATTGTGTCTGTCTGAGAGTGTGGTCGAAGTTGTTTTTAAAATTATTATTTTTTATAAAAATTATTTTGACATCAACATATGAAAATGATCTGAAAACATCTAAAAAATTAATTTAAAATTAAAAAATTAAACTTTTTCACAAAATATTTTTAAAATGCAATGCTAAACAATATCATTATATGCTTTGCATGTTGCCATGTTCTCCGTTCTCTGTGTTTGCTTGCTCATAGGATTTGGAGGGAATATAATTTAGGGAATCAATTCACTTGATGTGGAAATCCAAAACAAGGAAAACAATAGTGTTGATCCCATTATTGGCTATTGATGTAAAAAAAAAATCAATACAATTAAGGGTTTTTTCTGTCATTATACTAACAAATTCAAAGTTCCAAACCAAGAGAGGAATTAAATGTTTATTTTTCAATGTTTTTGAAAAGAATCCATAGATGCAATGAAAAAGAAAAATGAATCATTTGGTGCATTGCATTGTGATAATTGATGGTAAAATATTATATAATTAACCTGCAAAATTTAACTCCACGTCATTCTTAATTTAATTCTCAAAATCGTTTTTCTCTATTTCGTATTTTAAGAAATTAGAAATTTTAATGTGTGTGTCTGTATATATTAATAAAACTGACATGTCAATTTATAAAGGATAAAATGGAAGCTTTATGAATTTTAAATAATTAATATATAATAAATTTTAAATTTTATATTATAAGGTAAATTTATTTATTCTACATGAAAACCAAATTCACTGCCCAAATAAATCTAAAATAACATCCCCATCGACATGCAAATACTCAAACCTACAAGGACTCCAAAAGAAAACCCAAATTACAAAATCCCAAGCCCATCAAACTATCGCGAGATATCGGGCACCCCGCCCCCTTCCAATCCCTATAAAAACGTCGCTCGAGTAAAGCTAGGTTTGCCAAATCAACTAGCCGAACGCTTCTGACTACAAGAAAAAAAATTCTCTCTCTCTCTCTATCTAGAACTTCTCTTTCTCTCTCTACTGTAAACCCTGAAAGTAACTCCACTACCACCAACATGGCGACCACAGCCTCTGGATCTTCTAGAAGAACATCAAGCGGACCAGCTCTCCGCTCAGTCTCTCCTCCCGACAGGTTTCATCAGCACATAACCAGATCTCCGACGGCTTACGCTTCCTCCACCGCCTTCGCTTCCTCAAGCTCAAGTTTCGCCTCTCGCCCATCAACCTTCTTCTCCAGATCCGCCTCCCCTACACGTGTCAACATGTACGGACATACCTCACAGTCATCCTCTTCATCAGTCCGTTTAAATGCCATATCTCCTAACCGCTCAATCTCCACCGTCAATCCTTCGCGGAACCATCACCAACAGGTCGTGAAAAAACAGAGCACTCCTAAGCGTACCTGTATGTGCTCACCGACTACTCATCCAGGTTCTTTCCGCTGTAGTCTCCATAAAGGCGTGGGGTTTGGCGGTTCGTCTTCATCATCTAATTACCCTTCAAACAACAACCGGTTGAATGCGCGCAGATCTGCAATGACCAATTCGCTAGTGAGGATTGGCGGTGTGGAAGGTGATTTGGTGAGAAGAGCTCTTGCTTCTTTGATTCGGCCCTCTTCACACCAGCAAAGGAGGCGTTCTGCTTTCCAGCCACGACCAAGCCGACTGTCCGTGATGTCCAGAGCTGATGATTAATGGGTGCTTTAGTCAATTCAAGGGTTTTTTCCTTGAATCACCCGACGAGAGTACCAGACTCAGATTGCGGTGGTGGCGCGTGGACTTCGGGACGGAATTGATTTTTACGGCTCCGGTGACCGAAACACAAAATCCGACGACATGACTTTTTTTTTTTATAGATATATACACATTACTATTGAGTGTATATAGCTATCATAGCTATATTATTCATATGCAAAATTAAGGAGTTTTGAGGTCTTCAAATTAAATTTCTAGTAACCAAAATTAACAAAATTAACTTTGGCTAATTAAACTAATTTGAATTCCATTAATCATCATTGATATCCATCAATTTTCCAATAAGCCATATTTCCCCATGGTCTCTTAATTTTCTTTTTCCCCCATCTCCATTTCCCAGTTCCGTATGGTTTCTTTTCCGTTTTGTTTCACGTGTTTTCTGTTCATTCCGTTTGTAGGGTTTGTGTTGTGTGCGTGTTGTGATCCCCATCCTATTCCCCGTGTCCGTTTACGTGGTTTATGTTTCTTCTTGAGGTAAGGGGTTCTCTCTCTTACTCTGTTTTTTTCTACTTATATATATATATATATATATATATATTTTTTTTTGTGTGTGTGTGTGTGTGTGTGTGTATTTGTATTTGCAGGTAAGTATCCAAGTGCTGTTCCTTCATGCTCTGCTTGGATTGGAGGATGTTTTCAAGACTGATAAGGGGGGATTTTCAAATAGAAATGGAAAATTGGGGAATTTACAGAGAAATAAAAAAAAGGGATACCCAATTGATGGAAATCACTAGATATTATGGCCATTGATTTGGTCACCTAATTACTTATCATAAAATCCAGAGATTAATGACTTTAATATGAAGAAGATTACAACTGAGATTACTGTAAAGAAAATTACCATTTTGGAAGAAAAAAACTATATATTATATGAAATACTATATTGAAATTCAGATTTACTGCCTGCCTCTGCTAGGAAAAGGGATAATTGTGAAAGGTGAACTATGGCTAAAACAATAATTTGATCGTGACACTCTGACAGGGGAAAAAGCACAGCAAAGCATCGAATAACATTTTTTTTCCTGCGGGCATACATCGAACAAGAACTTTATATAAATTCAACCTTTATGACCCTGAAAAAGCAATGCAAGAAGATTCTTATTCCTCTAATTAAAGTAGAGGCTGCCCTTATCATTGATTATATGGTTTTAATGGCCTTTAAAATTGTTTTTTTTATTTAAAAATATATTAAAATAATATTTTCTTATTTTTTTTTAAATTATTTTTGACATGAGTAGATAAAAATAATTTAAAAACATAAAAAAATTAGTTTAAAGTAAATAAAAAAATATTTTTAAAATACAACGTCAATATCTATAACGACGTCTCACTAAACCCTATTCATAACTATTAAAAACCATTCCAACTCTTATGGTTCTTTGAGGCTTGTCCAAATTAATTAAACCTGACCCTATTCGTAACTATTAAAACCATTCCAGCTCTTATGGTTCTTCGGGGCTTGTCCAAATTAATTAAACCTTACACGCATATGTTTTTAAACAATTCAGAATACATAAAAGATAGAATTAAGAAAATACATAAAAAAAAATTAAAAAAAGAGGCTAGGATTTTTATAATAATAGTAATGTAAAATATATGCTTAACTTAACCTAAATACAAAAAAACTATATATAGTCTAAAACAAGAAAAGGAATAATAAATAATCTAACCTATATATTCTTAACACATGTCGTGGAAGCATCGAAGCTTCTCAACAATCATAACCTAACCTCTTGTTTTTATTGCATTCATCTATTAAATTAAGCCAGCTTTATTCCTTGAGTCATTAGATTCCATAATTATATTGACAGAACCATATAATTGAGGTTTACTTATATTTAATTTGCTGTTTCAGGCTCCTAATTTAGGTTCTGTCTGCTAACATGTTGCCCGTGCTCCTGCTCTTTATCATGCAATGATAAAATCCCCCACGCTCTGGAGATCATCTCACCACCAAGGAACAAAGCTTCTAGCTAACTGTATTATAATTTTTATTTCTTGTTTCAAAAATAAATCTTTTTTTTATCAGTTCGAGACTGATCTTTTCCTCTTGATTATAATTGAACCGACCTGTCACACGACTAAAGGATGCTGTAGTGGACTCGTGACTGTCACCTCCCATTGCATGATCAAGATATACAAAATTATGAAAAAGAGAAGAAGTCTCTATTTACAAAATTTCTAAAGATAAAAAGCTATTTCGAGTCGTCTCTACCTGGATAAAAGCTCTTGGGAAAAAGATAAGGCTTTGAAAAACGATTGGTGTGGGTGGCTGGAAGGAAGGTATTGGCAGCATCTGAATTTTCTTTTTTCTGGTAATTGTCGCTGTCACAGGACCTGTAATAGATGAGAGATCAAACAAAGAAATGGGATTCCATTCTGTTTATGAATTGGGAAATCGAAGAAACATATTATAAAAACAATTACAGTGATGTCATCTGATCAAGAAGTCTTTGCAGATGAGGTTCTAGCTGGTGATCTTAACAAGGAAGAAGAAGAAGAAGAAGAAATTAAAGGGGAAGGGTCAGAGGTGGAGTGAGATGAATGATGAGGTGATGTCAATTGAAAGAGAATGGAAGACAATTGACGATGAGAGGGGTTTTTTTTTATTTTTTGTATAGAAAAACTTCCTTTTTAAAATAAAAATACCTTTTTCAAATGACACGTACAGCTTTGTATGTATTTTTTTATTCAATTAATTTAATGTGTCTATTTTTATTTTAGTTTGATTAAATAAAAAAAATCTGTATAAACAAGATTTAACAAGCACAACCAGATAAGCATTATGTTATATGAAATTAAATATCTTGATGTACATTTATTATATGAAATTAAATATAAAACTCTATATTTTTTTATTGTCTAAGAAGCCATAGGTACTCAAATTTGAAAGAAAGGGCAATTGAGAATGTATCAACTGAAAAAGTGAACCACTTCCTCATCCATTTTGGATTCAAATGCACAAATGACGAGGTAAAATGTTATCCGTTTCTCTCTTCACGGACCAAAATCCTCAAAATGGAAACAACAAAAGCAGCCCACATGAATGGATACAGAGAATATTAAAGGATTTGTTTTTTCTTTGGTTTCAGATTCGAGTCCTGAAATTACTAATATAATAATCACTAGAAATTTATATGATCGTTAACTTCAAGATTTGTGAAAATTATCAAGGTAAACACAAGTTAACTCAGACATCACATTAAAAAAATAAAAAATAAGAGAGAGCCTCTAGCAAGTTGGGTATCACTGAAGGTCCATCTCACCAACATTACAATATTTACAAAAAAACAAAGACCTAATTCTTGATCTCATGAACAGAACCAGCTTGTAATGTTGTGTGCTTTCCATCAAATTGGGTATCCAGATGAAAAGGGATGAGTCAGAAATCTGAATCGCTGACTCAGGTACCTGTGTTTGTTTATATGACAAAACAAAATAAAGAATTGAGAATTGATGATCTCCCTCGGAGAATTCTGACATGTGGGCTCCATGATGATAGTGGGCCCATGTTTGTAGGCTTGGGCATTGCTATGGTTGACAGCCCATGTGCATGCATGTCGCCAGCCTATTGGCTGTGATGATGTTTTTCTGTGTAAGTGGATAAGGATAGAGGTGGATTCTACATTCTGTGTGCTCATGTAATATTTTATGTTTGTATCCCAACTGAAGCTAAGATTTAACAAGTTCATCTCCTTTGTCTCTTTCCATGCCTGTTTGAGTTTTTGGATTTCTTAATCTCTAATTTATAGTTTGAACTATGGTGTAATTTAATTAGACACTTCTAATCCTCAATCATGCTATTTGATGACATACCTTATGCGTCATTTGTTTCTGTATTGGAAACTATATCTGGTTGTGTTTTAAAAGTGTTTTTAACTTTTAAAATCAATGTTATTAAGTATTTTTATTAATAGTTTAAATAAAAAACCTTGAAAAAATTATTTTAATAAATTGTTAAGTGAGATATAATTTTAAAAAATATCATGCTTCACAATGTCAAGCAAATTAAGTAGGGCGCTTCTAGAGTGTTTGTTATTGGAGCATGACCATGCTTTTCATAAAATCTGTAGATTCACCTTTCTTTTGAATTAATTTTTATAATGTTTTTTATTTATTTTGGCATAATAATAATAATAATAATAATAATAATAATAATAATAATAATAATAATAATTTTATATATTTCTAACCTAAAAACATTATAAAAAAACTATCTCTACCACAATTACTAACACTTAAAAAACAGCTTATGTTCCAAATTACATGTGCATAATACAGTTTTTAATCAAGATATTGGCATGTGCATATAAAATTGAGTGGTAGTTTGGCACTCTTTCACCAAGGCTAAGGCAACATATTTTTAATTTTTAATTTCCAGGGAAGTTTGGTTTCTGCTCCACATTTTTTATTTATTATTAATAATATTATTTAAAGAAGTTTGGTCCCTTCTTGTTCTAGCACCGATTGGCGTCCAGCATAAGGGCACCCCTTCAAAAAAAAAAAAAAAAAAACAGAGAAAAATCTCAACGTCACCTTAAAAAGGATAATGATGGAGTGGGGAAAACCCGATGTCATCGAATGCACACTGCCGGTGGCTCATGGCTGTCTCATGCTCTTTATAGATAAGAATAACATCAAATTGTAGCGGGCGTGGCAAGCTAGTAGCAGCCACCGTTGCTGTGGATGACCTCCGTGCTTCAGCCTCTGACCGGAATCATGTGCCGTCTTATAGATGGCGGTGCTCATATATCTCATCTGTTAGCCATTTGTATCGCCATTCTAATGGAATTTGTTTTTTTGTGGATCATGTAGCTATACTTGACTTCTGTGTGGAGGCACCTGCGACGAATTTTAAGGGAATAATATAAATTATATCTTAGAGTTTTATATAAATAATTTAAGAATTTAGATGAGATGATTTTTTTGATATAATATCAAAGTATAGTATGGATCTATATACAAGTTTCAAGTTCAAAAATCTTTCATTTGACGGAGTATATTAAATAATAATAATATAAATCATATTTGGAGACTTCACCTGAACAACTTTAAATTTTTAGATGAGATGATTCTTTAATAGGAATCAATCATTATTTGGGTGTAGAGTATGTTATTGAAACTGTATTTTTCAAAATAATTTTTTAATTTTTGATATATATATATATATATATATATATATTATAATATCAAATGATGCTTGGAAACTTATAAAAAAGGAAATGAAAGCTAGTGAAATGGTATACCTTAAACAATAATTATCAGAAATAAAAAGAAAATAACTGTAAATAAGGATTATGAAAATACGTTTGTTTCTGCATTTTGAACATAGTTTTCTCAAATTTATTTTATATATATATAAAAATAAATTCCACGGCTGTAAAAATAATTACTACTTAATGTCAAACAAGCGATAGAAGATTAGAAGGTGTAAAGCACAAAACAGCTCTTGGGATCGAAGTGGCCTTGAATTCTTAGTCGTCGGCCTGCCATTAAGTGGGCCGTTGGAGATCAGCAAGTTCTAACTAAACGAAGCCCTCCCCAGAAATTTGGTTAGCCCAGTGACTAAAAAGTTATAATAATGAAGGAGGCTACCCAAAAAATCTAGATGGCCCAAAAGTAAGCAAATCAATACCATTAAAGCCCTAGCTCCATTGCTAGCAAAACTCTCCATTTGCGAGAGGTTGTGTGTTTCGGTTCTGTGAAGGAGAGTCTAACCCTAATTTCTTACACTAAAAAGAAAACAAGAAATGCAGGATCTAGAAAAAGTTTTTGCTACATGGATAAATCGAAATTCAATTGAAAACGTTTACTATTATTGCTAATGAAGTTGTAGCTCAACAGAGTAGCAAGAGTAACCACTAAATTTATGAAGGACCAACCATCTAAGTGACCCAATTGTATGAGATTGAGACCAAGAGATTTGTTTTTTCTATAATTTTAGATTCAAGTCATGTGGTTATTAATATGATAATAACTTGGAGAATTCAAAATTTAATTGAAAACATTTACTATTATTGATAATGAAGTTGTAACTCAACAGAGTAGCAAGAGTAACCACAAGATCTAGGAAAAATCAATCATTTAATAGGTGATCCAGTTGTACGAGCTTGAAACTAAAAGGTTTGTTCCCTCTATGTTTTCAGGTTTGAGCCCTGTAGTTGCTGGTATAATGATCATTGAAGGTTTATATTTTAAGACCCGTGAAATTAATCAAAATACACGTAAACTGATCCAAACAATCACGTTAATAAATAAAAAAATTGAGGCATCATCTTGTTCTCACTCAAGTTCTCCGGGTAGAAGTTCTCTCTTTTTTTAAAAAATTTATGGCGGGTGCCTTTCGTTTGTTCCATGATGAGCTCGAGGACATGCTCAACCTTTAATTTTCCCTTTAGTTTTGAATATGGTGTCGGCATAATTCACCACTTCCTTTCGTTTCTTTTTTGTCCTCTATTTGGCCCACAGATGAGATGAGACTATAAAATTCTAAATAAATATTATGGTATGTGCTCAAGAAATCATTGCCTTTGACGGAACAACTATTTATGGCCCATAAAATACCCGCAAGCAATTATTTCTGCAAATGGGTTTTTCAGGAAAATGATTCTATACATTATGGTGCCGTCAGGTGTCAGCAATGGGTCTGGCAAAGTAAAAACAATGGGACTGGCTAACGGTGGATAAAGGCCCATTAACAACCAAAAAAAAAGATTTCTTCATTTATGTCTCAAGAAATGGAGACTTTGATGGAGATGGGTCCTTTCCTTTTCTTTCTTTTCAACATGCTTTTTAATGGAAAAGACTTGCCTTGCAGCATGTAGCTTGGTGGCATTGCCATCATGTTTTTGAAAGAAAAAAAATTATTTTTTATTTTAAATTATTATTTTTTGATATTTTTACATTATTTTTATATATTAAAAAATAAAAAATATTGTTTTAATATATTTATAAATAAAAAATATTTTTAAAAATAACTTAAACAATATTCCCACACAAATACTTAAATTTCCGTAGGAGAAACGCAAGAAATCATCCACAAACATTAAGTGCTTGTTCTGTGGGTCCAAGAAAATAAGAAAGCAACCAAAACTTCAGGCATGGATCAGGGATATATATGGTTTATTCGCAAAAAAACTTGGAAAATGTTTTTTTTCTTCTTTTTCTTATGAATGTTTAGTTTATAGGAACGATTCTTGAGTGATCAAACAAGAGAAATCCTCGAATCAAGTAATGATAAAGAAAAATATACAAAAAAAGGGTGTATATTAATAATAAGGATGGTGTTTTATTTGTGTTTCTTTTGTATTAAAATCTTTCATGTTTTTGATATTTTAATATTTTATTTGTGTTGAATTACTTTAAGTTAAAGTTTTCTATACCCTTAATTCTTGATTATTTAGAAATATTTTAAATTTCAAAATTATATTTAGAGACTTGAACATTGTGTGAAATTTCAAAATGACCTATGTATTTTAAATTATATAGAGAGAAAACACTGGAACAAAACACAAGAATACTATGAAATCAAATAGTCACAATAAAATAATATGACACCAACACCAACAAAATTGACAACGTAGAACTTTAATAAAAACAATAGTATTTCTAACTCAAATATTTTTTTTCTTCACCATAAGGTTTAGGTTGGAATTTGATATGTTTTTATACTTGTCAAAATTTTAAAAAATTAAAATATGTTATTTTATATTGAAAAAATCCCTACACAAATTGATTACTCAATTGCAAAGAATCAATTATGATTTAAAAGAACCAGCTGAATTTGAATTCAAAATTGAAAATATGAGTTTTGTTTTCAAAATAAGTCAATTAAAATATATATAGAAAAATAAAACTTAAATAGAAAAGGCTTATTTAATTTTTTTTTGCAAGAACTAACACTAGAATACTTTCATCATAAAATAAAAACAAAAAAGTAATTAATTATGATATTGTGCAAACTTATAAAGAAAAGTATTCAAAGGGCGAGGAGGCTTGATTTGACAAATACTAATTAAAATCTAACGCAACACACGTGTCAAGTGAATATTTAAGCTTGGGTGACACATGCCTAACCTAGTCGACTCTAGTAGTCTAGATCCAATCTCGGACGTGGACGACCTACCCACGACAAAATATGCAGTGGGTCCAGCCGACAAGATACAAAATTACAAATCATCTCAGTCCAATCTAAGAATCTCACAACTGGACAGGAACCACGTCACGAATTTGGTCACATGTCACTCTCATGAGACACTCGTGTATGTCACGTGTGCCGCTCTGGAACGACAAGATATAAATATAACATTTTTTTATTATATATATATATATATATATATATATATATATATATACTTTTTTATATCATTATATCAAAATAATTAAAAAAACATTTAAAATTATTAATTTAAATTTTCTAAAATTAAAAAAATAAAACAGCCAACGCATTAAAAAATAGAACAATATTTTAAATGTTTGTTCACATGGTAAGCACATTTGCTTTTTGTTGTTTTGTATTGGAAACTTGAACGAACGAATTTTTTTTTTTTATATAAAAAAAATCTTAAGAGTTTGCTAATTTGAAGTGAGAAATAATATTCACACTCATCTAAATTATAATGATATCTTCAAAAAATTAAATGGTATATGTAATTAAATATAATAATAATAATAATATGAAATGATATTGTTGTTGTTCTGTTTAAAAATAAATGATTTATTTAGTAATTAATTAAAAGTAGTTTTAATTTTGATATAAGAAAATCAAATTAAGAAATACAACTTGCCCATTTTTGTTATATTTTCCGAATTATTTTTATCCAGAATCTTCAATTCAATAGAAAATATCCGGTGCTTCCAATGATTTTATCTTTCCATGGCTCTATTATAGTGACCATCAATTGATTTTTTTTTATATTAAAAATAAATAAATAAATTATTTCGATATATATATATATATTATTTTAAATTTTTTGAAAAACGACAACAATTCCGATCAGCACTTTAATGTGTAGTCAGATAGATGGGTTAATTACATGTGAATCTAACAACATCCACTGCAGTTCATGATGTTCTGTCCAAAATCTGGAACAGAGAAAGCATAATAATATAGTAAAAAACGAAAACGGAAATTCCGGAAGCCATGGAGGAAAGTCATGAAGTAGCACAGCCCTTTGTCCAAATGTGAAGTTATTACATTACATGTACAGACAAGCTCACTCAAACCACACTTTAAGACACTACTCTCTCGTCCTTCTCCCTCCACCCGCCTCCCCTCTCTGTCTCCTGACTCCAGACGCAAAACCGAGAATTAACCCACTACCTTCTTCGGCCTCAGCACCAGCCAACCATGGTGAACCTGAAAGCTGGGACAAGGCCACCATGGGTCGGACTTGGAGCAGCAGTTTGGGTCCAAATAGCATCAGGGAATGCTTACAATTTCCCTCTTTATTCCCATTCTTTAAAATCTGTTCTGGGATTTAACCAGCACCAGCTTACCATGCTTGGTGTTGCCAATGATGTTGGTGAGAACGTTGGACTCATTCCTGGTATTGCTTGCAACAAGCTCCCTCCTTGGGTGATTCTCTTGATTGGCGCTCTTGCTTGCTTCTTTGGTTATGGTGTTCTTTGGCTTGCTGTTAGCAGTAAAGTACAATCCATGCCTTATTGGCTGGTGAGTTCTCTGAGCTATTGCTTAATTCTAGTGTTTAGAAAGACCTTTTATGAAAATAATTGATGCTCATTTGCTGTTTTCATTGAATCGAGATTTTAGTGAATTATTTCCTTTGATCTTTTCTGTCATGTGATAGCGGGTTGAGGCAGAGTGGACATTGTTTACATGGTTTAGGGGCTATCAAATTGATGTGATTCATGTGAATTACAGTGATCTTGGATTCGTATTGCAATGTTTTTTTAAATTTTTTTTATGATCAATGAGTGGAATGCTTTTACATTCTAAAGGTATTTTGAAGAGATTTTTTGATGAACTCAGTGGATATAATTTGGTAAATTTCCAATAGATTTGGCTTTTCCGGTTGCTTGGAAGTGGGAGGAAATGTTTAGGAAGCATGCGGGGGGGATAACTTAAACGAGACTTAATTACAAGTATTTGGACGATTAAAGAGAACTCCACGCAATCTAATGCTATTATGCCGAATCAGGATGAATAGCTTGGTAAGCTTAGAGGGACAGTAATGTAACTAAATGAAAAGAAATAACCAGGCACCGTGAAAAGGATAACACCATTAAAATAATCACACAGTACGGGAGAAAGATGAAGCTTCAATTCTGCAATTATATCTGGAAAAACTAAAAGCACTTCATGTCATTGATATGTGGTTTGGGGTATAAATCATTCAAATGGTTAGGGTGTTTTTTTTTGTGTGCTGGAATTAGCAGTCAAAGTCAATTATGCCATAGTTTATAGTGAACTTTGCTCGCTATTGCTTATGGATTTTATGGCCAAATTAACAAGTTCTAGTCCAGAAATTATGAACAAATAAAACTGTAATATGAGCTTTGCCTCATACATAATCAATCACCTTGTTGCCCGAGAGAGTTCTGTAACTTCGACTGCACGGGGGAGATACACGGCTGACCATTACTGATAGTTTGGGGGTCAACTTAGATCAGTGATAGTTCAGAAGTTAACGAGGCTAATGAGACTCTAAAACTTCTGCTCAGATAGTATCGACCTGATAAGTTGCATCTCTAGAAGCTGACAAATTTGGCAATAGCAAATTAATTAAAAGAATCATTTGTGCTGCAATCCATAATTATCAAATTCTTTTAATTGCATCATTAAGCAATAAATCTCATCTCAAGAAAGGTTAGAGAAGAATGTTTCAAGTGTAATCACGGATGCATAATGTTCAAGGAGGGGAAACCTTGAATTTGCATGGAAAAAAGGCAAACAATGAATGACCACACATACTTTTTTTGATTGAAAACAATCATGGACAGAAAAACAAGGATTCCATTTTCCTGCAGAAAGAGCATCATCAGGCTATCCTCCTTTTATGGCTAGTGTAAAAATGAGTTCACTATTAAGATTTGAACTCACAATCTGCTGCAACTCCACCCCCTGCACTTTGTCATTTGAGTTCAAGGTAGCTTTTTTGTCTAGTAAAACCAGCTTCCATATTATTGCTCATGACAGATATTATAAAATGAAGTGGTAAAGCATGGCGCATCACTATTTTGCTGCAGCAACGCAAAAGTTTTTTTCATAGTGGTATACACGAGTAAGATTTTCTGCAAATTTGGATATAGTTGCTGCTTCATGTGGTTTACTTCGTGACTTGTGGAAAATATTCTGTGATTAGATACTTTAATGCATTTTTAATTTCTCAAAGTCTTCATCATTTTTATTTGGTTGAGTAGCATATATGTCCATTGTGCTCATTTTAAAAAATTTCCAACAAAAGGACTGAAGTCACATTTTTTGTTTTTACTTCACAATATTGCAGCTATGGCTTGCGCTCTGTGTTGCCACCAATAGCAGTGCTTGGTTGAGCACAGCTGTTCTTGTAACCAACATGAGAAACTTTCCTCTTAGTAGAGGCACTGTTGCTGGTATTCTTAAAGGTTACGGTGGAATCAGTGCTGCAGTATTTACTGAAATTTATAGTACTCTGCTCCGCAATTCCTCATCTAAGCTTCTGATGTTTCTTGCACTTGGAATTCCTGTTCTGTGTTTCATAGTCATGTATTTTGTAAGACCTTGTACCCCTGCTTTAGGTGAAGACTCTTCAGAACATGCCCATTTTCTTTTCACTCAAGGAGCTCTTATTGTACTCGGCTTATATGTTCTATCGACCACCATATTGAATCACATATTTCATTTCAGTGCCCTTATATCTAATACCTTTCTTGTTATAATGGTTGTCCTTCTCATGGCTCCATTTGCAATACCCATAAAAATGACATTTCATCGCATAAGAGTCAGTAAACCAGACCAGCCAGTTGAGTCTTCAGACAGTGTGATACAAGAAGACAGTGCAGACAAAACCGAACCACTGCTGAAATCATCTTCATCAGCAACAGCCCTTGGAAGTTTTCGGGAAAATGTTGAGGCATCGGAGGTGGCTATGCTTCTAGCTGAGGGTGAGGGGGCTGTGAAGAAGAGGAGGAGACCCAAAAGAGGGGAGGATTTCAGATTTACTGAAGCCCTAATAAAGGCTGATTTCTGGCTACTTTTCTTCGTGTACTTTGTGGGTGTGGGATCTGGGGTAACGGTGCTCAATAATCTGGCCCAGATAGGAAGTGCACAGGGTGTGCACGATACTACCATCTTGTTGTCGCTCTTCAGCTTTTGCAATTTTGTGGGGCGTCTTGGTGGGGGTATCGTGTCTGAACATTTTGTCAGGTTACTACACTCTTTCCTTCTTAACCAATCATTAAGTTCATTACATTGAAATTTTCTGGATTTTGATTCCTAGTTGATTTATATGGTCTACATTTAAAAGGTCAAAAAAACCAATTCATCTTCTTGTCTTAACAAATAAAACACAGAAAGGCCGTTGTCGATGATAGTATAATAAAGAAGACTTCATACCAGAAGCTTGGCCATATGTCATGAAACAGTCATCCAACTTTCAAAGGATGCCAAGTTGATTTTCATTCTCAGATTGTGTCGTGATGCGACTTAATTCCAGGAATAATACTGTCACTCCATCTACTGGACATTGCGAGCATCCTCTGAGAATTAAGTTGCATCTATTTTTCTTCTGTTATATGCTCCAGATATTGATGCTCATAGACGGAGAAAACACATGCATAATAGACATAGCTCATGTTCTGCCAAAATGTCGTATGAATGTTATTTGCCATCTTTACTGTCTCTAGCACATCCTAAAATATTCTTTATTAGTCCGCCGTAATGGCCGGACTGACTGTGCCAAGAGAATACAGACTGCAGGCTGCTCTAATTTTGTGGTGGTGTATTACATTAATAATGTGTTGGAAATTTATTCCTTGCAGATCAAAAACAATCCCTCGGACAATATGGATGACATGCACTCAAGTAATGATGATCATAATATACCTGTTGTTTGCTTCTTCATTTGATGGTATAGTTTACGCTGCAATAGCATTGCTTGGGATCTGCTATGGAGTTCAGTTCTCAATAATGATACCGACAGTCTCCGAGCTTTTCGGCCTGAAGCATTTTGGTTTATTTTACAACTTCATGTCACTAGGAAATCCTCTCGGCGCGTTCCTTTTCTCCGGTCTCCTGGCAGGCTATGTTTACGACACCGAGGCAGCAAAGCAGCAGGTGCCAAATTTGCTGTCCGGTTCAAGCATCTCCTGCTCGGGTCCGAATTGCTTCAGGCTCACCTTCTTGGTTCTGGCTGGTGCCTGCGGTTTCGGCTCCATCTTGAGCGTTATTCTGACGATGAGGATAAGGCCTGTCTATGAGATGCTTTATGCTGGGGGCTCTTTCAGGCTTCCTCAAGCTTCAATCCACTAAGCTGCTCGAAGTGGATTGTGATGAGCCTTTCTCCTGAAGCATATGACATAGTAGATATTTCGGCTGTGTAAATTCACAGTTTTAGAATCTGCTCGATGCATTGCAAGTTTGAGTGCCAGCCCAGGAAATCAGCAGGTTCTAGTTCATGTTATACTTGTTATGATGATGAAGTTTTCCTCTCGATATGACAGCTAAAATGCATTTGAGGAGGATAGTTATCGATGACTGATATCCTTTTTTAGCTAGAAGTATACAGAACAAGGTTCAAATATCCTATTTTTTTGGTTTCTTTGATTCTAAATTTCTTGGATGGATAATCTTGCATTCGCGTGATACAATTTCTTTCGATCTATAATGGTTCAGCTCAGATCTTTCTTTTTTTTGGAAATTGGAAAACTGTTGTTTTCGATCTGTAATTTAGTATAGATTGCATGCGATTTTATATAATTAAGTTAATTTTGATCAAAATAAAATCATAGCCTACATTCTAAATAGATATTAAAACTTGCAATGGAGATCAAAATAAAGTTCTACCATGCATGCTTAGCATGAAATTGAAGTGAAATAGTAAAAAATATTTAATTGTTGAACTACTTGAAATTTTATTCAGCTGTAAATTAACAAATATAACATTGAATAATAAATATTACAATTATTATTCTCATTATTATTATTATGATTGTTAAACTATCACTATTACCACTACTATTAATAATTAATATCCTAATTATTATTGACATTACAATTGATATCACTATCATTATTATTATTATAGATACTATCATTATCACTATAACTATTATTACCATAAATATAACTAATATTACTATAATTTTTATTATTATTACCACAACAACTATGTTATCACAATCGTAATCACTATTATTATTACTAAATATTATTATTAATATTAATATCATTAAAACTATCATCATCATCATCATCACTATAATTGTTTTTAATTATTATTGATATTCTTAATATTATTATCATAATTATTGTTATCACTACTATCACAATCCTTTTCTGGCTTATTCCCTAAAAAATAATAAAATAACAAAAATAAAATAAAAAAGATTGACGTTGCGAAAAAAAATCAAGTTGGAAATTTTGAGCGGATTCAAGATATCATTGTTGTTGTTGTTGTTGTTGAAACCACAAAAATCATAAAATTATTCAAAGGATAAAGTCAAAAACACAAAAACTTTGACAAAAGAGCAAGAAAAAAATAAAAAGAAAAGGACAAAATTAAATTAAATACTATCACTATTAAAAAAAAAAAACCTATGATAAAAAAACAATGAAAAAAAAAATCAAAAGAAGAAATATCAAATTTAAAAAATCTTCTATACATATTAAGATTGAAGGACTGAATTGAAAATAAATAAAACTTCCATAAAAGAAAAAATATCAATAACCAAAAACCAAAACTAAAAAGATAGACAAAGAAATAGGAACAAAAATAAGAACAGCTTTAGAAGAAATGAAACTATAAAAAAAATTAAAATCAAATAAAAAAATTAAATACATGACGAATTCTAATTGAAGGATGAAATTAAAAAAAAGTAAAACTATAATCATGACAAAATAAGAAATTAAGATCAATGTCAGGGTGTTGAATCAGTCCTTTAACAGTTTAACAGGTCCAGTCCCACCACCATTTTCAAACCTGAAGGAGATTGAAAGCCTGGATCTTTCCTCCAACAATTTGAATTGGGAGATTCCTCGTCAGCCACTTGACAAAATAAGAAAATTTTCTATCTTTTTTCAGTGCAGCACGCAATAACTCAAATATCATACGCTTACTCGCCAATTTGATGGATGAACCCTAACCCCAGTACACGGGGATGCTGGAAAATGATTTAAAAAATAATATAAATTATATTTAAAAGTTCATAATTTTTTAATTTATTATCAAAACCTAATTCATCAAGTATTTACGAGTTTGAATTTTATATTTTATATTTTATTTAATAAAAATTAATATGGTACAAACGAAACTTTTAGATGGAAACACTATAGCATGTGAATATTTTACTTTTACAATTTACAATAATAGAGAATGAGATGGGAGAAATGGTCATTAAGGGCAACGTATTCCCTGTGGCAAAAAACAATGTAATGGCCGTCAATCTTGTTAGTAGCTGTGGAAAATTACACCAAGAAAAAAAGTTACTGCATTCATTGCTTGCCTGGTCATGCCTCATTGGACCTCCTGCTGAAACGAAAGAAAAGAAAATTGTTAATAACGGTCAAATTTGCATATTATCTTCAACTGCATCAAAAATACAATAAAATACAAGATAGAGCTCCTATCTTTTTTTTTTCTTTTTTTTCCCTATCTTGTATAAGAAAAAGATGGTCCAAGATTGACTTTGCACAAGGGGTTTGGACCTACCAGTTAAGTAAGCACCACAATTTCCTTAATTGTACTCGTCGGTCGTTTGTGATATTATATTTTTATCATATTTGTAGTTGAGAATCTTTAGACAAGAATCAACACATTCTAAATTACTGTTGAACTGTTGATTTCGCTGTGGTTTTTTCAGAAGAGTTTGGATTTCGATAATCAGTCGTTGCCTATCATCCATTTTTCTAGCAGTTGCATTAATTAATGACAAATTAGATGTCTAGAAAAGCTATAAGATATATGAGCTATGGAATAGCAGGTCCAACCCAAGAGGTAAAACGGTGCGCTGCACTGTTCATATCTTCTTAAAACATGAACAGTGCAATGTAAAGCAGCGTGAATTAATTCACGTGAACAATAGCAGGGTGGCCGACTATGACGAGAGGCTCACCGAACGATACCGACATTTAGAGAAAGCCGAGATAGTTTTTCCTGTGGTGACAGAGTAAAAAATGGTGGCATGTGGTGGCCGGGAGAAGCGTCGAAAGGTTGTTACTACTGCTACTGATGGGGCTTATTGTTGCTGCTGGAGGTTACGACAGAATTGTCGGTGCTTCTATTGCTGCCGGTGATTCTTTGGTACACCGTGAGGATGCAAGTAAGGAGAAGCTTGGTCTTCTAACTGTACATTGTGTGGATAAGCTATCTTTCATGGAGGTTTGCTAGTGAGATAGAGACTAGTAGTGAGAGAGAGAACACGGTTGTGCCGCGTGAGAAGCATCCTCAAGTTGCTTCTCCAAAACTAAGGATCGAGCTTTTTGATGGGTCCATAGCAATTGAAAGCGTTTAAACCATAACCAAACGAATGCAAAATGTGTTTTTTTTAAAAAAAAAATATTTTGTACCGCATTACCAAACAGCCACTATATTGAAAGAGAGATGCGGTAGAAATATATTGATTATAATATAATCCATATGTTTACCAGCAGTAAAATCATATGATAATCTTTGAATAACTATAGTTTTCAAGAATATCAAAACACCTGTTCGGCTTAAGTAAAAAAATTAAATTTAGATTTAGTCATGAATATTAAAAAAAATAACTTGTATGCCAACAAGCTATTAATATAACCCATGGGTTTACTCGCCAATTTGTATACAGGGATGGCTGAAAAATCATTAAAAAATAATATAAATTATATTTTAAAATCTCATTTAATAATTTAAAATTTAAAATTTAAAATAAAATAATTTATTTACTTATTATTAAAGCCTAATCAACCAAGTAATCACGAGATCGAGTTTCATTATTTTTATTTTATTTTATAAAAATTAAATTTAAAATAGTATTAACTTATATAGTGAAACTTTTAGATGAAACACCATAGCATGTGAATATTTTATGTTTTCAACAGGTATGGTGTGATGATAAAGGACTTGGGATCTATACAACAACTCTCGAGTTTGAGTCAGGGTGTGCACTTCTTGTAAGAGTCTGCGATAATCGAGGTTTTACTCACTCATCCAGGTCTATAAAATATTACAAAGAAAATAAACCGCGTGCCATTTTCACTGTGCACTGTCTCTAGAATCACTGTGGATTCGAGCAGTGCACGCCCGAAAATGGCCCTCGGCCGCGCGGCGAGGAGGGGCTGGCAGCCGGGGATAAATGCGGTTTTTTCTTTTTAATTTTTAATTTTTTTTTAAAATATTCATTTGTGAACAGTGTAATGACGATTTCGTCCCTGATAATAAGACAAAATCAGGCTTCCGGCTGAGGGGCACCGGTGTAATTGTGCGCGGTCGGACCGGCCCGGTCCGGTCCGGTCCGCCGCAACTTTTGAATTTTTTATTATTTTCTGAAATGGCTAAATACGGTTTTAGCCCCTAATAAGACAAAAACACTTCATTCGGTCAAGGGACAGGACGGTAATTGTCCCTATTTTTACAATTAAATAATCGGGTCTGGAAGGGCGTCCGCCGCACGCGCCAGGCGGTTTTTCACCTCACGCCCTCTTCGGGAGGCGCGTGCGGTCTCCTACGGTGACCGGAAATTGTCTACCGGATGCCAGAACGATGCGCCGCCGCGTGTTCTTCCTCCCGCGGGGGTGCGTGTAGCCACCTGATGTCCGTGGACGCGGCGGAGGCCGGCGGCCACGTTTCTCTCTCTCCTGCACGTCAATGTGCAGGAGAGTCCCCCATATATTTTGACTTTGCACTTCGGTCCCTCGACTTTTAATTTCGTTTTTGGTCCTCATTTTTGTTATATAAGTTTTGATTTTGTTCGATTGGGTCCTCCGATTTGAATTGATTGAATGTCAAAGTTTCACTTCGGTCCTTCTACTTTCAATTTCCGGATTGGCTGTATGCCAGTCAATCAATTCGGTACAAAAGTTCCGATTTTTGCAATTTTGTCCTCTGATTTCAATTGAGAATAAATGTAATTTGCATTTCAGCCCTTTGACTTTTAATTTTTTAATTTCAGCCCTTTATATTTGATTTTCATTTAAGTCCTTATACTTTTATTTTTTTATATTTCTAGAATAATCCCTACTTTTGTCCATGTTTATATAAAAGTGTATTTAACACAATAATAATAATAATGATAATAATAATAATAATGGTAATAATAATAATAATAGTAATAGTAATAGTAATAGTAATAGTAATAGTAATAGTAATAATAGTAATAGTAATAGTCATAGTAATAATAATAATAGTAATAGTAATAGTAATAGTAATAATAATAATAATAATAATAATGACTTAATTATTTTTTGTTCTTACTCTTCTGTGTTTTTTTTCTTTCTCCCGATAATTTGATAATATTTTTTTTTTCCGGTTATAGCAATAATAATATATATTTTTTTTCTTTTGTTAAAATTTCTTGCATGTTTTTAGTCTTTCATTGTTTTTTTCCTTTCATTATTAACATAATAATAATAATAATAATAATAATAATAATAATAATAATAATAATAATAATAATAATAATAATTAAATTGTTTTGCGTGCTTGCTCTTTCTTTAATGTTCTTTTTCCCTCCGGATAATTTCATAATTTTTTTTTTGATAGTAATAGCAATAATAGTTTTTTTTTTTTTTATCTTTTGTTAAAGTTTATAAGATGTTTTTAGGCTTTCATTTATTTATGTTTCTTTCATTATTAACATAATAATAATTATTATAATAATAATAATAATAATTATTATTATTATTAATATTATAATAATAGTGATTATGTATTCTATTATTATAAGAATAGTGATTATTTATTCTTTCATAATAATAATAATAATAATAATAATAATAATAATTTTTTAATTAGTTTTTCTTGCTTGCTGTTTTGTTCATGCTTTTTATTTTTTCCCCTCGGTATAATTTAATAATTTTTGTTGTTTTTATTCTAGCGGCAATAATAATTTTAAATGTTAAGACTCCGATGTTGCTATTTCCCTGTTTTTACTCTGTCTATTAATTGATTTCTTGAATTTTATTATCTGCACAATAATGATTTCAGTAATTTATTTTTTTTCTTATTCAAATATGCTGCTCTTTTTTTTAATGTTAGTGCGCGCCCTTTTGTGATCGTTTATGACGCAATACCTATATTCTAAAAAATATAATTTATGCTTACGTGACAAACTCAACTCAAAATTTTAAACATTTTATCTTCTAATCTATAATTTTTATTTACTTATATCATATAAATTTATCGTTGTACATTTAATTATGTTAAATTATATACAAAAAAATACCTGCGGCAACGCGCGGGCAATTATCTAGTACTTTTAAGAGGATGTGGTTTTATAGTATTAAAAAAATGTGAATATTTTACTTTTACAATTAACAATAATAGAGAATGATGAGACGGGGGAAATGTTCATAAGGGCAACGCGTCCCCTGTGGCCAAAAACAATGTAATGGCCGTCAATCTTGGTAGTAGTTGTTGAAAATTACACCAAGAAAAAGGTTACTCCATTCATTGCTTGCCTGGTCATCCCTCAATGGTCCAAGATTGACTTTGCACAGGGGGTTTGACTTTTGAGCCTACCACTTACGTAAGCACCACAGTTTCCTTAATTGTACTCATCGGTCGTTCGTGAATTTGTTTTAAGTAATATGAATATCAGTTTGCATCTCAACTAATCTAGTATGAATGTTCAAAATATTCTATTATTTATCATATTTGTAGTTAAGAATCTTTAGACAAGGATCAACACATTCTAAATTAATGCTGAAATGTGGATTTCACTGTGGTTTTTTCAGAAGAGATTGGATTTTCGATCATCAATCGTTGCCTATCATCCATTTTTCTAGCAATTTCATTAATTAATGACAAATTAGATATCTGGAAGAGCTATGAGATAGATGTTGGATAATGTTTTTTTATAATTAATGTGGGTGTCTAGGTAATTTGTACGTACCTTGACTAATCTCACGGGTCATGAAATTAATAATCATATAAATCTCTAATAATCCTTATATTAACAACTAGAAAGCTCGAAATTAAGACCATAGAGACATATATTGTTTTCCAGAATCCATTAGATGCATCAATGCTCCATAATACTTAGTTTCAAAATCTCATGAACTAATATAATTACGTGCTCAAGGGGGTATAAAGTAAACTAACAAACGGGATTTCATGTTCTTAGTCGTAGGTATGAAAATAAAATGAACCGAGCTTAATTTCTAAGTTAAGATTGAAAGGTTGATAATCTTCTCCGTTGACTCCAAGTCAAGGTCTAAATCTCCTCTTTCAGGCGACAAAGATGTGACCAGTTGATGTAGATATCCACCAGCCTGTCTGCTACTGCTGACGAACCTCAAATTGACGATATTCAGGATGCGAAGCTAACACCTCCCAGTTTCCACGAATAGTAAGTTAATAATAAATTAATTTAAGGAAATCATGTAAGAAATTTCCACAAAAAATAATATTTTTTGTGCTCATTCAATATATTAATGAATGAACTATTTAAAAAAAAATTAAGATGTTAGACGAGCACATAATTATTTACAAAACAATCCATGATATTATTATAAGAAAACCCTTAATCTTCTTAGCAAAAAAATATATAATGGAATAACTACTAAAAAATTATTTTTATAAATTGATTTAAAAACTATTTTTTATAAAAATCTAAAACGAATAGAAAAATGAAGGAATATCAAGGACAGGAAACTGTAGCAATCTGCGTTGCAGTCGAGGGACGCAGCACAGTAAAGAAAACGCATGCAAAGTCTGAAACCAATAAATGAGAACTCAAACAAAGTAGATCTTATGTATACTTACTTGAAAGTAAAATAAATAAATAAATAAAAATGTTGGATTAATTTAATTTTTCTAAGAACCGGAGGGCCGTGGTCTTTGTAAAAACGTAAGCTTTGCGCTATCCTATCCTATAAAAGAAACCTGTGACAGCTACTTTCTACGGTACAGACAGAAGTGTATTTTTCCTGAGAATTAACTGATAGCAAACTTCTTCAAATGGAGTTGAACAGGTTGTGTTTAGTAGTGATAATGATTATAGATGTGGTGGTTCTGATAAAAGGGTGGCGGTGCCACGGTTGTTTGGAGGAAGAAAGAACTGCTCTCTTGCAAATCAAAGATGCCTTTAGCTACCCAAATGGCAGATTCCTGGGCTCCTGGGGAAAAGATGGAAGAAAGAACTGCTGTGATTGGAAACAAGTCGAGTGCGATTCCAGCACACTGCGAGTTGTCGGGATAGACCTTTCTTACTCGAGGGGATGGGAGTTGGGAGATTTGCTCCTGAATGCGTCCTTGTTTCTTCCCTTCCCAGAACTGAACTCTCTTAACTTGTTTGGAAATCGTATTGCTGGTTGCCTTGAGAAAGAAGGTTTGTCTCTTCACTGAAATTATAGAAATTCTGATAAAAGTTTTCTAACTTTGAGGTTTAAACGCTAACCATGCAGTGAATACCACACTCTCATGCAGGTTTTGAAAGACTGTCAGTTCTTGGCAATTTGGAGACACTCCAGTTAGGCCAGAACAAATTCAACAGCAGCATCCTTTCATCCTTGGGTGGTCTTTCATCTTTGAAATATTTATATCTACACAACAACGAAATCGAAGGGGCAATTAGTGTGGAAGGTGAGCCTGGATTTTATCATCTCAGTTTTAAACTAATTGTCTCATACATAATCATGATTCCAAAGCATGGCATAGTTAATTTGTGTTCTACATTCTGCCAGGATTGAATAATCTGACAAGCTTAAGGGAACTGCGAATTTCGAGCAACCACATTGAAGGGTTTAAGTCCTTTCATGGTACGAAAGATTTTTGAGTTATGCATTGTCTTTTCACAGGTGCGCTATTGTTACATCAAGCCTTATACAATTTAATTTTTACAGGTGGTGAGGATGAACCGCTGAAACTGAGCAATTTAGAGTATCTTGAGTTGAGAGGTAATCGCTTTGATAACAGTATCTTATCATCCTTCAAAGGTCTTTCATCTCTCAGGAATCTCGATCTGTCAAAGAACCAACTGAAAGGATCATTCAATATGAAAGGTTTATGAACCAGTTATTGCTCACTCGTTATTCCATTTCAAAATATGAGTTCATGGCTTTGCTGTGACCTTATCAGTTCTATTTTCCTGCAACCCAGAATTGGAAGCTTTGAGCAACTTAAGGAAGCTGTATCTCGGCGGAAATGAGATTGAAGAATTCGTGTTCTCATCAAAAGGTATTGAGACGAGTTCTACTTAAATATTCCACATGAACGATGGTGGCTTCACGGATCGATCAACCCACCTCAGCTTTTTACCCAAAATCCCATGCAGCAAGGACGATTTTGATTTGCTCAGAAGGTGTGAAACTTGTTTTGTTTTTATTCTCTCCTGCAGATGTTAGAGGTTTTGGAAAGCTAAGCAGAATTTCTTTATTTAATATCACCTCAAATAGAAGAAGAAGAATTTCACATTCATTAGTGCAATCATTGGCAAAATTCACCCTCCTCAAGACACTTGATCTGGGGGACAATAATTTGGAAGGAGCAACATTAGCTCAAGGTGAGTTGCAATATGTACTGATGTCTTATTTGGCTATGGAGATCTGAGCTTCTTCTAATTGGTTTATCCTCTTCAACATACACTAATCATTTCTTGTCGGTTTGATTTATCGTAGCCTTGCCTTCTCTAAAGAATTTGCGGAAGCTGGATTTGAGTTCCTCTACTCTCGATAATAGCTTACTGCAAACAATAGGAAGGATTACGACTCTGAAGAGTCTAAAGTTGAATGGTTGTAGACTCAGTGGCAACATACCTATAGCCCAGGGTAAGCTTAAGCTGTTAAGTGAGGTTCCAGAATATGATTTATATTATTCTCTAACAGATTATTCTTTCTTTTTTCTCAAGTGAAATATTTTGTAAACTGATAATTCTCAGGTCTGTGCGAGTTAAAGCATCTTGAAAGTCTTGATATCAGCAATAATAGTCTCAGCGGTGCCTTGCCTACTTGTTTGGCAAATTTGACATCCCTTGAACAAATAGATCTCTCTTCCAATCAATTTGTGGGAAATATTTCTTCGTCTCCTCTTATAGCTCTGACATCCATCCGAGATTTAAGAATTTCAGACAATCACTTTCAAATCCCCATCTCAATGAGGTCATTTTTCAACCATTCGGAGCTCAAAAACTTCTTTGGTTCTCATAATGAAATATGTGAAGAACCAGAGGAGTACAATTTGATCCCGAAGTTCCAACTAGAGAAACTTCATTTATCTGGTCAAGTATATGATGGAGCATTGCCCTTTCCCAGATTCCTCTTCTATCAATACAGCATGCGGGAAATTTATTTTTATAACATGAAAATGAAGGGAGGGATTCCAAATTGGTTGCTAGAGAACAACACAAACCTTGATGAGCTTGTGTTGGTCAACACTTCTCTTTCAGGACCTTTCCAGTTGCCAAATCATCGTCGTGTGAAATTGTCATACTTGGATATTTCTGACAATCACTTCGACAGCCCCATTCCAGCAGAAATTGGATCATACTTTCCAAGTTTAACATTTTTATCCATGTCTAAAAACAACTTCAGCGGTGGCATTCCCTCTTCGTTTGGCAAATTGTCTTCTCTTCGAGTTTTGGACCTCTCAGAAAACAACATCTCTGGAACTCTGCCATCTTGCTTCAGCTCTCTGCCACTAGTTCATGTTTATTTGTCACACAATAAGTTGCAGGGGTCTTTGGAAGATGCATTTCATAAGTCCTTTGAGCTAATAACATTGGATCTTAGCCATAATCAATTGTCTGGCAACATTTCGGAATGGATTGGTGAGGTTTCCCACATGAGTTTTCTTCTCTTAGGTTATAATAACCTTGAAGGCAGAATACCCACCCAGTTGTGCAACTTGGACAAATTGAGCTACATTGATCTTTCTCATAATATGTTTTCTGGTGATATCCTCCATTGCCTAAAATTTAGAAGCAGTATTTGGTACAGTTATCTTAGAACATATCCTGATTGGTATTTGATTCGAGAACCTTTGGAGATTACAACAAAGAGTGTATCCTATTCTTACTCGACAAGCGTTTTGAACTACATGTCTGGAATGGATCTGTCCTGCAACTATTTGACAGGTGAGATTCCTCTGGAAATTGGAAACCTTCTTCATATCCATGCACTGAACCTGTCAAACAATGTTTTGACTGGTCATATCCCACAAAGTTTTTCAAACTTGAGTGACGTTGAAAGCTTGGATCTTTCCAATAACAGCCTGACTGGGGAACTCCCTCCTGGACTTGTGCAATTGCATTCTCTAGCAGTTTTTAGTGTAGCCCACAATAACCTATCTGGTAGAACACCTGCGATGATTCCACAATTTTCAACTTTCAACCAGAGTAGCTATGAGGGGAATCCTTTCCTTTGTGGACCACCACTCTCAAGAAATTGCACCCCAGAAGAAGAAGCTCCGTCATTACCAGATGTAGAAGAAAGTGGCTTCATGGATACATATGTTTTCCATGTGACCTTTGCTGTGACGTACATCGTGATGCTGGTGGTAACAGTTGCAATTCTATACATAAACCCCAACTGGAGACGATCATGGTTTCACTTCATTCAACAAAGCATCAATCATTGCTACTACTTATTTGTGGACAATCTTCATATGCCATCCTGGTTAGATCTCCGAAACCTTTTGTGTAGATATTTTTAGCATGTGTGGTGTTTCTGCTTTTCAAATTCAAGACTGAACTCAATCTTATCGTACAAGTTATGTCTGAAACTTGTGCTGGACAAAGCAGTTTTTTTTATGAAGAAATCATTTCTTTCCAAAAAAACTCAGAAATCAATAAGTTCCTCTATCGATATACTTTCCGTCTATGATAGAAATGGGTTTGATAAAAGTTCTAAATTTACTCCCAAGGCACCCCATTTAGTCATTGTAGCTGATTTGAAGCAGTAGAGCTTAGAATGAGGTAAGACTTTAACACCAAATGGGACAAAACACCATTGATTCTTTAAGAGATGCAGCTTGAATATTGTGTTGTAAAATTGTAATATTATTTTAAAAGGTTTTATTTCTATAATATAATTTATTTTTGTGTATAAAAAAATTGGAGTGTTCGGGAATTACGTGCATCTTAATTAAATCTTTGAACTCTTGTGATTGTTCTTATAAAAACAATTCATACAATAACTGGATAAATCACTAGTGTTTACATTAGAAAACATAATTTTATTTCGTCAGTAAGATTTGAACCCTGAATAAAAAAATAAATAATATTTTTTAGGCTTAAAACTTTCATCACCAGACTAACCCCGCTGTACTAGCCCTGAGATTAGCTGAAGAATGACTTGGAATGCCAAATGAATACCAAGATATTGAAACCAAAGAAATCCATAATATGTTTTGATGTCTCAACAAAGTAAACATCCAAATCACGCTGGAAAAAGAGATGAAGGTGATAGTGCATAAACATACAGGAGCTTGTTTCTACAATGGAAAAAAGAAAAGAAAAAAGAAAAGGAAGACACACCAAGAAAACAGTTATTTGATCAAGTGGGTTTCATGTCTTGAAACAGGGCAGACCAGAGTGACTGGTCGTCAAAATCATCGTTCAGTCCTCTGCTTTCCTTGCTGTAATCACAATGAACTCCCGGGCTTATGGCTCTTGCATCCAATGGGCTAGGTTGTGGGCTCCTAGTAGTCATCATCAAACTGGGCCTCCCATCTGGAGTCCCTAGTAATTTTGGGCTCCTATAAGCAAACACCAATCTCTCCTGCACTTTCCCATCCAGAGGCCCAGAAAGCTTCAAGCATCTGTTGGCATGCATCAAATTCTCCTGCATCCTCGCATCCAGTGGACCAGATTTTGCCTGTCTCCTGATTCTGAGTACTGGAGTTGGAGGCGGCTCTAGTTTGACCAACTCCTTCTCACTCCTGTACTTTCTTGTCAGCGCCCCTCTTCTCCACTGTCCTTTAGACCTAGCCAGCTCCGCCTCCAGTTGCTCAGCCTTGAATTCTGCAGAATCCCCGTGAAAAACCAGCTTACTGATGCACTTCTTGATGTTCTTTCCGGTCTTGTTGATTGCCAAAATGAACTTGGAAAGGCTGTGCGGACCTCCCCCTGCATCCTTCCTGGCAAGCTTGAGAATTTCTAGCCTGTGCTTGGCTATTGAAATGCCCATGCTCTGAAGAAACTCATGGTCGAAGTACGCCATGTCCTCCGCCTGGAGCTCATTCCGGGCAAAGGCGAGGCCATACTCGTAGATTAGTGAGGGATCAAGGCCGCTTCTTGACAGCCAGGAGAACCAGTCCATGGATAAAGCTAAGTTTTGGCTGTGTTACCGTTACGTGATGCGAAGATGTAAGGTGTGGTGATGCTCTGTGAGATATGCCTGCATGTGAAGAGTGGTCCTTGAGATATATACATATATATACATAAACAGATAAGAAGGGCAAGTAAATGAATTGGGTTAGTGGGGAAGGGGAGTGTTCATCTTTTTATGAAATTTGGATGGTAGTTGAGATTGACAATGACAGGAATGTGGAGGTTGAGCTTGGTCAGAAAAATCAACCTTAATTGGTGTCTTAATAATTAGCACTCAAGAACACCGTTCATTTCAGGATGCCCTCGGGAACAGGCAATGAACACGAACTTTGGAACCCTCTAAATTGTCAATTTCCATGGCCAAACCCTTGAATTCAAGGGTTGCAATGGTCAACATTGTTAAATTTGTGTATTGACTCGTAAAATCATATGATTTTAAATCAGGTTAAGATTTGAAAACCACTGAAATTGCGAGCGAGTTGACTCGGTAAAACAAATAAAACTCATTGACTCATAAAACTTGATTGCAATCCCGTTCAATAATATCATATTTTACTTGTAATCCTAGCAAGAAAAATGGCTCTTAAATTTTCCCTTACCTATCAGCAACTTGATTTGCGACAGTTCAAGACCAGGCCATGGTAGAGCACAGTTTTTCTAATGAAAGACTTGCCATGATCCAAACACAAATTACGCAGCTTTAGAAAGAAGGTGTTTCGTGTGAAGATGTCAAAAACGATTTAAAAAAATATATTATTTTGATATATTTTTAAATGAAAAGTATTTTTAAAATCAACCGCAACCACACCTTCAAATAATTACTAAATTTAATCTCAATTTCATTAAGATAATCATCGAGCTCCAATACAAACTAATTAATGGATGATGAAATGAAAACCAGTTAGTACCGTCATTGATGAAACTTGTCGGGAACCAACTCCAATCGTTCGTGAAGTTTAATACAAACCTAATGCATTAAAACTGAGGCCCATTGAATTAGAGCACCAAATCTGCCAGCAGTGTCTCGGGCACAGTTACAGCGAGACAGAAGGCAGGCAGATGAACACTAAATACAGGGCTTAAAACTCACAAGGGGCCAAGATTTAGAGGGGTGAATGTTGATTAAATTAAATAGCCTCCCAAAACCAAATATTTCTATTTCAGACATCGAATAAAATATTTTCATTCGGAATAAATATTTTTTCTTCCTTCATAAATCTTTTCTTTCTTAACTGCATTGTTTTTCCTTCAATTTACAAAAAAAAAAAAAAAAACAAATTCCACATGTCTCACTCTGATATCATTAGAGATGAGTAAAAAAACTGAAAAACCAATTAAACCGGGAAAAATTGAATCATTAAAAAAATCAATTATAATATTTTTAAAAACTTTTGGTCCGGTTTGGTTTAGATTTTTTAAGGATAAAACCGGTAAAACAAAACCGAACTAAACCGGTTCAAATTTCAAAAAATATACTATAAAAAAATTTCTATTCTTCCAGTTCATTTCAAATTTTTTGGTCTGGTTCAATTTAGGTGAAATGGGAGAATGAAAAGACTTGATTAAAGTTCGGGAAAAAACCCTAAAACAACAATTTATTATTTTTTGGTTTTTACATAAAATAACCAAACCGAACCAAAATCAGTTGATTTAAACCAATTTTTGTTCGGTTTCAATTTTTATTTTTTCATAATTTTAATTTGATTGTTATTATAAATAAAAATCAAACCGGACAAAAATGATCACCTCTAAATATCATAACACCAAATCAAGTTTCATCAACCTCGGAAATCGTTGTCCTTTTTTATATGAGATATGATTTTGTTTTCGGTGAGGGCAGCTAAAATACATGTTTTCCTTTTCATTTTGTCCTGCCACTCTTGTCAAAAGCTCCATGCTCTACATTAGGATCTCAAGTTTGAGTTGTTCTTCTTTTGAAGATAAGATATATTTTTCATTAATTAATCATACTTTCACATTTTTTGATCTGGTGCTGAATATAAAAAATACAATTCTTTCTATTGGATACTAATTCGGTACATGTCAGTCTTGTATTGGTGGTGTGTGGAAGGTTAGAAAGAATCGTCAAAACTCAGTTTTTTTTTTTTTTTAAAAAGATACTTTTATTTTATAAAAAATATATATTAAATAATACATTTTAAATTGAAAATCAACGGGTGGGGAATTGGAACAGATGATAGATCATTAGAAGGAGCTGGTAAAACGTAAGGGCCACAGCCTTTAAGGGCAGGTAAGTGTTGTCTAAAGAGAGCCAGTGGGCCTTGTATAAGTTTTTTTTTTTTTTTTTTTTTTTATCAATTGTATAAAATTCAACAACTTGCAAAATCCCAATCTTCACATGAAAGTTTTTTTTTTTTTTTTTTTATTATTATTATTATTATTATTACTAACTACTTTCTAATTTTCGGTGCTCAATGCACGATGTGATGATCCGTTAGCATATAACTAATGACTTGAAATATGATACTGTGATCAATCATTTATTTCATGGCAGACGAGATTTCACCCTCTTTTCCAAACTTTTTAATACCGTCTAGCAGTGCTTTCAGTTTTTTTTATTAACGTTAATGTCTAAATTAGTTCGTGGATATCTTGATTAATTTCATGGGTCCTAAAATTAACAATCATATAAATTTTTTTAATAATCATTATATTATCAATTACAAAACTTAAATTTGAAACCCCACACACACAAAAAAAAATCTTAATCATAAGCTCTCCGTCAAGTTCGAGTTGGTGATTTTAGATTTGGATGGATATGAAAAGTGTCCGTACCAATTTATTTATTTTGATAACCTGTAATAAATAATTTTATCTATAAATAGCATTAATTAGAAAGAGACAAACATAAATGGTTGGCGTAACAGTCTTCACTGCTCCTGAGTCTTAACTATGCTGGTTGCAATCTACATCGCAAGCATTGAAAATGAAGAATCCTAGCTAGAGACCTCTGCCCTTTTCTCATTGTGTTCTTGATTGATACTGTGATATGCTACTAGGCAAAACCATTGTGTTTTATTTGGATTATTTGCAGCCAGTCCATCCAATCTTTTTTTTTTATATAATTTAACTCGGCTTGATGACCTGTATCACGGGGTCATCTTGGACTAACCTCGATTTTTTTTTATATAAATCAAAACAATAATATTTTTATGATCGAATAATCAGTTTCTCTCATTAATTTGGATAACTATATATATAATATCTTTGATTAACTCATTTGAAATATACAAGAGAGTTTTGTATTGGTATGCTTTTGAACTATACGTAATTTTATATGTTTTTTATACAAAACAATGTTTGGTCAGCTCCTGATTTATGATTTACATATAAAAGTGTTAAACCTTCTTATATTATTGATCAAAATAGAATTTGTTTCTAAATAAATTATTCAATGTTTAAGATCCTGAAGAACTAATTAGAATTTGTTTTTGTTAGTTACACTTGTATTTTCATTCAATCATTGTGCATTCAAGCATGTGAGATAAGCACGGTTCTTATACCTCAACTTTTAAATTCAATTCAAGTTAAATATAAAAGAAAAAATGAGAAGAAATAAGTAAAAGAGAGACACAATTCTTTTCCATTTAATTTACTTCTCTTTTTTATATTTGATCCACTGTTAAAGTTTAAAAATGCAAGAATCACTTGTATGTTATATATTTGAGTTAATACGTACTAGATAAAAACCTATGTTCGAGCGATCTCCTTGAAATTGATTGCAAGACTAAGTGATCAATTATCCCTAATAATGATAGAAAAAAGAAATAGAAGAAATTTGAAGGGTATAATTAAGTGCAGAGACTTACTTATACTTTAAATGGATTAAATTAATTTTATTAGAGGCTCAATTGGTGAAAGCATAAGTTTGAGAGTCCAGTTTAGGCTTAATTGAAAGGATTGGAATTTTGAAGATCAAATTTAATATTTTCAAAATCAATTGTTTGCAATAAGAGTATAATTGCAAGAAAAATAGATTTTTAGGGTCAATTAGGAGCTAAATTGAAGAAATCTACATCCAAGGACCATTTTGTAGAAGACACCATACAATAAAGGCTCAATTGGCCTAAATCAGGGGTGAGATTGAAAGTTTGAGGGTCAAATCGCATAAATCCAAGATTAAAGACCAAAGTGAAAATGACACGTATATTTAGGGTGTCATTGAAGTTTGCCAACGATAAAATTGTATAACATTGAAAGTTTTGTGTCAAATAAAGGTGAAATTAAAGCAATTAAACATTGAAACATCGAATTGAACTTTAATCGAGATCCTAGTCCAAAATAACATTGTTTTAGAGAAGAAGAAAAAAGAAAGAGTAATTTGGTCCACTAAAGTAACTCATAACACGTTGTTTGATTACTGTTCACAGTCTTATTCCTTAATACTTCACCAAATTCGACAAATCATATATCAAAATGAGGACGTAACATTTATCTACACTATGATCTAGTCATTCTGGTTGGTGGAAACCCTAACTATTGTGATGTTGCCACATAGATAACAATTTAGGTAGCTTTGAGGTGTAAAAATTGATAGCTCAGGGTATATACTCTGAGCTAATGGTTGATATGCTTTCAAATTGAATAAAAAGATAAAATTTTATCCCAATAAAAATAAAATTGTTCTCTTCTACCACTTATAAATAACAATCAATCTCATGGTCAGGGCATCAAGAAATTTGAAGGAAAAAAAACATCCCTTTTTGATTTCCTTTCAAAAACAACAACCTCTCCTTCCTTTTTTTTTCTCTATCTTCGTCTCCCCAGCGATGAAAATCATCGTGTCAATCTTCTTTTTCTTCCCTTACTATAATATCGATAATTTCCTCTTCCTCTTGCAAGTGACACTAACCACCATTCCTTTTCTAGCTCTCGACCAACCACCAACCAAACCACATCATCATGACAACAAACATTGTTGCAATAATTTTTATATATGAGACACATTAGGTTCCCTAATAAGTTGATCCTAATATAAATCATAGTTTGAAATAAAATAGAAGTAGACAAATTAATTTATTATTAATTCAACAATTGATTAATATATAGTTAAAGATCAAATACAATATCTAACAACTTGTCATGATCTTCTAAATATTAGAAAAATCATAAGTGATTAGACTTAATCTTTTAGTGATTAGTTTATAAGTGTAATTATTATTTATTTATCATCGTTGTTCTAATTTGTATATTTTAGCATATGATATGTTTTATATGTCAAATCATATTTATTTTTAATATTATAATAATTGACTATTTGAATAAGTATTCTCAATATTACGCTGCATATAACATAACTCACATCCATACATCTAACTCTTAACTAAAAAAATGTAATCATTAAGATTTTATTTAATGGTTAAGTATTGCTATTAATTAGTTTTTAATTTATCAACCTATAAAAAAATAACAAAAATTACCTAATAATAATCTGAGAAATTATATTCATTTGGATTACTAAATTAAACTTTTCTAAAATAAGCACATACCAAATTTAAAATACACTAAAAGTCAATAACTTAAATGTAATTAATCATATAGTCCGCAATCTTAATTTTATCTTATTAAGAAGTGCGGTTAAATAAAGGCTTACAAAGTAAAGCAATTATTTAATTTATGTTTTATTTTTAAATAATTTATAATAATTATTTGTATATATTTTTTATTTAAAATAATAAAACAATATTATTTTAAATTTATTTGTAAATAAAAATATTTTAAAAAATAATTAATATCAAATTTCCAATACTCTCATGCCATACCAACACAACACAGCATAACACAATTTCCAATCCAATCAGAAAACCCAAAACCAACGACGTAATCTCCAAGGAAGGGAAATGCGCAAAAACCAAAGCAAAAAAGGCCGAAACTTTCGTTGTCACTCCACAGTCTCCACCTTATATAAAATCCGAAAGAAACCGACTTTCGCTCTCTCCTTCAATGGCAAAACTGAAGGTAGCAGGAACATGGGCAGGAGTGTTAGAGGTAGAACCAGAGAATTGGACTGTGCTCATGTTGAGAGAAGAGATTGCAAAGAGATCAAACATGGGCACTGAGTCTATCAATCTAATTTTTGCTGGCAAAGTCTTGAAAGACTTTACCAGTGAGGAAAAAAGTAGTCTTTCTCATCTGGGTATTAAAAATAACTCTAAAATTCTTGCTTGTCGTGTCTCTGTGGAAGAGGGTAAAACTTTAAAGAATGAACTATTGGCTGATGATGAAAGAAACCGCAGACTTGCTCGTATCAAGTGAGTTTTCTTTGACTTGTTAGTTACTTAATTTTGTAATATTGACTTGTTAGTGACTTAATTGGATTGTTGCAGGAGATGGTTTGTGAGTTTTCTATAGTTTTTTCTGTTTTGAATTCAGTGAATTAATTTTTCCAGTGTTAAGTTTCTTGAGATGTTTGTAAGGAATTCGGTCTCTTTATGAATTATTTTATGGGTCTTTGGGTTCTTGGTACAAATAGATTTATGAGATTTTGGCAAAGAGTGCGGTTTGGGTATTGAATTGTGTAGGTAAATTAAATTGCTGTTATTGAGTCTTTTCTGCGTTGTTGTTGGTGTTGGCTTAAGAATCTGTTTTTGTTTGCTACAAAATAAGAAAACAACTCAATGAGTGAAGGATTTTGATTTGATGGTTATATCTATTGGAAGAAGATCAAATTTGGGTGAGCGTTTGATATTTTTCTGAAATGCATACAGCTCGCAATGACTAAGCCTAGTTGTTCCAGCCCCAAACAAAACTAGAATTGCTGATCGTGCTTCTTGTCGAGGATCAAAATCTCAGATGTTCTGCCTGAGAATAATATTATTCTGAACATGTCTTTATTATTTTCTTGCTCAACTGTAATCGCTAATTGTTGCATTTCACTTGTTGGTTTCTTTTAACTTGGCAGGGCAGCTGTCACTGCATTGTCCAAGAGACACGCAGATGGTGCATTACCAATAGAAGACTTTGATATTGAACTCGAAGATCAGAGTGGGAAGAAAGTGCACTTTTCAGAGACCGATAGACAGTAAGATACTTTAGGAAATTCTGAACTGATCTTGATTTTGTTAATATCTTACAAATTAATTCCCTTAGTTATGAGTTAAAGGGTCTATCATGCATCTTTATAAGAAGTAAGATCGGAACCATTATTTGGCAGGGCAATAATGACGGGTCTGATGCTTCATACAAGTGGAAAGCAGTTTATCAGAAAGCAAATGTTTAGTGATGCACTTGAAGTTCTTACTATGGGAGAGGTTAGTTGTTTTTGTATTTATTTAAATGGTCAATCCTTTCAATTTATTTGTGTATTTAGCTTCTAGGGTCTAATCAATTTATTTTGAAGTTAGTGGTGCTTCTTGTTAGATATATTTTGATTTCAATTTCTGAGGGCGCCTGCACCCTAAAGGGCATAACTTTTGGATCTACATCTTATACTTTTTTTGTAGTTTTTCTTTAATTAACTGATCACAATTCCTTGTATTTTCCATATTCCATGTCTAATGCTATCGGCATTGCATTGCTTATATTTGGCTTGATTCTTTTTAAAACTATTTTTCACGCACATGAAATGCTTTCTATGTTGCAGGAGGCTTTCTCTCTGTGCAATCCCAAGTCCATTGAAGTGAGTGAGCTATTATTTTTCTTTGACTAAGATGCTTAATGCTAAATCTCGTTTCTCGTATCTTTTATGGTTAAGTTATTAATATCATGTTTTTTTTTTTTGCTTTTGGCTATGTGTTACTTCCAGCTTGTCGACAATATCCCAATACTGCAAATAGACATGGTTTGGTGTTACTTCATGCTCCAAGATATCGCCCAGCTCTCAGTGGCAGGATTACGCCTGGAAAAGGCCAGAGAAGGACTTGAACGTGCTCACGGCAAGGACTCCTCCCGATTCAGACTGCTTCAAGCTGGTCGTTCTTCAGAGCTTGCATTGTGAGCATCTATTGTAAATTCTTGGCATGTTTACTGGGATAGAAAGTCTTGGTTGGCACTTTGAAGCTAATCCCGCTCTGTTACTTCTTTGTTAGATATTTGCGATTGGAATTGCTGGAAGGAGTGGTGGCATATCACAGTGGCCAGTTTGACAAGTCTAGGAAGTTCTTGACCTCTGCCCAAGCAAAATTCTTCCAGGTCAAACAAGCCCCCCCCCCCCCCCCCCCCCCCCCCCCCCCCCCTCTCTGCGTGTGTAAAAACATGAAATTGTTAGGGTAAACACATTAATTTCACTACTTTGTTTCATCTTGGTTGATATATTCGAGGATAGTGCATAATGGTACTGGATGTTGTCTGACTGTTTCACTTTCTTTACTAATGTTGTGTGTTGTTTGGAATGTTGTACCAAAATTGAAACCTGTCCCTCTGCAAATAAAATCTAATTTATAGAATCTTTGCTTGAAGTGATCGCTTGTGAGGCCTGAACTTTGGCTATTGCTTTTGTCTAAACATTAATGATCAAATTTAAGATACTCAAAACTGACACCTGTATATTGCTTATACTGTTTCTAAATTATTATCAATAGTGAGTAATTCTTGATTCTTCATTTACTGTGTGTTTGATCTTCTTTTTCATTGCAGTCTTTCATTTCCTGTCAAATTTAAATAGCTTCCTTCCATTTTTATTCCTTCTCAATACAATCTTCTGTTGTGGATTTCAGCTACAAGTGCCAGATGAAGCCTTATCAATTGTCATGAGCATGGGATTTGGGGAACAGGATGCAAAAAGATCATTAAGAATGAGCAATCAGGATGTTCAGAGTGCCGTTAATTTGCTTGTACTGGAAAGGGAACAGAGAAAGCAGAAACGGGAAGATGACATTCGTCGAAGAAACGAAATCAAGCAAGTGTCATTAAATTGATTTCTGCTTTATATGGAATTACCCCTCTGTTTGTAACCTTCATTTCTCTGCTGATTTCCAGGGAGCAGAAACGGTATGGAGTTACACCCTTAAAGAAAGCTGTGGATCTCCAGAAACTGATGGAGTTGGACTCCATAGGGTAAGCAAGCACTAAAATACTTTTATTAATGGTGTGACTCAGAAGAAATATAGTTTTATGTTGGAAAATTTATTTGTGATTCCCTTAGGAGTTCTGATTTTTTAACTTAAACCTTTGGTATTCTTTTAACATTTGTTATACAAATTCCGATGCACATTCTTGGTAACTGACCTTAATATTCAGTTGGAGGAGAAAATTTTATAAGCGTTGTCAATATTTTGACATGTAGAATATCCAATTCTTCAATGTTTTTTTTATCACATTCTGTAAATATGAGTCTGGCACTTACTAGCTCAAACACAGTCACCCATTTCATCCATTTAGCATTTATCATCCCTGATAAAAGCTAAGAGCTCCTCAACTTGGCAGGTTTTCGAAGGAGCTTGCTGCTGAAGCTCTTCGAAAAAATGAGAATGATACTCAGAAGGCATTGGATGACTTGACAAACCCAGATGCTAATAATGCACTCCAGGTTGCTCAAGTTGCCTGAAAGTTAAAATATTTGCCAAAATTTGTTTAAACTCCATTGTTACTGACTTTAATAGACCTGCAGCGTGCTATAGAATCAAGAAAAAGGAAAAGACAGCAACGAGCCAATGATGGCACAATCGAACAGCTTGTGTCCATGGGCTTTGAAAGATCTATAGGTACTAATACACACACCCATGCCTTGTGGCTCCACTAATTTTAGACTGCCTATGTTTGTAGGCATTTGGATTACCTTACTGGCTACTAACAGTTTTCTTGCCTGCATTCTGCAGTGATTAGTGCTGTCCAAGCTGGTGGCTCTTTAGAGCAAGTCATGCATCAACTCCTCACACATCCCAGAGCAGACCCCATAGCTGCGGCTGACAACAGCTCCAACACTCATGATTCCTCTGCTAACGATAATGCTAGTACTCCTGGTTCAACACCTGCTGACGCTGTTCTGGAGAATCTGAGTCCAGATACTGTGGGCATTGATAATAGTAATGAAGGTCCTTCAGCCACAGAAATCGAACAGCGAGACTTGGAGATGGAGGATGAAATTGCTGATGAACTCGCAAGAGGCGATGCAATATCAGATTATAACATTGACGTGACACAGGAGGGCGAGGCCATAAATGAGTACCTCGCTTTGCTTGATTCCGGGGGTGGCAATGGAAAAGCTTCGTCTTCCCAGTTGTCCCACTAAGAGGAAAGCTGACGGAAACAATGATATGAAGATGTCTTTGTGAATATATTGTGAATAATGTTAATTGCAATTATGGTGATAGGATGGGGAGCCTTCAGGAGTTAAGGGTTGAAACTAGTATAAGTTACATCGTTGTACTGGCCAGCATTACAGAAAGCAAACGTAATTGCAGTAGATTGTGCAGCATCCACCTTGTGATTTGTGGTGCAGACGTTGATACTTTTCGTTTTGATATTCCATATGGTTTTTTTATCCTACCTCCTGGGTCAAATTAATGCATCTTAGAGGTGAATGCCACAGGCACAAGAAGTCTTGTTTTACAGATTTGTATGAGACGAAAGGTGGCCCTGACAAAGGGAAAACTTGGAAGAAACTCATTTTAACACATCTGGTTTTAATTTCTGAAATGCCATCACCTCCCAGAATATATTCAATTTAATCCAGGCTATTGTAATCCTATGACCGTTATCTTGTCAATAATTGGGCCGAAAGCATAAAGAATCGAATAAAATCTTGAGAGGCTAGTCTCTGGTTTCTTAAGATGATTGATAGATTACGAGAGAAGCAGCAACAATATTTGAACTTGCAGTTATCCTTTTCTTTTCTTTTCTTTTTTTTAAAAAAAGAAATGATAGAAAAGCAATCAATATTCTTTGATAAGTGAAAATTACATCAAATGAAAAACACTCATTGATATATTTATTGTTTTTACATGTTTCTCGAGTATGAAGATGTCTATTGGATGGTTGGCTGTATTTTTGTTTTCGTTAAACTATTGTCAAGAATTCTCAACGAAGAGGAGTACGGAACGTCAGTTTCAAAAGAATTCCTGGAAGTGGAGTTACCATTTTTGTCACCGGAAAACCATTTTATCTTAGATTGACAGCTTTTCTTTTTCTTTCTACAGAGAGCCTGATAGTGCAGTTTCTGCATTGTTGTTTTGTTCCCTAGCACAATTCTATATTAAGAGACTATTTGAGAATATGGTTGAAATTGTTTTTTAAAATGTATATATTTTTTAGAAATATATCAAAATAATTATTTTTTTTATTTTAAAAAAAATATTTTTGATATTTTTTCAAAATTATTTTTGAAATTCAGTGTCAAGCAGGCAACAACTAGTTTGTCCATGCTCGAGGCTGGATTTGTTTTCTCAACAAAAATAAATAAATAAATATATAAGCTTTTCTACATATATGTTTACATTAAGGGTAGATCTAATGAAATATATATTGTACTATTTGTATCAACGAACTATTTGTATCTACGAATGAAAAAATAAAGTCATTAATGATAACTAAATACATGTATAAAAAAGTCAAGATGTATATATATATATATATATATATCAAAATACTTATCTCACAACATGGTTTATTTACCCGATTGTATTCAATGACTTAGTTAATTAAAAAAAAAATATTTTTTAATTAAATGATAGTAGAGATAGACAAACATCTAAATTAGTTGGAAAACAATCAAAGTAAAAAATATCTCACAAAGTTTCAATTTTTGGAAAAATTATCTAAGAGTAATTTTTTTTAAATCAATTATAAAACTTGATAAAAAAAATAGATTAATTAAAAATATATATTTAAAATTAAATTCATACAAAATATTTAAAAAAAATACTAAATACAAATAAGAAAGAAGGGCTACTAATGTAAATATAAATTAAGAAATTATAAAAAACACACAAAAAAATGAGCATAATCTGTTATACTAAAAAAATCCAAAAACAAAACTGTAACTATGTTATAAGATTAATATAGCCTCGTTGAGAGAAATAAAAAAACAATTATGAAGTTTGATTTTTCAATGTTGAAAGATGAAATAAAATAAAACATAAAAAAATATGTTAAATCAACTTGGGTTTAACTTATTATATACATAACCTATATCATGAGATTAAGATAAATTTGTATAAAGAAAATAAAAATAAATTACAAAACCCCACTTCTAACCAGTTTAATATTAAAAGCTAAATTCATGAGACTAACAGAAAAAAATAAAAATATATATATATAACACAATTTTCAAAATAACCATGATGGATTTTAAAATAAAAACTAAAAAAAAAAGGGAGAGAAAGACGTAGAAAGAGGTAAAATTGAAAAAAAACTAAAAAAAAAGGCAAAAAAAAAAAATCCTAGAACGTTAAGCAATTTCCATATATTTTCTCATCAATTAAAGCAATTTCGATTTTTCCAGAGCTACAATAACACTATCAAGCACTATTTGTTGTGTATTTTCTCGGGGAAAAGGTTGTCTATAAAAAGCCGGTCATTGGATAGATGGCATGGGAACGATTGATCGTTTTTTGTGTACTTACGAGGGAAGAGCCATATAAAACAGGAAGAATACACTCCATTATAATTTGATTTGTATTGACAAAGGTCCCTCTGCAATGCCTCACTTATTCATCTGAATCATGACTAGATGAATCAATGTCAGTTGCCATAAAGATATGCTTATCATCGGCTTTGACTTTATCTGGTTTAGCTTGCTTGTAATCCCTGGGAAGAAGATTGCAATTAATGGTGTGCCACACTGGTCTCTCTTCTTGAAACAATCTGCAAAGTCAGAAGTGGATGCAATGCATTATGCACGTAAGCAAACACACGAGATCCAGTAGAATAAAATGGTGTTTCCTAAGGAAACTGATGGTTCATTTGATGCTAGATCGAAGTGAACTACATACAAAACAAGTCCAACCAGCAACTCAACAAATAAAATAAGTGCATTTTTACACAAGAAACAAGTAAAAAACAGATTAAATGTTGATATATTATTACTTTGTATGAAGATAGTACTTATCATTTTACAGTGTCAGTTTTTAATGAACTTAAGAACTGTAGATTCTCCATCTGTGTCATTCATATTAAGATTTTGAGCTTCATTTTGCAATGAGCAGAAGATAGATATATACCCCATTTAGTGTAGTAGCAACATTGCTCTTTTTCAGATAACAATTAGCATGCTGAGAAACGATTTTTTTCCGTCGCAGTACGATTGGCTTGTTTTTCTTCCCGAGAAGGACAGTTCATTGCCCTAGGTCATCAAGTTTCATCTAGAGACAGATTTGCTTTGATAAATTACAACTAGCAGTACAATTTTACAGCAGAATAGGTTGATCAAGAAGGCTGAAACATGCCATTGTATATTTTGTTCCTTAACAGCATTTGAACTGTAAGCATTTAAAGGTTGTAAGATTTTATCACATCTGATCTTTAGCATCTGTCATTTTGACCCCAGAGAGAGTGAGAAAACTTACGGGTGCTTGCAAAGAACTGGAGAGTGTACTGTAAGTGCATACTTGCAAGTGGATAGCTCAGTGATAGAACTAATCATAGCTCTGGGCTCTGAGCAAACGAATCTCACCTGCACACAAAGAAAACATGGAAACCACATAAGAGCGAGAGAGGGAGGGAGGGTGAGAGAGAGAAAGAGGACTCAAAGGTAGCAAAAATGTTACTCCTTTACCAACCTCAGTTTCTCGTGGTTCATTTGTAAGATCACATATGGTTCCATTTGTATACTGATGAGCATGATATCTACTCCAACACAAACAGAAAAGAGATGCGGTGATTACTACCCTTTCTTTACTTTACTTTAACCACAATTGAAGTTTCTCTCTCACACGAACTTGTTGCAAAGGTTCACAATCATACCTTTGAGATGCATCTTTTGAACGAGGATCTTTCAATGTAGAAATGTCAGAAAGATTTTGGTTGAATGCAGCTGTGGCTTCTTCATCATACACGCCCAAGATAAATTCTTGGACAACCTGTGATGGGAAATACATGTATCATAGGAAATAACATACATGTTGCAGCTGTGCAAAACACAAAGAGAAGTCGCTATGCTGATGGTCTATAATTAGAAAATAAACTAAAATTTTCAATATAATAAAGAGAAAGCAGCTGGCTGGTACAGTTGCTATTACTGCAGCAAGCCATAAAGAAATTTCTATATCAGACATTCAACCCACTTAAAACTTCAAAGTTATTAACCCATAAGCCACAACAAATCACAAAACTTAAAATGAATAAGTTTTGCCCTCAGCAGCACGCTCCAACTTATAAAAGCAAGAAAACATCAAACATGAAGGCAAAACAAAAGAAAATAAAAAATCAAACATGAGAACAACTCATACATGCTCAAGTGGCTACCTTTTCTTTCTCATCCTCCATGTGGAATTGCCTCAACTTCTGCTGATAGCATAACTCGTAAGACCACCAACCCTCTTGCTGCATTAAAGATACAGCAGCATAAGACAAATGACTAAAGACTGATACAAATTTATCCAAAAAGTCTTGATATTAGAAAACAAAAAAGCACAGGCAGCAAACTACGTAGTTACAGATGATGTCTAGCAATTTTGATCAGCAAATATAACAGTATTATGTAGCATGAACATGTACAAGAAGGTTTTGGTAATAGATACTGACTCTGACAAAGCATAAGCCTTTCAGCGCTTCGAGCAGCTCATCTGGTGTCTTCAATTTAACCCGTTTCTCAGTTTCCACAATCATGCTGCTTACATTCAGCTGAGTATGTGGCATTTCACTCTTAGCTTTCTCCACCTTGGGCAAGAAACATAAGTAATTCTCACCGTTTTTGTCGGGCATAACCATTGACTCCTGGTCATCATCCTGCAAGTTTGTTGGATTAAAACAAAAACTCACTTTTTTTTCTGCAATTAAGATAAAGAAACCGTATTCAACATTGAGAGAACTAGAAGGAAATTTTTTTATCGTCTATCACATCAGAAACCCAAACAATATTCATTAGGTCGTTGTGGGAAAATGCTTTTCACCAAATAAACTAACAGCCTCATGAGATGTGGAGAGGCTTAAAAGGAAGAAAGTTAATACATCAGCCCAGGTCTGAACATTTAGAAACTGGCTTAAAATAGATTACACAGACAGCACCTGCAGCTGTTAAATATTACAACAGAGTCAAGCATCTTGCAATGTCGTGTCACTGTTCAATCCCTCAATACCCAAAACCCATCTGCTGCAGAAGATGAACTAGGAAACTCTCCTTGACTATCAAATAATACCAAGGTTTTTTAGAACCATTCATCTTCCAAGACCTATGCTAATGATAGATTTTCATTTTTTCAAGTCAGAATTACAGTGGAACACTGTCCCTAAGTCCTAGGTTATCATCATATTGTAATTTTAAGCAGTACAAGAACATTGTGAGAACAAACACTTTAAGGAGGTGTTTTCAAAATACAGCATGCATGCTTGCTGATGACCATGGCAATGAACACACTAGCATAATACAAAGTTAAATGTAGGTCGGAAGTAAATAGATGCCAATAATCCTACGCTTACTTACAGGATGAAATGGAGACTCTTCTGAATGAAATTCAATCTGATATTTTGGTTCACGAGAACTACGACTGAACGTACCACCTGTTAAACAGTAGAAAATCAAACCACATACAAAAAAAAAAAAAAAAAAAAACAGAAGGATACAACTTAACGACATTGATTTGACTGACTTGCTTAGCATGCCAAACACAAACCACCTTTGTAAATGATTGATCACTGCCAACATCAGTAATGGCTGCATTACAGCTCACCATTTACTTATTCATCTATTTGTTCCTATCAACGGCTCATACACAGTTAAGCACCTCATACTTTGATCTAAAACAACTAAACAATAAAAAAGGTCAAGCCAATTCAGCTTCCTAGCATATTTCAAACTATTTCTAACCCCTCCGAACCCCCCCCCCCCCAAAAAAAAAAAAAAAAAAACCATTAGAAAACACTCCCAGCGTCTTCAACACAAAAACACAATAGGCTTTAAATAAAAAAACATTGCATGAACAATGAACAACTCACGAAACTCATTAGCCATTGATTAATCATAACAACCAAGCTCTTCAAAAACTCGCCCTCAAATTGAGAACCAGATAGAAACAAGAAAAACCCATGTCAAAAGCAATAAATATAAAAGACCCATTAATCGTATATAGATAAATCTATCAACTTGACATTGAAAGTTGAAATCTTTGATTACCTGCATGAGTAAGGTAGATCTGATCAGCTAGAACAAGGTTGCATACAGTGTATAACACCACTGTTAGCCATAAAAATCTCATCTTTCAAACTCTTTTCGAGTTGTTGTTTTTTTCTCTTTCTTTTATTTGTTTATCTAATAATCTATGAGCTTCCAAAAAAAAGGCAGAATTTGGGTTTTGTGTTGTGAATTGAAGAGGAAGAAGCAGCGTTCCTTTGTGTTGTTGTGGCGTTGATTGACCGATGAGAATATGCCACGTCATAAAATACTGACGTGTAATATTGCCGGTTGTGGTCTCATGACTGTAGTGGGCTCGTGATGATTGGGCTTTTTTCCTAATGGGTTTATTTTGGGTTCTAATCATTTTATAATTTGCTTAGTTACTCCTATAAGTTAATAATTACCATACTTCATCGAATTAATTTATTAATGCTTTTATAATAAGAATAATCAAGTGGTAACTTTTTTAAAATTGATAATCCTCAATTTAATAAAAAAAATCTCAAAATTACTTATCTCCGAATCAAGCTTTGTATCTCTCTCTCTCTCTCCCTCTCTCTCCCTCTCCCTCCTATTTTTTCTCATTATTTCTGTTAAATTCTCTACTGTGTGTTTTTTTTAACAGTGGAATGCTATTGTGCAAGAAATTTTATGTTTTCCAGAGATTAATAAATTTTTATGGGTCGTAAATTTAATTTTCTATCTATATTTTTTTCCTTCAAAGTGAGCTAAAAAATAACTAATAAAATATTACTCAATTTTCTATCTTATTGTGTTTATCTTTTTAAAAAAATGCTAAAAAATAAATAATAAAATATTATTAGTTACTCTTTCAGCACTGTAAAAATTACTATTCATGCTAGTTTTCCAGCATTGAAACTAAATCTCTCTCATCTACGTTGAAGCAAGTCTTTCAGCAAACCAATTCACGTTTGCTTGTTACATCCCAATTTTTTTTGTTTATCACTTGGAACGGTTGCCAAGAAATTGTATCATAATAATTATCAAGACGGTCATCCAGTAATAAAAACTTGGAATTAAGAGTTTTGTTTCTTTTATGGTTTTAGGTTTGGGCTATGTGATTATTAATATGATGGTTACCGGACGCTTATATAATCGTTAATTTCAGGGCTTGTGGAATTAATCGAGATGCGCGCAAACTGGTCCAGACACTCACGTTAATTAATAAAAAATTAACATAGCGAGGCCTCGTTCCATTTCTGTAAACATTCTTAACACGAGAACAGTAAATATATAGCAGCTGTCAGCCATGTCAAATATAGTTGCATGGTGTCAAGACTGGTTGCGTTTAGGTAATCAAAAGTTGATAATGTTGTCGGTAATAATTCAATGAAACGGGGACGTTTCACCTATCTCAGCTATATATAGATGGTGCAAATGAGAGCTGGACACAACATCGGATTGATTCCATCCTTTAATAAAATATTATGTCAATTTTGTTTTCTTTTCAGTTCCATCCTTATATCAATATATTGTTTTTATATCATTTTTGATCCTTATTATTTTAATCTTCTTGTTCTTTTACTAAATTGATTTTTCTTTTTAATTTCACCCTTCAATTAATATATAAGATTTTTAATTAATCCATTAAGTCATGAAAAAAATCAAAGAAGAGGAATGGTCAGAGAGTTGACAAGCATTGACTTGTCTATGTGTGTTGATTCTGGATGCAGAAGCAAAAAACAAATTTTTTTTTCCTATATTAACATAGTAAAAAAAATATTTCTCAAGCTAACACAATTGAAAAAAAAAAAAACATAAACAAATACAATAGTTGATATGCTCATGTAGCATATGCGCAACTAATAAAATTCAATTCCTTTTTCATAAGATTTTGCTATCTCAAATAATTCACCAATGAAGAACTCAAGGTGCATTTTTATAAAGATATAATAACATGAAAAAAAAAGAAGAAATAATCTATCTATCTATATTACGATGACAAAAAGAAAATAAAGAGGAGAGAGAAAAGAAAAGAAATAAAAGAATGAAGACATATTGAAATTGTGGTGATGAAACTCCCAGCATTGCTAGAAAGATATCGACGAGCCAAATTCATAAACATAATGAAAAACTAGCTTCAAATTGGTGATTAAATATCAGTAAGTGAATAAGCTGTTGTTTTTCGACTGCACATGTGACTTACTAATAGCTTTGAAGTTGACTTTCATGGTAAATTCATCTCGTCAATATCTTTTAAGTGATACTAGAAGTTTTATCATTGGAACTTTGTGTGTTTTCAATCTCTCTTTTTTTCTTCTCTCTCATTTATTGTATTTTTCCCTATGACATCTTTTTTTTCATAGTCATGAGATCCATTTTATTTCTTTCATGCTATTGGATTTTTATATATAAAAAAATGCATGTTAACTTATGCATAAATAATTTATTTGATAAAGCAATAATTTGCATGAAAAATAATTGAAATTTGTTAGTTGTGTATTTGCTACATGCACACCACATCTAATTTATAAATCAACAATTATATTAATTTATGAATTATTTTTTTAACTATGCGATTTGATAATTTTTGCTTTCCGAGAAAGATTGTCTTGCTTTGCCTGGCTTCTGCCGTTTTGCAATTTTCCTCGTAAATTGTAACAGCGGGCAACTGGCAGTCAACCTCTTGTTTTTTCTTTTTCTGTGACTGACAGTTGTCTGTTTAGGCCCCGCATAGCGTACTTCGTTTTTTTATCACGTGCCTTCTCTAGCTTTGGATCACGTGAGAGACAGGGTGTTGGAGGAGCAGGAAGACAAAACAGCTTGCCACGTAGGGTTTGGCCACGAGAACCACCACAAAGCGCAGGTATATAATGTTGCCCACTAATTATTATTTTTTAAAAAAATTAATATGACTTGGATTGTTTTTTAAAATAATTTTTATAAAAAATATATTTTTATTTTGTTTTTTAAAAAATATTTTTAACATTAACATATTAAAATAATTTAAAACCATAGGCTTGTATTTAATGAATTTCACTAATTAGCATTGAAGATTTATTTAAGATGTCGTAAATTAATTAATTAATCTAGGATATTAATTCAAGAAAAAGACAGACGGTTTGTGTGTGGCAGCTAGTCAAATGAAATCTTTGCCCTTCCTTTCTTATCAAACGTCCCCAAGATACTTGGAAATCACGGTAACATGGCCCCTATCAGTTTCCTCCATTGCAAGAGAGCAAAAAAAAAGAAGGTCGAGAGCCACAAAAGTACATTACAAAACCTCAGAAATTAAATAAAAAATTGAAATACGTGAAACAAAAACAGTCTTACCAGCTTTTTTGTTTTGGTGGCGTTTTACGTTGAGCTTGTGAAAATTTTCTTTTTTATTTCTAGTCTTTTTTTAGCACACGCTTGCAAGCTTTCTTCAACCTTCTCTCTGCAATTTCCTCAAAAAAGAAAAAAACAGAAGAGAAAAGAAAGGGAGATCTCCATTACAAGCTCTCTTTCAAGAATTCAATTCCCGGACAAGCTTTTTATTTCTCTTGTTCAAGTAAAATATCAAGTTGCAGTCTTTAGCTGAAATAGGTTTCTTTTCCTTATGTTTTGGTTTTTTCCCTCTCTGAATTGGGATTTATTTTTGGCTGGAGGAGAAATATTTTTTCCTGGTTTGGAGAGATAGACAAAGTCTATTGCTTTCGTGTGATTTTGTTTTCTGGTTTTGAAGTCATTGTATGCTTGAAAAGAAAAGAACCCATTTGAGATTCAAGGGAGAAACTTATATTCTTAAGGTTAGTTTGTGGAAATTGGGACGTTTTTGGAGGATAATTTTAATCTGGGTTGGCGGTTCTTCTGTATTAGAGCTTGGTTTTGATTTGCTTCTGTATGCGGTCTGTTGTATGTTAGTATATTCCTGGATTGGGTTTTGAAGATCTGTTTAGCTAATGCTTTGAAGTTGTAACCTATCTTATTCCTGCAATTTTAAAGCTTTTCGAACAAAAATAGCTGTTGGGTTTGGATTGTTTATCTTGCCGGTGAGCTTGGTTGTTAGTTTGTGAACTGTTTGATTGGATTTTGAGGTTTTGGTCTGGTTTATTATAATACAATTAGTTGATACGTAGTTCTTGGATTTTGGATTGTTGGATTCGCAATGGCAAAGGAGAGTGGAAAGAATAAGAAACATGTAGGAAGACAATCGAGTGAGAATGAAATGAAGCAACCTAAGGTTGGGAATGATAGCCCTAAAGCTCCTGATAAGGACATTGCGGTCTTCATTTCCATGTCGCAAGATTTGAAGGAGGAAGGAAACAAGTTGTTTCAGAAGAGAGACCATGAAAGTGCCATGTTGAAGTATGAAAAGGCCATCAAGTTGCTTCCAAGGAATCATATGGATGTATCCTATCTTCGGAGCAATATGGCTGCGTGTTATATGCAGATGGGTCTGAGAGAATACCCCAGGGCAATTCATGAGTGTAATTTGTCGTTGGAGGTCACACCAAATTATAGTAAGGCACTGTTGAAGAGAGCAAGGTGTTATGAGGCTTTGAATAGGCTGGGTTTGGCTCTGAGAGATGTCAGCACGGTTTTGAAAACGGAGCCAAATAATTTCATGGCATCAGAGATTTCAGAAAGAGTGAAAAAAACAATTGAGCAGAAGGGGCTAGCAGTGAACGACACAGTAATTGAACTGCCTCCAGAATATGCCGAACCGACTGTTGCGTCACCTAAACTAGAGAAACAGAAGACGAGGAAGAAGAAGGTCAGAAACATAGAAAAGAATACTGCAGATGAAATTGAGGAAACGATGGCCGAGGGTGAATTTGAGGAAAAGAATGCTGGAAATGAAATCAAATACAAGCGAGGTGATGGACAACTTGAGGAGAAGATGGCCGAGGATAAGGTGGTCGTGGAGGAGAAAATCAGAAGCAAAACAGAAACCCCTAAGAAGACCTTAAAATTGGTTTTCGGGGAGGACATAAGATGGGTTCAGTTGCCTCTTAATTGCAAACTCCTGCAACTTAGGGAAGTTATAGCTGATCGGTTTCCAGGCTCAGAAGAACTTCTTATCAAATACAGGGACAATGAAGGCGATTTGGTTACAATAACCACTGATGAAGAATTGAGGTGGGCCGAAGCATCAGCAGAATCCCAGGTTTCTATCCGGCTGTATCTGGTCAAAGCCAATCCTAAGAGAGTTCCATCCTATGATAGCCTTGGGCAGGAGGAGGTGCACAAACTGGATGTCAAACAAAAGCTTGCCACTAAGAATGGGATCACGGAAAATGGAAAGCTGTCTGAAAATAGATCGTTTTTCATTGATGAATGGATAGTAAAGTTTGCTAAGCTGTTCAAGAACCATGCTGGGTTTGACTCTGATGCTTATTTGGGTCTTCATGAACTCGGTATGAAGGTATATTCAGAGGCTATGGAGGAGACAGTTACTAGTGTAGAGGCGCAAGAGCTTTTCAACACAGCAGCAACGAAGTTCCAAGAGATGGCAGCTTTGGCACTGTTCAACTGGGGAAACGTTCACATGTCCAGGGCAAGGAAGAGGCTTGGTTTCATAGAAGATGCTTCAAGAGAATCAATACTTGGAAAGATTAGAACTTCATATGGTCAGGCAGAAAAAGAATATATAAAAGCGGGGCAGAGATTTGAAGAAGCATTGAGAATCAAACCAGACTTCTATGAAGGTCTTCTAGCTCAAGCGCAGCAGCAGTTTGAACGGGCAAAACTTTCCTGGTATTATGCAGTTGGAAACAATGTTGACCTGGGAGCATGGCCTTCTGAAGAGATTGTGCAGCTCTATAACATGGCCGAGGACAACATGGAAAGGGGCATGGAAATGTGGGAAGCATTTGTAGCTCAACACCTGTACCTTTCCAACTCAGCGAAGGTTAAATCCCAGTCTCAGAAAACTGGTTGGGACTGGCTATTTAAAGATGTGTCCACAGAAAAAGCTGCTGAGCAGGCTAGGAACATGGTGTCCCAGATTAACCTCCTATGGGGCACCATATTATATGAGCGATCACTTATGGAATTCAAATTAGACCTACCAGTCTGGCAAGAATGTTTGAAAGCTGCTGTCGAGAAGTTTCATCTTGCTGGAGCTTCCTCCACGGATACTGCTGTTATGATAAAGAACCATGTTTCAAATGATCATACTGCTCTGGAAGGTATAACTTGTAATTGCTTATTATAAATTTTGCTTAAGAAGAAATTATATTTGAGATAATGACAAGTGTATATGCTCAATATTCACCATTGCAGGTTTGGGGGTTAGAATTGATGAAATAGTACAAGCATGGAATGAGATGCATGAAGCTAAAATGTGGCGGAATGGGGTTCCCACATTCCGGTTAGAACCATTACTTCGACGTGGGGTGCCTGAAATGTATCATGCCTTGGAGGTTTTATGAGTTGCATACAACAAAACTTTATATTGAATAGGTGATTTTTTATGTTCTCGCATGCCAAAACTCGATTGATCAAGATCTTTTGCATAAGATGGAAAAAGCTCCGTGACACCTTGTCTGCTAGCTACCATAATGTTATATGGAAAGTTCATATTAGTAGATGATGAATAGTTTTTAGATGTACCTAAGTATGGCCCTTTCTATCTTTTCAAGTACCTGTTGGCGACATCTTCACAAGCATGCAGTTCTATTGGGGCACTTATCTGTTGGGAAATGCGAGTAAATAAACTAGACTTTTCTATTTACTTTTTTTTGAAAAACAGAAAAAATAGTTGAAAAACAAACACTCGTGCTTTAGTGTCGAAAGATACAGAATTTTCATGCAGGCATGTTAACAAAAGCCATAAAAGTTAATATTTATTATTTTTTTTTACCATTGAACATGATTGTTTAAGAGATTGAGGCAATAGAGGAGGGAGCACAATTTATTTATTTTTTTAAAAATCACTTGTTTGGAGTTGGACCAAGCCTAAATAACAGGAGTTTATCTTTCTTCTCTCCATTCTCCTTGCCATCACATAGCAAGCCAAATATCCTTACATCTTGAAAATGGTGAGCATGGAACAAAATTTCTTAACAAGATAATCTATCTTCCACCAAATGGGATGGTTGGGGAAAGAAAAGAAAGCACATCCAAAATTCTTTTCCTGCATGATAAACCAGAAAATATCTGGAACCTCGAAAAGAAAAATAATCGTTTGCCGTTGGATGGGCACCAAAAAGGATGGTAAGAATCATTCCAAAAGTAAACATTATATTATTTCCAGCACGGTTCATTAATACCATTAACTGGGACTTGCGCACTGCAAAATAGAGTTTTCATAGCAGGGCAGATAGTAGTTTGTTCGCAGCCAACATAGACAACTTATATTACAGATTCATTCTGTAGCAGCCAGCCAGCAAGCAATATTTACATGTAACTTCGGTTTTCTGCAAATGCATTGCAAGATCCAACGCCAATGCCCATCGCCAATCCAATAATTTTCTGTTTCTTACCGGCCTACTTTATACAATAATTAAACTGTACAAAATGCTGTCAGGTTGATAGCAGTCTATATACATGGTGTTATATAACCAGTCTCTTCCTATACTGGCCGAAAGCTTACCAGATTAGGGAGTTCAGTTGCCTGAAGCTTCTTGATTTCAGATGCAGTCACCTTGCAGAATTCCAAAGATACTATGCGTAAATTCTTCAATGGCTTCAAATGGCGTAATCCTTCGTTGGTTATCAGAGAATTTGAAACATTCAATGATACCAATTCTGTCAACCCTGTGTTCACAAGGAAGATAGTGAACATGTGTCAGCTGAAAAAGGATTTTTTGTCAAATCCAAGTTCTCAATTGAGTGCCAAAAACAAGAAACATGGCACAAGTAGTCTTGAATATTTTCATCACTATCAAAACAAAGAAACATGACAACCAACCACTCCCTACAAGCACATGTATCCCTGTGCCTCATCTATAATGGCATAATTTTAGTTGCCAGGTGCAATGCTGTAAAGAATAACTTATGAGCGAAAAAGCAAATGATACCAGAAATCAACTCCAAGGTCTTGTCTGTCAGATTGGTATTCTGTGACAGGTTCAGAACTGTCAGGTGTACAAGATCTTTGATATTCTTCACCCCAGCATCAGTTAGTCCTCCACCACAGATTTCAAGTGATTTGAGATTTTTGAAGCCTGCTTGGCATAAAAATATTCAAGAACATTTAGCAGAATCAGAGCTGGAAACTACCCCTGGTAAAGTTTGGGATTTTATACCACAAAAATGATTGTGGACAGTCTGGAGTCAAATTACTTATATCCACAATTTTATATAGAGCAAAGGGAAGCAACTTGAGATTGAGACAGCTTATGCAATGATGAAGTATATCCATACATTTCAAACAGTTTGTTCCAGAATCTGTAATGTGAGCGCCAAAAAGATCCAGATGTGTCAATCCAGTCAGACCTGCATCAACCAAACCATCAACAACAACATAACATGATTAAACAGAGAGGGGAAGATTATCCTTGAATGAGTTTGAAGACTCGTATTCTGGATTCAAAGTTTTGTCTCTTTCTGTGGTTTCTAGATTAGGTTTTTTTCTTTTCTTGTTGCCTGAAGTATTTTGCATCACTTCACTATTTGGAAACTTATGATTCAAATACTAAGGTAACCTGAACAGAAATTAAAAAAAAAAAATTCATTTCTAAATTCCTAGTTTCTCATCAGAGTTTAAGCTTCCAACATATTTATCCCAATAACAGCGGGAAGGAGCTCATAAATGTAATTAAGAGGGTGTTTGGGAGAGCTGTTGCTGTAGCTTTTCAAAGTACTTTTCATGCCGAAATACATCAAAATGATGTTTTTTTATTTTTTAAAAATTATTTTTGACATCAGCACATCAAAATGATCTAAAAACACCAATCCATGGACATTTAAAATGAAAAAAAAAGAAAAAAAAAACTGCAAACTGGCGTTTGAAACGCCAGCCAAACAGGCTCTCGCTTGTTTTAGTGGTTCCCAGCATTAAAAATAAACCTCCACCAAATGCTGAAATCCACATATGCATTTACTCAAAGACACACGAGCTACATTATTTCAACAAAACATTACTCAGAGCACAAGAATATCATAAGGTTTCTAATAGTTGCATAACCCAATACTTGCATTCATATTCATTGCAATCAGATGTGAGTTAATACTTACTAGTAAGAACTGCAAGTCCAGAATCTGTAATTTGGCGAGTATCCAAGTTAAGTGACCTAAGAGATGTCAATCCAGATAACTTCCTCAAACCACTGTCTGTTACTAAGGTGAATGATAGATTCAAGTTCTCCAGATGAGATAAGCCTAAAACAATGGGACAAAATTTTAACTCAGCCCTTGCATTTGATAGATACACAGAGAGATGCATGGGGTAAGAAGTTGTCTTCACATCAGACAACACAAATAATGGTTAATGCAACAAACCCCCATCAATTTCATCCCCAAAATCAAGTCCTAGCATAAGAAAGGGATAATTAAATAAGCCTACAAAAGGGAGGATCACCAGACAAGCCAATTTTATGCTTGACATTTTTCTGGTGTTTTTCTAGTGTTTCATCTAACCAACATTTTTATGTTATAAAATGTACATCGAATGAACTTAGGGTCCCAATTTCAATGCCTCAACACAATGAACAAAGCATAAGTACCAGTGAGTGAATCTTTGAAATCCAACTGAAAGGAGGAAAGATTAAAAAAAAAAAAAGAATAAAAAAGGAGAAACAAAGACAGTCTGTAGAAATATTACAGTGCTCTTGAATATGGACCTGCACTCAGCTTCATACACTACCAACCATGCCATATAATGACACATTCAAATATAGCCATGGTGTGATATGTTCCAACTGAATCTTCAAGCAAAGTAAGCTTAAGTTTTTTTTTCAAATAAGTGGACATCTAAAATATAAAGCAACGTAAACATGCATATGCATTACACGAGCATGCTTTTCAACTCCCCACTTAATCTATATTTTCAATTCAAGACCTAATCAAAACCAGATTCTATTCTGTTTGAAAGCACTGTAAACCATAGTCATCTAGTCATTAAAATCTCTGGAAAGTTACGGAAATAAATTACATGCAAGGGTGAATTAATCATGGTTAGATGCAAGCACCAAAAGAGAAATAAGAAGGAAGAAATGCTTTTGGAGAGAGAAAAAGGTGGAATTGAAGTTCCAGAATATTTTGCAGCTAAAACCAGAACGACAGAAGTATCATGAGCCACACAAGACAAATGCTAGATAGTAGGTGGATGGAATCCTAACCAGAAAGATGCCGCAGCCCACTGCTTTCAACTATAGTATCAGACAACTCCAAAGTTTTAAGTGGAAGGCCTGAAGAGAAACCCAGCAGATATCAAAAGCATGCTTTAACACAAGTACAACATATAGCTGTTTGCCTCTCAATCAAAAAACATTGGAGCACCATTGTTTTTTTTCCCAGGCATGCAACTAGCTCACAAATAAAAGTGCCAATAAAAACACAGCACTAGTTGCATGTAGTTGCCATTGCTACACTACAATGAACCATGAATGGTTTCTTTGGAACATCAGGAATCATTGCCTTAGAAAGTAGTAAGCATGTTCTATATTTTCCAAACTACAATTAGTACGAGTTCTCCGTCATCAAGATGCATGGTTATAAACACCCTTAGAGCAGATAGAGATTCTTGAATGGGAAAAACAGCACTGACAGATAATAGACACCAAGAACAAAGCTTATGCATGAGAAGGCCAAATGCAGGATAACTGGTTTAAACAGTTGCTCTTTTATCTCACCAGGAGTTTCTTTTCCCCTGGGTAGCAAGAGTCACTGTGGAAAGGTGGCATGCCACACTGACATTATTAAGCAGTCAAAATATTCAAGATAGAACAACATACCTGCCAAATTAGCAATGCCTCTATCACCAATCTTACAAGAATCCAAGTTCAAGCTCTCCAATTTTTTCAGGCCTTGATAGAAGTGAAACCAGAGATTATGATAAGTGCAAGAAGCATGATTTCATGAGAGAGAGCAAGAAACATAGAAAAAAGAAGTGACTGAAACATAATTGGTTGGTTGTATGACCATGAATTGATGAAATCATATACATCTTAGAGACAACATCAAGGAAATGTACACCTATATAGAGGTTCTCTGTATCTTCTATGAGGGGTGAGGGAGGCATTGCAAACCTTTTAGATGCACCAAACATGCGTCTGTTATTTTGTTGAATGCCAAGCTCAACACCTTCAAGTTTTTCAATCCTGTACATGTTTAATGCCATAAAATCAAGATTAAAGAAATATGCTCCACTAATCTTGACCTAGTAAGGTCTCAAGTAGACTTAATTCACTCACCAGAGAGCTTATCACATCCATCATCAGGTAGATCACATCTGCTTAAATTCAAGTAGGCAAGGGTTGCAAGAGCTGCAAAGACAAGTTCAGAGAAACACCTACTTGATTTCCCATTAGTAAGCAACAAAATATTAAGTATTGTTGAAAGTTTAATAGCTAAACAATGAGTAAACCTGAAATGGAATCTAAACATGCAGTGGTAATATTGCACCCCTCCAAGTTCAACATAATAAGCTCCTGCAAGCCTGCCAATAACAAACAAATGCTGTTACATGTCTACCTTAAAGATTGGAAACAGTATGCGATGACCATTGGCTAAAAAGGCACACAATTGCCAGATTAGTGGGATCATTGTAGACCATTTCAAATATTTGGGAGCCAAATCAATTTAATTTAGCAATAGCAAATTCCAGCTTGAAGAAATAGCAATGATTTCCATGCAATAAAATTTCATAAATGGAAAGGCCTTTAGGTGATCAACCTTTGTTATAGCCATCCAATCTTAAAAACAAAGAACCTATATAATCATAAACCTTGCGGCATGGGGGTGGGATGGGGATGATGGGAGAAAATTCACTGGTATAAGCAGATGTCAAGCCACATTCCCCTTCCACATTTCACAAATAATATAAATAACATTCCACATCATGCAACACCAAGTGGGGTATATGGATTGCATCCCTTTGGGAAAATTAGTATATCTTTGCTTACGAAAAAGAACAGAAAAGAAACATAGTGGAACCTTTCTTTTTCTATTTTTTATTGAAAACTCTGTGGAACCTGATCTCTGGAATTGTTAACAATAACATGCACACCACAGGTGTTCCTCCAATCATTATGGAGTTTGCACATAAGTTGGTAAGGTGATATCTCAAGCTCAATCTAGTCTAAGATTGTATCTAAGTATTAATATATTTGAATCTCTTCCGCTGCATATGAACTAAGAGGTAAAAAATAATGAGGCTCTGCGATTTTCTCTAACTCTGGAAATGTACCATTAAAAACAGCTATTTGTTTGTGGCTTTCTGTTTTTTCTTGTGCTACACACTTCTGCAGCAGTTTATACTGCCCATATCTCTAGTGAAAATTGTTTGCAATTGAACAAAGCAAATGGACTAGGAGAAGCAAAGCAGCCAAGTTGTTAGATGAAACCGAGACGAAGCAAAGTACCTCTTAAATAAGAAACTCCAAGATCAGTAACATTACTATTAGAAATCTGTAACTCCTTCAAGTTCATAAGACCTGAAACATGAGAAAAATGACTTTAGATATATTGGCCACAAATTTTGATCATCTTCTAGTAAACATTCTTAAGCCTGCATCTTTTCTTCCTTTTTTTTATCTTACATGTGTGGTCAATGATTGTTAATACTCTTTAACAATCCATTCGTTAGTGCTAAAAACTGAAGTCAGGCCATTGGTATTCCCACCAACCAAGGATGGCAAGCAGTGCATTCACAAGTCATTTAATTCAAGTACCCTCAAATTACAGTCGAAGAAACAGGTAATGGGAAAGATAAGCATGTTCACAAAAACAGACATATACAGGTACCCCTGCAGAAAAAAATAAACAAAAAGTAAATAAACAAGTACCTGATATAGCCTTCATGTCCGTATCTGTTATGCACTTACAACATCTGATATTAAGAGACTGAAGTTTTTTTAATCCTGTGAAAAGAAAAGAAAAGAGGCAGTATTGAAAAGTGAGAGCCAGATCAGCAGATTTGCAACCAAATCCTCATGATAGGATATAGAAGTGCTAGGCATACAGGCTAACATCAAAACTCTATGAAGTCATAAGTAGGCTGAACTACTCTGTTCACACCTCTAAGAAGCATGCAATTTAAAACAAAAATGCAAAGTTCTCTGAAGAATACACCAAAGAAACCTGAAGCATTTATCAAACAAAATGACAAACCTTTAAGATGAACTAGACCGCCATGAATCCCAGAACACCTCTCCATATCTAAATTCTCCAAGTTGAGTAAGGTAGAAAAGGCACGCATTCCTTCAGCAGTTACAGCACAGTTCTTTTTCAAACTCAAGGATGTAATATTTGTAAGACCTTAAGAATCAAGTGAATGTTTTTATTAGTGGAGTGAATGATAATTAAAAAGGTAATTGCTTGGAAATGCAAGAGAAAAATTTAAACAATATGGTGAATGGTATAGAGAACAGCAATCAATTTCAGACATCAAACTGGAAAACATCTGTTCATGTGCTACAAATGGCATATTAGGCAAGTAGCATTCAGATAGTCAAATTTTATTTTATTTTCAGATCATACCCATTGCAGCTCAGAGCTTACTTATGCCAAGTTTTTTTTTTTTTTTCTAAATGGGCATATGCAACATAAAATATAAGGGATCTATTATATATATATATATAAAACAGATCTCTTCGAAATGCTCCAAAAATTCCTCCAAGTATGACTTCTTCTTCTTCTAAATTAGCTATAATGCTCAAGGAAACAATTCAAAAGCAACTTAGCAACAAACCACCCAGAATATAGAATTTGAAACACTGATTTTGCACACACAGTCTTGGGTTATGGCAGCATGTATAATTAAGAAGATTATTTCCATAAAGCACATGGCAGAAAATAAAAATAGTCATCAACTTAGCAACAAACCATGCCCCATGTAACGATTATTTATATAGCAACAAAAGTTAAGAATGAAATCAGATTTTGCACCAACATAGCTAAAATAAGGGAGTCGATAGAGAAGTACCACTTAAGTGTTTCAGACCATGGTCAGAAATGTTGTTGCAATAATCTAGAGCAATTGTTTGGAGGTTTGAACAGTATTTGAGGAGAGCCAACCCAGAATCTGTGACAACAGAGTCAGAAAGGTCAACAGAAAGCAAAGATGAACCTTGTGAAGAGATGACATCCATCCACGTATCCATAACTCCAGGATATTCACCCAAAAGGACATCCTGTTATCAAAAAATGGCAAGTTAATTAGTTCAATCCAGTATGAAAAACTGCAAATTGGCCCATAATCAACCACATAAAAGTGTTTCTATTTGAAATACATTGAGAAATTACCTGAAGAGCACAGTCTCTAAAAGCTTCAAGAGAAGCAGCTGTAAGATAATGTGATATTACCAATTCATTAAAGATTTGCTGACTTATATCCCTTGGAAGCATTGAAAAAGATTTATATCTGCTGATGTCCTGATACAATCGAAAATAAAGTTTGAGCAAACTGTCAAAAAGAACAATCCTAGCGCAACACAAGGCAAAGAAAGAAAATAACCTCGCGTATTCTGTTGATGCATAATTCCCGGAGAGATGGGAAACTGCCTCCTGGCTGAAGATCAGCATTGGGTCTAGTAAATGAGGTCCCCAGCCATTTTGAACTTGAACTTTTACTATAGCATCCAGAAGCCCCTCTCCGTACTCTATCCTCAATAACCTGCTGGTCTCTCTTCCTTGAACAAATTCCACCCATTGACTTGTGATCTCGTTGGTTATCTATTGATGTCATCAAATAAGCAGAAGATCGGTGTTGTTTCCCATTTCAAAGCCAAAGCATAGGGCAATAAGCTTAATTCATCCTGTATGGTTAAAAAAAGCATCACATAAGAATTTCTTTGACTAGTATAGTAAGGAAAATAAGAATGCTATAGAAGTTAAACCATCTACCATAATCTAGAGTGGAAATATGACAGCACTACTGAAGTTGGTCCACCATATAGTTCATATACAATACAATGCAAACTCTAATGCACTATTTACAATTCCCAGGTCGAAACAAACAAACCTTATGGATTAAAAACAACAAAGATAAAACTCCTTGTATCAACTTGAGAAAACACCAGAAGTTCAAGTTTTATCGCACTCAGCTTTCCTAGTTAGGCGTGCTACGTGTTGACTTCAGAATTTCAAAACACAAAGCATGAGCACTTTTAAGAATCCAACTTCTTCAAAACATACTTAACCAACTGGAATCAAAGCAAGCCAAAACAACATGATAAATTAAGAAACTCGGATCAACTTCCATTTCCAAAATGCTAAGAGAGTAATCACAGATAAAATTCTTCATTTTTTTTATTCCACAGGCAAGCTTGAAATGAATTGACAGGGAAATCATCCATTATAAGAAAACATCATCTCTCAATTCAAAAAAATCAAACCAATCCTACTTCTCGTAACAACGAAAGGCGTCCAACAAAAATCGCAACTTCAATCACGATAAAATGATAACCCACTTCACTGTATCAAGTTCTAAAGCAAAACGCCAAAATTTATGATCCAAAATCAAAATTTACACCAACAAAAACCAAAACTTTACATGATCGTGCCCCTTTAACATCACTCAATGATCATCAAAGTTACAGTTCTAAAAACAAAACATCATCAGAGTTAGTAGAAAGAAACAACCTTAGGAAAGCCAAACTTTGATGTGATCAAGTGAAAGTGATCAGATAACAAAACCGATTTGTCTGAACTAAAAAGGGTCTCGCTTTGGAGAGGATTTTAGAGAGAGAGCGCACCGAAACTGAAAACCGAAAAGGGAGGAGAAGACAAAAGCAGAGAGGGCGGTGAAAGAAACGGGGCTGGAACCGTTTGATGAAAGACACTTGGAAATTGAGTCGATGATGAGGTGATAAGTGTTTGGTTTTGATGGGTCCCACTTTGCGTCCATTCTGCTTTATCCGGCGGGAGAAGAGAAATAATGGATATGCAATTATTTTTATTATTATTTTTGCCCTTCTTCTTTCTATGTCCTGTACGTACACAAATGACAAATCGTAGGTCGTAGCACTACCATACATTTAACTATTTTTTGGAAACCTCAGCTTAGTCCCTAAACTATATAATTAATCTCAATTTAATACCAAACTATATTTTTTTCTATTTCATCCCACACGTTTCAGACAATAAAAATGCTAACAAAAGTTGACAAAAGACCCTATCATTGGTTTAACGTTAAAATGAAGGGGATAAAATCCAGTCATTGGTTTAACGTTAACAATTAAGGGGGTAAAAAATCGTATTATCATAGCATGGACTGAGCTGATATTTATTGTAAAATTGAGGGACTGTTCTTCGAAGAAGGCATTTCACTGTCCACTGCTTGGTCCATAGAATTATGGTTGTTATCCACTTGAGAAATAAAATCATTAGTTAATCTCTGTGGGGCAGGCTGGAGATTACCAAAAAGGAAAGCAATGGTGCGGATGGATGGAATATATTATAGAATTAATTAATTAGAGATAATTAATTAATTAGAGATAATTATGAAATAATTAATCATAAGACTGCAATGTCCATAATGATATCAAGTTTATAATAAATTAGAGATGCTTGAGCACGAAAGTGTATCTTTATCAGCAACTTAAAGGGCTCGACGGCAATGTTCTCTCCTCTCTGTACATTTCCATTTGTTTGAAGGGGGAAGAAGAGTAGGTGTGTTTTGAAAATGTCATTTAGTTATTTTTAAAAATATTTTTTTTATTTATAAATGTATTATTTTTTATATAAAATAATCTAAAAACATCAAAAACATTTAATTTAAAATATTTTTTTTTTCCAAAAAAAAACTTTTAAAATTCAATATAAACAGGAGATAAGAGTGAAAGCAATGCTAGATTCATTGACAAAGGATTTTTTTATTTGATTTTACTTTTTTGAAGTAGGTGTTGCCCTATCATCATTATTCTTGAGAAACATGAGACAACTTCCATAAAAAAACTTGATTGGTTGCTTGTAATGGACGGCAATCTCATTGTTTTAATTAATAATTGGAGGATCGAATGCTTAACAAGTTACCAATACTAGTCACAAGACCTAACCTTACTTTGGTGGAATTATCTCGGATTAATTAGCTAATTTAGTTTCTGGTTAATAATCAAGTTTCTTTTTTTCTTTTTGACAAATATGATGTTGTTTTTTGTTAAATATTATTTTATATATTTTTAAATAAATAAAAAAACAACTCTTACCACCCTCTTAATTATCTACAAATATTGAACAAAGAATTGAAGATCAAAAGGATTCACAACTGCTTTAACCTCAGTATAAGTTCCTTTTTTGATAAAATAAAATTGAGTTTATAAATTAATAAACGCACATAAAACTAATCGGAAAATAAAACTTTGTTCAATGAAACGTTTCGGCAACACGGTCCATCCAGAATCTAATACAAATAACTTGCCTTGGATGGAAGCAAAAGCTTGAAACTCTCGCTACCAAATCATTCAAAAATGTAGTAATTGACAAGATTATTTCAAGATATCAAGAACATTTTTGACTAAATCCAGGATGCCCCAAGCTACACGCCAATTGGGGACTGTGTTGTGGGGAACCACATGAAGTAACGCAAATTGGATTGCTAGGGGCACACACAGAACTGCTGCTTTACGGATAGGAAAACCCTGAAAAAACTAGTCCATGAAATAAGATGCAGGCTCTGGAAAATGAAAATCTGGCATATAAAAATTGAAAACATTGACAGGGGCTTGAATAATTGTTAAGAATTAACACCATGAAAGAGCAGCGAGTTACATGCTAAGGTGCCAAGAGCAATAGTTCTCTCTCTCTCTGTAGTACTGTGCCCTCGTCTTTTAACTTTCAAGAAGATTAATGCTAGACCTGATACTCACTAACAGCCGCTACAAACATTTGAGAGGCCAGATTTGTACAAAAAATTGAAAACCTTTAGGGGGCAAAAAGGAGCAGCAATCAATCAAATTACAAATGCTATATCATATGCGTATATGATACAAAACATATCATTTTCAGCTAGTATCACACCATCATGAAGCTTCAACTGTTCGGGCACTGCTTTTTCCAAGACCAAGACCACCCAAACCCAAGGGCGCGCTATCTGTTTTCGGCTTCCCTTGGTGATTATGGCTGCAATGGGAAGAATGAACATGACCCTGATGGATTTTATTTTCTGAATTTACATTGATAGCGACATGGCCATTGCCATTCATCTGATGAGAATAAGCATCCCCATTTTGCAAGTTTGAATTCCTCGACATGGGCATCATTCCAATCCCCTCGGAATGTGGAGAATCTTCATGATAATTCACGTCTTCATTGTAACCATTGATCAAGAAATCTGAGCAATTCTTTTTACAACCATGATCATATGGGTTCCTGAAGCGCCCCCCCGGGCCCCTAAGGTAGCTATACCGCAATGCATTTGCCATTTCATTGGTTGTTATATTGCGAGATATCTGTGATGGGAGAAAAAATGATTCAGAACTATTCATCTAAACTGTTAAAAGCGACAGCCCGAAACACTGGAGTTAAATGGCAAAGCACAGCTTGTCAACACAAAACATGCACAACAAATAAAGTTGGATTACAGAATGCTCTTTTTTAACTATTCATCATACAATATCCTCTTGATGTGTGTCTTAGTTAACGCATGCTATCCTATCTAAGACACTCACTTGGTATAAAATAGTAAATTAAGTGAATTCCAAAGGAAAGACTTTTCTTCTTCAGATAGCACACAGCAATAGCAAGAAACTGCACTTACCACTCCATAAAGTCTACAGATAGGCAACTATAAAATGCATCACAATAGCACATCGTATGAAAATATAAGCCCGCAACTCAAGTTAATGAGTTCAACAGTTCTGTAACAATAAATCACCTAGCAACAACAGGCCTGATATCCAGCACTAGCAGATGTTCACAGGGCTTACCTGAGAAGCTTGTACAATAGTTAATACTGCCACGCCAAAGAAGAGGAAGAAGTCCATCATCAGAAATGATATAGCACCGATATGATGAGAGCCAGCATGGTGTACCCATGCTCCCAGTGAAGAGGGAGCAAATGGATCTGTCAAAACTCCTACAGACAGCAATTGTTCTCAATCAGAAACCCCACCAAAAAAAAGAGCTAGGAATAGCTTGAATCTGAAAGGCTAATCATTCACTTACTTGTGAGAGTCACTGCACCAGTTATCAACATTGCTGAAACTTCTAGAACAAGAAATGCAAAGAATTCCCATTTGTTTTTCTGCATCAGAAGCACATCACATTATTTTACACAGGTAAATATATTGAAAAATTATAGTGATATTGATCATCTGTGCAAGGTAAACCATGAAAATGTAAATGGCATCATCCCACTAAGGAACTGTCAAGTCATATGTATATCAACTAAATGTAATTATTAAGCCAATCTATTTAAGCCTGTCACTCAGACATGCATTCCAGACAGTCGCATAGACAATAAATTGTCAAAGGTCAATTTATCGGGCTGAATGTTATCAAACAAACTGCCAGGGCAATCAACTTAATTCTATTTTTAATGCAAAATGTTAACTATATTTTCCTTGCTAGTAAAATACCAATTAGAAATATGAGTTGAAAGAAAAGACATCAAATTGTATCTACGCACCTTGCCAATACAGTTAGATACCCAAGGGCAATGATGATCAAACTGTTCAACACATCGATCACATGTGGAGCAGTGCTTTGCACGGAGAGGTCTGACAATCTGATTATTAAATGAAATTGGATTGATTAACAAAATGCCATTAAACAAGCATTAATCAGAAAAAGGTAGACGAAACACTCATCAAGCAGATACATATAAGCTGACAAAAATCCGTACCTTGCATGTCGCACAGAGCTGAGACCAATTCCCAGCTAGCAAATCAGGGTTGTTTATCTCAATCTTCAAAAGTGGCTCCTAGTATAAAGGACAATATAGATACAAAAATAATCAGAGAATATAAAGGGCCTGCGCCAGAAAGAAAGAAAATAGAAACCCTGTATGCCTTCAATGAAAGAACTGGCTAGAAACCTATCTTTCTACATTCCTAAGAGCCATGAATAGTAGTAATATAAACATGCTTAGCATATAGGGATGGAATGTACATCATCTTTCATATTCTGCGGATCATGCACATTCATTCTAATGTAACCTGGATCCTTCCTGCAAACAAACAACACCGACAAAAAAGAAAGCCAAAATCAATTGAGATTACAATGTTCAAGTATGGTGCTCAAAGAAATAACACCTAGAAAAAAGAAAGCCGGGATCAATTGAGATTACAATGTTCAAGTACAATGTTAAATCATAAATCTTCACGTACACCAAAGATTCACATTGTAGCATGAACAAAAAAGAATCAGATGTTTTATCATCAACTGTAATACTTGCACTTGTGTGTATGCAAATCTGTAATCGATTGGAGATTAATATGTGATGAGAGAAGCATTTATTACGTACACAAAAACATATTAAAAAGTAAGGTTTAGGTGATTACCATATCTTGGGAAAGGAAAAGGTGAAATAGAATATAGATAATTCCCAAAAATTAAAAAGAAAAGGAATTTGTTTTTCTCAACAAACACACGTTTCTTTATGACAACAGATGAACATGTCACAGTAGCCAATCAAAAGCACAGATGAACATGTCACAGTAGCCAGCCAAAGCAGATCTATCAAGACTCCAAAGGGTTCCATGTAGATCAAAACATTCTGACCATAAATTTCAACAGGACACAACTGTCGCACATTGCTGCTCCAATAAAACAAATTCAAGGCACTGCATGATTTATATCACACGTAACAGTCCACAAATAGCCACGGCAAATACACGAAAAGAAACTTTTCCATTTGCTAATAATCTAAACAGTGCCTTTAATCAATGTTGCTTCACAAACAGTGCTCTTACTGTATCTCAAAATATCAAATTGCTCACTCCACAAATATCTGAATTCGAGGATTGCATGATTGCAAAAACCCCTGAGCCATGAGATGGCGGCCTCAAATGCATATAGGAACTATATCTCTTACTTCACATATTTCTCTACTTCTTATTAATGATTTCCTTTGCAACAGAAAAGATAAGTGATAGCACACTTAGACAACAATTCTAGCAAGGATTTATTCAAATATTCAACAAGTCACTAGAAATGCACAATAGAGCATACCTGCTACATCTATAAAACATAACTAGTCCAGCATTAGCCAGGAAAACAGCCAGCCAGGCAAGAAGGCCAAAGCAAGTTGTTAACTTTGGCAGATTTGAAGCTGCACCCAAAGTTATTAAATTAAAATGTAAGAAAGTGACGTTGTAGATAGTTTTGATGGTAAGAATAAAAATACATTGTATAAAAAAGATAATGGAGGTTACCCAGGATGACAGAATAAATATAGATCAACAGGAGAAGTATAATTATGAACCACAACACAGGTGCAAGCCCCAACTTGGAGAGGCGTCCCAGGCGGTTGTTCCCATCACATTGTTTGTCAAGCAACCTTCTAGCATTTCCCTGCAGTTTGGGATTCTATCAGAAAATATACCTTGAAGAAAAACTTAAGATTTTCAAATTAGAATAGATCACTAGGAAACTTGGAAAAATATCTACATGTGGAAACTCATCAGCATTTTCAAAATTCTTACAAAAATTAAAGATTCGAATGCAAACAGAACACTAAGCCACATGTGGAAGGAAATTGAAAATTAAATGGGGGGAAAAAGCATAGGCTATGCACATCAGATCTGGTCACATTCAGGTAGATTAGGTTTCCAGACAAACATCTATACATTTAAAGATCCTCCAGCAGTTCTCCCTCACCAACTGAGAACTATGATTCTATAGGAATCTCAGCTGGCTTGCAAACAGTTAGAACAATCCACGAGAGAAGGTTTATTGCATGTTTGAATTGAGATAGGATGGCCATACAAATGGAGACACCTAGAAGGAAACACCAGACTCTGCAAATAGACTTTCAAATGAGATTGAAGACCTTTATTGAGATGGAAGAGTTTTGTCAAAAAACAAGTTTTTACAATTATAGAATCAAATCAAGCAACTATCAACCTAGAACCACATACCATTTGGCAGCTAAAGTTCACAATAGGGAGGAAGGGCTTTACCTATATGATAGCCAAATAAGTGAATGTGGGAAGATCCGAAAAGAATAAAACGCTTTGAGATAACACACTTCATATGACTAGATTCAACACAACATACAGAACCAACAAGACCAGAATGCAAGCTTCCTTTTTCTGTGGAATCCTACCATTATGTTGTCTTTGTGATTTCCCAAGTTCCAGGTGCCTCTTGAAACAGTTCTAGTATGCACTTCTTTTGTTGTTATCCTTTCTTGCTTGTGGCAATATTATTTTAATTCAGTCTTTAAGACATTATTTCAATGGCAAATCACTAGCCACATAAAGCACTTGAGCCTCACATAAGAACATGTGGAAAAAACAATAAATCTCTCAAAATAGTAACATTTCTAACCAATTTAAATTATTTTTTGTTGTGGAACACGTACAAGGAAAAAAGCAACTTGTCGATGATTTTTGTCAGAAGCAAGCTGCGCTGGAGTAAGGCCAGTGTTATCAGTCACCATCAAGTCCTCCTTCTTTCCAGCCTGTACTAGCACTGTGCATGCCTCCAAGTTACCCCTAATAGCCCCCCAATGGAGAGGAGTGCATCCTAATGTACAGGTGGGAAATGTTAAGGTAATAGAAACACTTATCCATACAGATTAACATGTTTATATTTCACTATTTATTTATATGTTGACAAAACAGAAGTTCAAATATGGGAAGCTGACTTACCCTCTCTATCCTGGCGTCCTCTATAAGAATCCAGAAACAATAGAAGGCGTATAGAATCAGCAAAACCTTTATAAGCAGCCCTAAAATACCCCAAGAAAGAAACAAATGAACAAAAAAATCAAAACACTACCAATCACTGATAAAAAAAGGAAACCATGGTACGAAGTACTTGATACAGAAGCTATTTAATACAACAAAATAATGACCAATAAAGGAATTGAGACTGGTTTATATGGAAGCTAACTTGTTGATTTAAGCATGTGACCCACAGATATTCATCAACAAAACCAAAAGCATAAACTAGTAATCTCAAAAAAAAGGCTTAGCAAGCTGTTGCATCATTGCGAACAAACCACAATGGTGTAGCCCAAGAAAGAAAACATTGAAATATTTTTAGATTAAAAAAGTGTTTCAAGAAAACAATAACCTCATCAACAATAAAAGGGAAGCAGAAGTTCTTATATACCAGTGCAAAGGGCTTCTTCCATCAAAGTCAGGAACATCAGGGTCAGCATTCCATTTTGAAACTATGTGATAGAGAAAAGCTGTCTGACCATATTGAGCTGCAACATGAGTTGTCTGCATTGATGTCCAATTATCAACCAACATGTCACTACACTTGGGTTTCACAGATAAGTTGTCTGGTGATTAGAGCAATTAATAACCGGCAATTCAGGACAGGATAGCCAAAGCACAGCATCTAGAAGCCTACTGTTTTCACATCAAACATCCTTCAAACAGTCCAAGTTAATGGATAGAGAATAGATATTGGTAATCTTGGGAGGGCATCTTCACCACTAAAAAAAAGGCAAGGCAAAAGTATGATTGCCTGTGCTTTGATAGCACAGAGTTTTAAGCATCATTGACATTTTAACTAGGACAGAATAATGAAAATTTGAATTTACGGTTTTAAGCCAAATGTCATGCCAGTTACAGAAACTATTGCTCGCCTCCTATATATTTCAGTCAGAACTGCAGCTCAGGGATTTGTATCCTGGCTCTCTTCTTTACCTAACCCTCATTCAATCAATAACAGGCCCCTAAACCATCTGTTATAACCAATCTCAAGCTCCTATATGCTATCTTTCATTATTTTATCAAATTTCAGCATCAATTTTAAAAATGTTTCAAGGATTACGGATAAATTGCAACAATTCACTCACTAGGTGCCTTTCTTAGAGCAGCGCCAATTTAAGGGAATATTTAGAAGGTTAACAAGCAACCTGAGATTATAAATAGAGACAGCGTCAACAAGGTCACCGAACCCTTAAGAACCCAAGACTAAAAAGTGCAGGGGCAAATATAGTTTTATTAGACTTCTTAAGTTCAAGTTCCGAACACTTCAACATTCAAACAGAAAAATCTGAGCCCTTTTGACAGATCCCATTTAGTACATTACTGTAGAGTTGCTCCCTTAAATATAGCAAATTTCATCCCATTTTAAATGTATTTTCTCTTGATATAGAAGTTATTAAAATGGAAACCGATGATTAAATTGTGTGTCCAAATACTGATTTGCAATGTTGACATTGGAAGCTTTACTAGAACAATAAGCTTCCTTCAAGAGAAATATGCAAACTAAACCATTTCTATGTATGATCAATGTTTTGGATTCTGTTTACATGTGAGAAAAGGTCCTCTTAACATATTACAGAAATGTCAAAGAGAAATATGCAAACAAAACCAATTCTATGTATAATCAATGTTTTGGATTCTGTTTACATGTGAGAAAAAGTCCTCTTATACATATTACAGAATGTCTAAGCATAGCCACCTACTCCAAGCAACAGTCGATAATTTTTTTGCATAATTGATACATGATCTCTTGCATTGAAACTCTTGCACCCTGGATATAGAATCCCTTGAAGAAGAATAAAAGAGAAAGCGAAGAAAGAGCTAGTAGCCAAGGGATCTGAAAACTCAATTCCACATGTCTTCAATTAAAGTAAAAATTAATTACCCAAAGAGTATTAAGCTGACCTACTTATAACCATATCCAAGTGCCAATCAGAGGGTGGAAATCAGTACTATACAACACACGAAAAAAGTAAACCTTGAAGGGGAAGTGAAGAGCTCCTCAAATAATCCAATATTTTATTTGCATAAAATAACCAATCAAACTTCAACTGTCTAGGTTGCTAGCCCAAGACTTTTATCGTTACAAATGAAGATACCCTTGCAAATATATTTCAAAAAATCAAAAACAACTCTAAGGTGGGAATCAACCTAACCAGTTAGGCAGTTTTCCATGAACAAGGATGTAAACCATCATTGTGACATTATTTAATACTGTCAATTAACAGGCAAACAGTTTGCATGAAGGTGTCCCAACTTTTTTAGATATCCACCCTTCCTATATATGTTTATCCTGAATGATAAACCGCTGAGAGAGAAAAACAGTACAAGCACATGCACTGAAAGTTGTCATGCCATTAGCATTCATGACGAAGCGCTAGGGGTACCAATTAAAAAATAGGTAATAATTTCACAGCACATATATAACTTCAAACACAATTGATAAAACAGTTCTTATCTCTCCCTTAATTGACGCGAAGGCATATTTCCACAACAAAGATTACACTAACCTGATAGCCATACATATCAGCGGCATTTACCCTTGCACCCTCTTTTAGTAACAGCTCAGCAACTTGAATTGCACCCCGAACTGCAGTCCAATGCAATGCTGTCTGGCCTGTATGATCTACCGCATTTACATCTCCTCCATGCTGGCAATCAGAAAAATATCCAGTACCAGATCAGCCAATCATCTTATATCATCAAATCCAAATCAGATATCATCACATATCGTTATTTGAACTCTCTTTGATCAACACAAACAAACTAATAGAAAGAAACTTTGCCACAATATCAAGTTCCCAAAATCAAACTATAACTTTTTTACCAAAAAAAATGAACTAACAAGCAAACCCAGCTCCACTATCAATACACAAAAGCACTTAAGAACCTCCATCAATGCATCAAACCTAAACCAAACAAAATGAACTTCGTTCAAAAAATTCAAGCCAAAAGATACAAACTTTACCTCACAATCCAACTACCCAGATCAAAATCATCACTTTTGATCGAGAAACGAGCTAACAATAAACACTTAAAAACCTCAATAAACCCTTCAATACATCAAAATCAAATCCACCAGTCAACTAATCAAACAAGCAAAGAGAACAAACCCATTAAAGACCACAAAAATAAAAGAACCCATTTCAGGAAACCAATAAAAAAAGCAAAATCCACCCAGAACTGTAACAAACCTCAATAATATACTGAGCAGCAGCAGTGCGATTATTCAAAGCAGCCCATTGTAAAGCATAATAACCAAGGTTATCAGGTACAGAAACAGAACATCCTTCACTCTCAACCAATCTATGAAGCTTCTCTAAATCTCCATAAGCAGCTGCTGTGTAAACATCATTTTTCAAGCTGTCTTCTCCAACAACAGCAATCCCATTATTACTATTGCCTCCATTAACAACTGCTGACTCTCGATCGTTGGATAGGGCCACCGCGTCTTCCTCTACAATCTCAATCTCCGATGACATCTTTGGAGATGTGAATTTATTGAAAGATTTATTTAATTGAGGATTTGGGTTTTAAGTATTTGTGATAATGAAATTAATAAAAAAAAGAACGAAAGAGGATGCTTTGCTTTGTTTTTGTTTGGGAGCTTTTTCCTGGAAAGTTGTGAGTTGGGTTATTTGGCCGTCCGCGTTGACTGGGACCTTAGGATTGTTGCTGGAGAGAAAGAGTCAGGATGCCACAGGTCTACGGCCAGTTTGCCTATGATTATGAATATTCCCCCTTTTTCCCCTCAAAAATTCATTTGTTTCCGTGGATATTTCCTCTTTTTTTGTTTTTAATTTTTTTTTTCCAGAATGCAGTATATGGTATGTCAATTTAGAAATTGGTATATTAAAATATGGTACCATTCAAAACATTAATGATTTATTCTCTAGTTTTAGAATCAAGAGATGTGATTTTAGTTTTGGTATTATTTATCATCTTACTTCGTTCTTTTACTTAATTTTGAGGTTGTTTCTAAAATTGTAATTCAATTAAAAATATAATAAAATAATATGTTTTTTTTTATTTTTTAAGAATCATTTTGATATATGAAAATGATTTAAAAATATCTAAAAAATTAATTTAAAATAAAAAATAAAAAATAATTTTTTTTTAAAATGCATTGTCAAATAATATCTTTTTTTATATATATTTTTTTTTGATATGTTGTTTATGCTTCTTCTAGGGTTTTAATTGGATAGTATCTATGATGGTTTAACCATCTAGATCTAACAATAGAAACACATATGGAAAAAAAAAAGATTTTTCAAAAGATTACATATACTAGTGAATTGTTGGGGAAAAAAGAGTCTTTTATGATTTTTTTTTCTTATATTATAATTGTTTTTACTCCTATTGAAATAGTTAAATTACGAAAATAATTTTGGAGATCTAACATCTAGGTGTTTTTATTTTTTATGCAAATTAAATTACTTAAATGCTCTTGAAAACCAAGGAAGGGGCTTTTTTAGCTTTTTGCTATTGTTTTTTTATTTCCCTATTAATTTAGAAACAATTTAACCTTTTGATAAATGTAAAATATTATCAATAAAAAAGAAGTTGGCTAGCAGAAGTCAAACATGTGCTAACGAGTGGATGGTGTTCTCTAGCATTATAAAAAAATCCAATTTGAGGTGAGGGATCATTTTTGGTCAATGGGGATGAAGACGAGGTATTTCAGACTGTCATAGAATTCAACCTTTTCAGACTATTTTGGTGCAGCAGATAAAAACTAAAATCAAAATTACTAATTTTTCGTATCACATAATTTAGATGTTAATTTTCAATAAGGCATAGTATTTTACCCATGCAAACAAAAGGGCCCACCATTCTATCAAATAATTACCCCCCCTGCAACAGAAGAACCCAAATTGCACAATAACCATCTTCAAACTCAAAGCATTTTCCAGTGATCGATCCTATCAGTTTTGATAAACCCTTCTTGAATCTCGAGGATATTCTAGGAGTTGAATCCAATACAAGTAACTTACTGTTGAGTTCACACTAGCATTGCCAAGAAAACATAGAATTCACTGCCCACATTGATGAATTCAAGAGAAGAAAACTTAGTGCTCTTCAGAATTGTCTTAGAACTGGGTTCCAGTGCACAGTAAGCATGTGCTGAGATAACCTGCAAAATGATGAATGAATGGATAAATCGCCATAGCAATGCCACCAAAAATCTTAATAACTGCAGAACAGGTAAAGAGTGCGGTTTCCTTAAACAACAACAACATATAAAAAATAAAAATGAATGCGAATCATTCACCAACAAGCAATCTTCACATCAAGAATCATTCAGACATCAAAAATAAAAATAAAACACAAGTCCGAAAATCAATCTTTCACTTACTAAGGCAGTTTCCCAGCTCGAAAAATCGCAAACTTTGACATCTCAGAGTACTTGTAATGAATCCCATTCTCCTTAAAAAACCCTTCAAGCTCTCTCTTAACTCTTTCAGGATCGTCGTTCTCACACTCAACCTCATAACATACTCCAAAACTAAACTTACTTTCATCAACCTCCAGCTTCAAACCTCTCCAGTCATAAACCTCTCTCACATTTTCAAACCCACCTAAACATACAAAACCCACATCCCCATCAATTCCAAACTCATCTTTACACCTCTTAATAACCCTCGATTCAATCGCCCCCAACTTGCTAGCTTCCTCCAAACATTCCTTCCCAATCAACGGCTCTATTTCCTCCTCATCCTCCTCGACACGACTCACCCCATTGATCAGTACTGGCTTTGCCTTGAGTGACAAAACACATCGCGTGGTTTCATCGTTGTTGTTATTGAATGAACGCAAGCGAAGCACTGCCCTTTGAGAAGCAAGAACGCCATTAGCAGAATCATAAAAAACATTTTTTTGGTTAAGTTTCTTAAGGTGAAATGGTGAAAGGATTTCTTTTAACAGACTGTGATTTTCTGCATCAAGCAGACGCAATTTCACCTCCACCTCCATAAGGAGTTCAATTACTTTGTGGATTTTTTTTGTAGAGAAGCTTTGATCTTTTTATTGGTTTTCTTGTGGGGGGGTTTATTATGGAAAGAGGCCAATATGGTGGGATTCGGAGGGCTCAAGGAGGTGGAGAAGAGAGGAGATGCTGGTAGCGGTGGTTGAGAAGGAGAAGGTGGTTGTTGTGGCGATGGCGGGTTTTCGGGATTCTTCAAGTTCCTCTTTTTCTTTAATTTTGACTTGGAATTTTGTTGTTTTTCGTCTTGGCATTTTATTGTGGACGACTTACCATGCATATTCCCAGTATTAAGATGAACGACTAGTAGTTCAGAATTACTATAGCTTACTCTAAATTCTAAATAGCTAGCTCATGCATGTTATTTTTTTTTATTTAGTAATATGGTGCAAGGTTTTAAAATTATTTTTAATTGAAAATTAATTAAAATAATATATTTCATTTTTGACATTAATACATTAAAATACTAAAAAAAACATGTAAAATATATTAATTGAGGTAAAACATAATTTTAAATCTTCTAATATACTTTTAAATCTTAATTGCTCATGTGATCAATCCATAAAAAAAGATATATTTTTTATTAAATTAAATAAGATACAGATTTATTATTAATATTTGGTTTTGTACGTTAATTTGATATCAGAACTCCCATTGTATCATAGTAGTTTGGCAGTAGAATAGATTAGGTTAGATTGGATGAGAGGATGGAATCTAAAAAGTTTAAGGCACTTTGTAACTCCTCTACGCCCGCAATCAATATTAAATAGCTTATGGCAAGCATATTAATTCTTGATCAGGTTTATGAGACCTAGCTCGTTGAGAATTAACTTCTTCAATAAATAGGTAGAAAGGATGCACACCTTTCATTTATATATATATATATTTGATTTATTGGTAACTATTTAGAGCATATTTAGAGAATGGAAATTTGGAAATTAAGAATCATTTTAATAAAGTGAGGAATTACAAGTGGGGGGAATGTTTATATGGGTAATGGAGACAAACGAAATTCTTGATCCTATTAGTAATCCCCCCCCCCCCCCCCCCCCCCCCCCCCCCCCCCCGTGATAAAGCTAAAACCTGCTTTTGATCCACACTTTGTACTCGATCATTTCTAAATTTGAACATGAAATCGTCTAATATGAGTTTCAAATCTTAATTATTTCCTTGATCAATCCATAAAAAAACAATATATTTTATTAAATTAACAATAACATATATAAAAGATACAAATCTATCAACATATGGTTTTGTACATTAATTTGACATCAGGACTCCCACTGTATCATAGTAGTTTGATATGAGAATAGATTAGGTTAGCCAAGAATATTCCATTACTTCCATGCTTTTTACCTTTCACAATACAGGGTGCTATAATTAAGGAAATTTATGTGGCCATTTCGACTGGCACTGGCCCTGTCGACCCTGCCTGGTGCGAGGTCAACGATGAGCTTGCCGGCGTCTGCTGGACTCGACGACTGTAATCCTTCCAAGCCAGCCTGACACCGGTAAGTTTCTTAAAGGAATCTGTTCTCGTGATGGAAGCCCTGCTCCAGCACCTAAATCGGGTTGGTTGAATAATTAAGCAGCATGTAGTAAAATCTTGAAAACATTGGTCATGTTTTCAACTGTTATACTGGTATATATTTCCAGTTTTTCTTTGAATTATAATTAAAAATATGAATTACATATGCGACTTGACTTAAAAATAAATTAGCTTACAGCAACAATGAAAATTAGTAGATTTTTTTCTAAATTTCAACCAATGCAGGCAAAGTAGTAATTCTCATATATTTCCCATCTCAAATCCAAACAACATCGCCACCCTTTTCTTAATTTCCTTAATTAGAAGGGTCAAATTATATATTAATATGTTCATTGAAAGAGCCTGGCGTTTCCCCTAAATTTCTCTGGAATGTTGAATCTACGTTCGAGTGAGGCCTGGTGTTTCCCTAAAATTTCCCACCACAGATTTTCTCTCTCGAGTAAGTATAAATCCCCCTCGCAATTTTCAATCACAGTCCATTTCTCTGCGTACTCTCATAACAAGCACTGATATTCTCACCCAGAACAATATATTCCAGTTTTTGCGTTGTATCCATGGCAAGAATATCCAGACAGGTCCATGCAATTCTTTTGGCGCTGGCATGCATGGAGGCTTTGGTTTTGTGTGGGTTTGCCAGAGACAATCCGGTCGGAACCCTTACAGATGATCAAAGGAATGCCGCCATTCCTGACTGCTTGGCACCTTTCAGAACTGTAGTGGGGTGTCTTGATTCAATCAATGATGCTCTTTCCCGCGGAGATTTTCTCCACATTGCACCTGATTGTTGCAAGGTCGTGACTTCGATCGATAAAGAATGCTTCTCCTTCCTGTTCCCGATGAACTCTTCAGCTCCGTCCATCATTGTGGGCTTTTGTGATATTATTGAACGTAAGAAAGCTTCACGCCATCCCCTTCTAAATGAAGCATTCAAACATCCATAGGATTCATATGTGCCCTAATTTGCCGTCTGCTTAGAATAAGGACACGTGCATGTTATTAGTTTGTAGAGAATTATCTTCTTCAATAAAGGGTCTGGTTCGTCGTGAAAAGTCATCTGCTAGCTACATAAATACCGGGTTGAAAACAGCTCTGTGAGATTCCTATGTTGGATGCATCTACGCCTCTGATTTTGCTGGGAAATCACCACCTTAATAAATAATACGATTGCGTTTTTTTAATGTTAAACTGGTAAATTCCAATAGAATATTTCTCTTCAATTACCACCAAGATTTCGATGCTCTGCTCTGCGGATGAAGATGAAATGGCGGGTGCATACAAGATTGTTGTCCTCAACTTGGAGAGGAGGTTTGTGAATAACTTTGAATTTTTGTAAGAATCGTTGCACCTCTTGAGTTTTGTAGTATTCTTTGCTTCAATGTAATTAAACAGAGAAGATACTTTGCTTTGATTCTGAGATCTTCTTTTTTGCCTTTATATTGCTTTAAAATATATAGAATATCATGAAAAAAAAACAAGTTTATTTTTCTTCAAAAAGAAAATAATATGTTGTGAACATATTTTCAAGTTGGATTAAAATATTTTGAAATCTTAAAAAATAAATGTGTTTTATTATTTTCTCCATTGAAAAAGAAAAACTAGAAAAGAAAAAAGAAAAATTGATAAATAAATGAAATATTATTTTGATATATGAAACAGTCATTACCATAATATTAAACATTACCTTAGCTTTTCTTTCTTACCATGCCATTCAATATTTATCTCACATTTGCTGGCATGAACATTAACTTTATCTTCAAACTCACAGATGAGAGGTTTTATTTTACCTCGCTTCACAAAATAGTAGGGTTGTTAATTTCGATTTATTTCAGTTGAAACGGCAGAAATATTTTGTATTAATTAAAAAAATAAGATAAAAACAACACAGTTTTTATCTTGTTTAAAATTTTGGTATGTTCTGGAAATTTCGCCTAAATTTCATCCGAAACGTTCTGGTTTCATTATGCCCGTTTCGTTTCGGCCAAATAATATTTTTTTTAAATAATAAATAATTTTATAATATTAATCATATTTCTTAATCTGATCGTTAAATTGAAATGAAATTTAGTCAAATCTCTTCGATGGATACATAAACATATATAGAACCAAAAGAAACAAAGATAAGGGACGAATAAATTCAAGAAATAAGGTTCATTATCAATGCAATCATGGGCCAGTTAAGAAATTATTCGTGTTCATCTCTTTTGGAAGTCCCAATTTATCTTGCATTGTGGTTGTGGTTTAGATGGAGACATGTCGTGAAATGGGAGTTTTTAAGTGAATGACACATCGCAATTACTCTTACCCCTCAAGGATGAAGATGAGTTCAAGTAAAGTTTCCATTGAATTTGTAATCAAAACTTGAAAAGGAAAGTTGAGAGAAATTCTTCATCGCAATTATGACATGCAAGAAAAGTATATAAAGTCCCTTCTTCTAGTGCAAGGCCCTTTTCCTAGAGCGACAGATCATAAAATTCGTTCGTGTTTGAAAGTATAGTTTAGGTTGATTTTAAAAATATATTTTTTTATAAATATATTAAAATTATATATATATATATATTAAAAATTATATTTTATATCAGCACATAAAAATAATCTAAAAATACCAAAATATATTAATTTAATATATATAAAAAATTCATTTTTTTAAAAAAATACTTTTAAAATATAATGTGAAACAGGACGAGTAAGTAGGTCCTTTTTGTTTTCTTGGGTTCAAAGACTAGGATAGATGTAATTTTTGAGTAATTTGTCTATGCCATGTTCATGATAATAATAATAAAAATGGTAGAAATTGATGTTATTACTATTTAATTTAATTCAATGAATCTCTCAGCAGCACAAATATGGAAAAAAATGTGGCATAAAATCTGGATTTATGTAGTTTCAAAATATAAAAAAATGCTAGAGAATATACTTTCTCTATCCTCATTCTATCTCCCTTTTCTATATTGAAATAATAGCTAGACTCTTGAAAGAATTTCCCACCCAATAGTTTCTAGATTATTTTAAAATAATAACATTAAAAACAAATATTTTTAAACAATAAAAAGTGTATTTGAAAAAGCAATATTCATCGTTATCCCCAATAGCCGTGGCATTCGATTGGGAAAAGGGAAGCGTGCTCACTTTTTATCTCCACGCTGTTTCCCTTTTCAGTCAAAAGCAAGAGGTAGCACCGTAGCAGTGATGCCCATGAGAAGAGGCGATCTTGATTCCATAAACAGCATCCATTTCCTTCTTTCGCGGGGAATTCGAACATGTATCTCGTTTTCGTTTAAGAAGTATTTAAAAAAAAATTAGTTTTTATTTGAATTTTTTTAATATTTTATATTATTTGCATGTATTAATATCAAAAATAAATTTTTAAATATTAAAAAAATATTATTTAATATATTTTTTTAATAAAAAATATTTTTAAAATCCACCACAAGCATAATCTTTATCGTCTAGAAAATGAGAGGCAGCGTAGTGGGCAGCTGCTGCACAGAAATGGCATCATTAGGTATGGTAGAATAGGCTCGATGCCACCGAACCAGAATCTATCCCCATAACTAACATTGAATGGATTAGGTCTTCGGTGGATCTCCTTCTTTTGCTTACAACCACCGATCTCTCATGGTATCAAGATAAGGTGAAACCATCCATCAGTAGATGAGTAAAAGTTTGGGACTATTTTTTTATTTTTTATGATTTTATATTTGAATTTTGTGATCGTCAGTATGACAGTTAATAAATACTTACATGACTATTAACTTTAGAACTTATGAAATTAGTCAATATACACGCAAGTTGATTCAAATACCTATATTAATAAAAAAAAAAAAGGTAAAACCATTTAGCAGGAGACCAGTGATAACAGATTGGAATTACGAGATTTGCTCTTTCTATAATCTCAAGTTCGAGTCATGTAGTTACTAATATGATGAATACCTATAGTTACTAATATGGTAATCATTGAAAAATTATATGGTCATTAACTTTAAAATTTATAAAATTAATCGAGATACGCAAAAATTTCTGCATCAAGCCTGTCCATATATCAACGTTGATAATAATAAAAAAAAAAAGGGGGAGGAGGATGCTTCAAAGCCAAACTATTAGTTAGAAAGAAATGCAGCAAATATGTAGTATTCGGGCACATGCCTTCTGATCTTGTCGTGTTGTGGGGTTGGAAAAAATCAGGTCTAGCTGATCATCACAGGCTCTGTCTGATGTCTTGTTTGTAAACCAAAATACCTTGTCATTTCTTATTTTATAAAATTGGATTTTATACATTTATTTATTTATTTATCCTTTGACATTTGACACCAAGTTGGCAAAAAAATTAAGGGAAATGGTAAGGTATTGATCGGCCAATTCAAATATTGAAATACCCAAGTACAAGTAGATGCCATTTAAAAAAATAAAAAACATTTTAGACAATAGTACATCCTTTCAAATATTTTTCAAGGGTTGATCTTTAATTTATATTTTTAATAAATTTAGAGATTAAATTTTAATTTTTTACATTTAAAAAGTATTAAAACATGGAGACTCAAAGAAACTCTGAATTGAATTCAATTTTAAGAGTTACAAACATGCTATTAAGTATCATGTTAAAAATGAATGATAATCATTAAATATATTAAATAAGTATTAATTTATATGATGTTTTTTTTAAGTTTTATTATATATTTTAAGGAAAAAAAAGGATTATGATTGACTAGAAGTATTAAACCACTCCTAACCAATACTCTGTAAGAAGACTCCTTGACCTAACCACTCCACGACTACTACACTTTCATTGCAATTGATTCCCTTAATTGCATTTCATGGCTAACTAAGCAATTGAAATTAATGCTTTTTAATGTTTAAAATATTCTTATTAATAAAGTAATGGATAATCAAACTCGACGCCTCATATTTTTTTTCCCTTCTTAAATTGATATAATTTTTAGTACAAGCAACAATAATAGGTTTTAAATACAAAATTAGGTATCACTCTCTCTAACATAATTAGTAATTAAAGGTGTGTATGGTAACCCATTTCAATTTTCTTTTCAAAATATTTTTTTTATAAAAAATATTAATGTTCTAAAATTATTTTAATAGGCTAATGTTTAAAGATTAGCAACCAGCTGCTTTCAATCTTAAAGATTAGTCTCAGGGTAAAATATATTAGAATTAGGATATATTGGTATTTTAAGTATTTTTTATTTAAAAATATATTAAAATAATAAATTTTATTTTTAAAAAAGTTATTTTTAACATTCGAATATCAAAATAATCTAAAAAAATATATAAAAAAATAATTTAAATAAAAAAATTCAAATTATTTTAAAAGCATTTTTAAAATGAAAATGCAAAGTCAAACAATCATTTTCTAATATATGTTTTCTTTGAAGTGTGGAGTTTGAATACCACTTACTACATTTTTTAAAGTCATATACTATAATATAAAATAATAATAATAATTTAATTTGTTTTTTTTTATAAAAATAAATTTTAAATTTTAATCAATATATACACGAACAACTGTCATCCAATTAAAAATAAAATAAAATAGCTGCTTTCATGAAGCAAAGGAAAAGCCATGGCCCACATTGCAACAAACCTATCATTATTCTGACCTGCAAGGTTCCAAAGGCAAAAGATGTAAAGAAAAGAGAACCAAAACTTGAATTTGATTACAAGTTGCCAGGTATTTCCCCATCAAACAAAGCATAAATAATTACCAATAATTTTATTTTCTCTTATAATATCCTCAACCACATTTATATCTGACTTGTGAACGTAATCTAAATATTTTATATCCCTTTTTAAATTTTGTAGCCTGCTGTGTTAAAACCTTCTACTAACCCCACTTCCTCTGCCCTTTCATGGCTACCTTACCCATTTATAGAGAAAGCCTTAGATCTTGAACTTGTATTTGCTTCCAAAAAGATGAGTTCTTTGCAGAGCTGGGAAATGGGTTTGTGCTTGCTGGTGTGTATGACTAGCTGCAGCTTCATTTATGTGAGTTCACAGAGTGTTGTGGCTGGAAATGATAATAGCAGTGTTAGTGAAGGAACTGTTTTCATTGATGGAAAAACTTCCATTGGAAAGATTGATGAAGATTTCATTTGTGCCACCTTAGATTGGTGGCCACCTGAGAAATGTGATTATGGGACATGCAGCTGGGACCATGCTTCTCTCATTAATCTGGTAATGATACATATTACTCTGTTTTTTTCTGCTTTTGAAGTTGATTTAGATATCCGATTATGGTGTTTGATTATTGAAACTGAGCTTGAAATGCCTGTCCTTTCCTGTCCTGTACTTCTCCAAACTTCACCGGCATTATACTATTACATAGTAATTATTCTCTAAATATTTACTCTTTTTGAAATTTGTTTTATATTTCCTCTTATGCAGGATCTTAACAACAACATCTTGTTAAATGCCATAAAGGGTAAGAGCCCTTTGAAGCAAAGCAACCTTTTCTTCTTCAAATTCATGATTTATTTATCAAGAACTCTTTCTAATGTTTAATAGGATCCTAATTACTTTTTCTTGGCGCTATTTTCCAGCTTTTTCACCATTGAAAATCAGATTAGGAGGCACTTTGCAAGATAAGGTCATTTATGACACTGAAGATAATAAGCAACCTTGTCTTCAATTCGTTAAGAACACCAGCGAGATGTTTGGTTTCACTCAGGGCTGCTTGCCCATGTATAGATGGGATGAACTAAATGCCTTTTTTAAGAAATCTGGGTAACAACTAGAAACAATGTTCTCTTCTGTTTCGTGTTAACCGTTCTTTACAATTTCTAGGAGTTGAACCACCTCTTACTTTTGCAAATTCAGGGCTGAAATTATATTTGGGCTAAATGCTCTCGCTGGCCGGTCCATAGTATCTGATGGTTCTGCAGTAGGAGCTTGGAACTACACCAATGCAGAATCGTTTATAAGCTATACCGTAAAAAAAAACTACTCTATTTATGGCTGGGAACTCGGTAAGAACACTCTCCATTGCTTTCTCATGATTAATTCTAATGCTTAATGCTTCATGAAATCCATAGAAGTATCATTGATTATTGACCATATGGGAAGTGGGAACTGACTATGATCAATTTATATTGCTGAGATTAATTTACTTATACTGATTGAAAGTGTTTTTTTTTGCTGAACAGGAAATGAATTGAGTGGAAGTGGTGTTGGAACAGGAGTTGCAGCAGCTCAGTATGCTTCTGACACAATTTCCTTGTATAACATAGTGAAAAACATTTACAGCAGTATTGAACCGAAACCACTAGTTATAGGACCTGGAGGATTCTTTGATGCAAATTGGTTCAAAGAGTTTGTAGATAAAACAGGCAGTTCTGTAAATGCTATCACCCACCACATATACAATCTTGGTCCAGGTATCTCTTTGAAGAAAATGATTCAACTTCTGCAGCCTTACACCTTGTACAGTGTCTAATCTGGCATGATTATATACTTTTCTTGTGCAGGGGTTGATACACATCTGATCGAAAAGATCCTTGATCCATCCTATCTTGATGGCGAGGCTAATACATTCAATAGCCTCCAAAGCACCCTCAAGAGTTCTGCAACTTCAGCAGTTGCATGGGTTGGTGAATCAGGTGGGGCTTACAACAGTGGCCATAACCTTGTTACCAATGCATTCGTGTTTAGTTTCTGGTAAGTGAAGATGGAATTTATAACAAAAATCTCCAGCTTTTCTGGTGTGGATTTCTAAGTCCAGGGATTTCAATACAGGTACTTGGATCAGCTTGGGATGGCATCAGCTTATGATACAAAAACATACTGCAGACAGTCATTGATTGGTGGCAATTATGGTCTACTTAACACTACAACTTTTGTTCCAAATCCGGATTACTACAGGTATTTCAAAACTGGTGTTCTTATGCTAGCAGGTGGTCTGAAAAGTTAGATATTAGGATAGAATCAAAGAGTGGGATGAATTATCTTTTCTTTACTATGGCGAATTTATAAGAATTTCATTTGTCTGCTAAAAGAATGAAGATTAAGTTTTAAAACAGGCATGATAAATTAGGAACAATTTTCCAAATTATGCTGATTATGAGTATAATTTGATCACCTCATTTGGCTTCATCAATAGTCAGAACCAGGCCAAAGATGAAATCCCTCGACTCCCATTATGGAATATCTACTATAACTCGGTCGTACAAGGTCTCTAAGAACTTCTAATGTATGCTATCTTCGTTGCAGTGCTCTTCTTTGGCACCGATTAATGGGAAGAAACGTTCTATCAACCAGCTTTTCTGGAACGAAAAAGATACGTGCTTATACTCATTGCGCGAAAGAATCCGTAAGTTAATTCCATAATACAATCATCACACAAGTGGAGGCCTGTATTATCTAATTTGATTAATAATCTTTGCAGAAGGGGATCACATTGCTACTAATCAACCTTGACAATAGCACAACTGTTGAAGTCACTGTAACATTCAACAGTACTTGGAGATTGCACCAGAAACACAAGCCTCACAAGCTCCACAACCCTCACAGGTCTCACAAGCTCCACAAACCTCACAGGTCTCATAAATCAAAGGTCATTCAGAAACCTCAACGGTCCACAAGTGGGATAACAAGAGAGGAATACCATCTAACAGCTAAAGATGGAGATTTACACAGCCAAACAATGCTACTTAATGGGAACATTTTAACTGTAAATTCATCTGGGGACATCCCTTCCTTGGAGCCTTTACATGTAAATTCATCCAAGCCAATAATGGTTGCTCCTTCCTCTATTGTATTCGTCCAAATGCCAATTATTCTCCCTGCTTGCAGCTAGGAAGTAGCACTACATGGAACTAAATTGGTTCCACGTAGTAAATAGTGATCCATCAAATAAGACAGAATACAGGCATATGTTACATTCTTTTTGGCGAAGAATACAATGACATGTTTTTGGTAAATTATGTTACATTCTTGTTGGCGAAGAATACAATGACATGTTTTTGGTAAATTATTTTGCAAAAAACAAACAAACAGTGCCCATGTATTGGTCCAGAATACAACATAAATTTCTTTACTGCATTGTGGCAGCTCGTCCCACAATGAACTGCCTTGGAACATTTCCTATGTTGAATAACGTAAAAAGCAGAGAAATTTTGGTGCAACTAAGTTCTCGATGTTTAAAGGCATAACGTAAAATGCAAGCCCTATAGGCAGCTACACGACAAGCTTGTTAATGATATGTTTTCGGTGGCCAACCAAGACTACAAAGTCAACTATGCAATTTTCTTGGTGGATTACACTTGAAATCAATATACAGATGGTATTTTTCTGTGCATAGAGATATACAAATGAAGCTAACTATTGGTAGATGAGGCAATTCCCACCAAACGCTATGGAAAATGAAGTCAAATGTATAACATAATGAATGGTGTGTTCTCTCTCTAATTTGGATGTCATTCAAGAAAACTGATCCAGAGACGATCAAAGTCAATCTGTGTTGGAGAAGTTTTGAGGCTTGCTGCTGGCAAATGCCAACCATACAATGGTACCAGTCAAGTAGAAGAAAATTGATGGTGCGAATAAGGAAATCTGCGCGGTACAAATATGAGAAATAAACAGTTAAAGGAGGAAGTGAATAACAGCTTATCCAAAGATTATCTACTTGAAAATAGATGTAATGTAATGTAATCAATTTTATAATGTAATGAACGGAATGAAAGCTACTTACTAAATTTTAATTTCAGTCCCTACAGTTTTCAAAAAAATTGTTTAGTCCCTCTATTTTATTTTTGCTTACAAATTGGTCTTTATAATGCATGATTACTCTTTATATGTAATGATTCATCACATAGCTTTTTTTTTAATTTAAATTATAATGATCCATTTTATTACAAAATTAAAAATTACAAAACTAAACATAAGAATGTAATGACCAATATCCATTACATTCAATCAAATATTCCGTAAGAGTTAAAGGCAACTTACACTCCACGAATGAGTTGTATCAAGAAGATAACCAGTCAAGGTAACACCTACAATTCCAGGTATTGCTCCAACAGTGTTGGTAATGCCCTGCGTAGGAAAATTAGATAGAAAGAAAGATTATAAGGGTTAAAGGAAGGTCTTTTTCTTTACAGATGCATGAGAAGGCCTAGAACTGGTTGCAAGCTTACAGGAGCAACTGATCATGGATCCAAATGAATAAATTATGTGCTTGGCCTGGAGCTAAAATTAGAAACACTATCACAGGAATGTTTTACGAATGTTTCGTCTAGAACTTCAAGTTCAATTTTGCACAACAGCCTGAAAAATCTACAGGAAGACCAAGGCAATGCTCATTGGAGATAGGAGCAAAATCCACGCCACAATGGTTTTATTAGATAATTAGAATGCTAGTCTGGCGATCAATTTTATTAAGAGAAGTGGCTAGCTGGAAAAATAAGATAACAGATAACTGAGAAAAACCCACTACATGAAGTGAATCAACTTGGTTTTTTTATTTTTCAGTTTCCAATTTTGCACCTGAAAAACCAACTCCACCTTGCAATAGGTATATTATTGGATACGTGGGTTCTACAGATCCATGTCATAAATAACAATGCACAAGATTCTGGAACCATGTGAGAAATAAACTAATAATCCATGTTTATGACACTTGAGATCAACCTCTTCAGGAGACTGATCAGAAAATTCATAGCATATGCAACAAAATTATGATTTGTAGGTCACATACCAACAGTATACTTGCATATTCAGGAGACATATCTTGATGTGTACAGTAAAGTCCTGCAAAAAAGATAGATCATTGAAATGGAAATTAACCTAGCACAGGTCAATATATTCCAATTCACAAAATGAGTTAAAAAGGTTCTTAAATAGTTCAGTACCTGACAAGGCAAAGCTTGAGAGGGCCAGGCCACCAGTGAGAATCCCCACAATCTCCCAGGGTGGCAGTCCTAGATCTACAGAGGAGAGTGTCATGCAAAGAGCAGGAGACAAGAAGGCAATTGTTTGGCAAATCTTTCGCACCTGCAAGGTCAAAAAGGTAAAGCTTCAAGGTGTTGATTATAAATGTGCAGAACTATAATAGATGTCTGGTTTTACAGACCGTAGTGGTTTCAACTCCATTAGCAATTAAGTTGTCAGCGAGCTGTGCGGCAAAGCTATTCACAAAAACTGAAGCCAAGGGAGGAAGAATGGAAACCTGAAATGGTTAATAGTTACTTCATAGGAAAATAAAAAATATATATAAAAAGTTCATATGCATTTAAACAATCAAATGATGGATGATTATCCTATTAAATGCTATATAGGATACCAAGACCTAAGCATGAGATGTTGAAACAAGCAATTTCTTGTACAATAGTGGTCCTTTTCTTTTTGGAATGAATGACTCCCCTAATTCATTTCAAGACGTGAGAATTTAACTTGTCAAATTTTAAGCTGCAGAATTATTCCTTATGTTTACAATACAAGTACTATATAAATACAAGTAATATAAATGACTAAAGTTTGAGAAGGACTAGAATTTATAAGACAGCCGTACATCTTCAAACTTACCCATGCAGCTTCTGTCAGATTCAGGCTCAGCTCCTCACTGCATGGCATATCGATTGAAAGTAAAGTTTCTTTTCCATTGTAGTCATAATGACAAGCACATTGATATTGATATAGAAGATTATAAATGCTTTTCATCCAGAACAATGAGAAAAGAAATTCAGAACATAGAACTGCAAAGATACCTGAAATAAGAAGGAAGCCAAGACAAACAGGTATAGTGACCCCAACTTCCACAAAAGTGAGCATATATCATTGCCCATACAGCTGGGGTTTGGAAAAAAGCCTTCCATGGCACATCCTGCCACAATAGAGCCAGAAAGGAAAGTGAGAGCAAATGGTAACACCAAAGTTTTAGGCAGGTTCCTTAAATTTTTTTATCGGGTACCATACAGTTCACAAAAATAGGAATAAAATAATTAAAAAAAACATGTTAAACTCATGTGAGAACAATCAATAATATGTGAGTGAGAGTGAATAGCATTCCTAGTGAACAATGTTTCAAACCATTTTGTCACCAAAATCAGCCAACAATAATACATTGAATTCAGACAGACTTATTGGCCATTGCCTTAACTATAAGTCTTGAATGACCCCTAAACCTAGTTACTTGGGTTTAACTTGACAAATTAGTGAAACATGCCACTTTACAAGAACTATTGCATTTAAGATACAATCAATAGCTCAATCAGTACCCTTCCCATCCTTCAAGTTTCCAATCTTATATTGCCGAATAAAGAAAGGGAGAAAGCATTGTACCTTCAGTGAGCCACCCAACTCTGCAAGAGAATAATTACTAAAGGATTTTTCCATGTGGATAGATTGGGGCCCTGTCAAACATATTGAGGAAAAGTCCACTCATGACTATGTAAAAAGGATCTCAAGGAAAAACAGCATTTTCACCACCAATCATTTTTATGTAGTTCATATCAATACACCACCTAAGAATTGAGCCTTTCCTAGGATGACCCTCCAATGTGAGGTCAATACTGCAGTAGAGCATAGAAAGTCATCTGAAGACTCAGGAAAACATGCTACTGGTGTAAAAGTAATATGCTAACTCCATTTAGAAGATGAGATAAACCTAGTGGATTGTCTCTGAGGCAACATTGATCAGTTCAAGAGTACCAGGTTGAAAAGAGATGCAGAGTATGCTTTTAATAACATGGAGGACATATTTTTATGACCAAGCTGATATTTGGCATGTAAAATGGGTTATTCTCTTGCAACTCATTATGATAATATACGAGGCTACCCATACAATAGGGTGTTTCAGATATGCCACTCTTTTAGCTTAAATAATCTATATCTTCTTCTGTGGAATTGCTAAATTTGTATAGATTAGGGAAAATATCCATCATACATGCAATATCAGGTAGACTAACCACATAATTTACATCAGAAAGGCAGTGTAGAATAAGGCATTACGAGTACATGAAAATAGATGCAAAAGAAGACAATATATGATTTTGGCAATTATATAAAAGTTGTCAACCAATCATTATCGACTTACCAATAAACTAAGAAGCTTTATTCATCAATTCGAGAATAGAAAAAAAACAATAGAAGTTAGTGCTTACGTGAAGCAGGCTTGGCAGCATGTGAAGCCTGTCCCTCTTCAAGATATTGAAACCCCAAATACCTTCATAATTTTTGGTGTTGCCACAAGTACGAAGTCAACTTTCATTCAGTTGTTAACATTAGCAACTTAAAAAACTGAATATAATCAAATAAACAAATGCAAGTATTAAACAGCCAGTTCAGAACCACAGTTAACCACAATGCCTTGAAATATTATCTATTTTATTTAACATTGAGCGAAAAGCCTTTTTATGCATCGCCAAAGTGTGAAATTCCTTTTGTTCAAGGCAAAAGCAGGTAAGCATTGGAATCCAAGTGATTAGTGACAGATACTTACCAGGCTAACCCAAGAAAGCCAAATATATAAAATACAGATGCCCAACCAAAATTTTGAATAAGGGGAGGAGCTAAGAGAAGCCTGCATGAACTTTAAAACTGTTAGAAACGAATAGAGATTGAAGCCAGGTGCTCAATTTAACTAAAAAGAAATAGCCTCAGACAAAAAGAAAAACATTAAGCATAGCATAAATTTGTCTATTAAATGTGTTCCACAGACCTAACACGCTTAATTCTTTCAGCAGCAATTTAACACCAGGAAGATGAAAAGTTGTGTTAGTTTCTCCAATAATTGACAATCACATATGCCAATGAGTTGAATATACTCCATGGTCAATTTTTACAGTTAAAGTTCTGTAAATAAAGGGGTAAGCAGTTTTTTTATCAGTAGAAAAGAACTGTTGCTATAACAGACCAAATTTAGAAAAACATACCCGATAACACTTCCTACACTCAGTCCCCCAAAGACGAATGCTACAGCTCGTGATCGCTCTTCCAAAGGTATGGACCTGCATGCAATGTGGTCAATACCAATCCAATCAGAACCCTACATTATCTCTTCATCAGAGATTGGCTTTCTACAATACAGGCAACATAAGAAAGCAGTCTATGGGGCACTATCAGTCAATGCATGCAAAATATATAATAAGTTCTAACAAGCCAAAGAGCACAAGTTCAGTAGCAGAGAATAAGAGAACAGGACACGGCCTACCACAAAATAGGCAAAACAAGTCTCACACAGATATTAAGTTAATATGAAACAGAAGAAAGCCAAGGAGAGACTCAAAGGGTAGAGATAGTACAGATCAGTGTCTAAGTGTAAACATGAATTAATATATACAATTAAGTGATTATTATTGTATGTATATAAATTGTTAGAGGTAGGAAGGGAACTCTATAAACCAAAGAAAGAGTCATAATGATCCACACAAAAAAATTAACTTCTAAATATTCCACGAAGAATGCAATCTGGACATGGGCATGGCCATAGGAAAAATCAAGAAAAAGTGCAAAGGAATACTACTCTAATGAAACACATGAAAAAAACAAACCAAATACCCAACAAAAACACTTAGATGTGGTTGTTTATGTTTCAGCCAAATATTATCTAAAAGATTCACTAAAACATGCTCCTATAGAGCTTTGGATGTCATACATGCCTGGCAATGAGGTCAGTTGCTGCCGATGGCGAAACTCCTTCTCCTATTCCAACCTAGATTTGGAACACGTAAGAGAAAAGTTCAATAAGACAAGAAACAAATTTAAGCAATTTAACATTGAGTAAAGGAGCATCAAAGCAAAATGCAAAAGTGTATTATAAAAGAGAGAGAGACACACAGACTAAATAAGAAAGGGATAATCTCTAAAGTATCATCAAATGCTTATGATGCATGCATAACTTTTAAGCAGTTACAGATTCATGAAAAGACGTACACAAGTTGGACTGAAATACTAGTTCAATATATGGAGTATTGGAGAAGCTGCACATACCAAAACCCTTGACAACATAAGTCCGGGCATATATCCAGCAAGAAAAGGAAGAAGTGCTGTAGCCACTGACCATGTCAAAACTCCAAACTTAAGAACTTTTCTGCAAAATAAATACAAATAAAAAGAAAGGCATTAGGCCTGTATCATACAATTTGCACCAAACCCAAAAGACAGGTGAAACACTTGCAGTGCATTGGATCTCTAGAAAATTAATTTTACGCCATAAAACAATTAGTTTCTGGAGTCCTCCTTTCTGAATTAGAAAGCTAGAAAGAGTTGGGTGTCCATTACAGCATTGTCCTCAATCTTTAAAGAGACCCTGTGCATCTATTCAAACCATGAACTTCCCAAGTGGAGTCAGCCATATTTCCAGAAAAATATACCTTTTTTACTGCTTTAATCGATAGGATAATCATGGAGCAATCATTCAATTACATTGAGCTGAAACAATATCTTGTGCGAGAACATAAACTATGTTTACAACCTGTACATTTAAGCTCTAGAGGGGATGGATTACACGTGAAATCTATGGTTATAATGGAACTTTCTGCAGTTCTTATTGCCCAAAACTGCTATAGTTGAGGTGTCACATTTAGAGTTTAGAAAGTCAAATGGAAATGAAGTATATCGATGCACATCAATAAACATGGGATGTATCAGCATCAATGAGCAGAAAGTTAAGATCACGATCATATAAAAAGAATAATTTTTTCAATCTTATTGGAGGGGCTATTTGAATAGAGCAGATAAATTATTAGATTGCAATGACCTAACATCGATTTTTTTAAATCAGAAGTACCTCCACCTTTCTTTAGGCAATTTGAGCTCGTAAAAGTAAATATAGCACTCAACTCAAACACATAACACCTCAATGACGACAAGTTACATCAGCTATATAAATCTCTTCTTCTTTCCAGCTATGTTCAATTCTCGGATAAACTTCTTGTGATCGAAGATCATTCAACTAGATCTTAATCAAGAGTTAGCATTACTTATACAAGTTTAAGTAAGTATATAGGAGGAGGAGAAAAATAGCTCAAAGTGAAATTCTGCACAGGAAGATACTAATATAGCCCTCCTCATGCTTCAAAGGAATCTTTCCATTACTGCAGCTTAAACAAGAGGTTTCTCACTGCTGGGGTTTAGAAAAAGTAGTTTATTGATGGAAATGACATAGTCCTCTAACATGAATGACCATAGAAATACAGCGAGCAATTAAGAACTAACCTCCCGCCAAAAATCTTGGCAAGCCAACCTCCTGGTAATTGACTCAAAGCATACCCCCAAAAGAAGGATGACTGCACTAGCCCAGCCATTGATGCATTCCACCCAAATTGGTGTGACATAGGAATTATAGCAACACTCAAGTTCACCTACCCAATTTAGCAAATTGATCAAAACTAACTTAAGCCACAAACACAAGACCATGTAGCTAATATTAGCAACACCGTAATAATCACTCCTTTTTTTGTTTCAATCCGATAAGAAAAATTACCAAGGCCTATGAACATATCAAATTAGACCAAATACACTTACCTTGTCCATATTGCAAATGACGAAGGCAAGTGAAGTGGTGCCAATAAGCTTGTATCTCTGAGGAATATTCTTCCATGGAGGCCAATTCCAATCAAAACCCACTTCACTAGACCCAATATCATCCCCCAATTTCTGCTCAAAATCCAAACGTGAACCCCTCTCGGAGTCCAACTCATCAACTCTTTTTAGTCCAGTGAGTACATCAGGGACCCTCCCACTTTCTTTCACATTCTCTTTCTCTTTAAGACTACACCAAACCCTGAACGTCAAGCTGTTTTTAGAGTGTGATAAACGTAAAGAATTGGTCTTGAATGAGGTGGTCGTGTTCAAGAGTGAGGTTTGTGTGTTTGTGTGGTATGAGAGAAAGGAAAAGTTCTCTGCTTTGAAGGTCAAATTTGCCATTTTCTTTTCTCGAGGAGCAAAAAGTAACTATAATTTCTGGAAGTGAAGTTGATATAACAAGAGGAAAAAATGTTAGCAGCATATAACGTGTTAAGTTTCTGTGATGCTTAAGTGAATGGAAGCCATGGGAGACACCTTCGGCGTATCATTTACAAGGACCTGAGGTGGCCACGGAGGAAGATGGCTTGTGGCTGTTGTTAGTTAGACGGACCCACATATCTCACCTATCTATTTTATATTTAGAGCTTATTTATCTTTATGTATTAAAAGTAATTTTGAATAAATTTATTTTTATATATTTCAAAGTATAAAAATTCTCTAGTTCATTGTATTAATATAAAAAACGTATTTATTAAATACTTTCTTTGAGCCAGCGTCGAGTTTAGGTCTAGCTGTGAAGAAAAAATAAAGTTTTCTAGGGTTCACCACTTCCATCTTTATTTTATTTATCTTCACGCCTCTGATCTACACCATTTTACCAGCAGCTTCGGCAGAAGGAAGAGTTTTTTTTCTTCTCCTGTTGGACCCGCAAAGAACAATGAAAGTCTTACAGTACTTAATTAATTACCAAAGAGAGCTAGCTAGCTAGGTTATTAATCCCAGCAAAGCAAAAATATTTACCAGTCTCTCCCAATAGTCAACTGTGGTAATTTCTTATCAACTTGGCAAGCAATTTCCATGGCTGGTTTTGCTGACCTTGACTTTATATTATAAGGGATGGAGAGAGCGAAAGCTTTATTCAGATAATGTTATGGCAGAAGTAACATCCGAGTAAAATGCTTGTTTAATTAAGAACAGGCAAAAGGGCCATAAATATATTTTATTTTATTTTATTTCTACCCTTATAGTTTGCTCTCTCACGTTCCCATCTTTTGTATTCTCTGATGAAAAAGGTGTAAAGGGGTGAGAAAATTATATAAAAAAAGGATCTAAAATTAAACAAATTGAATTTGGTTCATATTTTTTTAAGAGAAAAAAATCCAAAGAGCTGGAATTTTTAAACTAAGCATGTTCATCCGTGCACGCATAACTGTGTTAGATCACATGGTGAACCGGGGCTCCAAAATCATGTTGACTTCAGGAATAGAATAGTGGATAGAGGCAGACAAAATTGCCATTCCCCATTCTTTGAACACAGCTACCAAAAAAAACAAAAAAGAGAGCTCAGTGAATAGATCCTAAGCCGCAGATAAATCCAAGATCTTCCTTTGCTTTACAATCTACTGGAACAGCTGAATTCTTCAGTCGAGGAAACACCCTTTTTGATAAAAACCACCTTTAGCGCGACCGAGGCAAGTAGTTTTCTGCAGCTTCTGGTGAGATAACATGGCTGCCAAGGCAGAGTTGATATCAAATTCAGTCCAAGAAATGGCTGTCGACGGGAAAGAACCACCGGCCAAGTATTTCTATAAAGGAAATGACGCTGGAGTCCTTGATGCTTCTGTTCCGTTGATCGATGTTCCAGTTGTCGATCTTGGTCTCCTTACATCTCCATCAACCAGTGCACGAGAGCTAGAGAAACTTCACTTAGCTGTCAGCTCGTGGGGCTGCTTCCAGGTCCTTTCTTTTCTGAACTCCCTCTTGATACAATGTCTATTTCAATATGATTCCAGCACCAGAAGGATAGCACATAAGATTTGTTGGTTATAATTGATACCAGTCAACTGGATTGATGAACTGATATTATTCTCTCATTTACATTATCTGGATTGAGTATTTTAGCCAGCCAAGTTTAGGTCCATCTGCATTTCAGGTTTTTTTTCTAATAACAAAACTTGACAAAAAAACTGGATAGTCAAGAAGACATCCCGGATTACATGATTCGTTGTGTAAATAAAATCGAACATGTAGATCTGGCTTACTCTCAAAGTCTTGCTTCATAATCAGAATTGATTGATTTCAATGTTCCATCAGGTAGTAAATCATGGAATGGCAAGTTCCTTTTTAGACAAAGTTCGAGAAGTAAGCAAGCGATTCTTCGCATTGTCGATGGAAGATAAGCAGAAATACTCGAGAGAAGCTGACAGCATTGAAGGGTATGGAAATGACATGATTCTTTCAGACCACCAAACGATTGACTGGACTGATCGATTGTATCTTACTATTAGCCCAGAAGACCAGAGAAAGATCAAGTTTTGGCCCGAAAATCCTAAAGATTTTAGGTAATTTAATCACGCTGCTACCAGATTATCCACTGGATTTTCAGTGTCAAGATAAGAATTGACATATCTACTGTGTCAAGACTTTGAGAGAAGTGCAAGCTAACTCTGTTCCTACCCATTGCTGCAGGGAAACCCTAAACGAATACACCATGAAGTTACAGGAGATGAATGAAATTCTCCTTAGAGCCATGGCAATGTCGTTGAGCTTGGAGGAAAGCTGCTTTTCAGACCAGTATGGAGAGCGACCACTTGTGACAGCAAGGTTTAACTTCTATCCTCCATGTCCAAGGCCTGATCGAATTCTTGGCGTCAAGCCACACGCAGATGCATCGGCAATCACCTTCCTCTTGCAGGACAAAGAAGTGGAAGGTCTGCAATTCCTGAAAGACGACGAGTGGTTTAGAGTTCCCATCATTCCACATGCTCTTCTAATCAATGTCGGAGATCAAGTAGAGGTAATTTGTTCTTCTACTTTTCAGACCCCATTTTTGTTATTAGCAGAAGCGAATGGCATTGCACTGTAAACTCCCTCCCCAGTTTCAGCTTTAGTTATTCATATTTCACCTCACAAGATTTAGGCAACACTCCATTACAGAGTATTTCAAGCAATTGAACCTAGAAAATAGGTTCACAATTGACAGACTTGCATAACTGGTATGGAATGATACACGCAGATAATGAGCAATGGAATATTCAAGAGCCCAGTGCACAGGGTGGTGACAAACACAGAAAAGGAGAGGAACACTCTGGCTGTGTTCTTCATTCCTGAGTCAAATAGAGAGATCAAACCGGCAGATGGGCTGATCAGTGAAACGAGGCCATGTTTATACAAGAAGGTGAAAGATTATGTTAGTATCTACTTTCAACACTATCAGCAAGGGAAGAGGCCGATAGAAGCAGTAAAGATTTGATTTTTTTCAATAGATATGACAAAAAAAACCATAGCAATCTGTGGTGCCGAGGTGCTTGTTACCTTACCTGGATTATCAGATAAAGATTGCCAAGCAATGTTTCTGCTTCTTGTTGGAACATGAAATTTTTCTTTGTATTCCTTTCACTTTAAATTTTATTGTCTGCAAAAGCATTGCTGATAATCTTTTTCCTATCAAAGAGAGACTAAAATCAAAATATCTCTAAGAAATGTTGATGAACAGTGAAGAACTGCCCTAAACATATTTCTATGAAGATGGTGTTAATGGAGTCCTAGACAGTTCTCTTCCTGTGTTGGAGATCCCTTTTATTGAAATAGGTCGCCTCGCATCTCCAACAACCAGCAGAGGGGAATTTAAAAACTCCACGCAGCTCTCAGCTCATGTGGCTGCATTATGGTTTGGTTTTCAATCACTCGTCATTGAATCCAATTTCTCTGTTGTGATCATGCTCATTTACTAGATTTTGACTTCCAATATGTGGTCAACACACTATGTTCCATAACTTTTTTCTAAAGAACTGGCTGGTTTGTTACGTTCAACAAATCATGGAATCACAAGTTCATTCTTGGACAGAGTACGCTCAGCTACGAAGCAGTTCTTTGCACTTTCAATGGAAGAGAAGATACAATGACTTTGATAGTGCGGTTTAAATTATATTTTAAAAATATTTTTTGTTCAAAAATATATCACAATGATGTTTTTTATCTTTTAAAAAATTATTTTTGATACCAACACATAAAAATGATCTTAAAACACCAAAAAATATTCCGTTGGACACATCTCTTACCATACAGACTCAAGGCTGGACATGCTTGGAAATTGTTGAGAAGAGGAACACAAAACTAGTAAAGTGAAATTTACCATTTTACCTGCCAGAAAAGATGACAAATAGCCAAAGAATTTTTCTGGCTCTTTTTATTCATGTAAACATCAAACGGAACTGGAAACAAAATCTGTCAAAGGAGCTCCTCTGACGAACAAAAATGGAGCTCCATAACAGTTACTCAAAACAAATGATACTACAAACCCGCCTACCTAAGAAAGGAAAAGGATACAACAAACAACAGGCTGTGAAACCAGAGAGAGTGAAATAACCTAAAAATTGCAGGAGATTGAACTTCACAAACTTCATACTAAGCAGTTGCTTGTGCAAAATCCCCTTTTCTTAACGCCAGAGAAAGGGTCAGTTTGATATTAAACTGGATTGTGCCTGGGATCTTCTCACATACTTGAACTTCTGCTAGTCCCTGAGATATTGTCACACTGGATCACTTTTATTCCTCATCTACATCACACGTCATGGAACCATCTTCATATACGCCTCATCTCGCCATCACTCATCGCCTCCAGCAAGTTGCGGAAATATTTTCAGCTAGGGGCTTAAAGACAATGTTTTGAGGATGACTTTCTTCACTGGTTGATTCGTTTAGCTGGAATTACCAAGTTGCCCAACAGCACAAAACTCCTATGACAGAGATAGATAACACATCATTAATAATTTTGCTTGCAAACACCTAGAAAATAAACAAGAAGAGAACTAACAATATGATTGAACTAAAATGTGATAGTATGACAGTGTTACACATTTCCGAGTTGTCTTTACAACTGAGTCAACATGAAAATCAAAAACAAGAGAGAGACACTGATAGAGGACCTATATTTTTATTAATCAACATTTAATAACCAACTTTCACAAGAGAAATCGCTATGAAGGACGTATTCGCTTCTAACAGAATGGCTCTTCTGTCATTAATAGCTCTACTTATAGGAATTCAAGTTTGATATTTCTTGTGGGCCATAATATAGATCCGAATCAGTTATAGATGGTGCGAAAGAGGAATTAAACTTGGAAATGATAAGCAATGACATGCCTTCGCCACTTACCAATAATGCTAAAGTACACAGATGTTAATTATTTTCAGCATTAAGAGTCTCTGAAGAAGAAGACACCAATGCAGCACTATTTTGAGAGAATTTTGCAACCGAAGGTTCCTCACTTAATTCTTGAGGATTCTCTGAACTCCCAAACAACTGCTTCCTGAGGACTCCATGCAACCGTCCAAACAGCTGATCCTTCAATGATTCAAAAGCCAAATCCAACCTCTCTAGCTGCTCCATTGCATTTACATTGTACATGAACAAACCATAGTACAGATCAAAGCTATCCCCAGCTGTATTTTCCACCAAATTCAACAAAGTTTCATAGCCTTTAGTGTTGATTGGAGTTGACTCCAATCCTAACTTTTCCAAAACCCGTCCCATGGTGTGTGTAATGAACTGTGATCCCGCAGCATGCCAATCATGCTCTGCACAAGACATCTCCACCATTCTGCATCCTTCTCGAGCAAAAATATCAAGAAACTTATTGCATCGTGATACTCTTGAACCTTCACTTCCAATCCTGACCTTGTCAAAAACAAACGCCAGCTGGTTCCACCCATTTTTACCACTTTCAGGTCCAAACATGGGATGAGTACAGAGAATATCAAAATGTGGTGGTAAATGTTGAAGAAAAAGATTCATTGGAAACTCTTTCACTGAAAGTACATCAACAAAAAGAGTACTTCTCTTCAGTCTCTGAAATGGTAGTGACTTGATAATCTTTTCTGTCGAGAGAATTGAAGTGCAAAGAACAATCACTTCTGGATGCTGTTCACAGAGGTCATCTGCATTAGAGAAATAAGAGACCCCCAGCTTTTGAGCCACATCAGAATAGTTCGCTCGAGAATAAGCTAAAACTGTGTGACCCTGTTGAACAAAGGTTTTTGCAAGGAACTGACCAAAGTTCCCAAATCCAACAATGGCAATCTTGAGCTTGGAGCTGTCATCAGAGCAGCTTGAATTCCCTGCCTCGTACTCGTATGTTTGGGCAGAGCCCTGAAATCTGAAAGGTTCAGATAAATTATATTAAAGATCAATCATTTGATTTTGGCTGTACAAACTATCCCACAGAGTGCAATTCCCCATCCCTACCCTAACACCAACCACCAACTGAGGACTTCTTGCTCCTTTTCTTTATCTTTTTTTTTTATCCCTGGTAAGTTGTGAAAACTACCGTATCATTTGGTACATTTGCACTCAGCGAACACAAGTATTCCAGACAAATAAGTGACACCTGTTTTTCTCTATTAGCAATTTAACACATGATGTCATGATGCAATACCATTAATTTTCTTGTTATTTTCGCATAACATTTGCATCTCTTGTCTAACATGAGAGCTACTTGAATTGATGGGTTCAAGCTTTAATCAAGTGAATGAAGTAGAAGAGATCATTACTCAAGTTTTTCATAACGTGTCAAACATTTTTGTTGGATCTCTTCACACCAGAATATACAAGCCCTTACAAGGTGATCTTCACAGTAGTCAAACAGCAAATTTTAATTCAAATCTTTAAACAAGTATAGCACAGGTCGCCTAAATTGTTAATAGGAAGCATCTATGACAGGCACAAATTATAGGAGATCCTAAACCTAATTACAAGTACCTTTCGCTTTTCAATCTTGAAATGGGAAACTAGAATGAGAATCAGCACTAAGAAAACATATCATTTCCATAATAAAACAACAAAATGGGAAATGCACAAGAGCACCCACATCACTTAATCTTAAAACCCAAAAATTTGCTTAAACACTTACCTCACAGATTCTGAACGAGATGATAATGCAGCGGCACCATTGAGGTGCCCTTTATTGTAATTCTCTTGCAAGACTTTACGACTCTCCGCATTCCCAAACAGCTGCTTCCTCACAACCTCATGTAACCTTCCAAAGAGCTGCTTCCTTAAATCCTCAAAGGCCAAGTCCAACCTATCCAACATCTCAAGCACATTCCTGTTATACATGAACAACCCGTAATACAAATCAAAACTATCCCCTGAAGTATTCTCCACCAAATCCAACAAACTCTCATACCCTTTAGTATTAATCGGCGTGGACTCCAATTTCAACATCTCCAACACCCTCCCTACAGTATGCGTTAAAAACTGAGACTCCGCCGCGTACTTATCATGTTCTTGACAACTCATTTCCACCATTTTACACCCTTCTCTTTCAAAAATTTCCAGAAACGTTTTACATCTTCTAGCTCTATTTTCCTCATTACCGATCCTCACATTCTCGTAAACAAAATAAAGACCATCCCACCCATGTTTTGCACTCTGAGGACCAAACATGGGGTGGCTACAAATGATATCAAAATCATTAGGCAATACATCAAGCAATAAGTTCTTAGCAAATTCTTTCACGGATAACACATCAACAAACAATGTGTTTCTCTTTAGTCTTTGTAAAGGAAAAGACTTAAGTACTTCTTCAGTTGAAATAATTGAAGTGCAAAGTAAAATGACATCTGGGTGTCGCTCACAGAGATCATGAGGGTCCAAAAAGAAAGAGACACCAAGGGATTTGGCTGCAAGAGAATGGTCTGATCTTGAGTGAGCGAGGACTGTGTGGCCTTGAGAAATGAGGGTCTTGGCGAGGAATTGGCCATAGTTGCCAAAGCCAATTAAAGCTATTTTTAAATCGTACGAAGAGGGATTTTGGGTTTGGGTTTGGTTTTTTGGGTTCGCTTTCGTAGTGGAGGAGGGACAGGACGATTGGTGGCGGAGAGAGAGGGTTGTGGTGGTCATGGGTTTGATCCTGGGACTGAAAATGAGAGATTTTGATGGTGGTAAACAGAGAGGGTCAGGGGAGGGAGCGAAAAGAGGAGGCTTTGGAGGTTGAAGGTGGAGAGAAGAGAAAGGGAGCATTTTTTTTTTCATCAGAAAGAGAGAAATGCCTCTCTCTTGCTTTGAGAAACAATGGAGTTCGAGTTTGAAGTGCTTTCTTTGGTCAAAAGACAGCTACGGGAGCTTTGTTCGAAATGTTTTATACTGTGTTTCTTCGGTTTCTGTCGCTGTGCCACGCTAAGTTGCTAGGAGTCATCACTGAGCACAAAGCCCATGGGCCTTTGCTACGTCCAGATTCTATCTCAATCACCAACTTTCTCAATGTTAGGCCCCTCTTCATTTAGTTGTGGGCTCCTCGTATGTCAAGCCTCTCACCCATTGTAAGCGTCTGGCTTTTTTGTATTGGGCCTGGATCTGGCTGGGCTGGCCTTTTTTATTGGACATAAATTTAAATGCATCAAAACATAATATTTAAATTATAACTTAATTTTTTCATGTTTCTACAATAAACATTTAGGTTTTTATGAATATTTTATCAGTTTTTGTAATTAATATGTAAAAATAAGTTCATAAATATTCAATTCATGTTTTTAATAGATATTTTACGTTTATTTTTTTCTCCAATAGCATACAAAAATACTTCAACCTTTTTTTATGTTTTTTTATTTGATTTTAATATAAGGATTTATTCTATAGAAAATTTCTTACAATTAAAAAACATGTTTTTGGTAAAACAATTGAGAGATATGATAATAAGTTAATGAGGTTTGTATTGAGGGGTTCATTCAACTAATTAAAAACGGGTAAGATTTTTTTAAAAAACAATACTTCATTTTTATCCTCAACATTTTTAATTAAAGACTTGGATAAGAAAATTGATCAAATTGATGAGATGGGATTTTAATTGAAAGTAACCTTTTTTTATCCTTATCTCAAATCATTTAGAAGATTTTCTTCAATTCTAATCATATTAAGAACCAAGAAGAAAAAATATGTTTTTTTTCTTCTAGAAAACTATATTGTCACAAATCACAAGGGATAAAATTAAAAAAACATTTATAATTTAATACATTATTTATAAAGTAAGAAATAGGAAATATAAGAAAAATAAGCTCAAAAATCAAAATGGAGGGATAAGCAAACACATATGAACCTCCTACACCTGGTTTAATCTCTAAAACCCGCAACTTGTGAAATCTTACACCTGAGATTAATCAAAAACCTTAATTCTCAATAATTTACTTTTTAAGGATGAAATTCCAAAAAAAAATATTAATAAGAAACCAATTAAAAAAAAAGATAAATTTTGATAGAAAAAAACTAGAGGATGAGTTTTGAAAAACATAAAAATAAAAATAATTCCAAATAAAATAAATTTCAATTAAAAGATTGATGACCAAATTTAAAAAATTAAAAATTATAGAGGGTTAAATTAAAACATATTTGTAATTCGATATATTATTTATAGATTAAAAAAACAACAGAGAATGAAATAGAAAGAAAGTATTGAAGGATAACCCAATAGAATCAAACCGTAAAATATAACAAAACTAAACTAAAAAATAAGAAAAAATTAGTTTAGAAAAAAGGATAAAACCAAGCAAAATCGATGAATCTCTTAAATTTGATCTAATTTCTAAAACTCGCAACCCATTAAATTTTAACTTGGATTCAATCAAGAAGGCTAATTCTCACCCATAATTAATTTTAAAGGACGGGATCGGTAAAAAAATATTAAAAAACTAATAAAGCAACAAAAACAATGAGAATACAATTTGATAGGGAAAAAAACAAAGAGGATGCAACTTTAAAAATAAAATAAAAATGATCTTAGATAAAAATAAACAATAATTAAAAGTACAATGACCAAGTTTTAAATATATAAAAAATCATAGTGTGAAATTAAAAAATATTTATAATTTCATAGATAAGCATTGACCATATCAATTTAATAGTTTCTTTGTGTTTTTTTTTTAAAGAATATTTTATTTTCTTATCAAGGTTTTCTATCTTTAATACATCTCGTCTTCTTTTTTTATTTATCAAAAAATGAGAAATAACATAAATTGTATATGAACAATAAGATTAAGTTATAAATGAATTTTAAAATAATAAAATATCGTTTTAAATATAGGGACTGATATGATTAACTCTAGCTTTTCTTATCTGTCCATGGAGCGAGGATGTGCCCCCTCTTTTTTTGTTTTTTTTTTCATATTCTCCAAACAATTTTTTTCATAAAAGAAATATAAGTTTCGTTTTCTCAATATATCATCTCTCTCTCTCTCTCTGTAATAATGTAATATTTAAACCGTCTAGTTCTTCTCTCAAATTGTCAACCCCTTAACGTGTCAAGATCAAGTTTCTAAATTTTTTCATGTCCTATTTTATTGAGGACAAACTACAAGTTTGTCCTCAAACTATTTGTTAGGTTTTGATTCGATTGTTGTCTTCCTAATTGCACCAATATTACCCTCAACAAACCCAAAACAGTCCAATTCCCTTCCCTCTACTTTCTTGTGAAATTTCACAGCATGGGTGAGTGCGTACATTGATTTCGGGGAAGAAGGTTGAGGATAGCATTGGCTGAATTAAGAGAAAAGGGATCAAATTAAAAGAAACCACATAAATGAAGGGTGCATTTATAGTTTTCGTGTGATTAAAAATGACACTTCAACTAGCAAGCACATGTTCTTACAGAGTCGTCTCTTGGATCCTCTCTGTAGCCAAGCATTTTCCCAGGTTTAGGCAAGCTATTGAGATATTTTGATAATTAAACTATATATTTCTACCAGTCTGATCACAAAATAAATGGTTTCGGGTTATTTTCATTAGGCTGGTGATCAAGGCGGCCTTGTAACTGGCAGGAAACATGGCAGCTGAGAAGATTACAAGTGATCACGATAACATTAATGCAGCCGCAGCTAGTATCCCGTCAGGACAACATCACCTTAACATCGAGCTCTTAGCAGCCTCTCAACAACTAGTTCCTACTGGTGATGGAGGTAGATAATATTTAAGTTGGATGTTTAATTATTATATTTCTTTTTAACTTTATACTGTGAGGGTTTGCTTTTTGTCATGGCCAGTAGAGAGGGGGGGGGGGGGGGGGGGGGGGGGGGGGGGGCAATTCGTTTTTTTGTTCTGCGTTTATTTCACTGCTCTGGATTGCGATGCTGTAGGTTTGTATGATTGTTCTAGTTTTTGATGTTCTTCCAATATTGGATGGATGCCTTGCTGCTGCTGCTGCTGCTAGTCTTGGTGTGATCATTTGATAATTAATGCATTATTTTCTGCTCATGATTGGTTCTTCCGGAAAGTATTTTGGAACCCTTGTTCTTAGTTTATCAAGGCCTCGTGTGATTTTAATTCGCAAAAAAAAGGAATAAAGAAACAAGAACTGTAATAATAGACAGTGACCTACTAAAGGGTGTGAGTGAAAATTTCATTTCTCCATTTACATGTTCGATTACCTGCATCTTACATGTTCGAAATAATGCGAGGCATTATTTTTCCATAACATCAACCACTGTATGTATGCCTAAAATCAAAACTATTTTAACTTGTTGGATCACCACTATTTCTTCTCGACAGTGGAAAGAAGTAGACACTTGCAACTGTTTCATGCCGCTCTGAGTGGTGACTGGGAAACAGCTGAAGGCATTTACGAGTCATTTCCAGGAGAAGTTAATGCTAGAATTACGAAGCGAGGGGAGACTGCTCTACATATTGCAGCTGCGGCGGAGCACACTCATTTTGTGAAACAGCTTGTTAAAAGGATGAGCGCAGAGGCTTTAACTTGTAAAAATGAGGCGGGCAACACAGCATTTTGCTTTGCTGCTATATCTGGAGTGGAGGCACTTGCCAAAGTCATGATGAAGACTGGACATGATTTGGCAATGACTCGAGGTAGAGAAAACCTTTTACCAATTTATATGGCAGCTATGCTGGGGCATCGAGAGATGGTGTCATATCTTTACGATGAAACGAAGGAGAGGTTAACAGATAGTGATCGCATAACGTTACTTGTTGCTTTGATCAACAGTGATATATTCGGTGAGCAATCTTTTCCATGTTTCAAATGTCTGGATGCAATTGCAATGCTTGATAGTTTGATACCATTTAGATATTAAATTTATTTTTCAAATGAAATCGAACTGTATTACCCTGAAACGTCTAATTTGTTTTCATATTTTTCAATTTTGTTATTCCAGATTTGGCATTGAAACTGCTAAAAGCACACCCCAGGTTGGCCTATGCTCGTGATGAACATGAGCTGACGGCGTTGCATGCATTGGCCCAAAAGTTTTGCATGCCTTCGAGCGTTGTCGATCGCAGTCCTCCAGAATTTTGGAATAAATTTCTCATCCCTTGTTAGTTCTCTGAGGCTCCAAATCTCTATTTCTTTAGAAAGAAAACCAATTAATCCAAAAATTTCAGCCAGTTAGAGAATGCCAAAGATCAACTTTATATCCTTATGATCATATCCATGAGCACTTTACACACCATTTTCATGGATGCATAAGTAGTGTTGGATTGTATAATTCAATTACACAAAATATTTCAAAATGATACTGTTCACTGGTTGGTGAACTCCATTTATATTTTAAGTCTTTGATTTAGAACTTAACCCCATTTCCAACGATTCATTTTTGTTACATTTAATTCTCAGTTTCAGGTTTCAAATTGGCTCGGAAGAAGAAACTTATGCACAAACAAGCACTTGACCTAATCCAGTACCTTTGGGAACAAGTTATACTGTTGGATGACGAAACAATTTCTTGTCAGATTGGCAAACCCTGGCCATTGATATTCACTGCTGCAGAAAGAGGGAACCTTGACTTTCTAACAATACTTATTCGCCTGTATCCGGATTTGATTTTCAAAGTTGATCAAAATACGTATAGCATATTTCATATTGCTATCTTGAATCGTCACGAGGACATCTTCAAGATGATCTACCAGATTGGTTCGATTAAGAATGTGATAACAATATACAAAGATGGAGAAGGAAATAATATGTTGCATTTGGCTGCAAGAGTACTGCAATCACCAAGTCGACTTAATGTTATACCAGGAGCAGCTTTGCAACTACAACACGAATTGTTGTGGTTCGAGGTGACTATATTCTCACTCTTTCCATCAAAAAAATACATTTGATTGGATCAGGTCATATGTGTTAAGCCAACCTAATTCGTCCATCAAATGTGGATCACATTATGATAAGATGGTCTTGTGCACGTGTGATTGAATGCTGCTATAATATTCTCCTTCTATATATATCTAAGTCTCTCTACATGATCATGATTTCCAGGAAGTGAAAAAAGTCGTTCAACCAAGGCACATTGAAGAAAAAAATACTCATGGGAAAACTCCAGGAGCTTTATTTATAGAACAGCACAAGGAAATGATGAAAGAAGGGGAGCACTGGATGAGAAATACTGCCGATTCATGCATGCTTGTAGCAACACTTATTGCCACTGTGGTTTTTGCAGCAGCTTTTACCTTGCCAGGAGGTAATATACAAGAAACAGGGACTCCAGTTTTCCTTGAGAAAATTGCATTCAAAATCTTTGCCATATCAGATGCAATATCGCTAATAACCGCTGCTTCATCCTTGTTAACCTTCTTGTCAATTCGCACTTCGCGTTACGCAGAACGAGATTTTCTTTGGTCATTGCCTAACAGGTTGATTATCGGACTCACAGCACTATTCATATCAATCGGGGCAATGATGGTAGCCTTTATCGCAGCATTTTTCATCGTTTTCAACGGTAGATTACACCGATATTCTATCCCTACTGCTGTCGTTGCTTCTTTGCCAGTTATTTTCTTCATCTGGCAGCATTATCGTTTATTCCTTGACATGATTGATTCAACTTATACGTCTCGGTCTCTTTTCAAGCCAAGTAAATCCCCGCTCTTTTCTAAACGAGTCAAGCCAAAGGTTGCTTAGCATACTTCAAATATACAAGTTGAATTGATTGTGTGCCTTGGATGTTCTACTTTTCATTATGTAAAAACGTTGGTGTAATAATTGTTAAAGATTGATCATGCTGATCCCAAGGCTGCAAACTGGAAGTTGAAGAACTGAAGACTGTGTTGCTGCGTAAATTAGATTAATATTTTTCATTTATTTAGTATTTAAGTTCATTTCAATAAGATCAATTGTTTGATCAAGATGTCTAGTGATTTACGAATTTCAGTTTATTTCCAATTAGAATTAGGATAGAAGAAGAGTTTGTAATTGATTAGAATTCTTACTCTTGTAATAGTTCAATTTTGTTTTCTATAAATAAGATCAAAGGGATGACAGTAACCTGAAGCAAAAATTCTGCCCTTATTCTGGAAATTAATTGCAAATTACACTTGCTTCACTTGTTCTTTAATTTTCTGCAAACTTAGCAGAAATTGTCACTGATTTAAACAGTGACAGTTTTTCTGGGCAAGGAACATAATTCCAGTCACTGATCTGAACAGTAACTGTTTGTGTTCATCAGATTTTTTCCAACAATAATTTACTGCGCTCACCAAATAGTTGATGATCAGTTTATTGTATGATATGCTACACCAAGATATTTTAATGGTATTAGTACAAAAAACGGAAAGTAAATCGCAATATTATAATTTTCCAAGAATGCTAAGAGATATCAATTTTCAAATCCTCCAAATCTGTGCTTCAATATATCAATTAGGATTTAGAGTTGATAAGAAAAGGTGCATGCAAAGCAGTAGTGACTCTGGCATGTTTCTGAATCAGTGACACCAGCATGATTTACTTTTCAGAAGCTTCGAGAACAGACCTGAGGCAGTAATATTAGCCTCTCAGAGCAACAAAAACAAACGCAGGTTGTAGTCGACGTGTGGCAGCAATAGTGAAGCTTTCTTGGTAGCAGCAAAAAACTGTAGCCATCATGCATTTCCATCACAGACAGTAGTAGCTTGTCCAACAGACATGGCAGCAGTAAATCCAATGGTAGTAAGCAAATTAAGATAGCAGACTTCAACAATTGATGAACGTGACAACTGCTTAAAGCAACAGCAAATCAATCCTTTAAAGTCTAATTAAAACTTAACAACAAACTAGTAGCAGCGCTTTGTGGAAGAAGATGATGACATCAATTTGTTGATAAATTAGAAACTCTAAAGTCTAGCAAAAAGATGCAACAACAATGTTCAGTCGAGTCCACCGACAACCTTTAGCAGATCACGACAGCAACAACTTGAAAATAGGGGAGTGACAACAGTTTTTAATTACAGGTTTAACAATATTATTCTCCAAGTTTTTTTTGTGATAAGAGATCTTCAAATTATTGGAGGGATAGGAAAGCTTAACAATTAGAACTAATAGTACATGATCAACATGCAGATCTTGAACATTATGATTAGCCAGATCAATACCAAAACTCTCACCTATTATTCCTTGGAGAGAGAGTCTCATTAGAAGTTTAAAGTTAAAAAATTATTTTGCTGCCATACAAAGAAAAAAAAACATTAAAGAAGATGAAAAGGAGTTTATTGGTTTCAATGATTTTGATAAGCCTAGAGTGCTTCGAGCATCTATCATAAGGATGTCTATATATGATGAAGGTATTTCACTATGTTGTATTAAAAAAAAGTAGCAATAAGTTTGTTTACGATGAAGAAGATAATTTGAATCTCTAATGATTTTAAAGAATTGTTCAAACAATATACAAGAACAAAAGTTGAATGCAAAGCTAGAACAATAATCTAGGAAGGATGTTGTTGTTCCAACTAAATATTTTGTTTGGAAAAGTTATCCTTCTATAAAAAGAGTTTTAGCAGTTGAAGACTTTTCTCCTCTTTGTGAACCCAATACTTCATCTCTCAACAAGGAAGAAGTTATTGTGTAAAAAATATGTTCAGGTCAAGATAAAGAAAATTTCATGACTAATTATATTAAGGGTAAAACCTCTATGAAAAAAATTTGAGATCTTTATGACTTCATTGTTGTTGAAGAGATAGAGCTGAAAGATTTGACAATATTGAAGGTAAACTACAAGAAAACATGGAAGCCTGAAAGTCAATCTTAGCTGGAAAAGCTATGAATTCAGTTAAAGATCTGAAAACATAAACATGGTTTGGAAGAATGCAATGAAAGTAGAGCATAGTGGTGAAACTATCTTTGTTAATGTTTGGTAATGATGGAATATGAACGACATCAATATTGTTAAGGCATGACGTTGTGAAAAGAAGGAAAAAAAATAGAAGAATGATGTTACTTGATATTAAAGGGGAGTGTTGGAGTTCAATATCATTTAGGATTTAGAGTATGTAAGAGTTCTAATATTTTTAGAACTCTATAATATTAAGATTATTATTCATTACCATAAAATTGGTTAATTCATATGGAACTATCGATAGAACATTCCGTCGATATTTAACTGTTAATATTACCATCAGAATGTTCGCGTAGCCATTTCCATCAACATTTACCAGCGGGTATTCCTCTCGATATTTTACCAACACCTTTATCAGTGGAAGGCAATTGTCGGTAATTGTCGGTGGTAAACATCGAAGGCATTACAGTGGGATTTAAAATTTATGACGTATGATGACATGACATTGTTTCCGACAGAAATATCAACAGTGTTACCAATGAAAGTATTTCATTGGTAAATACCGACTACGTAGCAAAGGAAATGTTTCGTCGATAACTGTCGATGATAAACATCGAAACTGGAGAAACTTATAAAAACAATCCATGAAAAACAATTCATGCCCCATTATAAAAGTTTGGATGATGATGAAAAAGAATATATTTGTTTTTTCTACCAGGAAAATATATCCAAACATAATCTTATAAATAATAAAAATAAAATGAGAGTGGAGAACCTTACAACGAGATACCACAAAGATCATAACACTTGAATCTATAATAGTTATGCCTTATATTAAGTCCCTTGAATTAAGACATCACTCAATTCTCCATAATATTGTCACAAATCAAGTTTACACAATCATACACATTGTATTCCAACACATTCAAGCGAAAACAGCTTCCTTGAATTAGAATTTTCATGGTTTTAGTGGTAAACAAAGAATGTTCTACATGTTAAGGAAAAAATGCAAATAAGAGAAAGGTGAAAAAAGAAAGCATGATAGAAACACATTTTATTAAAATATTACATCACTCTCGTAAGAGAGAAAATCCCATTGATTAGTAGACTCCATTCCAATTCTTTTAATACATGTCTATTTCTACACACTGAATAGAAGAATCACATCATTAACACTTACATAGGCACATACAGGAACCAACATTGGATTGTGGACTTGCTAAATATATATGAGACTAATTATGTTTCCCAACCAAAATTGTTGGCAATATTGTACTTGTAGAAATAACGGTTTCTCGGTAATTTCCAAAAAGTTGGATAAAAATTACTCAAAATATCACTATTACCGATGACTAAATCAACAGAGTATACTGATGGAATCACCGATAAAATGTTAACAATGGAATCACCGATGATATATTTCGACAATCACACCAACGAAATATACCGATAGAATTACAGACGATGTTTCCGTCGATATAATTACGGTTAGTGTTTTCATCGGTGAAGACACTGCCAATGGAGTCACCGACAGAAATTTCTGTCCGTAAAACATTTGATTCTGGTAATAATTTATTTGAGTTTTATTATTGTTAGGAGTTAGCTAGTTGATTAGTTTTCATCTTAGTTAGATAAGGATATATCTTAGTTAGATAAAGATAAAAAGTCTTAGTCTAAGTAAGACTTGTAAGGCTATATATACCTTAAACATTCAAAATCATGAAGAAAAAAAAAGCATAAAAAGACAATAAAGAGAAAGTGTTAGTTGCTGTATTTTTGTTATAGCAAAATCAACGTGAGTTTTGTTCAACAAAGTTGCAATTTATTATACTGAAGAAGGATGGTGAATTGGCATCAGAATAGGTTGGAATGTAGAAGATGGCTAGATTGATACCTCGATTGAAGGAAAAGCTGTCAACTCATGAACATCACAGCTTGTCACACCTGTTGAAAAAGCATCGGGAAAAAGGAAATGGCTCATAGCAAGATAAAGAAATGGCTCACAAGAGAAGAACAAGTGCTTGAGAATCGTTGAAAAGAATCTATATTTTTTTTGTGGGAGATAGAAGTTGTAGATGTTTGTACGTACTCCTGGTTGGTAATGAAATGAAATTTGTTCTCATGAGAAATCATTCCAGGCTAGAACTCAAGCTCAATCAAAATTAACTTCAACCAAAATTAACAAGCAAAACATGATATCAGAAAAACCACTGCTTAATAAGAAAAGGGAAATTTATACTATAAAAAAATTACATTTTTTACACACGAGAGAATAAATCCGAGCTTAGCAAACATGTTATGATACATTCACAGATTGAGTATGTTCAGGGTCACAAGGAACATATCCTTTTTATTATAAAAATAAAATACATACAAACCAGACCACATTCATATCAATAATCGACATTTGGATTTTTACAGGAACACCACTTGATGATTCTTGATTTTATGGAAGCCAATTATCGTGCAGTGACCCGAGTAACACCTGCAGAGAAAGATATTCAAAATAAAAAAATATAAAAAAGATAAAGACAATAGACAAAAAGAAAGAAAAGATTGAGAGAAAATTGTGTTTGGTAATGATATATATCTTTGTTTGGTTGAGGGTGAATAAGATAGAATAAAAAAAAAAAAAAAAAAAAAAAATATATATATATATATATATATATATATATAAGAATACCCTTGATATATATATTATTGTCAAAGTTAGAAATACTTTAGAAAATAATTAGATAATATTTTTTACTTTAGTTTATATTAAATATTGAAATTAATAACAGTTTAATAACCTAGTTACAAAACCTGGACTTGCCTGGCGGGTCAACCTAGGACCCGGCCAGCCTAGGGCCTGTACTAAATACTCCACGGGTAATAAATACTAACCATTTGCCGGTGCCTCTTCTTCATCAATTGTTTTCCATACGATGTCTTTCATCAATCTCTGTTTCTTTTTTTATTTATCAAAAAATGAGAAATAAGATAAATTGTATATGAACAATAAGATTAAGTTATAAATGAATTTTAAAATAATAAATTTCTAGTTTCTCAAATTATGAGGATTAATAATTATCTCTTTTTAAATATAGGGACTGATATGATTAACTCTAGCTTTCTCTCTTCTTAGTCTTTTTTTACTCATAAAAGGTCCCCCCCCCCCCCCCTCTCTCTAATCTGTAATAAAATATTTAAACCGTCGAGGTCTTCTCTCAAATTATCAACCCCTTAACGTGTTAAGACCAAGTTTCTAAAATTTTCCATGTCTTATTTTATTGAGGACAAACAACAATTTTGTCCTCAAACTATCTGTTAGGTTTTGATTTGATTGTTGTCTTCCTAATTGCACCAATATTACACTCAACAAATTCAAGTAGTCCAATTCCCTTCCCTCTACTTTCTTGTGAAATTCACAGCATGGGTGAGTGTGTAAATTGATTTCGGGGAAGAAGGTTGGGGATAGCATTGGCTGAATTAGGAGAGAAAGAATCAAATTAAAAGAAACCAGATAAATGAAGGGTGCATTTATAGTTTTCGTGTGATTAAAAATGACACTTGAACTAGCAACCACATGTTCTTACAGAGTCGTCTCTTGGATCCTCACTGTAGCCAAACATTTTCCCAGGTTTAGGCAAGCTGTTGAGATATTTTGATCATTAAACTATATATTTCTACCCGAATCTGATCACAAAATAAATGGTTTCGGGTTATTTTCATTAGGCTGGTGATCAAGGCGGCCTTGTACGTAATTGGCAGGAAACATGGCAGCAGAGAAGATTACAGGTACTGGCGATAACATTAATGCAGCCGAAGCTAGTATCCCGACAGGACAGCATCACCTTAACATCGAGGTCTTAGCAGCCTCCCAACAATTAGTTCCTACTGGTGATGGAGGTAGATAATATTTAAGTTGGATGTTTAATTATTATATTTCTTTTTAACTTTATATTGTGAGGGTTTGCTTTTTGCCATGGCCAGTAGAGAGAGAGAGAGAGAGAGAGATTTCTTTTGAACTTCATATCCATTTTCCTCACCGCATTCGTTTTTTTTGTTCTGCGTTTATTTCACTGCTCTGGATTGCGCTGCTGTAGGTTTGTATGATTGTTCTAGTTTTTGATGTTCTTCCAATATTGGACGGATGCCTTGCTGCGGCTACTGCAGCTAGTCTTGGTGTCATCATTTGATAATTAATGCATTATTTTCTGGTCATGATTGGTTCTCCGGGAAAGTATTTTGGAACCCCTGGTTCTTAATTTATCAAGGCCTCGTGTGATTTTAATTTGCAGAAAAAAAAAAAAAAAAGAACTGTAATAATAGACAGTGACCTCAAAGGGTGTGACTGCAAATTTCATTCCTCCATTTACATGTTCGATTTCCTCATGCAGATCAATTTGCAATGGATAGTTTCCGATAGATTCGCAACGGATAGTTTCCGACGTAACCACAGATTTGCATTGGATAGTTTCGTTGCTAATATTTGCTGTTGACATTTTTCTGTAATGGCACCTTACATCATGTAAACTATTAAGTATTATTAAAAAAATACAAGTCAATGATGCTTAATTGATGCGAAGCATTATTTTTCCATCACATCAACCACTGTGTACGTGGATGCCTAAAATCAAAACTATTTTAACTTGTTCGATCACCACGCACTATTTCTTCTCGACAGTGGAAAGAAGGAGACACTTGCAGCTGTTTCACGCCGCTCTGAGTGGTGACTGGGAAGCAGCTGAAGGCATTTACGATTTAGTTCCAGGAGAAGTTAATGCTAGAATTACGAAGCGAGGGGAGACTGCTCTGCATATTGCAGCTGCGGCGGAGCACACTCATTTTGTGAAAAAGCTTGTTAAGAGGATGAGCGCAGAGGCCTTAACCTATAAAAATGAGGCGGGCAACACAGCATTTTGCTTTGCTGCTATATCTGGAGTGGAGGCACTTGCCAAAGTCATGATGAAGACTGGACATGATTTGGCAATGACTCGAGGTAGAGAAAACCTTTTACCAATTTATATGGCAGCTATGCTGGGGCATCGAGAGATGGTGTCATATCTTTACGATGAAACGAAGGAGAGGTTAACAGATAGTGATCGCATAACGTTACTTGTTGCTTTGATCAACAGTGATATATTCGGTGAGCAATCTTTTCCATGTTTCAAACGTCTGGATGCAATTGCAATGCTTGATAGTTTGATACCATTTAGATATTAAATTTATTTTTCAAATGAAATCGAACTGTATTACCCTGAAACGTCGATCTAATTTGTTTTCATATTTTTCAATTTTGTAATTCCAGATTTGGCATTGAAACTGCTAAAAGCACACCCCAGGTTGGCCTATGCTCGTGATGAACACGAGCTGACGGCGTTGCATGCATTGGCCCAAAAGTTTTGCATGCCTTCGAGCGTTGTCGATCGCAGTCCTCCAGGATTTTGGAATAAATTTCTCGTCCCCTGTTAGTTCTCTGAGGATCCAAATCTCTATTTCTTTAGAAAGATAATCAGCCAGTTGGAAAATGCCAAAGATCAACTTTATATCCTTATGTTCATATCCATGAGCACTTTACACACCATTTTCATGGATGCATAAGTAGTGTTGGATTGTATAATTCAATCACACAAAATATTTCAAAATGATATTGTTCACTGGGTGGTGAACTATACATTTATATTTCAAGTCTGTGATTTAGAGCTTGACCCCATTTCCAACGATTCAATTTTGTTACATTTAATTCTCAGTTTCAGGACTCAAATTGGATCAGATGAGGAAAGTTGTGCACAAACAAGCACTTGACCTAGTCCGGTACCTTTGGGAACAAGTTATACTGTTGGATGACGAAACAATTTCTTGTCAGATTGGCAAACCCTGGCCATTGATTTTCACTGCTGCAGAAAGAGGGAACCTTGACTTTCTAACAATACTTATTCGCCTGTATCCGGATTTGATCTTCAAAGTTGATCAAAATACGTATAGCATATTTCATGTTGCTATCTTGAATCGTCACGAGGACATCTTCAAGATGATCTACCAGATTGGTTCGATTAAGAATGTGATAACAATATACAAAGATGGAGAAGGAAATAATATGTTGCATTTGGCTGCAAGAGTACTGCAATCACCAAGTCGACTCAATGTTATACCAGGAGCAGCTTTGCAACTGCAGCACGAATTGCTGTGGTTCGAGGTGACTATATTCTCACTCTTTCCATCAAAAAAATACATCTGATCATTGGATCAGGTCATATGCGTTGAGCCAACCTAATTCGTCCATCAAATGAGGATCAAATTATGATAAGATGGTCATGAGCACATGTGATTAAATGCTGCTATAATATTCCCCTTCTATATATGAATATCTCACAGTCTCTCTACATGATCATGATCTCCAGGAAGTGAAAAAAGTGGTTCAACCACGGCACATTGAAGAGAAAAATATTCATGGGAAAACTCCAGGAGCTTTATTTATAGAGCAGCACAAGGAAATGATGAAAGAAGGGGAGCACTGGATGAGAGATACTGCCGATTCATGCATGCTCGTAGCAACACTTATTGCCACTGTGGTTTTTGCAGCAGCTTTTACCGTGCCAGGAGGTAATATACAGGATAAAGAGGATGAAGGGACTCCAGTTTTTGTTGAGAAAATTGCATTCAAAATCTTTGCCATATCAGATGCAATATCTCTAGTAGCCTCTGCCTCATCCCTGTTAACCTTCTTGTCAATTCGCACCTCGCGTTACGCAGAACGAGATTTTCTCTGGTCATTGCCTAACAGGTTGATCATCGGACTCACAACACTGTTCATATCAATCGGGGCAATGATGGTGGCCTTTGTGGCAACATTTTCCCTTGTTTTCAGCAATAGATTACAGAAATACTCTATCCCTATTGCTGCCGTTGCTTCTTTGCCGGTCATTTTCTTCATCTGGCAGCATTACCGTTTATTCCTTGACATGATCGATTCAACTTATACGTCCCGGTCTCTTTTCAAGCCAGGTAAATCCCCGCTCTTTTCTAAACGAGTCAAGCCAAAGGTTGCCTAGCATACTTCAGATATACAAGTTGAATTGATTGTGTACGTGCCTCGGATGTTCTACTTTTCATTATGTAAAAACGTTGGTGTAATAATTTGCTGCGCTCACCAAATGGTTGATGATCAGTTTATTGTATGATATGCTACACTAAGATATTTTAAAGATATTAGTACAAAAAATGGAAAGTAAATCGCAATATTATAATCTTCCAGGAATGCTAAGATATATCAATTTTCAAATCTTCGAAATTTGTGCTTCAACATATCAATAACACAATCATCTATGAAGGATGTTGTTCCAATTAAAAATCTTGCTTAGAAAAGTTATCCTTCTATAAGAAGAGTCTTAGCTATTAAAGACTTTTCTCCTATTTGTGAATCCAATACTTCATCTCTCAACAAGGAAGAAAGTGTTGTGTAAAAAATATTTCAAATCTTTATGATGCCATTGTTGTTGAAGAGACAGAACTGAAAGATTCAGTTGACAATATTGAAGGTAAACTACAAGAGAACAGGTAAGCCCGAAATCCAATCTTAGTTGGAAAAGCTATGAATTCAATTAAAGGTCTGAAAACATAAACATAGTTTGGAAGAATGCAATGAATGCAGAGCATAATGGTGAAACTATCTTTGTTAATGTTTAGTAATGATGGAATACGAAAACAACATCGATATTGTTGAGGCATGAAATAGTGAAGAGAAGGAAAACATCGAAGGATGATGTTAGTTGATATTAAAGGGGAGTGTTGGAGTTCAATATTAATTACAATTTAGAGTTTGTTTAGAACTCTATGATATTAAGATTATTATTCATTACTAGAAAATCGGCTAATTCATATGGAAACTATCGACATAATTATTCCGTCGATATTTAGCTAATAATATTATTGTCAAAACGTTCGTGTTGTCATTTCAATTGGCATTTACTTGCGGGTATTCCTCTCGATATTTTACCAACACCTTTACCAATAGAAGGGTTCTGTCAGTGGTAAATACTAAGGGAATTACATTGAGATTTAAAAATCTATGATGTACGATGACATGACATTGTTTATGATAGAAATATTGACGGTGTTACCAATGAAAGTATTTTGTTGGTAAATACCGATGACGTGGCCAAAAAATTGTTTCGTCGATAACTGTCGATGGTAAACATCAAAAGTGAAGAAACTTATAAAACAACCCATGAAAAAACAATTCATGCCCCATTATAAAAGTTTGGATGATGATGAACAAGAAAATATTTGTTTTTTGTACCAGGAAAAACTATCCAAACATAATCTTGGAAGTAATAATAATAAAATGAGAGTGGAGAAACTTACAAGAAAATACCACAAAGAAAGATCATAACACCTGACTCTAGAATAGCTATGTCTCAAGTCAAGTCCCTTGAATTAAGCCATCACTCAATTCTCCATAATATTCTCACAAGTCAAGCTTACACAATCATACACATTGTATTCCAACACATTCAAGTGAAAACAACTTCCTTGAATTAGAATTTTCTCGGTTTTAGTGGTAAAAGAAGAATATTCTACATATAAGTAAAGGGGAATTTATACTTTAAAAAAAATACATTTTCTTACTAAATTTAAATTATTACTTTTCTTATAAAAATCTATTTTTATTTTCATATAAGTAAATAAAAATAATAGAAAAGCGCCCATGGCATTAATCAAATAATTTCATGTGTATGTATCTTTCTTTTAGTTTTCCATTTTAGTCATAATTAGCATTAAGTTTTTTTTATGATTTACTAACTAATATAATTTGTAATTTATTTTATTAAATGCACACATCAACTTTCCATGATGTATCATTCCAACATGCCGCATAGCACAGATATACCTGGCTAGTGTTAGCTAACAGGAGGAAATTGTTCAAACTAGATTCGTGGGCCAAACTAAGTTTTTGCTAAAATAAAAAAATATTCAGGTGATGGTAGAATTTTTAAATAAATAAAAAATGACAATAGTATCATTGACTTGATTAGGCTCAATAAACTTTGTTAATTTAATAATATAATAAAAACAAATAGGCAATATCATACATTAAAGTATCTGGGAGAAGACTTTTTTTTAGGTCTATGACACATTCAGAATAAAACCGAGCTTAGCAAACATGTTATGATACATTCATAGATTGAGGGATGAAAAACAAAAACATACAAACCAGACCACACTCATATGAAAAGTCGACATTTGGATTTTTACAGGAAAACCACTTGACGATTCTTGATTTTATGGAAGCCAATTATTGTGCAGTGACCCGGGAAACACCTGCAGAGAAGGATATCCAAAATAAAATCAGAGTGATGCATGCCGAAACTTGGCCATCCTAAAGTTAAAACTGTTTTATTATTATTATTATTATTATTATATATAGACAATAGACAAGAAAAAAAAGTTGGAGAGAAATTTGTCTTTGGTAATGATATACAAGATAGAATTACTATCTTTGTTTGGTTGATGGTGAGTAAGATAGAATGAAATATGTATATATATATAAATAAAAAAATTACTTTTTTTCTTAAATGTCACCGGTAGTTTTTATAGATATATTTTAGGGATAAAAAATAGCATCCCCTATGTGCCTCTTGTTATACAAGTACAAAAATTTACTCTAAATTTATCTCTAAGAACAAATTTATTTTGATGTCTATATCTTTGTCTCTTCAACCAAACATATTTGTTTTGCCCGAAATAGTAAAAATGTTACCTAAAATTCAAATGCTAAAAAAATGGACAATAATTTCCTACTTCCATTTCATGCACTCATCTAAAGTCTTAACTGCAATAACTTTCATATACTTCTCTCATTCACATAACATCAGCCTAAAACATCTAATGTCATTTCCCCTCTAATTTTTATTTAATTACACTTTTTTCTTCAATAATTTCTTCCTTCTCATCATAATACTCCACGGGTAATAAATACTAACCGTTTGTCAGTGCCTCTTCCTCCTCTTCTTCATCAATTGTTTTCCATACGATGTCTTTCAGCCCAGTTGAAAGGTTCTTGTAGAACTGTCATTCAAGCCAGAAGATTTCAAAATTACACCTTATAACAATTAAAGAAGAAGAAAGAATTGACTGGTAACATAGAATCGGGAAAACAATGCCAGTGGAGGGAGTTATATATTTTATGGCCTGTTGGATCCACCCAACAAGACCAGACACGAATCTCCATGAGATTATAAGACGAGGAAAGCAAGCAAACCAATTTAGCTTCACCTTATTCTTGAGCTAAAAATGCTATAGTTAGCTTTTTTAATTTGCCTGTGCCTGGAAATAATTTTAAATTCAACTAGGCCTAGAATGTTTAATATCATAAGCATTTTTTTTCATTAATAATAAAAATAACACTTGGAGGGTGAAATGTGGAAATCTGAATCACATGTTGTAGTTATATACTAGTTTTTGGCATCAATGTGTATACCACCAAACATGGTTGGGTATCTCACATACCCCTCCCAGTCCATGGAAAAAGCTGAATCACACATGATATACTCTTATTGGCTATGCCATCAACTGTGGTTGGGTATCTCACAAAGCCCTCCCAGTCCACCCTCCCTATTTTCCAAAAGGGTCACTTGTCATAATTGTTTTTGCATGAAAAATGAAAGAAGCAGACCATCAGGCCACGTACTTTTCAAGATTAGATCCATTCAATTTGCAGCCGAACCAAGGGTTACACACAAGACCTACTACACATGCACCGACCTGATTGACGAAAAAGAATACAAAGACCAGATGCTTTTTTGAAGGAGGAGAAATTATTCATTACTGTTTTTATTGCCATAAGAACACCGATATTTAAATGACTACCTTATGAAATTCCAGGGTATCACCACCAGACTTGCGAACTTCAACCATGTAAAGAGAAGGGGCCACTTCAAAGATCTGAAAGAGCAGGAACTATGTTAAGACCCAGCTCAAACACAGACAAGTATATCAGTACAGATTTCCTAGAGACTTACCTCTGTTGAAATGGATAAACGACCCTTGCGTCCATCCTTCTCCCCTTGAAGCTTTAACTGTGATTTGAAATAGAAGAGTTGTTTCAGCAGAAACAATAATTTAAAATTGACTGAACAAAATCAAATTTCTGAAGGAATCCTGTTTGCTCACACACAGAATCAGGAGTCCACTGAACCATATAGAAAAAGTTCGATAATTATAAATCAATTTACTTATGAAGGTGAAAGGAACAGGAGAAAAAAATAGAAGTTAAATTTCATTCAGGTATATTAAGGATTCCAGTTTGGAGGTAGCTCTTGAAAGCCATACAGAGATCACACAAGTTGGAGGTAGGAAAACCACAGGAATCTTGCTAAACATTAACTAAATATTCCACCAAGAATTCTCATTTATAAAAAGGGTGAAAATTATCAAACCTTAAAGTTATTTTTCTTTACATCGAAACCCAGAGGCGCTGCTGCAGATTCAATTTTTGAGATTATCTCGCTGGCCGAATGTTTGGAAGTGAATCTCGTTTCCCGTTTAACAAGTCCCTGGTTGCCAAAGGAAAAGAAAGTCTCTCAGGTTTGTGGTTGTGAAACTCAAAGATAACTACACATCCAAGGATGTGGTCACGGCTTGTTAAACTCTGATATTTCAAAACACACACTGGGAGACAAACAGTAATCTGATTTTTGCTTGGCAATTATTTCACAAAATTGATAATGCTAAATATCAGAACAAATATCAACTATAACATTCTTTTAAATGATAGAAAATCAAGGTCTATAATGAACACTACAGTAGGAGTATTCAACCCTTAATCCTTGGTAAAATTATAATTTGAGAAGATTTCAGAATAAACAACTATACCAAACCGTCAGGCTCTCTCAAGTTCCAACATTTTCCAGATTTTGGTTTCATTTACATAGAGCAACAATGAGTTTAAAACTTGCCATTTGTTTCTCAAAAAGACTACTAAGGTTGAGACCCTGAGAGGTAGAGATAAGTTCAAACGCATTCATGGTTACAGGAGCCATAGGCCCTATAAACCCTTCTTCTCGCCTCTCCACAACAAGGTTTTGAGAATCCTGTTAACCACGAGAAACATCAATTACAAACCCACAGGTGGTGTACTAAGTTTGGAAGCAGGATGCACAAATGAAACACATGAATTACCATTGATTCGTTGAAGATAGAGTCCACATCATCGAGGCTAACATTAGCCTTCTCAAAAGTAGGTGGCTTATATCCTTTCTTAAACCAATCATTTTCAATAAGCTCGGAAATGGTAATACGCTGTTTCATAACATTAGCATGTACAGTAAGACAAATACCTAATATAATATGACATCCTTTCTAGAGAAGGAAAGATGTACAATAAATTTATACGAAAAGAAGAGGGGGAACAAACTGTCAAGGGATTAGGGTCCAGAATTCTTTTGATTATTTTCTTTGCACTTGTGGAGAACCATGGAGGACATGTGAAGTCAGCCTTGAATATCTGCAGACGCAAAGAAACCACATTTAGCCTATGCAAAATACAATAAAAGCACCTTCCTTTTAGGCGATGCACTATTGCCACTTTTAGCTATTTTACACAGCAACTGAACAGGTTTACCAGAGCAGATAAGCAGAAAGGCTCTGATTTCAACCATGGGTCCATGATTTTACAAACCAGAATCAGATATCAAGCTGCCACTTGATTAATTTTTTAGAACATGCTCTCAGATGTAGCAAATAGCTTGTAAGAAGATGTCAATGACATTAACAGCAGTGATGATCATGAGAATTTGCAAGACAATCAAAGCCTGTTCATGATTGGGTTTTCTGAAAGCTCCCTGAAGCTCATTGTGTACATTGAATGAGCCAAACTCGAGTAGAACTTAGGGTCATTTTTCCAATCATACTTGCCTTGGAGTAGCTCCACCCAGTACAAAATTGATTAATGAACTTGTGAAATTATTGTCAACTTTCCAATCATAAGAGTTGATAATTGTTAAACGTTTTCATAGATTAGATTCTGAGAGGGTTTTAGTGATCTAGAAGATCTTTTCTGAGCAACCATATTCAGGTAAACATGATAAAATTAATAGGCAAAAAAATTGAAACTTGGTGCCGTTTTCCTCTATAGAGGGAACTTCATTTCCCCAACTCTAGCATTTTATACAATTACAACCAACAAACATGAAGATGGGTGTCTACAACAATGCAATGAGAAAGAATGACAACAATCACCTTTTTGTATAGTGCCATAAGGTTGGATTCCTCAAAGGGTAAGTACCCAGCCATTAAGACAAAAAGAATCACACCACATGACCACAAATCTGCCTTGGCACCATCATAGCCTTTATTGTTGATCACCTAGAAAAGTTAAACACCAAACAGTGAGTATAATAACATATATGGTCGAGGCATCGAGAATTATTGACGGCACGAAAAGTTACCACACCTCCGGAGCAACATAATTTGGTGTTCCACATGTTGTGTGAAGTAACCCATCTTCCTAGAAGGAGAAATAAACGATACACAATCAGGAAATCTTCTGGAATGAAGCGAAAATAATCAATGTTTGGGCAGAGTTCTAGGGTCAGAGGTTAACATACTCTAACTTGCTGAGGTAGTGCACTCAATCCAAAATCCGAAACTTTAAGAACCCCACTTGCATCCAATAGCAGATTCTCAGGCTGCAGATTTAAAACCAGGTGTAAAAAACTTAGTTCATTACCAATACTTCTAAGAGATTGATCCGTCAGCTCAACTAAAGAGATTTGTGAGGGTCATTGTCATTTTAACATTAAAATAAGAATAAAAGCAACAAACTCACACCTTTAGATCTCTGTGGCATACACCTCTGCTATGGCAATAGTCCACGGCATTGATAAGTTGCTGGAAATACAGCCTCGCTTCATCCTCTTTCAACCTCCCTTTACTTGCCTAGCTCAGGAAAAATAGGAAAAAATAAATAGTCTTGTCATTAACATCAACATGCAGAATAATCCGACACATCAATTTTCAGACATATTAATCTTACAATCTTGTCGAAAAGTTCACCACCCGTCACAAATTCTAAAACAATGTATATTTTGGTCTTGCTCGCCATCACCTACAACAACAATACTGCTGCAAGTTATTAAAACAATCCCGACAATAGCATAAAAAGAATAAGAACAACTTGCTAATAAAAACAAAATCCAACCTCATGCATTCGGACGACATTCGGGTGCCTAATTAATTTCATTGTTGAAATCTCCCGTTTAATCTGCAATGAAAAAAAATTTATAGCAAACGATCAGTCTCCCTAGTCAAATTGACTTTTCTTTCTTCTTTTATTTCCTACAACTAACAGCTCTATATTTTCACTTTCTCGGTGACCAAACATTAAGAACTAACAACGAAAACAAATCATGAACTAGAATTTGAATTTGATAAAATAAAACTTAAGAATACACAGAATTTTAAGAGGATAAAAAACAAAAAAAGAAAGAAATACCTGACCGATCATTTTGTGTTTGAGAACTTTCTCTTTATCGAGGATTTTAATAGCAACATTCTCTTTCGTCTCAACGTTCCTAGCGAATTTCACCTTCGCAAAAGTTCCCTCTCCCAGAGTCCTTCCGAGCTCATACCTCCCCACACGTGTCCTGCTTCCGCTTCCACCACTTCCACCACTTCTAGAAGAAGACATTCTCTCTCTGGAATCAATCAAAACTCCTTTCTTTTCCCTCTCTTTCTCTCTCTAAAACTGAAACTCCTGTTTTTATTTTTTATGTATCAAGCTCTCTTCTTCTTGCATGGTTGCCATACCTGAGACTTGGCTACCCTCATCTTTGCTTCTTCTTCTTCTTTTTTAATTCTACTTTGAAAAAAAAAACTTAGAAAAAAACTACAAAAGGAAACAGCTCAGTTTATGATGGAATCGAAAAGGAGAAAATCGATAGAAAAAGAAAATTCATAAATTCTGATGGTCGGATCAGATATCAAACCCATAAAGTCAGATAAATCGACGGAGAAAATACTGTAGAAGATATTTTTTTTTTCTTTTTTTAAATGAAGAAGAGATTCTTCATGCAATCAGGGATCTCGAAATTGCAGAACCAAAAACAAATCTTGTAATCAAGGATGAAGGTGGAAGAGAGTTCGAGAGAGAGAGAGGTGATCAAAATCCAATAGTAGTGGAAATAATTAAGGCTTCGGCTATGACGATAAAATCAAAGTCAGCTCATTATCAACCCGGTCCAGAAACAAACAATTTATCAGTATCATCCTATTGTCTTCCACTTTCTCAATTTAACACTTCTATCAATTTTTGCTGGAATACGTTTTGTTATGTGAAGATAACAAGAAATCAATTGGTTATAATTTGTAACTTTTGACCGCTGACAAATTTATTTTTTTAAAATTGATATCTAAATGTTAAAAAAACATTATAAATAAATAGAATTTTAGATATTTATTAATAAAAAGCTTATATAATTGTTAAATAATTAACCAATTATGTAACACGTATAATATTATATATTGAAAAAAAGTATTTCATTAATGTTTGACAATTTTCATTGAAAAAAAATGTGTGTAAAATAAAATAAAAATATAATCTGATTTTAACAGACTTGGAAAGAAGCACCTAATGAGAGACTTCTTAAGCACGGAGGACTCAATTGCTAACTCTTTTTTATTAGGACTTCATTAGTAATAGAATAATATATTAGGTTCTGTCTTGCGGGTTTCCTCAAAATCAAAGCGGGCGTTAATTTATAATTTCCAGATTACGAATCTAACCCTGTTGAAGGCAACGATCCCCGTATGACTCGGGACCGTTTTGGACATTTAAGCAATTCTTGTGGGGCCCTTTGTCAGTTTAAGGTTTCAACTGGACAGGGCCTATTCTACGACATCATCACCCGACCTGACCTGGACTGCCGGCCGAATCAGAGGCCACAGTTGTGGGTGACGTTCCAGTAAGGCCGTTGGATTAAAATCATGCGCATACGAACGATTGGATGGAATTTTGGTAGTTTGGATTCCCTTAATTTAATATCAATTAACTCAAGACGCACGGAATTCATATATAAACTACAGAAGTATCTGTTTTCTTTATTATTGTTTGAGTCAGACACCTTTTATTATATGTTTGGTATGCTGGTATAATATGCTTTTAAAAAATATTTTTTATTTAATAATACATTAAGATAATTTATTTTATTTAGAGGGAGTTTTAAAGTGTGACAACCTATATTTTTGCGTATTATAAATTAAAAAACTAGATTAAATTGTTTTGTTCATCTTAGTATTTTTTATGAATTTGATATGCTGATATAAGAAATTATAAATCTAAAAATAACTATTTTAATACACTTTAAAAAAAAATACATGGTAAATAAATACTAAAAAATATAGATTAATAAACGAGTAGAATTCTTTAATATTGAAGAATCAATCATTATCCTGTGACGTTAAAGAGCACGTCGTCCATGGAGGAGCTATCATGAACATGGAAATTGAGGATAAAGGCAGCTATGTTACGATATTGAACATAGTGGGCATGCATTTGCATATCTCTTACAATCATGTCCTTGCAAAAATCAATTTAATTCTTTATTAAATCAACTTTAATTTAGTGCCACTCTGAAATCGAGAAATCCTTCAGATTTCTTAGCGAGCTTTGATTTTTATTTCTATTTCTATTTTATTTTATTTCTTATTTTAGCAAAAACAAGTTTCCATTAATTACGATTCTAGATCTAAGATATATTCATCAATAATATTAATTTTTATGAAGTAATTTTTATAATCATGTCATTTTATTTTTTATTTTAAATTAAATTTTTTTAGATGTTTTTAGATCGTTTTGATGTGCTAATTTCAAAAATAATTTTTAAAAATAAAAAAATATTTTAAAAAATAATACTCCTGAAGAAGATGTTGGGCAAAAACCAAGTACAAGTAGCTTCAAATCAAGCCTGGCTTACATGCCGTTCAGAGTTGGCACCAGACTACAACCAAATATATTCAGGAATTGAAAACAGGAAAACAATTCACGCAAAACAAGAACGCATGCATTTTCTTACAGAGAAAATGCATTCTGTAGAATAATAACATATGGATGTTAAGCTACCTTTGCCTTCTTGGAAAAGAGAGGAGATTTGTTTGGCTTGAAAAGTGACCGAGACGTGTAAGTTGAATGGATCATGTCAGCGAACAAACGGAAATGCTGCCAGATGAAGAAGAGAACCGGCAAAGAAGCAACGGCAGCAATAGGGATAGAGTATTTCTGTAATCTATTGCTGAAAACAAGGAAAAATGTTGCCATAAAGGCCACCATCATTGCCCCGATTGATATGAACAGTGCTGTGAGCCCGATGATCAACCTGTTAGGCAATGTCCAAAGAAAATCTCGTTCTGCATACCGAGAGGTTCGAATTGACAAGAAGGTTAACAGGGATGAAGCAGAGGTTACTAGCGATATTGCATCTGATATGGCAAAGATTTTGAATGCAATTTCCTTCAGGAAAACAGGAGTCCCTTTATCTTGTAAAGTACCTCCTGGCACGGTAAAAGCTGCTGCAAAAACCACAGTCGCAATAAGCGTTGCTACGAGCATGCATGAATCGGCAGTATCTCTCATCCACTGCTCCCCTTCTTTCATCATTTCCTTGTGCTGTTCTATAAATAAAGCTCCTGGAGTTTTCCCATGTGTATTTTTCTCTTCAATGTGCCGTGGTTGAACGACTTTTTTCACTTCCTGGAAACCATGATCATGTAGAGAGGCCGTGAGATATTCATATATAGGAGAGTATTGTAGAAGCATTTAATCACATGTACAGATGACCATCTTATCATAATGTGATCCACATTTGATGGACGAATTAGGTTGGCTTAACGCATATGACCTGATCCAATCAAACGTATTTTTTTTATGGAAAGAGTGAGAATATAGTCACCTCGAACCACAACAATTCTCGCTGAAGTTGTAAAGCTGCTCCTGGTATAACATTAAGTCGACTTGGTGATTCCAGTAATTTTGCAGCCAAATGCAACATATTATTTCCTTCTTTATCTTTGTATGTTGTTATCAAGTTCTTGATAGAACCAATCTGATATATAATCCTGAAGATGTCCTCATGGCGATTCAAGATAGCAATATGAAATATGCTATACGTATTTTGATCAACTTTGAAGATCAAATCCGGATACAGGCGAATAAGTATTGTTAGAAAGTCAAGGTTCCCTCTTTCTGCAGCAGTGAATATCAGTGGCCACGGCTCTCCAATCTGATGAGAAATTGTTGCATCGTCCAACAATACAACTCGTTCCCAGAGGTACTGGATTAAGTCGAGTGCTTGTTTGTGCATAAGTTTCTTCATCCGAGCCAATTTGAAAACTGAAACTGAGGATTAAATATAGCAGAATTGAATTGTGGGAAATGGGGTTAAGTTCTAAATCAAAGATGTAAAGCATAAATGCAGTTCACCAGCGGGTGAACAGATCTGATAAATCAGTAACATTTCGAAATATTTTGTGTATCGAGGTATGCAGTATATCACTTTTGCAAGAAAGTTGGTGAATTTAAATGTCAAAATTACGATAAATTTCTTTGTGCATTGTTTATAGGATTGTTGGATGCAAATTTTAAATATTGAAGATAAAATGAGAAAGTGCTGACTGCTTGTAACACAGAAGTTGCAAGCTTGAAGAGATGCATCCATGAAAAAGATGTAGAAAGTGCTCATGAACATGGTAAAGATACAAGGCTAATCTTTTGCATTTTCTAACCAGCTGAAGTTTTTTGACTGGTTTTCTTTCTAAGGAAATAGAGATTTGGAGCATCAGAGAACTAACAAGGGTTGAGGTTTTTGTTGAATAATCCTGGAAGACTTTGATCGACAGCGTTTGAAGGCATACAAGACTTCTGGGCCAACGCGTGCAATGCCGTCAGCTGATGCTCGTCCCGAGCATGGGCCAACCCGGGATGTGCTCTTATCATTTTCCATGCAACATCTGGGAAGAAAAGTTTCAAAAATATGAAAATTAGTTAGATTTTCAAAGGCTCACGAACAAGTTGTTTCAGGATTGAATGTTGAATTTCTCGATCTTCTGGGTTCGTAGTGGCAATCACAAGCTAAAACAGATTGATTTCATTTACGAAAATAATCAAAATGATAGCAAACCATCAAACATTGCAAACGCATCCAGATACTTAAAACATAGAAAACATTGCTCACCATACATGTCGCTGTTGATCAAAGCAACGACCAACGCTATGCGATCACCTTCGGTTAACTGCTCGTTTGTTTCATCATAAAGATATGAAACCATCCCTCTGTGCCCCAGCAGAGTTGCCATGTAAATTGGTAACAGGTTTCCTCTACCTCGAGCCATTGCCAAATCGCGTTTTTTGTCCATCATGACTTTGGCAAGTGCCTCCACTCCGGATATAGCAGCAAAGCAAAATGCTGTGTTGCCTGCATCATTTTTACAAGTTAAAGCCTCTGTGCTCATCTTTCTAACAAGCTGTTTCACAAAATGAGTGTGCTCCGCGGCTGCGGCAATATGTAGAGCAGTCTCCCCTCGCTTGGTTATCCTGGCATTAACTTCTTCTGGAAATAACTTATAAATTCCTTCAGCTGTGTCCCAATCACCACTCAGAGCGGCTTGATACAGTTGCAGGTGCCTTTTTCTTTCCTCTGTCAGGAAGAAGTAGTGGCGTACAAGTTAAAATAGTTTTGATTTTATAGAAAACTATTGAAAAAGTCACTGCAGAAACTCCCCCCCTTCAACTGGGCCATTGCAAAATGCAAACTTCCAAAATATAAAGTTAACAAGAACTATAATTAAACATCCAGGTTAATAAATTACCTCCATCACCAGTAGGAGGTGTTTGAGCAACCACTACGATCTCGATATTATTGTGAGGCGTCCCTCTCCGGGCACTATCTACAGTTGCATTAATGTTAACGCCATCTGTAATCTCCATTGCTGCCATGTTTCCCAATTACAAGGTCTTGATCAGCCTAAGAAAAACAACCAAAAACCATGTATTTTGTTGTCAGAACAGATGGCCCGAGTAGCAATATAAAGCTTAATGATAAACATATCTCAAGGACTGACGTCGGACTTGGAAAATGTTTGGATACAGAGAGGAAGCTACGAAGAAATGGCTCTGAAACAGCAAGGAAAAGGAGACGAAAGGAACTCTGTTTCCTACAGTTGAACTTCTGGTTGGAAATTACCTTTTGTACCCCTCATGACACACCCACCCATGTTCTTGATCATGTAAACCTAAGACCACGGAGATAGGTCATGGGGTTTGATCATGGAAATCAATTAATTGATCATGGTTAGGAGAAAATTGGAAAATAAATTAATGAATGGGGGGTCCCTGATTTATCTATATATAATAGCTTGTGTACTCCATCTACGACTACTGGTAGGCAGAGATCAAAATACTCCTCTCATAAAACATTTTATTATTTTGTATTATTGTTGCTGCCTGCAATTGAGAATTCATTTAATTTCAGTACTTGAGTAACAATGACTTACCAGACAAATACATTACCAGACAAACACTAAAACTCATAAAACTTGTGCTCATGGAAACAAGACTAAATAAGTTATATACAAATAAATAAATTGTGATATAAAGGGTTTCATTTTGTTTGATTTAAATGTATTTTAGATCAACTTATGAATTTTTTTTATAAAAAAAAAAAACAAATTGTTCTCGAGTATATACTTTTTATATCAATCAGATAAATTTAATGTTTTTTTAGCTGTTGATTTTAATATTTAAATTTAAATACAGTATAAGAAAAATTAACATGCAAGAGTTTCCTATGTAATTTAAGGGATCAAGAGTAACATAGAGGGAAGAAATGGGATTGTTTTTGTGTCGGTTAAGGGTAATATATATTGATGTAATTAGGAGAAGAACGACGTTATTGAAGCCTCGTCCATCGCAAGTTGTCAAGGTGTTCCAAGGCAAGTTGACATAATAGTAATAGAGAGAAGTCTTCGTCAACTTTAAATATTGATAATTTAATTACACAAATAAATAAATAAATAAAGGAAAGTCGTATTCCTTTTATTTATAAAATACTTTGGAGAAGATCAAAAATAGTGGGCGTCCTCGATCATGGACAGTTAAGAGAAACTGTGAGTTAATTATATTAGTACTCATTTTTTGAAATTATATATTTATTTTCCATATTTTCTTAAATCAATTTTTAACTTAATCTTATTTTTATTTTCATGCACAATTTTTTTTGATAGATAAATAAATAAGAAAAAGAGAAGCAAATAAGGTAGAGAAAATTGATAAAAAAGAAGAAGATATTTTCTAAAAGAAGGAAAAAAATATTAATAAAACTTAAAGATTTGAATTTTCATGCTGATTAAAAAATAATTATACAATATAACAAGCGTACGTTATATGAAATATTTTTCTGCTCATAAAAAAATTCAAAATTAAATAATCAATATTGAGCTATTTTGGAAATTACTATATGCATGTCAATAAAAAAAATCTAATGGGTTTTAAATAAAGAAAAATTGAATTTACTTGGTGTCCATTAAATACACACAATACAATAATGTAAATAAAAAAAATTATATTTTCTCCTAATAACGAAAGGACATTACAAAAGCATCTAATGCAATAGTTCTTAATCACGTATTCCTTAATAGACAGGGATTTAGTGCTTCAAACTTGCCAAGACTTCTTCTTCTTCTTTAGAACATGCTACGCTCAACTTTGAAGATAATTTCAGGGTTAGAAAGCCAGGGCTCTCCTGTTTGATAAGAGCTTGGTGGCATCATCTGTAATAAATACAGATTATAAGAGCTTGGTTTAAGTAAAAGATGAAACTAGAAATGGAGTTGATCAAAGATTATAAAGAGATGAAGTAGTGCTGTATACTCATGAATATGTGTCGAAGATTTTCTTATGGCAAACCATAGAACAACCTTACAGAAAGAGATTCTGAAGATTAAAGAACTCACAAGGGTTGAGACATGGAAAATGATTGTTAAAGGAACAAGTATGGAGCAGCCCACAGACAGTAACGCCAGCCCCACAGACAGTAACAGTCAAATGAATCAACATTCAATGCAAAAATTCAATTGACACCAACGGGCAAATGTTGCAACAAATCAGTGGATAATCTGCTCTCCAATTAATGGTTGATCTCCACGGATTAAAGAGAAGATTTGCTAATTACACAGCAGCAAATCTTCTATCCTCTGTTATCTCCTCTGTTACCTTTCTCATTTAATTTCAACGGGAACTTTCCTTTCTTGTAATCTCAACAGCTACTTACCATATTTTACTGTTAATACAAAAGGAAAACATTAAAGTTTCCTTTTGTATTAACAACGGTAGGATTAGTATATGAGTATAAATTCTCTACATGTATAGTTTAGTGTTCACGGCTTGTAAAAATATTACATATCAGAAATCAAACATATTATTCAGTTCAGATTCTCTTTTTCTTTATGGTATCAGAGCCTGTGTGAACACTAGGCTTAAACAAAACTCTACTATCCTACATTCTGTCATCTCTCAAAGTCACAGTTCATATTCCAAAACAAAAACAAACAATGTCTACACTGTCACTCAATGTTGGCAACTTTGTCACTCTCAGACTTACCCCAAGCAACTATCCCTTGTGGCGTGAACAAGCATTGGCTCTTGCTGAAAGCCAAGAAATGGTTGGGCATCTCACAAATGAAGACCCCCCTCCAGCAAAACATGCAGACACAGATACACAGGAGCTCACAGAAAGCTTTAAAGCATGGCGAAAAACTGATCGACTCCTACGAGGGTGGATTATTGGGACACTTTCAGAAGAAGCTCTTGGGCTCATCGTTGGCCTTGACATATCTCATGCAGTTTGGGAGGCTCTCAAAAATGCGTATGCACAAAACTCACAAGAACGTGAGTTCACATTGCGGCAACAAGTTACTTATCTCCGGAAAGAGGAGAACACATCCATCACCGAACACATTCGAACCTTCAAAAGCATTTGTGATAATCTAGCTGCTATTGGAAAGACCATACCGGACCAAGAGAAGGTTTTTTGTCTCCTCACCAGTCTTGGTCCTCGTTATGAGACATTCACAACAACCATGCTGAAGCCTCCTAGACCATCATACACTGAGTTAGTGTCGCAACTCCAAAGCCTTGATCAAAGGCGCAACTGGTTTACCAGTCACACAGACAACACAGCCCCCTCTGCCACTCATCAATTGGCTTTTTATGGCCAACATCAACAACGTCCCCAGTCAAAATACACAAACTATCGCGGGACACAACCAGCTTATTCAGGATACCGTGGTGGCTCACAAAGATTTACTTCCAATGGACGTGGTTTTCAAGCTCAACAAAGGAGGGATATTACTCCAACAAACTCAACCCGTAGACCCCCACCACCAGGTGAGAGACGCATGTCAGCAGCAGAAAGAGAACAATACCGTGATCAACAATGTCAGTATTGTGGGATGGCTGGACATATTGCTAAAATATGCTGGTGGCTGCCAAAGAGATCTACCCAACAGGAAGATATCCCACAAGCTCTTGCAGCACTCACACTGGACAACACCGTGGCTGACAATGACTGGACAACCGACACTGGGGCTTCTAATCATATGACAGGTAAGCCAGGTATGTTAACAAATATTCGTGAATACTCTGGTGCTGATAGTGTACTAATCGGTGATGGATCTTCTATGCCAATCGTTGCGGTTGGGGATTCTTGCATAAAACAAGAAACTGCTACTTTACCTCTCAATGATGTATTGTTAGTCCCAAACTTAGCTAAAAATTTACTTTCCGTAAGTCATCAAACCGATCAATATCCTGTTAATTGTGAGTTTTCTAACCGTGATTTTTATGTTAAGGAACGAGAAACAGGCCATCCGGTGATGAGAGGGAGGCGCAAGGGTGATCTCTATGTTTTGCCTAATTCACCAGAATTATATTTCTCCAATCGGTTCAAATCAACCACAGCAGAAGTATGGCATCAACGCCTAGGCCATCCGCAATTTTCAGCACTTCAATTCCTGAAAAATAAAGGATTTATTAATGTTTTAGGAGCAATAAAATTACAGCATCTTTGTGATAGCTGTCAATTAGGGAAACTTAGTCGCTTACCTTTTTCTAAATCCGAACATTCAAGTACTGGTATCTTTGAAAAAATCCATTGTGATTTATGGGGTCCTGCACCTATTTTATCTCTTGCTAAATTCAAGTATTATGCATGTTTAGTAGATGATTTCTCGAAATAGGTGGATTATTCCCTTACACAACAAATCAGATTTTTTTGACGCATATTTAGCCTTTGAAAAATATGTCGCAAGACAGTTTGAAAAACAAATTAAAATTTTTCATTCCGATGGGGGTGGCGAATTTATCAATTCCAAACTACTGACTCATTTTTTGTCCACAGGTATAGTTCATCAAATATCATCTCCATATACACCAGAACAAACTGGTATTGTTGAAAGACGCCATAGAACCATAAGAGAACTTGGAATGACTATGTTATTTCATAGCGGGGCACCCCTATTTTTATGGATTGAGGCTTTCACAACAGCAGTTTATCTCATGAATTGCCTTCCTTCGTCTTCTATTAATTTTGACACACCTTATTTTGCTCTTCATGGGACACATCCCAATTATTCATCTCTTAGGACATTCGGATCTAAGTGTTTTCCCTACACTTGGGATACACGAAAAAATAAATTTGATCCCAAATCTCTATCATGTGTCTTCGTAGGATATAGTGAAAAACATAAAGCTTATAAATGTTTTCATCCTACAAGTAGAAAGATTTTCATCTCAAGACACGTTGTCTTTGATGAATTGTGCTTTCCATATAAATTGAAGAATCAATCGTGCAAGGCAGCCAAACAATCCCAGGTATTGAATATTTTTGATTCATGGTTATCACATACTAATCTCCCTTCTCTTGCAGGAAAAGACTCTGCCACAACCTCTTGCTCATTGCTACCACAGCCAGTCAATACACTTCCATCATCTTCAACGCCTGCCTCTCACAGTCTCAGTGAACCACAACTGTCACAACGTAACATTGAGGATGAGGAAGCAACTGTTATTGCTGTGTATGAGATTGATCCCCCACCACCTGCGGTCAAAATAACACAACAGCAGCACTCTACCGTGACAAATCCGGAGAGCAATACTGGCCATATGCTTGAACAGAATGAAGATGATCTTTTCACCACTTCAGAAACTCACGATGCAATATCTCCAGAAATCATGTCACCACCAGTTACAAGTCCAGAATTAGAGAATGAGATTGATCTCATCACAATCTCTTCGGATGCCTCTCTGTCACAGAGGCAAGAAGCCCCTGGGACGGCACAAGAATCACCAACATTCATTCCCGAAACAGCAGAATCATGTCCTCAACACCATGACTCTTCAACGTCAGATCCTCCGTGTCCACCTGGTCATTCCATGATTACTCGCTCAAGACACGGTATAGTAAAGCCAAACATCAAGTATGCATTAACCACCAGCATCTCAGAAGACATACCCCGTGAGCCTCAAAATATCAAAATTGCTTTAGCACACCGTGGATGGAAAGCAGCGATGGAAGAAGAACTAGCGGCACTGCATCAAAATCAAACATGGAAACTAGTCCCTCGAACATCTCAAATGAATGTCATTGGCTCTAAATGGGTATTCAAAACCAAGCTCAAACCAGATGGCTCTTTAGATCGACTCAAAGCTCGCTTGGTTGCCAAAGGATATCATCAAATTGATGGGGTGGACTATGTTGAAACCTATTCCCCAGTCATCAAACCAGGAACAATCCGCATGATACTTACCATAGCTCTCATAAAAGGCTGGCCTCTTCGGCAATTAGATGTTAAAAATGCCTTTTTACATGGCACCATTTCTGAAGACCTTTACATGCAGCAACCACCGGGAATGACTGACTCTCAATGTCCGTCACATGTCTGCAAACTACAGAAGGCTATCTATGGCCTAAAACAAGCGTCGCGCGCTTGGTTTGATCGGTTTAGTACTTTTCTCCTTAAATATGGATTTTTTTGCAGTTTATCTGACCCATCGTTATTTGTTTTTCATTCAGATTATGGATCATTAATTCTGCTTCTTTATGTGGATGACATGCTGATCACCGGGTCAACCCCAACAATTGTCTCCAATTTTATTGTAGTACTAAGCAATGAGTTTGCGATGAAAGACTTAGGACCGATACATCACTTCCTTGGAATGGAAGTCACATCAACGACAAAAGGCCTACATCTATCTCAAACTCACTATGCCATAACAATATTAGAGCGATCAAACATGGTGGATTGCAAGCCTATGGGTACACCCCTTGAGTCAAAAACAAAGACCGCTTCCACCGACTCTCTCCTAGAAGATCCAAGTTACTATCGCGGTATTGTAGGAGCTCTACAATATTTAACACTAACGCGTCCTGACATATCTTTTAGTGTAAATTATGTTTCACAATTCATGCATGCTCCCACCAACACACACTTAAAAATGGTTCGCCGTATTTTATGTTATGTTAAAGGAACAATTAATTTAGGTTTACATTTCTTTTCCCATACTACACTTGATCTGTGTGCCTTTTCAGATGCTGATTGGGCAGGTTGTCCTACAACAAGACGCTCCACTACCGGATATTGTACATTTCTCGGAGGAAATCTTATTTCCTGGTGTGCAAAGAAACAACATACAATTTCACGGTCAAGTACGGAGGCTGAATATCGGGCAATGGCTCATGCAACAGCCGAGCTCACATGGCTAGGTTTCCTTCTCAACGACTTGCGCATCCCATTATCCTCTCTGCCAACTCTTCATTGCGACAATTTAAGTGCTCTCCATATGACTATAAATCCAGTATTCCATGCTAGGAGCAAACACATAGAGCTGGATTATCACTTTGTACGCGAACGCGTTGCACAAGGTTTACTTGTCACTCATCACGTCCCCTCGGAACAGCAACTTGCCGATCTTTTCACAAAGCCATTACCGAAAGCAGCTCTTCAGTATTTTTGCTCCAAACTTTGCCTCCAACCCCGGCAAAGTTTGCGGGAAGGTGTTAAAGGAACAAGTATGGAGCAGCCCACAGACAGTAACGCCAGCCCCACAGACAGTAACAGTCAAATGAATCAACATTCAATGCAAAAATTCAATTGACACCAACGGGCAAATGTTGCAACAAATCAGTGGATAATCTGCTCTCCAATTAATGGTTGATCTCCACGGATTAAAGAGAATATTTGCTAATTACACAGCAGCAAATCTTCTATCCTCTGTTATCTCCTCTGTTACCTTTCTCATTTAATTTCAACGGGAACTTTCCTTTCTTGTAATCTCAACAGCTACTTACCATATTTTACTGTTAATACAAAAGGAAAACATTAAAGTTTCCTTTTGTATTAACAACGGTAGGATTAGTATATGAGTATAAATTCTCTACATGTATAGTTTAGTGTTCACGGCTTGTAAAAATATTACATATCAGAAATCAAACATATTATTCAGTTCAGATTCTCTTTTTCTTTAATGATCAGTTTCTTTTCTAAATCAAATTTCTTTTCACAAGTATAATCTAAAAGCAGGAAACTGAAAGCAGAAAGCATGTACAGCAGAAAGCATGTACAGCATAAAGAATAACAGCAGTATTCAGTTCCAGGCTTCGATATCAGGTTGATGTTCTTTTGGCCGCATATTTTATGATGCTGCATTAATGTTATTGCCACTCCTAATCTCCGATCATTGTTTCCTTGTTTATAAACTAGAATAGGCCTTCAGCGTGAGATAAGGAACTCAAAAGCAATCATATGATCAGAAAAGATAGCCCTGGTAAGCAGTGGCTGCATATTTTAAAGATCAAAATATGTCTGAAGGACTTGCCTCGATCTGGAAAAATATTTGAGTGGAGAGGAAGTAAGCCCAACTCTGATGTGATCCTGTAAATTTTTATGCTTTTATTGTTTTTATTTTTTAAATGTAAAACACTTTAAAAAATAACATTTCTAAACAGTCGCATGTTCGGCAAAGAACCAAGTACAAGTAGCTTCAAATCAAGCCTGGCTTACATGCCGTCCAGAGTTGGCACCAGACTACAACCAAATATATTCAGGAATTGAAAACAGGAAAACAATTCACGCAAAACAAGAACGCATGAATTTTCTTGCAGATGTGAATGCATTCTGTAGAATAATAACATATGGATGTTAAGCTACCTTTGCCTTCTTGGAAAAGAGAGGAGATTTGTTTGGCTTGAACAGTGACCGAGACGTGTAAGTTGAATGGATCATGTCAACGAACAAAAAGAAATGCTGCCAGATGAAGAAAATGACCGGCAAAGAAGCAACGGCACAGCAATAGGGATAGAATATTGATGTAATTTATTGCTGAAAACAAGGAAAAATGTTGCCATAAAGGCCACCATCATTGCCCCAATTGATATGAACAGTGCTGTGAGTCCGATAATTAACCTGTTAGGCAATGATCAAAGAAAATCTCTTTCTGCATACCGAGAAGTTCGAATTGACAAGAAGGTTAATAAGAATGAAGCAGAGGTTACTAGCGATATTGCATCTGATATGGCAAAGAATTTGAATGCAATTTTCTTTTAAATTTTATAGATTAATAATCATAACAATAAAATATAATTAATAATTCATGAAAAAAGCAGATATTTGTTTTTATTCTCCCATCAAACTACTTTCAATTTCATTACGAACTAAATCTATATGTGAATGCCTCTGTGATCCTTTGCTATTTGATCGAGAAACAATATATGGTAACAATATCATTAGTAACAACATTTGTAATCCAGTTGTAGAGATATAATTTCAATGCCAAATTCAGTTGCAAGTTTCTCATTCATAATCAATCAAAAAATAATAGGGTTGTGGAGTGAAACGAAGTCACGCTGTTTTCCCATTCATCAGGACTGATCTCTATCTACACATTATTTAAAAAAAAAAATGGAGTGGACCTCACCTAACTAAATGGGTCAGTCACCTAACTAAATGGGTCAGCCCAATTATGCTGGACTTTGGTTAGGACGAAAGGAGGTCCAGCTCAAGTCCAGCTTTAGTGTTAAGTGAAACGGTGTGCTGCATTGTTCACGTCTTCTTAAAACGTGAACAGTAGCGTCTGACCGACAGTGACGAGAGGCTCAACGACCGATGCCGATGGGTAGAGGAGGTCGAGGTGGTTCTTCATGTGGTGGTGGCGTCGTAAATGGTAGACTATGGTGGTCAGCAGCAGCATTGGAAGGTTGTTGTTGTTGCTGCTCGCCAGCGCTGTGGGAGAAGATTGGACGGTGCTGGTGCTGACGGTAAAGAGAAGAGATTGATGGTGCAGAAGGAGCAGCTGGTGGTGCTCGCCGGTGACTGCTGAGGAGAGAGAGAGCTGCATCCATGGCTGTTTTGGAGAGAGAAAGTTGCAACCGAGAGAGAGAGAGAGCTTCTGGTGATCCTGTTGTCGCCAAGGTTGGTTGGTGGGTGTTCCATTGTCTTCTTCCTCTCAGCTATTTTGTCTTCTTATTCGTGGTTGTGCCATCCATGGCTGTCTTCGTGGCTTTGTGGTTGTTTGGTATAAGAAGTAGTCACTGTAGTGGCTTCACGTAGGTAAATTGAAATGCAGGAAAAGCATGAATCTCCTAGTTCTTAAGAAAAGCAGTTTCGATCGTTTTTTATTGTGGGACCCATAGCAATTTAATCTGTTTTTTCTCGGTACCAAACACTACAAAACTGTTTTTTGCTCGAAACGCAAGTTCAATCGCATTACCAAACGGCCACTTAGAATTAGACCTGCTTCCCCTCCCCCCTGTACAAATTTCAACCCAATGTGGGGGCTAAGAAGAAGCTAGCAGTTATATATGAAAAAAATAATGCATCTTTTGATATATATTTTTTATATTGATGGATTCATAACTCTCTCTCTCGCTCTCACTGTATAATATATGTTTTACAGTCTTGAATTAATACCGTCCCATTAGTTGGTGTAATAAAACATCAAAATCGATCCTGACCTGGCAATAAGCTAATCAAAAAGATATTAATTCACCGCATAGTTACCAAAGGATAAGATAATCAAAAAGATAATAATTTCTCAACAATTACAACACCGATAACAGATAGACGTTCACATGAATTGAATACAGCCATATATATTCAGGAATTGAATACTAGAAAACAATTCATGTAAAATAAGAACGTCTTTTTGTAACATGAACGCATGCATTTTCTTACAGATGTGAATGCATTCTGTAGAATAATAATACAAGGATGTTAAGCTACCTTTGCCTTGACTTTCTTGGAAAAGAGAGGAGATTTGTTTGGCTTGAAAAGTGACCGAGCCGTATAAGTTGAATGAATCATGTCAACGAATAAACGGAAATGCTGCCAGATGAAGAAGAGGACCGGCAAAGAAGCAACGGCAGCAATAGGGATAGAATATTGGTGTAATCTATTGCTGAAAACAAGGAAAAATGTTGCCATAAAGGCCACCATCATTGCCCCAATTGATATGAACAGTGCTGTGAGGCCGATGATCAACCTGTTAGGCAATATCCAAAGAAAACCTTGTTCTGCATACCGAGAAGATCGAATTGACAAGAATGTTAACAAGGATGAAGCAGAGGTTACTAGCGATATCGCATCTGATATGGCAAAGATTTTGAATGCAATTTCCTTCAGGAAAACAGGAGTCCCTTTATCTTGTAAAGTACCTCCTGGCACGGTAAAAGCTGCTGCAAAAACCACAGTGGCAATAAGCGTCGCTACGAGCATGCATGAATCGGCAGTATCTCTCATCCACTGCTCCCCTTCTTTCATCATTTCCCTGTGTTGTTCTATAAATAAAGCTCCTGGAGTTTTCCCAAGAGTATTTTTCTCTTCAATGTGTCGTGGTTGAACCACTTTTTTCACTTCCTGGAGATCATGATCATGTAGAGAGACTGTGAGATATTCATATATAGAAGGGGAATATTATAGCAGCATTTAATCACATGTGCACATGACCATCTTATCATAATTTGATCCTCATTTGATGGACGAATTAGGTTGGCTCAACGCATATGACCTGATCCAATGATCAAATGTATTTTTTTGATGGAAAGAGTGAGAATATAGTCACCTCGAACCACAGTAATTCTCGTTGAAGCTGTAAAGCTGCTCCTGGTATAACATTAAGTCGACTTGGTGATTCCAGTAATTTTGCAGCCAAATGCAACATATTATTTCCTTCTTTATCTTTGTATGTTGTTATCAAGTTCTTGATAGAACCAATCTGATAAATAATCCTGAAGATGTCCTCATGGCGATTCAAGATAGCAATATGAAATATGCTATACGTATTTTGATCAACTTTGAAGATCAAATCCGGATACAGGCGAATAAGTATTGTTAGAAAGTCAAGGTTCCCTCTTTCTGCAGCAGTGAATATCAGTGGCCAGGGTTCTCCAATCTGACGAGAAATTGTTGCGTCGTCCAGCAATACAGCTTGTTCCCAGAGGTACTGGATTATGTCAAGTGCTTGTTTGTGCAAAATTTTCTTCATCCGAGCCAATTTGAAAACTGAAACTGCGGATTAAATATAACATAATTGAAATGTGGGAAATAGGGTTAAGTTCTAAATCAAAGATGTAAAACATAAATGCAGTTCACCAACGAGTGAACAGATCTGACAAATCAGTAACATTTCGAAATATTGTGTAGTGAGGTATGCAATATATCACTTTTGCAAGAATGATGGTGAGTTTAAATGTTAAAATTGCGATAAAATTTCTTTGTGCATTGTTTATAGTATTGTTGGATACAAATTTTAAATATTGAAGATAAAATGAGGAGTGAAAATTCCTTGTAACACGCAAGTTGCAAGCTTGAAGAAATGCATCCATGAAAAAGATGTATAAAGTGCTCATGAATATGGTGAAGATATAAAGCTAATCTTTTGCATTTTCTAACCAGATGAAGTTTTTTGATTGGTTTTCTTTCAAAGGAAATAGAGATTTGGAGCATCAGAGAACTAACAAGGGTTGAGATTTTTGTTCAATAATCCTGAAGGACTTTGATCGACAGCGTTTGAAGGCATACAAGACTTTTGGGCAAACGCATGCAATGCCGTCAGCTGATGCTCATCACGAGCATAGGCCAATCCGGGATGTGCTTTTATCATTTTCCATGCAACATCTGGGAACAAAGTTTCAAAAATATGAAAATTAGTTAGATTTTCAAAGGCTCACGAAGAAGTTGTTTCAGGATTGAATGTTGAATTTCTCTTCTGGGTAGTGGTAATCACAAGCTAAAACAGATTTATTTCATTTACGAAAATAAATTTAATATCTAAATGATAGCAAACCATCAAACATTTCAAATGCATCCAAAGATTTAAAACATAGAAATTATTGCTCACCATATATGTCACTGTTGATCAAAGCAACGAGCAACGCTATGCAATCACCGTCGGTTAACTGCTCGTTTGTTTCATCATAAAGATATGAAACCATCCCTCTGTGCCCCAGCAGAGTTGCCATGTAAATTGGTAACTGGTTTCCTCCACCTCGAGCCATTGCCAAATCGCGTTTTGTGTCCATCATGACTTTGGCAAGTGCCTCAACTCCGGATATAGCAGCAAAGCAAAATGCTGTGTTGCCTGCATTATTCTTACAAGTTAAAGCCTCTGTGCTCATCTTTCTAACAAGCTGTTTCACAAAATGAGTGTGCTCCGCGGCGGCGGCAATATGTAGAGCAGTCTCCCCTCGCTTAGTTATCCTGGCATTAACTTCTCCTGGAAATAACTTATAAATTCCTTCAGCTGTGTCCCAATCACCACTCAGAGCGGCCTGATACAGTTGCAGGTGCCTTTTTCTTTCCTCTGCCAGGAAGAAATAGTGGCGTGCAAGTTAAAATAGTTTTGATTTATAGAAAACTAGTGCTTCGCATTAATAGAACTTGTAGTTTTCATACAGTCAGATGCAGGAAATCGAACGGTAGAAATGGAGAAATGAAATTTTCACAGCATCATACCGTTTTAGGTCGCTATTATTACAATTCTTGCACCCCCCCCCCCCCCTCTTTTGTAAAGATCAAATGAAATTCCCACTAATGTTTTTAATCATTGAAATAGTCACAGCAGAAACTTTTTTTTCCTCAATATAAAGTTAACAAGTACTATAATTAAACATCCAGGTTAATAAATTACCTCCATCAACAGTAGGAAGTTGTTGAGGAACCACTATGAGCTCGATATTATTGTGAGGCGTCCCTCTCCGGGCATTATTTATAACTGCATTAATGTTCACGCCATCTGTAATCTCCACTGCTGCCATGTTTCCCAATTACAAGGTCTTGATCAGCCTAAGAAAAACAACCAAAAATCATGTATTTTGTTGTCAGAACAGATGGCCCGAGTAGCAATATAGCTTAATGATAAACATATCTCAAGGACTTACGTCGAACTTGGAAAATGTTTGGCTACAGAGAGGAAGCTACGAAGAAATGGCTCTGAAACAGCATGGAAAAGGAGACGAAAGGAACTCTGTTTCCTACAGGTCAACTTCTTTCCTTTTCTTTTCTTTTTTATTACCATGGTTTTCGGCCAGCTTGCACGTATCTCAACTAATTATCGGATCCACTAAATATCCTACGTATCTCAACTAATTATCGGATCCACTAAATATCCTGAAAGCAAATAAAACACTGCGGGCGGGGATGATAAGTATATATTGGTAGGGCTATGGGGTGAGAGAAAGAGAACTTTACCTGCTAGACCGCCAGACCAAATCCATGCCTGCAGGTCAACTTCTTTCTTAGTTAAACGACAGACAATAGATGTGCCCTTCATTTATATGATCCTCTTTTCTTCCCCTAAATCAATATTTTATCCCATTTTCATATATATTCTTAAAACCATCTTCGTCATCACTCAGTAATTGTCTCAAAATTCCCTGTTTCTTTTTTGTCACAATCATTTAAAAGATTGTTTTGTATGGTGTTTCAAAAGTATTTTTAAAAAAAGATGAGAATTTTTTTTATTTTTTTTTTAAATTAAAAAAATTAGTGTTTTTAGATTATTTTCATGTGCTAATATTTTTTCATGTGCTAATATTAAAAATAATTTTTAAAAAATAAAAAAAAAATATCATTTTAATGTATTTCTAAACAAAAATCATTTTCAAAAGTAATATCAACTACATTCTCAAATAAACACTAAAACTCATAAACTTATGTTTATGGAACAAGACTATATAAGTTATATACAAATAAATAAATTGTGATATAAAGGGTTTCATTTTGTTTGATTTAAATGTATTTTAGATCAACTTATGAATTATTATTTTTTTTAAAACAACAGCAAATTGTTCTCGAGCATATACTTTTTATATCGATCATATAAATTTAATGTTTTTTTAGCTGTTGATTTTAATATTTAAATTTAAAAACAGTATAAGAAAAATTCACATGCAAGAGTTTCGTATGTAATTTAAGGGATCAAGAGTAATATAGATGGAAGAAATGGGATTGTTTTTATGCAGGTTAAGGGTAATATTGATGTAATTAGGAGAAGAACGACGTTATTGAAGTCTTCGTCAACTTTATCGCAACTTGTCAAGGTGTTCCAAGGCAAGTTGACATAATAGTAATAGAGAGAAGTCTTCGTCAACTTTAAATATTGATAATTTAATTACACAAATAAAAAAATAAATAAAAAAGGAAAGTCGTATTCCTTTTATTTATAAAATACTTTGGAGAAGATCAAAAATAGTGGGCGTCCTCAATCTATGGACAGTTTAGAGAAACTGTGAGTTGATTATATTAGTACTCATTTTTTGAAATTATATATTTATTTTCCATATTTTCTTAAATCAATTTATAACTTAATCTTATTTTTATTTTCATGCACAATTTTTTTTTATAGATAAATATATAAGAAAAAGAGAAGCAAATAAGGTAGAAAATATTGATAAAAAAGAAGAAGATATTTTCTAAAACAAGGAGAGAAAAAAACATTAATAAAACTTATAGATTTGAATTTTCATGTTGATTAAAATAAAATTATAAAATATAACAAGCTTTATATGAAATATTTTTCTGCTCTTAAAAAAAAATTCAAAATTAAATAATCAATATTGAGCTATTTTGGAAATTTATAGATACATGTCAATAAAAAAAAATCTAATATGGGTTTTAAATAAAGAAAAAATGAATTTACTTGGTGTCCATTAAATACATACAATAATGTAAATAAAAAATATTATATTTTTTCTTAATAACGAAAGGACATTACAAAAGCTAGCATCCAATGCAATAGTTCTTAATCACGTACGTATTCCTTAATAGACAGGGATTTAGTGCTTCAAACTTGCCAAGACTTCATCTTCTTCTTCAGGAGATGCGAAAAGGGCGGAGAAGATACATTAGGGGTTACAATCAATAGCTAATAAATACAAATCTGATATTCTATACATGGAAGATTTATTTCCTTAACACCATCCGACGATACTGCTTGTTCCAGGAGGGACTGGATGAGGTCGGCCGCTTCTCTGTACGTGCTCAAGTTTCTTCCCCTGCTGAATTTTGTAGCCTGAAACTGAGAATTACACGTAACATCAATGAGCCATGGATGGGAAATGGGGTTGAAATTTAAGTAGAAGATGAAACTAGAAATGGAGTTGATCAAAGATTATAAGATGAAGCAGTGCTGTATACTCATGAATAGATGTCGAAGATATCTTTCGCTTTTACTTGACAGTTAAAGTTTCTGGGATGGCCATTTTCTTATGGCAAACCATAGAACAACCGTACAGAAAGAGATTCTGAAGATTAAAGAGCTCACAAGGGTTGAGACATGGGAAATGATCAGTTTCTTTTCTAAATCAAATTTCTTTTCACAAGTATAATCTAATGCAGGAAAGTGAAAGCAGAAAGCATGTACAGCATTAAGAATAACAGCAGTATTATGAACTAGCAACACCATGTATATTTGTTTCTACATTTAAGATTGTGCAGATACAATGAATCTTTCATCTATAAATAAAGATCTCCTTATAGGTTGTTTGGATGAGATCTTGTCTGGCCCTGCTGCTCAAATCCGTGCTGGAACCGAGATGATTCCTGCCTACAAGACATGGTTGTAGGAATCTATGGCTGAAGTTGTTAATTGCATTTCTGCTCATGATACATAGCAAACCTTCTAAAATTAAACAAAAAGAAAAAAAAATCATAACACATACCAAAAGGTTATAGAAGCGTATAAGAAAAAGTAAATCTACATGTAAAAATGTAGTATTAAAAGGAAGTTAAATAAAAACTTAAATGTTAAAAACCTCTTTCACTGATAATTTATATTTTTATTTCATAGTTATTTTTCTCCACTTGATAAACTAAACAAAGACTAATATATATATATAAAAGCCTTAAGATTGTAAATCAAAGTTTGTAGATATATATATATATGTGTGTGTGTGTGTGTGTGTGTGTGTGTGTGTGTGTGTGTGTATACATACATATATCAGACTAGTGAGCAAAGATATTTAGTTTATCATCACAAAAATATGTTAAACAAAAAATATATGACCAAAGCTAAGAGTTTGTACATGTTTAAAACTATAAGCATGTAAATACATAATTAATGGTAAACATGTTTTCAACATAATAATAATAATAATAATAATAATAATAATAATAATAATTTTGTCCTCCTCGATTGTATATCTCTTAAGATTCCAATCACATTATTTTTGTTATATGTATTTCTAAGCAAGATCTTTGAACTAAAAACTATGTAACTCAAATATGTTTTTTTTACGTACTTTGATTTTGGTAGTGAACCAAAGTATAAAAAGAAGAAGAAACCATCGAAAATGAGGTGTGAGATAGGGTGTAAAAAATTGAAAAACTCAAGTTAAAAACTTTTCCTTCACCCCCACCTCCTCCTTTTTTTATGGTGAATTATAGAAGCTAAGAGGTTAAATAGTAAGTGTTAATTTGGAAAGAAACTCCCTTAAAATCAGGTACTTGGCCAAGAAGAGGAAATAAGAAACCATAATATCACATTAGATCAAAAAAGATAAGGAAATAATTGGGCTCAAGGAGTAGATAAACTGGCAAGATAGGTGAGACAGCTTTAGAATCAGACCTCCTTCCCCTCCCCCCTGTACAAATTTCAACCTAAGAAGAAGCTATCAGTTATATATGAAAAAATAATGCATCTATTGATATATATTTTTTATATTGATGGATCCATAACTCTCTCTCTCGCTCTGTATAATATATGTTTTACAGTCTTGAATTAATACCGTCCCATTTGTTGGTGTATAAAACATCAAATTCCTGACCGTCGGACAATTAGCTGATCAAAAAGATATTAAATGATCGCCAATTAATTCACCGCACCGACAATTGATGAACGTCGACATGATGTCGGTGGTGTTTAACAATTTTCTACACTGTAATAATTACCAGCCGATCATCGTCCGCAAACTCAGTATAATAACACTATTAATTATTGACGGACTTTTCCAAACTGGTTATCTTTCTTACAAAATCAAAGCAACATCATATTTCCCCTAACACGAGATCTCCACATGCAAGCATTACCAGGACAAATTTCGAGATTGAAAGATCAAACTGTAAGAAATTCAAGAAAAAACACCATGCAAATCCACCCACCGTGTACAGTGAAACACTGATGGGGATTAGCTTTTTTAATTTATTTATTTGATTTTGATCACATAGCTGGGACATGTTTTGTGCATTGTACAGCAGATTGATTATAATACTTAGCGTGCAGAAGAACAGAAAAATGAAAGTGAAAAGACAGATGCAATCAAAATTGCGTAAAATGTGCAAAATTAACTGTTCTTACTAGAAAACAAATTGACAACTTTGGTCCAGCTCACTTCACTAGATTGATTATCGTCATCGTTGTCATCACCATCAGCCCCCTAAAAGGGAAGATTTTCTCCACGATTCAACGAGGTGAGAAATTTAAGAGAGTCTTCATGAACTACAAACTACATATATTGAGGTAAAATGAGAATAGAAAGAGAGATGGGACTGGTGGACCATTTTCACTGCTTGTCTGGTCTCCTCCTCAGAATATCTTGAAGAGCAGGCCACCGTGTGTGGCAAAGAATGGAGCAAAGACGAGGGATTCAACAGCCATCAGTTTGATGAGGATGTTGAGTGATGGTCCAGATGTATCCTTCAATGGGTCCCCGATGGTGTCACCAATAACAGCTGCCTTGTGTGGATCTGATCCCTTGGGGCCAAGAGATCTTGCGTGCTCTGAAGCACCAGCCTGTTTTCAAAAGAACAGATTCAGGGCATATTCGCATTACAAACGTGGAGCTCACCACGCACACCAAATTACAAGTAGGGCTCACTCGATCTATACCTCAATATATTTCTTGGCATTGTCCCATGCACCTCCAGTGTTGGACGCAGAGATGGCAATCTGAAACATGCACACAACAGAAACAATCAATCAGAGACAAACGCTAACTGGACATCTATAACCTCAACAAATAGGATCTCAGATTTATGTTGACTAGGGAGATTCTGTTGGTCAGTAGCCTTTGCATTACCTGGACACCAGACACGAGTGATCCAGCAAGGACACCAGATAGAGTTTCAACACCGAAAAATATCCCAACAATGAGGGGTGTGAGCATGACAAGTGCACCAGGTGGGATCATCTCTTTGATGGAAGCATCGGTGGAGATCTTAACACAGGTGGCATAGTCAGGCTTGGCTGTGCCTTCCATCAGGCCAGGGATGGTGTTGAATTGCCTGCGGACTTCCTCAACCATCTTAAGTGCTGCACTTCCCACGCTCTTCATTGTCATCGCAGAAAACCAGTAAGGAAGCATTGCACCCACAATCAAACCAATGAAAACTTTAGGAGTCAGTACATCGACCGTTGAGATAGATGCACGGCTGACAAAGGCACCAAAAAGGGCCAGGGAGACCAGAGCCGCAGAGCCAATGGCAAATCCCTGAAAAAGGCAGCACATTGATTAATGAGATGTATGAATAAAACCACCTTATTATGTGTGTTCAACAAGTCATTGCTAGATGCTTCTTTACAATCAAAAACAAAATTAATGATGTGACAACTAATGACATAAACTAAAACTAATAATGTAAATACAACTACGCTGCAAAAAAGACTCAAGCTCCCAACAAATTATAAACTGCCAGAAAGATTAAGGCCACTACAGAAGCCTTGTTCCCAACTAAAAAAAAAACTCATGTGTCAAATATGAACACCACATGGAACAGTATTAAGCACTCTCATTTCTCCTTATATTTGGAGAGGGGAAAGGCAAATCCAAGAAAAGTGGTCCTAGGAATTTGCAATTAGTAGGCAACGCCCAACTTGTCTAATCATAAAATAAAAATTCTAAAATTTCTTTTTCGAAGGAAGTAAACACGAGATATACAAAAATACTGCTGGGGCAAGTTGCCTATTTCCTTGGTTGTGTGCTGTATGCACCACTTTCAATGTGATCCCGTAACAAAAATTCAGTGAAACCACTGACTAAACACATCAATGCATGAAAAAAAAATGCAAACCCGCATTCTAACATGACATGTAAAGCAAATACAGATTGCTCACGTCGACTACGATTAAAAATGAAGTGGTTGTTAAAGCTCAAGATAAGAATTTTTCAGACCTTCCCAATAGCAGCAGTGGTGTTTCCAGCAGCATCAAGGGCATCAGTTCTTTCTCGGATTCTGTGGCTCATGCCTGCCATCTCAGCAATACCTCCGGCATTGTCACTAATGGGACCATAAGCATCGATTGCCAACCCAGTGGCAATTGTGCTCAACATTCCAAGGGCAGCTACAGCAATACCATACATAGCAGCAAAAGAGAAACTAACAAAAATGCTAACTGCGATAGCAAAAATAGGAATAATGACAGATTTGTATCCCAATGCAAGCCCAAAAATAACATTGGTGGCAGCTCCAGTTCGGCAGGAATCGGCAACATCTTGAACAGGGCTGCAGGTTTTTGTGAATTAAGTGTTAAACTAACTGTTATTTGGGGAACAGTTTCTAGAAATAAAAGTAGGACAGAAGCTTACCTGTATGCATTGCTAGTATAGTACTCAGTTACAAATCCAATAATAAGACCAGCCCAGAGACCAACAGCAACACACAAGAAGAGTTGCCTGCATGTAGAATTCAATGCTATAAGCTAAGACAGTATGACCCAACTAGAATGGCACCATTTTTTTCTCAAAAGAGCATAAATAATAGATCTTACCAATTCTTGACAACTTTCTGGGTTCCGAAATTGAAGATGGTAAAGGAAGATGGGAGTGCTACCCAACTAACAATGGCAACTCCAATAGTCATCAGAACAGTGGAGATGATGAGTTGATTCTTCAGTGCTGGCTCAATTTCCTTCACAGCCTTGATCTCAAAGAAATCAGTTGCAAATAAGGTGGTTATCAGACAAATAATGATACCCACAGAACTGACAATGAGAGGATAAAGCATTGGAGTGAATTCATGATTGATTCCAAAAGATGAGATGGAAGCAACAACTAGGGCAGCACAAGAGGACTCAGCATATGAGCCAAAAAGGTCAGATCCCATGCCAGCTATATCACCAACATTATCACCTACATTGTCAGCGATCACCTGCAATCACAGAAGGAAATCAGATACAACCCAAACCAGAAACCATGTCAATGTTCAAGACAAAAGGTTATTTCTATAGAGCAGGATTGCTTACAGCAGGATTTCTTGGGTCATCCTCAGGAATGTTCCTTTCAACCTTGCCAACAAGATCAGCACCAACATCAGCAGCTTTGGTGTAGATACCTCCACCAACTCTCCCAAAGAGAGCCATGGAAGATCCTCCAAGTCCATAACCAGTTATAGACTCAAAAAGCCCTTCCCAGTCATCACCATAGTATAGCTTGAAGACATTGATGGTAATGTAAAGCACCAAGAGTCCATTTGCAGCAAGGAGAAAACCCATGACTGCCCCAGATCTAAATGCAATGATAAAAGCCTTCCCAACTCCTTTTCTTGCCTCCAGGGTGGTTCTGGCATTAGCATAGGTTGCAATTTTCATCCCAAGAAAGCCAGAAATCACTGAAGTGACAGCACCAAGCACGAAGGCTATGGTGCTGAAGCCAGCAGTGGCAAGAGCAGGCTTGCACAACTTCAATATGTCATATGTGCAAGGCTGGCTCTTTGTGCTGAATCCCTCAACAGAGCCAAGGAAAACGAAAATCAAGATTGCAAAAGCAACCATGAAAATCCCAACATATTGATATTCAGTGAAAAGGAAAGAAGTTGCACCTGCAATGTAAAAATATCCGCATCCATAATTAGTATAAAAAATGATATTAACAAAACATCATCACCGCAACATAATGATGTATGAATGAAGTAAAAATACCACCACTGCATTGCAGAAACACTCCAATACAAGCAGAGCATGTTGATGCAAATTATGGTTCCAGTTATTTATATGTTTAGGCAATAAAGCACTGATATTGGACTGTGAGAACATATAACAAGCTATCAGATACAATCCTGGATGTGGCCTCTCCAACAAGTTTATTTACACTTCATATTTTACCATTCAACGATAAAGTATGAAGTTAAATAAGGGGACTCCAGTCCTATAAATCATCTGTCAAAGACAGGTGGAGGAGACACAATATTTGTACGATGCCCCAGGCATTTGGTTCACATCCTAGTTATAATTCAAAACAATCTCTTGGCACATGAAAAAATGAAGTGACGTCAGTTATTCATGCAAATGATAACTAACAAAACGAAATTCGCCACATATAACCTAAGAGAATGTCAAGAGAAACTAATTAACAATAACCAGTGAAGAATTATGCCCAAAATGCTTAGATCTATTGAAGGTTTACAATAACTTCATCAAAGCCTGTAGATCCAGCCAAATTTCATCAAACCATCACTTAAAATGGCAAAAGGTACCATCCCCAGCCAGTAAGTATCAAGGTTGACAGGTTAGTGGCAGCATAACAGTACCCACATGCCAGAAAATACCGCATTTAACATTCTTATCATGACCAGACGTCTAAAGTCTTCGTGTGTTTTAATTAAATAACAATTACCATATTTCAAACAGAACAAAACAACAAAAATATGGCTAGATCTCAAATAGCATTCCTTCGGTCTAAGTAAAAATATATTTTACTACCGGAAATAAAGGGAAACTACACCTCCTGAGACCAAGTTCCAGAGTTAGACACCAGCTCAAGCGTAAAAGGAATATTTATAAAAAAATCATATAAAAAATTTATTTTTCTTTAAGCTGAGAAAACAAACAGTACCGAATGAAAACATGCAAAGAAAATACTTTCCACAGCCAGCTCAAAGTCCATAACCAGAAATCATATCAGAAACTCATACAGAATCATTCACAAAAAAACACAATAAATGCAATGCCACAACAAAACTTTACCAACAAAAGCAGCTCCTTTCCTTCCATTTTAAAACCAAAACACCAAATCAACGAGAGATCTAAACTCAACAGCCCCAAAAACCACAACTTCAAGAACCAACTCAAGAAAACAGCAAAAATACTCTAACTATTATACCTTCAGAGATGGCATTCTGAATCTCAGCACATTTAAGAACAACATTGTGGTCATTAAGACCTTCTTCTTCCTCAATCAAGTAATCACCATACCCGTTCTTTCCAGCAGCACCACCGCTATTCAACGCCGCAGAACCTGGTACGAGCTTGACCTTGGAAACCAACAGCCATTGAAGAAGAGAGAATCCGATTCCAATAACGGCACAAACCGGAATCAGAATCTCCGTTCCCAGATCTGACAAAATCACCGAAACCATGGCTGCAAACCCTAATAGACTCCTTCAATGATATCTCCAGTGACAGAAAAGGAGTTACTGGAGAATTAGAAAGAAATGAGGAACGCGTGATATAGGAGAAGAGAGGGGAAGAGAGAGAGAGCAGGGCGGTTATTTATAGTGAGTGACAGTCAGATCCCGGTAAAAGGCAAAAACAACTCATGTAGTTAGAGTAATTGTTTTACTATTTTTGGGTTTTTTTAATTTTAGGATTATTCCTTTCATTTTATGCTTGAATTTTGGGAATTTATGGTCTTAGTTTATGTATCAATAATGGCAAGCAGGGGGTTATGTAAAAGGAACATCATATCTTGTACTGAATATTTTGATGGACCGACATTATTATAAAAAATATGTAAAAACAATAAATCAAATTAAATTAACAGTGACCGCGCACTTGCCATAGCAAATTTTGCAGAGTGCAAAATGAGTAAAATAGTGATGGGGGAGCAAGCTGACACGTTGACATGTCACTTGCCAAAATAAAATTATTGAAATATAAAATTAGCATATTATTAGGAAGTATAAACCCTTGTGTATGATTGTCTGTCATTCGGTTAGCATCCCATTTAAAATAATAATAAATTATTAAGTTTGTTGAGGTGGATCCGTTCTTCTCGAAGGCCAGCATGATTATTAATTTAATACCCAATTAAACACATGAACCTAATATTATCTGGTGGGAGGCAACAACCGTGCATGCACATGGTACCTGCAAAAGCATTCTTGAAGAAAAAAAATAGTTTTTTTATTTTAAATTAAAAAAATTTAGATTATTTTCATGTATTCATGTCAAAATTAATTTTTTTTAAATGTCGAATTTAAGTTTGGATTTTTTAAATTAGTTTTTATGTGATGACAAAGAGTGTGATCTGCATAATAAGTCTTGAATTCGAGTCAGGATATGCACTTTTCTAAGAGTCTAAGATAACCAGGATTTTACTCGCTTATCAGACTCACAAAATATATTTTTTGAAAGGTGATGTTTGCTCGCATTCAAAAAAAAATAAACTTCACTTCAGTCTAATCTTAAATAGATCATGCATATTTATTATTAAATTTAATTGAAAAATAATAAATCAACTCCTTTAAGAATTTAAAAAAAAAAAGTTTCATGTTTTAAGTCATTGGTTAATAATAATACTAATGAAGGATTAACTTGTAATTTACTTACCAACAGATTAAACTTCCTGGCTTCTAAAAAACACATGGCCTACCTTGATATTACAATAAAAGAGATAATATTAAGACAGAAAAATCCAAGAAAAAAAAAAAAAGAGTTTATCCATGGAGGGCTTCTCTGAGCCAAGGAAATTTCTTGAAATGAACACAGACAGATTTTTCTCGAGAACAACGCTCCAAACCTTATCATCAACACCGCGAAGCCCCGAATGAATGGTCCTAAGAGAGGAGAGTGCCTTTCTGTTCATGTAGGGTCGGTTTTTAAAACTATTTTTGTTTCGAAATATATTAGAATAATATTTTTTATTTCTTAAAAATTATTTTTATATTAACGCGCCAAAATAATTTGAAAAAAAAAAAAGAAGAAGTGATTTTAAATAGTGAAAAAAATGCTTTTACAAAAATACTTTTTAAAGATAGTGAAATTTGCTTTTCCTTTAATGGGAAGTGGTGGTTGTTGTCCTTGTTGTCCTATGCCTGGCTCTATTTTCTAGGCCTCGGTGTAATCACGAGGTGGCAAATTGATTCCGGATAACTCGAACGAGAGCCGCGTATTTTAGACGCATTCATTTATTATTATCTTTGCCAGTCGATCCCTAACTTTATGTCCTTTACCTTTTCCTAACCTTTTGTATATTAATCTTCATTTTAGGTTATAAAAATATATATATTCTTAGTTCTTGCCCCGTCACTGGCTTTATTATTCTTGTTCTTGGAGGTATTTTGAACTCTAACCCTTGTTATAGCACATGGAAAATGTGATAATTCCACATGCATATCAATTTATCTTTTTTATTTTTAAAAAAGAATTAAAACCTTAGGCTATGCGTGACTTTGAATGGAAAAATTGATTGAGTAAACTTGTATGTTAAGCGAAAATTAATTCGGAAATATCCTTCCAAAACTTTTAATTAACATGGCAATCGATAGAATTTCATCGGCATAATCATTTAGTGAATGTTTAACAAAGTCTAAAAGTATTTTTTATTTTAAAATATATTAAAATAATAGTTTTCATTTTAAAAATAATAATATCAACACATCAAAATAATCTAAAAACATTAAAAAAATTAATTTAAAAAAAAAAACTTAAATTGCCGATGAGGACATTCACCCAGAATCTGACAGTGACGCGGCAGCCAACAAGGATGGAATCTATACCATAACGATCGCATATCCCCTCCAAAATTGGACCCAGATCAACAACTGGTTCGTCATTTTATAATCCGATGGACCTGATTAGTTGTCTGATAAATAAAACGACACCTGTAAGCATCTGATTAAAGTATTACAACGCACAAATTCTTAATTCTTAATTCTGCGTCGGATACCAGGCTCGACCATGCACGATTGTCCTAGCCGGTTTTTTATATTATTTCATCAGAGTTGAATTGTAGCCGTTGTGGCGTATGGAGTACAAGTTTCCGGATCAAGACCGGGTCTCTTCGATGATCACAATGGTGAATCTCTCGGTTTATTTTTGTACTAGTTAAAAAAAACAGTATTATTTTTATTTCAGTTTAAATTTTGATACATTCTTTATTTTTCAACTAAATACCGGTTGAAAGGCTGAAACATTCTAATTTTGCTCTGCCTGTTATATATATATATATATATATATATATATATATATATATATATATATAATAAACAGTACAAACCCCAAAACAACATGCCGAAACACTCCAAAAATAAAAATATTTTATTTTAATTAAAAAAATAAACCCCAACCAAAATAAAATTTACAAGTTTGGTTTAGACAGCTAAGATATTCTTTCTTCTTGGAGGTAGATACAGGGATTCTGCTTCGATTTTTGGGTGCTGATAAGAAATCGAAGGTGGGGAATAAATTTCAATGGCGTGCATGGCTCGGCTACAGATAAATGGTCAATTATTGGTTTTGATTTTTGTTGTGTTGTTAATTAAAAGGTGTGCTGTTCTTACTTCTTGGAGTTCTTCTCTCCTTGTGTGGGCCATACAAGTTTTGATGCCGAGTTTTGTCCCCCAACTCCACCGAAGCAGCGAGGTTCGGGACTTTCGTTCTGCGACCATGCGAGGTAAGGTTGAGAAGTCATGTGGGGCCATAACCCCTTTCGCTAGATCTCACCCTCTATTCTTTCTATATCTTTGATGGTGCTGTAATTTGGATAGGGTGGGTAAGAAATAATTATTTTACCATGTATTTAATTCACATTATTAGCTATAAATAAATTTATTTCTTTGGTTCAGTTTGGGTTTAAAAACAAAACTATAAAAGATCTCTGCTTTTACTTTCATCAAATTATAAAATATTGAAGATTACAAAACTTTTGAAATTTAAAACAGAGAAACCACAGCAAAATATTTGACTCACATAATTTACTTCAAATATTGAGATGATGACATGCTAAATAACAAAAAAAATAATATTGAGCAATTAACTTGGTTTAATTCAAAAAAAATAAAAATAAAAACTAAATCCCATTAAGAATAAAAATACGAAAAATCCAAGATAACTCGTAATATTTTTTAAAGCAATAAGAAATTCTATACAAATAAAAAAAATATGGAGCCCAACATACAGTTAAATAAAATGTCAATTATATATATATAAAAAAAAGCTCAATTATGAGATTTTTTAGTCTAATACATCAAATTCACAGCTCATTAAATTTTAGATTTGAGATCAATTAAGAAGCTCAATTTAGTATTGAAAGACCGTAAAAATAAAAATAAAAACATGTCAAGGTTGTAAAATAGCAATCAAGGAAATTACGATAGAATCTTGTATGTAAATATAATGAAGGGGGATAAAATTGTCACAGGAAATTTAATTCTATAAACCATCCAAATAAAATAAACAGAAATCAAAAGAATAAAAATTAAATAGAAAATTAGAGAAAACTGATGGAAGATAAAATAAAGAAAATTAATTATGTAAATTAAATGAAATTTTAAAAAATCTATTAAAAGTATAGTGATTGGAATGTAAGGAAAACATTCAATGTTGCAACGGCAAGCACGAAAACCAATGAGTAAATAGAAAAGAAAAAAGAAAGTTAATTGTCATCAAACTTATAGGAGTAAAGAAACACGTGTCACTTATATAGGTCAACCTCGTCGTTGCGAATTGGAAAACACCAATAACACTATTTTTTTCACCTCTGCAAGCCACCACGCATGCCACTAAAAAATGACGGGGCTGACTCACTTGTTGGCACGTTCCATAAACACGCCAACAACTTTTATTTCTTTATTATTTCCTTATTAATTAAGCTATAAATGCACGCAAGAGTGTGTGTGTGTGTGTGTGTGTGTGTGTGAGATCCGAGTTTAGTTTGGTTGGTAAATGTTATTTTTCTTTCATTTTATTACATATGATTCAAATTTTAGATGACATTTAAGAAAATAACTTTCATAAATCTATAAAATCTGAATTTTGGATAACTTGTTTAAGATGATCAGGTAAAAAATGGTGTATAAAACAATTAATCATTAAAAAAGAAATGAAATATGAACTATTCTTATGTAATAATGGTATGTAAATTTGTTCGTGTCTCATGTCTCTGTGGTTCTTGTTTATAATTTCAACAATGGTTCTTACATATGTTTGGTATAGTTTATCATCATGGTCATTTTATTTATCGTGGAGATACAAGAGAAAATAAGTTCTGACGATAAATAAAAAAAATAAGAAATTCACCATGTCATTGTGCTATCTTAAAACTAGGACAAACAGAGACAAAGAGTGTTGGGCATTTATTATTGTGTTACAGAAGATATTCTAAGAACATTTTTTTATATAATTAGAATATCTGAGTCAGCTTACACGCACCACAACTAATTTTTGGATTCATTGAATATTCTGCAAGTCGAATGAACAGGTAAGTTACTGTTCAATTCAATTCTTCATGACATTCTTAATAAGTATCTTTCTTTCCTTCCAATATTCATATAATCTTTTTAGCATACAAACCAAAAGTAACCCAAGGAGTTAGCCTACTGAAAAAAGTTGTGGAGTCAAGAGGTATATTCTCTTTAAAGTTTAAATTTGAATATCACTTACTATATTCTATTGGGTAATATCGTCGAGTGTAAAAACTAGTGACTTAACATGTTCTTGTGTGAGAAAATTTTATGGGCTCAAACATAAGAGTTCACAGTTTTAGTCGAGATGTGTGTAAATTGACCCGAATATATTAATTAAAAAAAACAAAAGATGTCACATGCTATGTGTATTAGTTTCCGACATGTAAGGAGAAAGTGAAGGATGCACAATAATAAGAGTGCAGTGAATAGGATCCACGGGTCACGCTGCATGAAATTTGTATTAAATGCCTGTGAGGGTTGCGTCTTCTCGTAAAACTTATCCTTGCAGAACGATGAAGTAACATGTTGACCTGGTTAAAGATTGGTCTATAATTGTGAAAATCAAGAAGAGGAGAAAATAGTAAAATTTCATGAACATCTCTCGACTAGCATGAATAACCTATCTGTAATCCGATCGATTTTCTTTTTATGTGCCCACAAACTAGCTTGAGATTATCCTTAGATACAAAATGGAAGAAAAAAAGAAGAAGAAGAGGAAGTTGGGATATTTCTTCGGAAGTGAAGGTAGCCTGTCTAAGTGAAGCCCATAATGTTACGAGTTGTTAAAGATTAAGTTCAATGACTCGACAAAAAATAATAAATGAATATTTTTTTACATTAAAAAAATAATTTAATTTGATTTGCATTGCAAAGTGCTTTTTTTAAAACTTGAGTTGAGTTTGCTTGAAATCATTAAAAATATTATTTAATGTATTTATAATCTATTTTTTTATCACTATAATCTTATAAACACGGACTAGAAAAGTGTTTGAAATGACGTTCTAAATATTTTTTTATTTAAAAATATTTTTTTATGTTTTGGTAGATGATATCAAAAAAAAACTTTTTAAAATAAAATAAAATAAAATATTATTTTAATATATATTTTAAAAATAATAATTTAAAAAACAACGATTACATCGTTCCTGTGAAACACCCACTAAATTTTTTTTCCCAAACAGTGCAAAAATAAATATCTGTTCACTAAAGGTGGGACCCCTTCATTGATTGTGCTGCGGTGGGCGTTGAAATAAACTGGAAAATCTAGCAAGAGTTAAACATGGAGAATCTTACGTGGCAAAGGTGAAGTAGACTATCTTACCCTCGAGTGCCCCTTTTTTATTTTTTCCAATAGTGATATCAATGGACTGTATTTGATAGCATAAAAAAAGCAGAATTAATCATATAGTAGTTGATATAGTGGTAAGAATTTGAAATTAATAAATTTTTTATTTTTATATTTGATTATTAATATGATTTAGTTGAGAGATCGTAAACTAATCTAGAGATTCATGTTAATTAAAAAAAACAGACTTGATCTTGGCAGGTTAGCTCACAAACCCCAACTCAAGTATTAATAAAAAAATCTAATTGATTTAATTAGGTTTTTTTAATGATTTAGTTTTCTCAGTTATTTTTTTAGTTTTTTTTGCTAATGTTTATGTCTTAAATTCAATCTTGCCCATCATGTTTTATCCTTCATGGCTCGATTAACCATGTTTGAAATTCTAAACAATTCGTAGTGTCATTTTCTTAAAAAAATAAACAATGAAAAAAATGAATAAATTAAGCATGTATCGAGCTAAAAGTCGTGAATTAATCAAAATGAGGTTTTTGTAATAATTTTAGAAACACTGTTTCATGTCCGGACGCAAAATTAACAATTTCTTTTAAATAATAAAATTGATTTAATTACCAAAACCAATATTTGAGTTAAAAATGGTAGTGAGCTGAGGAGAAAATATAATCGAAGCATCGGGAGAAGGAGAGGGATGCCGGTGGTATCAAAAGAAATGGACGGTTCGAGGCGGTTTGCACGTGTAGGGGCAAGAAGAAAAGGAGAAATAACGATGACATGGACGGAAGTTAAAGAAGAAGGCAGGTCCCTCACCCGCCGTTTCGCACGTTCCTTTTTTCTTTTCTTTTTTTGTTTCTCAGACAAAAACCATCTCGACACTTTTTAAAACTCCTTCTCTTTCCCTTCCTATGTGTTTTGATGACCGTAGGTTCACTTGGCAACACATAAAAGTTCTTATCACCGCAAATTCACAGACCCTTTTAACAGTGAATACCATCAGCCACCACCGAAAGGACTGAATCATCAAAGTTTTTCTTTTGTTATGGGGAAGAGAAAGAGAAGTGGTGGTGATCATAACAAGACCAAGTGCGCTTCTTCTTCGGGTAATGTATAAGCTATGTTGCCTCTTTAAATGATTTTGGGGTTGTTTGGTTGTCGAGAAAATGATGGGAGATGAAGGGAATTTTGAGTCTTGATGATTGAATGGAAATGGGATTTTACTTTGGTGAAGAGAAGCAATTATGGTGGGATTTTGTTTTTTTATGAGAATCTAATACGGATGAAGATACAAAGATTGAAGACTTGATTTTCTTTTTGTCTTAAAAATGGAGTTTTTTCCTCTTTCCATTTTTAGATTTTAACATTATAATTTTGTATTAGGGTTTAATTATCTCCCTTTTTGTTTAAATTGTTTGTTGCTCTGGTTGCTACTAGTTCCGGGTCTTTCTGATATTCTCACTGTGAAATGCTTTGGGGTTACTTATTGGTCCTTGATCAAGGCTGGATTGAATGATCATGGCTACCTTTTGTCTGATAAAGTAATTTGATTATTGTTTGATCTGTTGAAAAATGGGGTATTTGGGATTCCTAGCAGAGAATGTGTTCAGCTGCAACATGAATTCTGAGGAGAAAAGTTATTAATTTATCTGGGACTAAGTTTGTGGGCTTGTATTTCGAGGGTGAATTTGTGAAAATTGAAATGATGAACAAGGTGCAAGTGTTAAAATTAATTGGCCAGGCCGAAGATAAAGGAAAGAAAACTAAAGTTCTTAATTTTGGCTTATAACAATCTGCAGTGCATGGCTTTCTGAGCCTTGCAGGGATCATTACAATGTGTTCACATTGATGATCATGGATACCATTCCCAGTGATTGTTACCCTTTACATTTCAGTATGGTCTTTTTTTTAATTCAGTATTTTCAAATTTGCCTCAATGAAATATTTTTTCTAGCTAATGGAGTGACCTGTCAATACATCTTAATTGACAATTGAACCTCGAATTATTTTAATCTCTTGACTAATAAATTTATTTGATGGATTGCCTTTATCAACCTTGTCCACTCAATTACATCCTGCATTATTTATTTGTCATCCCAGAAATATGACTCATGATCATTATTTCGCCACATGCCTTTCTAGCTGTTTAATACTGAGAAGTAGTCGATGCAATGTATGGATTTTTTATTTTATTTTTATCTTACAATCTATCCTCTTATCCATCAATGTAAATGTCATTGTATTTGTTTTTGATTGCTGATCTTTGGAATCCTTGAATTAACGGATTTCCATATTTACCTATTTGACATCCTTCACATTTGTGGCTGACCTCCTTACATAGCTGTTGAACCTTTTCTATCATGTTAATTTCCCTATTCTGTGGTGATTCATTTGTTGCACTTTCTTCACTCTCTTCAACTTTATGATTATGCCTGCTTAACAGTGGTTCCTACAATGCTGTAAATAAAAATGTAGTGACATTGAAAGTGAATGAGTCCTGGTTAGAGAAAAAGGACTGGGACCTTTTGTGTCAACTCAAGTAAATGGTTAGAAATAGTTCTTTTTTAGCTCAATCTTACTCTAAGTGGAAATGTTTGGGCTGAAAATGATCATTGTATCTTATTGTGCAGATGACTTCCCATGCTCTTCTGGAACAGAATTGTTGTCTAGAGAGGTTAGTTGTTTTTTTCCTTAGTTATGAGATACTGTAATTTCTTCTTGCGTGTGCTGCTTTGCTCTCACTTATCTTTTCTACATGGATGATGATGAGGGGCTAAACTGAAAACTTGTAAACTTATGTCTGGATCAGAATACTTGGTTCCGGATGAGAATTTTTTTCATGTTTCTTTTTATTCACATCGTGAACAAATAGAAATTTAATTATTTCCATGATGAACAAAAAAAAAGAAGAAGAAATAGAAATAATTGTTTTTATTTTTCCTTTTGCAGAAATCTTATTTGCTAGAGTCTAGTGAATCAAGGCCTCTCATACCCATGGTGGATACTTCAGATAGCACTGTAAAGGTATTGAATGCACACCATTCTCATGCACATCAGAGCCATAACCTTGGTCGTTCAGTAGTCTTGAAACGATCACGACACTACTATGGTCATCAGTACTCCCGGAGAAACTTGGGGAGCCATGCTGATGCATCGACTTCTCATGGGAAGGCTGCCCTTTCATGTAATGAGAGGCTTACCTTCAAGCTGAGCAGTCAACCAGGCTCCATGCCTGGGTACCAGACAGGTGAGATATTCATAATTGCATGGTGTTAAATACAACCTTTTTTTCCTACCCCATGGAAATAGTTTAGCATCTAGTTGCTTCATTCTAGCCTGTATACAAATGGGGCACCTAAATAATTTCTATATTATCACCGAAAACATCAGAGGTGTCATTTTCTACGAGTTCAGATAAAAAAAAATTATGCACACAAGATGCATGAGTTTTTCAATGCATCTTTAGGATGCAACACATCAGCTATTTACATTAACTTGCAATGACTTCAATTTGTTTCCACTTTTTCAGAAAACAAGGAAATAGAATTTAGCAGGCCAGACAGGGTTAGATTCAGTTCCTTGGTAATGGATGCAGTTTCATCTGATGCAGTGAAGATGGTATGTGGAATCTGTCAGAAACTAGTGAGAAGGAAACATTATTTTCTAGGAAATGCATTAACTGCTGGTGAATTCTCTGTTGTGGCCATTCTAGTTTGCGGTCATGTTTATCATTCAGAATGTTTGGAGCAGAAAACAAGTATTGAAGATATGCGTGATCCTCCCTGCCCACTGTGCTTGGGCTTGCTCTCAGAAGAAGATGCCTCTAGAGAAGAAGAGTAATGTGGTGTTTTCTTACATCTATGCCATTGATTATCTAGGACAGTCGTAACGTATTTATGCCTGGGAACATGGAAAGAAGTATAGGTGGTCGAAATAGACTTTGCGAGGTGTCACTAGGACTAGAGGATTTTGATCAGCAGTTCTTCAGTCTCATTGCTGTCGAGAATGTTGAAAAGAAGTATGAATTGCTGCCATATCTCATTACCACAGTTTTTGTCAAGATATGGGCACCAGTTAAGGTTGCATATTTAGGAGAATATATTAGTAAATGACAAAATATCAGCAAATGACTATCCTTGTTTTTTTGAATGAGTTGACAATATTGTAATTTTATTGGTGTAAGAAGTGGCAGCACACATTCAAATATGAAAATGTTTTAATTTATCCCAGTTTGGAAGCTTTGAACAGGGATTTGCACGACTGATTGCCCAGAGTAACATATAATCTGTTTCCCTTCGAGTTATCAATTCCAGAATGCTGGGAGTTCAAAAACTAGGACAGGAGTTTTAAGGAACATGCTATTGTCAAGTATGAGCGAAAGGTCATAAAATCCTCTGCCAGAAAAGATGAAAGCTACTAATCTAAGAGAAGAAACGCCACGTACACTCTTCCTCTTGCTGCTTAAGACGTGGCCAACAATGGAAGATTGTGCATTTGTAATCGGATTTAAGAGGGGCAGCCATAAGCGGCCAGCAAAAATGACCGCTCAGATCGGAGATCTACTCATTTCAGCGTTGAGGATGGCCGCTACTTCCCTGTTGGTAGAGGAACAGTTACAGAAGCACGTCTGAAACACCTGCTGCACTACATATCTACAAGAACCTGCGCTTTCCTGTATAAACTCTACGCAAACAAAGAGAACTTCAATCCTTGCAAAGACGACCTGCTAAAGTTCCTACCATGAATTTCTGTTTTGAAAGGAAATGTAGGTACATGAAGAAATGTCAAAAGAATCAATTCCTTATGGAATAAAGCCAAATAGTAAAGTAGACTGCAGCTTGGCCGCAGGTGGGATATTCCCCGATGCCCTATGTTTATGGAGGCTGCCCTACTTTAACTATAAGGCAGGGGAAAGGAAAATTAAAGTTCTCATCCCTCTCGTTAGAAGTTCAGGACCACGAGTTCCGAATTGATTAATTTTCCACAACCAGATAGTGTAGAACTTTCAGCATCTTACAGTCATTTTTTTTGCAAAAATGGTTTTTGAAAAAGGCAGACTCGAACTTTGCAAGAATTCCTGCTGTTCAGGCACAAAAAAAGAAGGCATTTTCACACTGACACGGTAGTATTTCATTCTTTATATCATGTGCAGGGCACATCCGCATTATTGCTGACAAAACTGTACATTATTATTGATACAGGAAGGGCAGACTCATCAAGGGGCCGTGTTGAACCAGTAGTAAATTGAGCACATTAAGAAGCTTGAGCTGGGCTTAAACTACCAGGACAGTGCTCTATCAATGCCAACTCTCCTCCGCCTGGGGTGGCAGCATGTTCCAAGGGTTGGGTTATCAACGCCAGCTCTCCGCCACCCGGGGCTAGGGTTTCAAGGGCTAGAGCCGGGTCATCAAGAGCTTGGACCGGAGGTGGAGCTGTGTCATCAAGGGGCAGGGCTAGGGCTAGGGCATCGTTCACGGGAAGGGCGGGCTGCTTGCATGTAGCCTTATTGTGCCCTTCTCCCTTGCATCTGCTGCAAGACATTACCCTTGTGGGTTCTCCCTTTCTGTAGTAATATCGTTTTTCCTCTGGCTGGATTGGAGGCCTTGGGGTGGTCGGAGGAAGCACCTGCACCGACTCGGAGACTTCATTTTCTCCAGCCTGATCCTTGAAACTGTCTAAAACAGGGTTTATTGACTTTGAATACGTCATGCGAAAGCTATCAACAGTGTAGTATTTTGAACAGTAATCATATACGCTGCTTCCTTTGCATTTGAAGACAGCAATGGCATGGCGACAAGGGAGCCCGGTCAGTTTCCACTCGAGACAAGTGCAGTCCCTTTTTTCAGTATCCACGACATGAATAGAGTCATCATGAACCTCAAATAATGTGTCGGATGAGAATAATACTTTTAAAAATTGAGCTCTCAGAGCATCTTCTTGTAGCTTTTTCTCCTTGGATGGAGTAAGTTTTGAAGTCCAGCCATTTGAATCCATTTGACATGTGTGGATCAACTCCATTATCTTGCATGTAAGTGCTTCCAGCTTCCGTATTATAGGAAGCTCCCGCAGTTCTTCAACCCAGTCAGTGTATGTCGCTGCAACATCAACTGTGATATGATTATAACGTTCTCCCTTGAATAATGCATTCGTCCAACATTCTGGTTCGATCTGCATAAGCCAATCATAAACTTTTGAAGAAATCCGTTTAATTTGCTCCGTTTGCATTCTAAAACCATCAAGTCGGACTGCATGGGCAGCTGCCACTAAACTTCCGGGCAAAGAAACTTTCCCGTCTCCATGGAATGGCCCCTTCCAATTTCTCCTCAAGTTTTCCAGCAGATGGTATATAGAGTAACCATGGTGAGCATTCTCAAATACTTCAAGCACTGATTTCATCAATCCTTTCTCTTTATCAGAGACAAAAGTTACTGACCGTGAAGTTGAAATTGCAATTTTCAACTTCTCCAAGAACCATTTCCAATTATCACCATTTTCAATGTCCACAATAGCAATGGAAACAGGAAAAGGCCCGTCATCTCCATCTAAGGCAGTAGCTGTCAGCAAAATCTCATGGTATTTTGATTTTAATGTTGTAGAATCAAGAAAGAGAATCGGGCGACAACCATTCTGGAAACCATAGATTGAGGCATGAAAGGATACAAAAAGACGTTGAAATTTTCTGTCGCCATCAACAGAAAGCTTCACAAAACTGCCAGGATTTGCCTCCACTATCTTATCACAAAACCAAGGCAGCAGATTATATGCCTCTTTCTTCGAACCTTGAAGTTGCTCCTTTGCATCCTCAATTCCACGCCACACTTGAGAATAGTTCAACACCATCCCAAAGTCTTGGAAAAGGCCATTGGCAATGTCCTTCGGTTTTTGACTAGGTGTCTGTCTTAACCTATCTTTTATGATACTGACCAGCCAATTTTTATTTGGAGTAGCACGCTTCCATGATTCTCCTTCACAAGTATGTGACTTATTCATCTTTTTTATCCTAAATACCTGTTCAGATTCGACCCAAGATGCATGAATCCTCCAGGAACAGTGTTCAACCACACATCTGCCACTTGCTCGATTAGTGTCATTCTTTTTCAATCTGTACGCAAAACGACGTGCAATGGAATATTTATGCAGGGCATCACGAAATTCAGCTACATTTTTGAAGTCCTGGCCTACCCCAGTAATTCTCTTTTTCCAAGAGGCAACCATCCTTTCCACTGAAACATCCTTAGAGTTCACATCATGTACACTATCTTCATCGTCTGATTGCCATTCTATATCGACATCTACAATGGCATTATCATGATCCCAAGTGTTCATCGGTGATGTACCTATTCTTGTCCTCGTGTTCATCTTTCGTGACACGATTCTGGTCTCTCCATTAATGTCACCAGTACTGTCATTGTTGTAGTTGTCGTCATTGTCATCAAGAATAGTGCTGGGACCACTGTCACTGATATTCCAGGACGCAATGCGCCTTCGCTTCTTAACAGTGTCAGCAGGGGAAGCATTCATATCAGCTGTAACTGAGTCATGGACAGTTGTATCAACAGGAACAGTGACAAGATCAGTTGGAATCAAACTCGCAACACCAGGATCCTTGGTAATGGTGGCTGGGTTTTTTTTTGAGATAATGGCCAGGGCCACACTAGCAGGGCTTTTAGCTTCTGCATTGGCAACAATTGCAGTTTTAGAGGACAAAACACGACGACTGCCAGAGGCAGCAGTAGCAGGAGTGATGATTGGAGTAGTGACAGCAAGATGAGATGGTGCACGGCTTTGGGCTTTAGCCTTGGCAGCTTTTTTGGATTTAGATGACAATACACGATGTTTGCCAAAGGCAGCAGCAGTAGGAGCGACTGCAATAGGAACTGGAGACAACACAGTTTCAGCTAGTTGGATCCCACTTCCTCTGTAATTTTTAAAAATACTATTAATCAATGTCAGAAAGGGAGAAAACCCCATGACTGCTGCAACCAAAAAATTTCCACCAATCACAATGTACCAAATTAAAAACTAAGGGTTACTGTGGACGAACACAGGTCATTCATCAAAGAACCTGCATTGAAATCTCTCAATACTACAACTTGACAATTATTGATTTTTAGTAAAGTAAGAACTACAAGACTTGTTCAAAAATGAAAATCAATAACCCATGCTCTTAGAGACATGCGGCAGCTAAAAGGCAGAAAAATATACCTGCTAGTATGCATGTTGTCTCCATGTTTAAAACCTTCTCTTCCCATGACAAATACATCTGCTGTGATGGAGTTCTCACGAAAATCAAACATACTTTTCAGGTCTTTGTCACTAGATACAGTAATTAGAGTTCGATTGTTTCCAGGGATAAAATACTTCATTGACAAGGATTCATATTCCAAGTTACACATTTCAGCCAATTTTAATTTCAGATCATCAAACATAGTTTCAGTATTGATATCTAGAGCATGTGCCTCTCCTCCATTATACGATAAACTTCCATCGTCATTCGTCACAAATTCACCACCAGACTGGCAGATCAGTATAAGCTTTCCTCTTGGCATCAGAATCACTTCTGTGGTTCAAATTGACAATCAAAACATGTTAATACACCCAAAGACACACACACATCTCATGCATCTTTTTAATATCCAAAACAGTCTATACTCCAGTATGAAAAATAAATTCTGAGATAAAAGATTGTTTCATACGTTTACAATTAACAAGAACATTCAAAAGCTATCAAGAAACTGTTAAAAACATACAGAAACAAGTTACAGGGGTGATACTCAAAGTTTTAGAGGAATGCAAACACATCTGGTTACAACCAATTCGAGAACAAGTTCCCTTGGTATATCTTGGCGGGAAAATGCTATGATTTACAATCTATAAGTAAGTTAAGGAGCATGCCTGTAAAAGTTGGACTACTGAATATCTTTTCAATACAGACAACGAAACACAAGTTGGTGATTATATGCAGAGATGTTGTTCGATCTTAGCGGATCAAGTACATGAGTGCACGCAGTGCTGCGTAGCATGTGCCTTAATTCAAGGGAAAGGGCAAATCAAAACAAAATTGGCTTGAATTTTACAACTTAAATATAGTTATTCAAGTCCCATTTTCAAGGGACATGCAAAGCTCTAATATATGAACAATCCAGCCACTGAAGGCAAATCACGAGTAAACACAAGAATACACGAAACTAACTCCTGAAAAGACTGATAGGCCAGCGAATCAGATGTTCTCTCCCTATTCTTGTCCCAACTTACAAGACACTTTTAGAGCAAACTTTCAATTAGCCCCCGACTTCTTGGTCCAGCCCCACCAGCCACTTTCACCACAACAGGAAACTAATCCATTTTGGTTACTAACACAGTTATTGTCTTTCAATCATAGCATAACAATGTCACAAACTGCCCAATCACTGTACCCAAGCTAACTATCCAAGGCATAAACCAAGCAACTCTAAGGGGAGAGCTAAAAGAAAAGCTAAAAGGAAAAGACAAAAATTTAGCTTCCATTCTTCATTTTCATAGCTCCAATGAGAGCTATATTGAAGAGCTAGAATAATATTTTTAAGTTGAAGAGTTATTCTTATATATTGATCAAAAGAATCAAAATATTGTTTAATATATTTTTATGTAAAAAAGTGATTTTGATTGTACTTGTATTAATTATTTATTATTAATAAATAGTTATATCAATATTATATATATTAAAATAAAATTGGCTTTTCTAAATGGTTTTTTTACATTGGAGTGCAATTATAAAAATATTATATTTACAAAATTCAATAAGCCATATTATTAATTTGGTTTCTCTAAATAGATTTTCTCTTGTAGATGCTCCCAGACAACCTGAACTGTCAAAAACTAACAATTACACAACCACATTACTACAAGTAAAACAGCAAAACATAACATAACTTTACAGCTTCCAGAAACGAAACAGCATATAAAATATCACCAAACAACAATGTCAAAAACACAAACAAACCAAACAGTTCACACAAACAAAAGTCAACCAAACCAAAGTCTATGATCAACTTGCCACAAAATCAACAAAACCAGCACTATTTAACAAAACCCATTAACCCAGATCTCAAATAATCAAGATTGAAGAAACAAAATCAGCAAGAAAGACACTACATTAGCATGCCACGTGAGCTTCTTATTGTCACTAATAAAAAAACGCACAAGAAGACTGTATAGGTGAAAATTTTATTGATATTTAGATAGAAAGAAGAAATCTTTGATTTACAAAGAGTAAAAAAGAAGGGATTTTACCAGAGGATGAGAGGCAGGGATTTGAGATAGATGGAAACCCTAGAATTGGGGGCTTTGTGCAATTTGAGTGAATTATCGAAGCAAGGAGGGGGAAGGGTGTATTGGAAAACTAAATTATAAAAGTTGGGCTGAAGTCGGAAGAGAGTGAAATTTATAGGGGCTGTTTTGTAAATTTAAGGAAAAAATAAGAGGTGTGGAAGGACTGTAATTGGCTAATTGCTTGTTTTTACCATCCGTTTGCCTATACGATGTCGTTTGTAGCTTATCTTATACATTTCCCCCCGGAATTTTTGTTGAGGATGATCCAAGAAAGAAATGAAATAAAGGATGTAAAAGAGATAATAAAGACAAAGAAAGACAGATGATGATAATAATAATAAAATATATAGAAGAGGCAAGATATAATAAAAATTAAAGATAAAATTATATTTTATAATGGTATATAAAATACTATGACTTCTTATAATTTATTTGGTTAATGTGGATATGACATGATAAAATATAAAAAATCTATTTTATATTTAATATATATTAATATCAAATTTACATATTTAAAATGATAATTAAAATATTGAGTATTGAAATTAAAATAATATAATAACTCTAGTTATAAAAGTTGAATTAGCCTAACAAGTCAACTCGGATCAAACAAAAGCCTAAAATAGCCTAGATTTAAAAAAAGAATAGAGAAAGGATTGATTATCCTACCCTGATCAAAAACCTAGGTTGATATATTACCCAATTGACTCAAGGTAAAACTAGTGATAACTTTTTTTTTTTTTTTGAAAAAGAAAAGTCAATTGACATCATTTTGATCATTTTAAAATAATCAACTTGGGTTGACCTCATGACCCATCAATTGCCTTATCCTGGGTCGACCTATTTGACTAGATTTTAAAGTTATGATAATAACCATTTTTATTCTTATATGCTTTAATTCAATAATTTTGGAGTTATGAATTTTATTTAGTGATATTGTAGGTAGAAGAAAATAATAAATATTGTTTCTAAATACAAGATCTGAGTCTTTTACTTTATGATTTAGAAGAATAAAAATTCATTTCAAAATTATTCTCATGAAAAATTTATTTTTATATCTTTATCGTTGTTTTCTCAACCAAATATGTTTTTATCTTCATTGTCACTATCATTTTAATCCCAAGACATTAATCAAACATTATCCCAATGATTACCAAATAAAATGGGAGAATGAAGAGTTAACACGTGAAAACTTTTTGAGGCATTGTGATGTTTCTTGAAACTTTAAGGATCAAATTGTGAGATATATTAATTTTTCAAAAACTTTGCCAGGGCCTTATTCTGCCTTGTTCTAATCTTGTTCTTCCTTTACCCTAATGATGCGAACCATCCCAAAAACACCAGCAAGGATCCATTACATGTTCCAAATGATTCAATGACGCGGTCTAAGACAAAGGCTTTGAAAGAGGCAATGAATGCATTGATTTTGAAGGTTTCAACCAGGTTAAAATTGCAAGGACCATTGGAGTATCAAGAGAAGACCCTAGCACATCTTATCCATGTGCAGGAGGGGTCCAATACAACCTTATTTGGGCTATGAAGTGAGGACAACAAAGGAACCAAAATAATCCTACTACAACTTGGAAACATGGGATTAATGAGCTTGATGGAAGACTATATAAATAAGCCATATGAGCTTTATTTAATTTTGTTAGCTACAACCCAAGACTTGTTTAAACTTAATTAAGACTTTGTTTTCAACTAGGATCCAAGACTTGTTTGGATTAAGTCATGGGCTTTCCAACTTAGGTTTTGAGTCAGTTTTGAGTGGACTTAAAAGAAGTCCACTCAAGGGGTCCATAGAGTTATTTTTTCAAGAACTATTTAAACTCATGTAACCTAAATTTCAGCAGTCATTGATGAATTTTAATTATGAACTTTTCAGTTTATGTGTGAGAGTGATTCTTGCATTCTTTAGTTTTTGAACGAACTGAATCCGACTTATCAAAGATTATCTGGTTTCGTGGTATCATTCTACTCATTCCAATAGTGCTGGTGCCTTGAGGCAGATTTCCAATATTTCACACTCCTATCAGACTTATTTCGGCTTTTCAGGATCAAATCTCATTTTTTGTTGTGGATTGCGTGACCCGTAATCACGAGATTCGCATCACCTAAAGTTCAACCTTGGTCTTAGACAATAGAAATGCTTCAAGATGTAGCTGGAATGTCACCATTTCAGCATTTCTAATCAACATGTAAAAGGTTTGAAATTAGGGCGCATATATATATATATATATATATATATTGAGAAGCATGGCTAGTTTAATAGTCAATCGTTTCACTAATTTTATCAAAAAGTTTGGAATAGAGTGGGCTTTGATTGATAATAAACTCTTTCTCCTATGATATCATTCACAAATATGAGATAGAGGTTTTAGTCTTACAAAAATATATCAACAAAAAATTCTTTAATTAGTTTCTTATTTATCCCTAATTTGTTTTTACTATGCTAATATTTCGAATTATTTACAGACAGCGATACTCCACGTGCACGCTCTCATGGTGATCAATAGTCTCTCTGCCCGTGTGTTCCTTGAGCTCCAACATTCCTATCTGTCAAAACTAATTTGCTCTGTCAAACTTGTCGATGACGGCGAGGATTCAAGAATTTCGAGTTCTTCATGGCCTGATTGAGTAAAGTTGAGAAGTCAGCCAGAGATGCGGCAGCTTTCCGACCCGTCTCCGACCTCCGATTACCATAGATGTTGAAGAAAGCTATCTATAAATTAATGCTGGCTACTTATAGAGATTAATATATTATTATATAGTAGCGACAACATTGCATCCTGACCGCATAGCGCAGTGGATTAGCGCGTTTGACTTCGGATCAAAAGGTCGTGGGTTCGACTCCCACTGTGGTCGCCTGAAACATACTTCATTTTTTAGAGCTGGCTTTTTTAACAATATATTATTCCTCACAGTGACTTTTTATTTATTTATTATTTATTATTATTGTTATTATAAAAATAATCAAAATCCTCATGTGATTAGCTTGCTCCGACCACCAGCTGGACAACTTGCTCCGATAAACAAATAAACAGAGCACAATAACCCACAAAATCCTTGTCCCACCTCAATGGAATTCCAACACACGTCACATGTGATCGTTGCTTTTATGCTTTCGGACGTGTTTTCCCAAGTCTTTTTGAAAAAAATTATTTGTATTTTTTATTTTAATTAAAATTATTTATTATTTTTAAATCATTTTATGTGTTAATATTAAAAATAATTGTTAAAAACAAAAAAAATATAACTTTAATATATTTTTAACAAAAAAAAAAAATTTAAAAAAATAATTACAATCCGATAGATTCCAATCAGTTTTTCATAATATATAATATTCCTTGGTACCCACAATCACGACTCTCTGCTTTCTCTCTTTTTTATTTGCTGCTTAAAGTACAGGTGTTTCCGTCCATGATTCTCGCAAATCATTTTCAAGGTGACCTCAGGTTCATACAGCAATCATTTTCCGTGAAGGAAACAATTGGCTCAAGCTTTTTTGATATTTTAAGCTAAAAATCACTCCACTATTTTATAATCCTTATCTTTTTTTTCATCTTTTGTAAAATAATAATAAATTGGAGGGGTTGCCATTTTATTTACTTTTGTGTCGTTTTTATAAACTAATTTGTATTTAAAATTCAATTCTAAAAGTTAAAACAATTCAATATATAAAATGTTAATAAGATACCTAAATTAAATTTAAAACATGGCAATGATTTATTTTATTTTATATATTTCTAAAGAAGAATGACCCACAAGTTTTATTTTTTTGTTAAATTTGGGATCATCACCATCCAACCCATTTTCATAAATTAATTATGCCATCGAATGCTCATAATTCAACGCTACAACCAATTGGAGCAATCATCGAGAGCCGAGCATGTCTTCTTCCCCTTCCACCCTCGTTAAGAACACCATTCTCTTCCATTTTTCTTAGCCGACACGAGCAAATACCCTAAAAGAAAAGGGCACAAAAGCAAAACCCAAAACTCACCATGACCATCCAAGCAACTAGCACTATTTTAGAAGATTCGAATCTAAGTCTTCCCAGACGAACATTCCAAAATAACATGCGAATCCAACGGCTAAGAAATTCTCTAAATAGCCCCCACAAGAAGCCACAAATCTTAATGCAAAAATGGCATCATTCTATAGCAGCTAGGCAATTTCATACCCTCCAAAAACATTTTCTAGCCAGCACACAGCCTTAAACACCAATAAGAACCTGCCCCCCCTCTCAAAACCGCCACTTTCTCTCCCTCTCTCAGCAAGGAGAGCCCCCATTTTCCGGTGGCGGGAAGGAAGTTTGACCGTTAGGTTTTACTTGGTCTTCTTTACCTTTTCTTTCACCAACTCGTACAAATATTTGAAAGTTCGTTGTAATGATGAAGGTGCAGGCTCCTCCTAGGAAAGCATCATTTACTGAGGTTTTACAAAGAGTTTATAGTAATCTTGGGAACGTTAGCAGTAGCAGTAATAGCAGCAGCAGCAGCAGCTACGATTGTAACAATCTACAAAAGCTGAAGTATTATATTCAAGAGAGTGACGATGATTTTGAAGAGGAAGATGGGACCGTGGAACTTGTTCAAATTGGTGCTGAGAGAGCCAAGAATGTTTTGATCCTTATGAGTGATACAGGTGGTGGTCACCGTGCTTCTGCTGAAGCCATCCGTGATGCTTTCAAGCTTGAATACGGTGATGAATACAGGGTATGTGCATGATTTAGGTTTTGAGTTTCCTTCTGTGTAGAACGTGATCTGTTTTTGTTTTTTGTTGCCTCTGATTTTGATCTTCCGATTATCTTGTTAGAGGTGTTTTGTTTTGTTTTTCTGTACATGTAAAGGTGGACTAGGAAAGTGCAGATTTTGTCAACATGGTGGTAGCCATTTTGTTCTTCTTGGATTTATTTGTTTCCTGTTTTCTTCTCTAATTTGCTAGACGTTTTTTTTTTCCCACCGAAAATAATCAATTTTGTTATTTTCACATCCAATCGATTTCTCCTCCTTTCAAGGCCTTCCCCCCTCTTTCCTCCTCTGTTTTACTGGTGATATTTTGTTTTTGGACTTGAAGAATTCATCTGCTAAATAAGGCCTCTACTGCATGTCATTTCTTTCAGATAATTGTGAAGGATGTTTGGAAAGAGTACACAGGCTGGCCATTGAATGATATGGAGAGGCAATACAAATTCATGGTGAAACATGTACAGCTATGGAAGGTGGCATTTCACAGTACTTCTCCAAGATGGATACACTCCTGCTATCTTGCCGCCATCGCTGCCTACTATGCCAAGTAATTTAATTCCCTCAGTCTTTTCCAATTTTTTCCGTAGAGATATTTCTTTGTTTCATGATGATTTATTGCTGGCAAGTGGATTGTAGTTTATAGCTTTAATTTACAGTTGTCATTTTAATTTTATGGATTAATACATCAATTTGGTCACTACAATATAATAAAGATTGAATCTTTTGATGAATGAGTGTTTATTCTTTCTCCTCGTCCACTATTGATTATACATTTTAGTTTCTTCTTGAAAACGATTCTTTCTGACCCCACTTATCAGCACATAATGTTGACTGCTTTAAAGCTAAAATCATCTGTTTCTTGAGCTGGTAATGTGATTGGATGTCGGAAAGAAAGTGAATCCAATGCTCGTGTTCATAAGTTTAGCGGAACTTTTTTAATCTTATTCTGTTGTGTGTGTGTGATTGCAGGGAGGTGGAGGCTGGTCTAATGGAGTACAAACCGGATATAATTATCAGTGTTCATCCCATGATGCAGCACATTCCTTTGTGGGTTCTGAAATGGCAAGGCTTACAAAAGAAAGTGATTTTTGTTACAGTCATCACCGACCTCAATAGCTGCCATCCTACATGGTAAGTTAATTCAGTCATTTTGAAGATATATTTTTCAGTGTTCCCCTTATCATAACTGGTTATCTAATGTAACAAAGAAATTATTTTCAGGTTTCATCCCGGGGTGAACAGATGCTACTGCCCATCAACGGAGGTTGCCAAGAGGGCTGCATTAGATGGCCTAGAAGATTCTCAAATTCGTGTTTTTGGTTTGCCTATCCGGCCATCGTTTGCTCGTGCAGTTCTTTCGAAGGTGCGCAACTGTGATCACACAATTAAATGCACACTTATGCTCTACTAGGATGGTTTTCTCACCTGACTGTGCGCTTCTTATTTTTTGGCTTCTTGTCATATAGGATGAGTTAAGAGAAGAGCTCGAACTGGACCCTAGTTTGCCTGCGGTTTTACTGATGGGAGGTGGTGAAGGTATGGGTCCTGTTAAGAAAACTGCATTGGCTCTTGGAGAATCACTGTTTGATAAAGAACTTGGGAAACCACTTGGGCAATTGATCATCATTTGTGGCCGTAATAAGGTTCTTAAATCTACTTTGGAATCCCATGAATGGACAATCCCGGTTAAGGTATTGAATTTTACTTCTGGCACGTGCAGTACGCGAAGCGTATGATATACTTCATACATTCACAAACTTGTTTGTTGAATGATCTTCATATTTGCCTAATTGCAGGTTAGAGGTTTTGAGACACAGATGGAGAAATGGATGGGAGCTTGTGACTGCATAATTACAAAAGTATGCTAAAGATATGTTTAGCTTTAGATGCTAAATGAATCCTTTTTGTCTATTAACTTAATGTAATATATTTTACTGAATTCAATGTTTCACAGGCTGGACCTGGCACCATTGCAGAAGCATTGATAAGGGGGCTACCTATTATTCTCAACGACTACATTCCTGGACAGGTAAGCTACTGGCCTTCTGCACACTCACTTAACTTGACAAACTAACAGGGCAGGATTTAGTTATCTCATTCTTATATCTTCATTTGGCAACCAAACCGCAGGAAAAGGGAAATGTTCCTTACGTGGTAGACAATGGGGCTGGTGTCTTCACCAGAAGTCCTAAAGAAACAGCAAAAATTGTGACAGAATGGTTCTGCACGAAAACAGATGAACGTGAAAGAATGTCAGAGAATGCACTTAAAGTAGCCCAACCGGAGGCTGTATTTGACATCATAAAGGACATTCATGAACTCGCACGAGCACGCGGTCCTCTCGCGAACACCCCTTACGTGCTGACTGCATCTTTCTCGAGCCTAATCTGATCGATGAAACCTTCATCGTCCAATGCGCACCATCAGCTATGACCAAGGTTTGCCAGTGCTAGAATGAAATGTATAGCTATCTGTAACAGTACCATTCTTTGTCCTTCAGAGTGTAGGAGTACCAACTCAAGAACATGCTCTGATGCTTGTACAGGTTGTGATTCTCTCAGGGCATTTTTTGGGAGGAGTTAGTGGCGTGGTGAAACTTGACTATGTTTTTTTCTTGATAATTCCTTAGGATATGAATCGTGCTTCCCTCTTCAGTTAAACCTTGGAATTGATTGCTTGAAATTTTAGTCGCTGTAATCTTCAATCTATATTATATATGATTGACTAGGATGGTTTTTCTTTACAACAAAGAAGTCTAGTTTGCTTGGCTTTGAATATAGCCCCTACTGCAAATTTACTTTAAGCTTAAACAATATATAAAAAGATCGGCTTGTACATTGATACTGATATCTAAAAAGGTAGAAGAGTGCCAGTCAGCGATAAACAAAAAATAAAACGAAACAAAAAACCGATGGAAATGGTTACAAAATATCTTTTTTATTGCCAACGAATACAAAAACTTGACGGGCAAGTTTCCGTACATCTCCTATTTCATCGGCATTTTTCAATGTCGACGAAATTTTAGGGACGACTCCTTGTATTTCAAGCAAGTTTCTGTGGAGGTGTGGCTAATGCAAGAGTATGGTGTGGCTTGAGAGAGACTCATGGGTCAAAAGGTCTGTCACGTAGGATTCTCCGATTGAGTTCAAGTGATAAACCTCTTTTAATGTCCTGTTTTTTTTTTAATCACAAGATGCTGGTGGGTTTCTATAATCCTAGAGAGAAAAGTTACAGAATGCTAGACACAATTAGGATTGATTCAGAAACTCATCCGATTGTGGGGCCTCACTTATAAGCTTAAGCTTTTAGGTGAGATGGTTCCTTAACATGAACAATGCATTGTAATAGATATTGACCCCATAAGTTTTAGAGCAGGCTTTTGTCTGACTTTCTATCTAGTTCCTGGAATCTGATTTCCAGAAGAAATAGTTTTTCAGTCTTCCTACGAAATGGGACTGCATCATCACCATCTTTAATTCCTTTTCTTATCATTAAAATGCAATTTACAGCTACCTCGGACTGTATGTCCTTGAAGAGACTTTGAGCATTCAAGGAAGTGGGGTGTGAATTCTGCTTAGCATGCTCTCAAAGAAATTATACATAATTCTACGTGGCTGAATCAATAATCAAGATAAACTCTCAAGCTTTTGGACAAACAAATAAATATGTGCATGAGATTTAATATATATTAGATTTTCTTTTTACTTAAAAAAAAGGGGGGGGATGAGGGAAGGGAGCAGAAAACGGCAGACCATTTTTGTTCTGCAACAAAACTCATATTTGGGGTCCGAGCAGAAACGACAGCCCACGCAAAAAAGAAAAAAACATAAAACGACAGTGCGTTTTGATCTCGGCGTTTGCTTAAACTGCAGAGGCCAACAGCAACGTTAATCAAACTCCGACAACGGACTCCTGCGAGACTGGAATTTTCAGGTAATTTTATTACTTCGAATCTTACCTCTCCTTTCTTAAGATTTTAAATCATGGGACTTTGGTTTTTTTCACCATACGTTGTCATTTCCAGTGAAACAGGGTTGTTTTTATATCTGAGTCCTTACAATAATTTGCCCTATGAGCACTCTAATGCATCAATTCTGCTCTCAATATTTGTAAATTTAATGTCTTGCCTCTAATTGTTTTCAGGGATACTCTTATTTGACTGAAATACTGCAAAAGTTTGAATGTTTGAGCTTTGGAATTGAAAATGGTATGTGAATGAAATCTGAAAATCTTGTTTCCCCTTTACTTGTCATCTCTGTATTTTTACTTTCACAAATTGATATAAATTGTGGATTGGATATGTCAGATTTATTTGTACTATACGGTAAAGATTGTGGCTTTAGTCTTTTAATGGGAAAAACTTGGCTGTCATCATAAATGGGTTTGCTTTAAAACTAATGAAGGTGTCCGCGTTCTTATAATTTTTCTTGCTCTATTTATTTTGTGTATTTATATCTGGTAATAGCCAAATGTGAATTCAATCTCTGTTTATAGACGGAATTTGAAAGATGGTTTTTCATGCTTAGGTTCATCACTCTAGTTTCGTGGATGAGGAGGGAGTGAAAAAAGCTTGTGGCTGTCCTTTGCTCCCGTTGAAAAGTCATATAAAGGGCCCTGCTCCAGTTTCGGGTCAGGGTTTTAAAGTTATAAACACATGCATTATAATTTGTTTCGATGATTGAATGACTCTTCGATGGGTTTTTTTTTTCTGGCCTTGATTTTGTGGAACTGGGATGTGTTTTATGCAGATAGGACTGATATAGTAGATGAAGCAATCCTGTTTTTTCGTGCCAATGTTTTCTCTAGAAATTTTGATATTCAGAGCCCAGCAGATAAGCTACTTGTTTACTTAACGTTCTACATCAATGTGGCCTTGAAGAGGCTTGAGGGATGTAGAACTTTGGCTGAAGGCACTAAGGCAATAATTAACCTGGGTTTGGAGAAGGTTCCTGTGCCTGGAGAGTCTGGTTTTCCTTTCCCGGGTCTTTTTGCCGATCCTCAATCTCAGAAGGAAGCGGGTAACTTCCTTTTTATGGTTTTTTTTCCTGAGGTTATATTTTTGTAACAGGTGTTAGTTATGAGCAAGTTTACTTGGTCATATTTGTAAAACTTCATGAATTACAAACCAAGTTTTAGATAACCTAAATGATCCATAAGCAAATTCATTTGCATGCTTCACTTTAAATGTATCGATGAAGCATTAAAATGCACTAGCAGTCTATTCAAACTGCATTATGTTCAACCTCTAGACCTACAAGTCTGAGAAGAAATGCATCGATGCTTGATTTTTTGCTGATGTTTATCAAGAAGACTGCCGTAACCCTGCTAGTAATCTGAATTAACTTCTTGTCTCAGTTTGTGGCTGAATTGTAGGGATCATGAAATAAATTTGTTTATGTTTTCAGCTTTCATTATGACACGGGCATTACCCCCTCTTACTCATGTTCCTCACTACTGTCCTGCTGATGAAAATTTTGTGGCGCAGACTTTGTTATTCACATATCAAACCATGGAGACTTTGTCATTTTCATCCCATAGTTCTTTGCCATATCGGTAATATATCATTAGGGCAGTTTGATATCCTTAAACCTGATGATATTGTGTTATTCCAATGGATTTAGCTACACAGGTTTTTGAATTGAGACACTACATAGTCAATAACATTCAATAATGGTTTCAGTTGACTGCAAGTTCTCCATTACTGCTCACTTCTTTAACTGTTGTACAAAATTGTTGATTTAAACCATAATTCTGAAACGCTGGACTTTTAAGTTCTTCGGTTCTGAATGTTGGTTTGTTTCTACTATGATTGTGACTACTATTTTTTATTCCAAGACTTTTGCTTATTTATACTTGTGAATTCTTAAAATGCAGAGCTCTTCAGAAATTATCTTCAACAGATAAGGGAGGAAACGAGTGGGAGATTATTGAGTGTCGCCTATAGACCCAATGGGACTCCAAACAAATGGTGGTTGGCATTTGCCAAGAGGAAATTCATGAATATCATTGCTCTTTGAATATTTTGTTTATATATTCAACCAAGGGTGACAAATAGAAGCCCTATAACAAGTTGTGAATATTCTCTGTTACCAAGAAGTTAAATATGAATGACAAAACCAGGCAGCAGATATGTTTTGTGTGCTAATGACTGATATGACAGTATACATGTAAAATGAAGCTGAATTTTCTTTTTGTAACGCTTCATTTTCTGAAAGGAAGACAAGGGGATGTTAATAAGAGGCATGGTAAAGATGAGAGATCTGTGGCATGGTTGCTACAATTCTGCATCTCATGCTTGCATCATTTGCGTAATTGGTTTCTCATAACTCAGCTTTTTAATTCTTCATCAGAAGGAAGCTATATAAAATGTTGACTTATGTTGGATAAGATGAAAAAGATAAATAAATAAGTAAAATATGTTGACTTATGTTGGATAAGATGAAAAGGATAAATAAATAAGTAAAATATGAACCCAATAATACCCCTACATAATCAGATCTCATTTCCAATCAATTTGTAAGAGTGCGTGGGGGTAATAAGTGTAATTGAAATTCCTCAAAAGCACTCTTTAAAGGGTTAGTTTGCAGAGTTCATATTGTATGGAGTGAGTAACAATTAATAAAAATTATGAAGTATGATGGTTAACCAATTAAAATTAACTAATTAAAGTTTATGTCTTCAGTTATGGATCCAATTGGGCTAAGCAATTGTTTTATATAAACAACTTTTATTTAAAATAGATACCTCTAAAATTAAGAACCAATCAAATATCACGATAATTAGAGAGAAAAAGATTTAACCAAAACAAATTATATTAATAAAGTATTAAATGATAAAATAAAAAAATAAACAAGAAAAATTAAAAAAGTTTCAACTCTGATGGGTGAAATTTTTTAGGAAAAAAAGAAGCAAAAGACCTATGTTTTATGGCTTTGTTGGCCTAAAATGCATGAGCCTCAGGAAAAGAGCATCTCATGTGTCTAGGCTTTATTGTTTTGTTTTTTTATGGGGTGGACAACACTATTTACCAAATAATAAGAAAAATAAAGATTAGGGAATAAAATTTTCTTTGTTCTTAAAATTCAAAAATCATAAAAACCAAGTTCTTATAATTAAGAAAGTTTAGGACTACAATGAACATTTCACCAAAACTTTGTTAAAGCCACCTATTCCTTTAGATTTTTTTTTTAACTTTGGTCTCTTGTGTTTTTAATCTCATCCTTGCCTAACAAATTAACTTAAATTGACCTCTAATTTAACAATTTAAAGGTAAAATTAAGAGAGAGAGAACTTTAGAACAAAAGAAAAACACTTTATAATCCTGTGAATGGTTAGAGAGGCTATAAATATTGAGACAACAATGTTTTTTTAAGTATTGTATAACAATAATGTTTTTTTATACATGATTGTTATATATATATATATATATATATATATATATATATATATATTCTGTTTTTATTTTGATTTGAGAGTTTTTGTTTTGATGATTTTTTATACATTTAACTTTTGAATAATTTCTCATATTCATTTATATTTTATATTTTATATTTTTTCTATAAATAAACTTTATCTTTAAAAAAAAGATATTTTCAAAAAATATTTTAATATGTTCAACCTTACATGATTTTTTTTCTCTTTTATTTTATTCAATCAATTGAATTTTTTTATTATTTTTATTATCACTTGTCTGAATAAAGATATTATTTTAATAAATAGATTTAACAAATACAACTTGGTAAATATCTCACTTGCAAGATTAAATATCATCATCAACACCTAATTTTTATATTTTTAGTGATTATTTACTGGGGTTTTTATTTATTAATACATATAATTTATTTGATTATATATATGAATAAAGTTTTTAATTTTCATTTAGATTTTGTAACTATAAAATATATTAAAAAAAATCTATATATTTAATTTTTTATTTAAAAAAAAATCAATTCACTGGAAGCGCAAAAAATATCTTGCATATATGTTGGTACTTGGTAGTATAATAATTTATTTTTTTTCTTTCATTTTTCTCTTTTTTCACAAAATCACAACAACAAGAAAAAACAGGGCTTTGTTCGTGTCTCTCTTGTGTGTTAATGATCCCTGTCTTATCTGCAATCTCCCTCCCAGTCTCTCTCACCTACCCTTCCCACTTTTTCGTCATCACCAAAACCAAGCAAAGCACACCATTATTAGCTGGTTCCGCCTGGGATTTTGATTTAGACACAGAATTTCAAAAACCAGCTGTCTGATTTATGTAGGGCACTCTCTCTTTTTTGTTCTTTCAGTTTTGTATTAGGCTCAAGAACTTTTGTTTATCACTTTGGACTGATTTGGGTAAATCTCTTATTTCAGGTTATTGCTTGTTTGGTTTTGTTGTTTAACATTTGAATTTAAGACTAAAGATGCCATCTTTTTTAGTTCTTGCAGTTAGAATGAAGGGTATTAGAGATTGGGTTTTTGGTCAGTTATTGTCCAAGTCTTTGGCTTCAACTAGACCTTTGTCAAGCAGTGGCAGTTTCTTTAGTGAGGAGCCTGTTAATGAAGAATCTGATGACCCAGGTGCTTATTTCGGTCCTTGGCTACTGTTGCTGGAAATTCGTTGTTTTCATAGTCTTGTCTTTCTTTTATTGTGTTTCAGTTCGCATTTAGTTGGATAATTACTGTTCTTCCGAGGATGTTTTGCTTAATGGAGAGATGGTTTTCTCAGTTAGGTGCTAGAACAATGAGTTTTCTTGTTGAAATTAGAGAATTACTTCATCATATTAGATATTTTTGGTAGCTGTGTTGGGGAATCCAGTGACATAAGTTTCCTTGCGGAAATGAGAATTGCTCGAAATGAATGTTTGGCCCATCATGCCATCATGCTAATTACCTTTGTAAATTTTCCGAGAGAATGAAGAGTTTCTTGATTTAGGGGCTGGGGTTGTTTATAGCTCTACCAATCAAAGCAACTAACTTTTGGTTATTGGATTCTGGTCCCATGGATTTGAATTATATTGGGCTTGGTTAGGGGATCAATGATTCAAGGATCATGAATTGCACTGCCTGTTTTAATTGTTAGTGCAGAGATGGTAAATTGTTAAGAATCTTCTGGAACATTTGGTTTTAGTTACTGTAGTAATTTAGTGTGAAGTAATAAGCTATCTTGTTCCATTCCAGCTTGAAAACATTTGGGCAGAGTTTTTCTGTTGTGATACTTTTGAGTATGACATATATAGTTTTAGCATTTTCTACATGAAGTATGAACAGTAACGGCGTATCATATATTTTTGTATGCAATTGTCGACAGGGCAAAACAATTGTTTTGATGCTGGGAGCTGAGTTTTTATCTGAGTTTGAAATTGTTTTATGTTTTCCTTCTGACTTTAACTTTATGTGATTTTTGCATCCAGCGAGAGTTTATTTGCTTGTTATTATTTGCAGCTCACATGGCCCAGTTAGAGTCCTCATCACCAACTTCTGATACCTCATTCTCGTCTAACTGTAATCAGGAAATGGGGTCTCCTCAATCTCTGGAGCAAGTGGCTGCAGATTCTTACCAACCTAATCATGGGGTTGAGGTAAAGAAAGCCAATTCATTGACCAAGATTGAGGATCTTCGAATTAACTTCTTCCGTCTTCTTCTAAGGTTTGGGCAGTCACATGACAATCTTTTGGTGGCAAAGGTTTTACATAGATTGCACCTAGCAGCTGCAATACGATTAGGGGAATCAAACTTGAAAAGAGTTAAAGTTGATGGAGCTAGAACTGTAGCAGCAGAACAAGAGGCATCTGGTATACCTGAATTGAACTTCTCTCTTAGAATACTTGTGCTGGGTAAAACAGGTGTTGGAAAGAGTGCAACTATAAATTCTGTATTTGATCAAAGAAAGGCTCTGACTGATGCATTTCGACCAGCCACAAAACACATCAAAGAGGTCGTGGGGTCTATCAATGGTGTCAAACTAACATTTATTGACACCCCTGGTTTCTTACCTTCATCTACAAGTAATTGGAGAAGAAATAGGAAGATTATGCTTTCTGTTCGGAGATTCATAAGAAAATCACCACCAGACATTGTTCTATTCTTTGAACGCCTTGACCTCATCAACACCGGTTACTGTGACTTCCCCCTTCTGAAGCTTATGACCGAAGTATTTGGCAATGCCATTTGGTTCAACACCATCCTTGTCATGACTCATGGTTCTTCAACTCCTGAAGGACCTACTGGATATCCTATCAGCTACGAATCATATGTGACTCAATGCACAGGTCTGATGCAACATTATATAAATCAGGCAGTGCCCAACTCAAAACTTGAAAATCCAGTAGTTTTAGTGGAGAACAATCCTCACTGTAAAAAGAACTTCATGGGGGAAAGCATTCTTCCCAATGGACAAGTATGGAAATCTCATTTCTTATTACTCTGCATATGCACCAAAGTTCTTGGTGATGCTAATACCCTCTTGGAATTTGAAGGTGGCATTGAATTGGGACCATTGATTACCCCCTGGGTGCCTTCTCTGCCTCATCTTCTCTCATCTTTTCTAAAGCATCGCTCGTCACCTCGCCTGAGTGAATCAGAACCAGATGTTGATGAGATTTTACTTTCAGATGCAGATGAGGAAGATGACTATGATCAACTACCTCCAATCCGAATCCTGACAAAATCACAGTTTGAAAAGTTGACCAAATCACAGAAAAAAGACTACCTTGACGAGCTGGATTATCGAGAAACACTATATTTGAAAAAACAGTTAAAAGAAGAGTCTCGGAGGCAAAGGGAGAGGAAGCTTTCTGAAGAGGAAATTTTTGGAGAGGACAATGATTCTGATCAGCAGCAGGCGTCTCCAGAGGCTGTTTTGTTGCCAGATATGGCGGTCCCTCCAAGTTTTGACTCAGATTGCACCGTACACAGGTATCGATGCCTTGTCACTAGTGACCAGTGGCTTGTGAGACCTGTTCTTGATCCTCAAGGATGGGATCACGATGTGGGCTTTGATGGTGTAAACATGGAGACAGCTATAGAAATAAGAAAGAATGTCCATGCCTCAATCACAGGACAGATGAGCAAGGACAAGCAGGATTTCAGTATTCAGTCTGAGTGCGCCGCAGCTTATGCAGATCCTAGGGGGCAAACTTACTCTGTAGGTCTTGATGTTCAGTCTTCTGGCAAAGGCATGATCTATACGGTACATAGCAACACAAAGCTGAAGAATCTGAAGCAAAATGTAACTGAATGTGGGGTTTCCTTGACATCCTTTGGGAACAAGTACTATGTTGGTACCAAGCTAGAAGATACCATGTTAGTTGGGAAGCAACTCAAGTTTGTAGTGAATGCTGGCCAAATGAGGTGCTCTGAACAAGTGGCATATGGTGGAAGTCTTGAGGCCACGTTAAGAGGGGGAGACTACCCTGTGAGGGATGATAGAATCAGTCTGTCTATGTCAGCTCTCTCCTTTAAGAAGGAGATGGTGCTGGGCGGAGGGATTCAATCTGAATTTAGACCTATCCGAGGTTTGAAAATGGCTGTTAATGCCAATCTCAATAGCCAGAACATGGGACAAGTTAATATAAAGATTAGCAGCTCTGAGCACATTGAAATTGCTCTCATCGCTGTTTTCTCAATTTTCAAGGCCATTTTGCATAAGAAAAGGACTTAAAACAAAAGCAGGGAAGTACTGGAGATGGGATGAGTCTTTGTTGTCCTCTGTTGAGCTTGATTTTCTTTGTTCATTGACGGAACCATTGTTAGAAAGCTATTTATTTACTTATCTGGGATGCAAATCGGCCTTCCACGAGGAAAAGGATGGAGAACTAAGTTTTGCAAAGGCTGTCCTTTTTTCTTCTTTTTTTTCATGCGCTGCAATTTTTTCATGCATCTTTAAAGGAGGTTAGATAGCGATATTTTCTTTTGCATTTTACTTAATAGCATACAACTGGCCCGCCAGTCTTGGGCTGAGATCCTTGTAACCAGTAAATCTGTGTTATATTTGTAAAGGATATTGGAAAATGAGAATGTATACTTTGATCGAGGGAATGAATCCAGTCACTAGAGGAAAACAAAATCCTTTCTGATGCTCTAAGTTTTCTTGTGTCTCCAAATTGTTGCTGAACTATGTTCAGTGACTATCCATTCATGTTTCTCCATTTCTTGGTATGCAATGATTGATCAATTGACTGCGACAAGTTAGCTCTTAGTTGTGACGCGTGTCCAAGTTTTTCCTTGAAAACGAGACGGACACCGGTATGTTTCAGGTTGGCAGTTTCGTTTCTTTATTCGGCTGAAATGTTTCATATTAGCTAATAAAATGAGGCAAAATAGTACTGTTTTTATCTCGGTTTAAATTCTGGTTTATTTTGTATTTTTCAGCTAAATATTAGTCGAAATGCTTCAGTTTTGTTCCGTCTGTTCTGTTTCGGCTAAATAGTTTTTTTTTTAAATAATAAATAATTTTACAATATCAATTATATCTCTTAATTTGACCGTTAGATTGAGATGAAATTTTACGATAAGTCTCTTGATATATTTATATATATTATGTTAAAATTTCAGAGCAATTAGAGAATGTAATGACCTTGCGAGATTAATGATGACATTCTCGTAGTATTATACATGTTCATAATTTTGTTCAGAAAAATCATTTTATTGTGTCTTTTTTAAGATTAAATTGTATAATTCTAAATAATTTTATTTTTGGATAACTAAAATAATTTTTGAATTAATATATTTAATGAATTATATATATATATATATATATACATAAATAATACAATCTCGAAACAACACACCAAAACACTCCATAATCGAAACATTTCGTTCCAACCGAAACGAGTTGAGAAAATTGGTATGTTCTTTAGTGATATCCATTATGCAGTTGGCGAGGGTATCCACACCGGTTTTCCCACTCCAACCAATCCAAATGTTGAGAAGTACTCGACAGCATCAGTCTCTCTTGGATCCAAGCCAGCTTTGACTGCCAATCAAGCCACGTGTCAAGGTGGTTTCACCTTGCCTTCTCTCTCTCTTTTCCCTCAGTTCTGACTTCCTAACAGGCATAATAATGCCATTTTTTCTATCAGCACACCAGCAAACACCTTCAACCAGTCAATACTAATGAATTCGCTGCTTTAGGGCATAGTCTGGCCACAATACGATGATGACCAAAGTGGGGTTTGGCACTTCAGCATATGTTTCTAGTGTTAGGGTTCTGTCACCAGTAGTTGGATTTGACAGTATAAGCATCGAAGAATGTAGCTCGGTATGTATCCTCCAATCATCAAGCGACATGGATGCTTAGAAAGAGGTAATTTAATGCTAGATTATTATTTTTTAAGACATCTTTAGATCTAACATAATGGAGTGGTTTCACCAAATCTTCCTATAAATAGAATCAATTCCCAGCGGGATGCCTTGGATTAAGCATCTATTTGGCTATTTGCTGTCCTTTTCATCTTTTATCTCTCTCTGTAATTAATGAGGGGGATAATAAAAGCTCGAGCCACTCCCTTTTGTCTTAACTTCCTTTCAAAACTATTTAAAAAAACAATTTTTTTTTATTTTTTATTTTTTATTTTAAATGAGGGGATAATAGATTAGTGTTTTTAAATTAGTTTGATATACTAATATTAAAAAAATATATATTATAATATATTTTTTAAATAAAAAATATTTTAAAAACAACTTGATGATTGATGACATGATAAAGAACATAAATTAGATTCTTTTAAGGCGAACAGCATATGCCCCTCGTTATTCCTGAGCCTCCAAAACCTAAAATAGCTAAATCCTAAAGTATCCATCCATCCACATGATCTCCCATTCTATGGAATAATAAGGTTGCTTCTTCCAAAATCCCCACATCTCTCTCAAACCATTACAAGTTGAATGTCAAACTTTCCACTCAAACAATATTATTTCTCATAACGGTATATAATTATGATTGAAGTTGTTTTTAAAATGTTTTTCATTTAAAATTATATCAAAATAATATTTTTTATTTATTTTTTAAAAATTATTTCTGATATCAGCATATAAAAATGATCCAATTACATCAAAAATATTTAATTAAAAAAAATCAATTTTTATATGGCTCTGGACCGAAAAGAGGAAGAAGAAGAAAACATCATGCATCATAATGATATAATCCATGACCTCATAAATAAATAATAATATTTTTTATTAATTCATCCAACCGACAACTTGAATTAACCCACCTTGATCCAAGCTTAATATCTTTGAAACATGAATGATATATATATATAATGGAAGAGATTAATAAAACAAGGCTTGATCAATGAAATTTCTTCATTCATTTTTGGGATGGTAAATTGACTACCAATTAATGAATTCAGCAATTTATTCAAACAATTCCTTTACACCATCGATCAGTTCATAGTTCATACATGAACACAAGACAAAAGAAAACCCTAACAAATCACTAAACCATGTCGAAGACAATAATTACCCTTCCAATTTCCTGCTAATCCAAGTTTGTTTAACGCACAGACAATTTCAAGGTGAAGACCCCCAAAGAACTTCAGCTTCAATGGTGGCAGCCTCAGCATTAGAAACACAAGCATTCCTTATTGTCCTCAATATCTCCTGCTTGAATGCCCTCTTCTCTCTTTGCCTCAGCCCTTCTCCGACCTCTAATTGAACTGCAAATCTTGCCACACAGCTTGCAAACGGGTGATTCTCTAAGAACCTCGTCTCTCCTTTACCTCCATCTTTCTCATCACCAAACATTCCGATATCAATCAGATCCCCACCAAGCTCTGATCTCTGCAACTCCACCAGCTTCTTTATCAGCCCTTCTTTGAGCATGGCTTCAATTGCCTCTCTTCGGCCGAAATAGCCAATTTCAAGAACGCAATCCAATGTCACAACTCTCAAATGCAAGTCTTTATAGTCCAGGAAACAGATGATTTTCGGAATTTCACCATTAGACTCAATCTCGTCAACAAGTGGTGATTTTATTGACTTGATTAATGAACAAAGTACTTTCATTGATTTCCAGGAAGCCATTGAGACAACACCGTGAATCATACGACCCATTAACACTTGACCAACAAAGACATCCTTGTTGAATCTGATCAAAGCTGAAACAACAAAAGCGCACTGTTCTCTTACCTTTCTTGAGCAACTGGGATCACACGAAATTCTCTCAAGTAAACGAAAAATCTTTGATTTAAGCACCAGGTCCTGTAACTCACGATTAAACCCTTGTAAAACTCGATCCTCAAACTGACTCAACAAACTCACCAACTCATCCTCCTCAATTTGCAACGGCTCTTTCAAACCTTTCATCAAACTGTCTATACTCTCGCGATCAATCCAAGCTTGAATCTCCAACTCGATCGACCCAGCGACGCGGGAGATCGACTGAGTCGAGACTCGGCGAGCCAAGAAACTTCCAAGTCCATGCCCGCAGCTTTTCTGTAGAGTGTCGAAAAGGGATTTAAGGCGAGCAAGGTGTTCAGAGAGGGTAGAGAGAAGTGGGTCATTGGAGAGAATTGTATCTGATTCCGTCTCGAGCTCCAACAAAGCTTTAATGGAAGGAGAGTTGGACTCGGCCGAGTTGGGACTGGGGTGTGTCTGCAAGTCATGAGAAGCTTGTTTTAGAGCTTCCAGGACTTTTATGACTCGTGTGCTCTCTTCTTTTGATGGTGTGTCTTCCATCATCAGTGCCTGGTTTTGTTTCTAGAGAAAGATTGAATCTTTATATATATATATGAATTAAATTATATGCAAAGTTAAAGAGTTTGAGCTTCGACGACCAGTCGCACAAATCATGTACGTGTACACTTGTCAAAATTGTGGCTTCCAGGAATTTACGTGTGAATTACCACGATACCCTTATTTTTTTTTTTATTATTTGGTGTTTTAACATTGAGAGAGAGAAGTGGTGGGTGGCGGCTGTTGTTTGGGAAAGGGAGACCCGTAAAATACAAGATAAATTTGGCAGCTAGCACCAGAGATATAATTAAATGTTAAAATAATACCACATTAATAAACAATTGCCGAAATATCACGGTTTAAAAATGTTACGATTTAAAAATTCAGTTTTTCAATTCATACATGTTGCATTTTTTAACCGAGACATCTGATTTACATCATGCTCTAATGTTTTTTTGGTCATTTTCGTGTTTTATGCCTGAAAGTTTTTGTTAATCTATGATTTTAGAGAGTTAATTTTTTTACTATTTCATCAAAATTTGGATAGACTTTGCTCTATATAAAAAAGGAAGGGGTGTTAATTCAAATAATTGTTTGCTTAACACAATCCTAGTATGAATAACAATAGATATGATATTTTGTCTATCAATAAAACAATACGAGAGAAATTATCATGTCTTGCAGTGTCGGTGTTATCTCTCTATATCTACGATGGAATGTACATGCATAGACTTTAAATAATATTTAATGATTGGTTTGTCTAAAATCATAACTCGTCCAATTGTCCAGTCTCTAACGATAATTCACAAGAATCATTATTGAGAAATATCTTAAATTTCCATTTAGAAGAAAGAAATTGTTACACTTAGAGTGTTTGCTCTAATTTTGTGTTGACATAGTTTCTTTGTCTAACAAGCACCTGTTTATTTTTTTTTTCACTTACAAAATAGTAGGCTTAAATTTATACTCATAAGGAATCCTAAAACACCTATAAATAACAAAATATATATTTCCCTTAAGTAATATTCATATATTAATTTAGGATAATTTTAGAAGTAAACTCAATCAAATCCTTACTTGATTTTTCTAATATTATCACGTGTAATTACAGATTGATTACAAATCATATTAAACTAACCATTAGTAGCTATAAAATCATAGTGAACTACATGCCTTCCTCCAAAACGCATACAAATCTTAATAAATTAAAGCTTGATTGACTCTGATTAAAAAAAATGAACTCCCGAATAAGTTGACTACGTGATTTAGAAGGAAAAAAAAAGAAGAGAAAATGTAAATGCCAAAAACGTAATCAGCAAGCATATTCGGATCTAAGTTTCATTACAAGGTAACCATTGTCCTATTCTAAAAGTTTAAGATTAAAATATTTATTTTTTCAGTAGTTTTATGTTTGAATGTTATGTGTGTGTATATATACGTGTATGTGTGTGTATATATATATAATCATGCTTTCATCACAAGGCAGTCCAATTCGTCATAAAACCATGACGGTGACGGTGTACAAAAACTGTTTTCCTTTTTGTTTTTTTCGACTTCAAAAATAAAAATTAATGGGTCCAAACTGGCTGGTTGCTTTCTATAATAAAATTTAATTATGTTTCTTCCATCGCTTTATTGTATTTTTTATGTGGGGCTTCGGTTTTGAGCATGAGTTATTATTTGTGGTGGCCTCCATGGATGAAAGAAAAACTCGAAAACCCCACATCATCAATTTGTGCGTGTTTGGAGCCATCTTTTCTGATATTTCCAGTCCAGCTCTTGTATATTTTTATGCCCTAGGTCTACATGATTAATTTGTTAGGTCTTTCTACTTTTTTTTTCTTAAAAAAAATCTTAATGCTAAGAATATACTCTGATTATCTTTTGATTATTGAGAAATCCTTTTCCAATTCAGATTTAAGTATTATATTAATATGCTTATAAATAATTATTTTTCTTAACTATGTTTTATGTATACCGGGTTATATATCATTGTCGTCTACAGGTTATTTATGTATACCATTTCTAGAATGTTTTACCATTTCCTTCTACCACCTTACACCACTGCAGCACAAAATACTTGTAATTAAAAATATTTTTTATTTTCAATATTAATTTATTAAAATTATAAAATAATATTTTAAAAAATATCATTCAATGGTGACACAAATTGGAATTGACAGTTGTGTTGTCCAAGCAATCGGGAGCTAGAATCGTTGACCAAGTTCAGTCGAGTGCACGATTAGATAACCTGTCAACGATAACTTCTAATCCTAAAGGCCAGCATTTAACTTCAATTAATTAAGTTCATATTCCTCGAGTACATTACAGGTCATGGTGTTACATAAATATACTTTTATGGTACAAAGATTATTAATCTACAAATTAACGATATTACAGGTTCATTTTAAAAAAAAAAATCCTTAAAGAGCTGCAAATTCCTTCTCTGAATTTTGCTATGGTGATGCTTTCATGCAGGATTAACCCAGCAAAAAACCTCAATTGCAGGATTATCCAGAGAACAATCAATCTTCTTGTTAAAACCTCTACCCTCTCCATCGAATCAACTCTATCATGAAAAAATCTTCACTTTGTTCGATCTGATTTCTGCAGACTGAAGGCAAAAACAGATTTATTCAGCTAGAAAGATTTGATTGACACAATGTACTTGATGGGATTTTCCTTGAAAAATTGTAACGCTAGAAAAGTCATCAGGAAACTCATCAAAGATGCATTTTTGTCACTGCCTCAAGAGGCAGAGCAATCATCCTGTCCTCAAAGAACTTGATGGGATAGCATTTGCAAAGCAAAAGGTGTTTGGAATAGAAAAGCCTCAGATTAGGCTGTTTACATAGCAATAGCTCGTGGTATATTTAAAACCACCATTGGCAAAATAATAATATTTCTTGTAAACAACTCTACTCTCACAAACACTCAAAACAGTTGAATATCAAAAAACAAAGAATTAATCTATAAGAAACCAGACAAATGAAACCCTGAATTAGCTCAGGTTGACACTGGATAAATACACAACTTCCTGTCATTGCTTTGCCTCAGAGGTAGTGACAATAAGATTGATATCATCATAAGCATCTTATCTGATAATAAGTGAATTCTATTGCATCACAGGCAAAGTACGACAAGTTTGTATACAAAAAAGTGCACTAACATGAATCAAAGCAATAAAAGAAATAAAAATTCAAGCACAAACACATGAAATGCTAAAATCAAACACTGATTTCCTAGAAATTGATTTGTGCATCAGAGAGATTCCCATTTAGACAAGTCAACATTCTCCAATTTAATTGGAGTGGCTGATGTCCCTGTCTTTTCTATCATCATTTGCACAATTTATAAATACCAAGAAGAAAAATCATAAATGAATAGTTTTTAAGCTATAAAAAATGCATCAGAGATTTTCCCATTGTAGACTTGGTCATCATCCTCCCTAAAAAAAGAGTAACTGATGTCCCTGTCTATTTTATCATCACCTGCCTGTTACTTTAACCACAGCTACATTTACATATAAAAACAAATTGTGCCTGAATAAATGCCTCAGATTAAATATTTTTCATGGATATATAAATCTCGGAGTATATTTAATACCATCATAAGCATTAGCAGAAGAAATTATACGCTACACAGACCAAAACACTGTTATTGCGGAGGAAGAAGTGGAAAAGGAAGAGGAAACGATGGTGATAGTTAAAGGAAGTGGCAGCAATGGGAGGAGATGGCGTAGAGAGCCGCTGCAGATTTCCACTAAACCCTAATAATTACGACAAGCGGCTTGGGAGAGGCTGATAAATTGTTGCGGTGGTATTTATAGTAATATGTTTGGGAGAAATTGAAAGCTAGGGTTTGGTTTTGTGTTTTTTTTTTTTTTTAAGTTATTATTATTACAAGGCAAAGAGAAGACAGGTATAATACGATGTCGTCTTGGGCTGGCTTATTTTTGATAACCCTCTCCTCTTTTCTTGTGTTTCAGAACTTGGGCTTAAAGTCCTTTAACTAGTTGAACTTGCTGGTTTAGATTCAATGAAATTCAGTTTTCTCTTTTAATATCAATAAAATTATTTTTACAAGAAGAAAGATAGTATTGAATAATTTCTTGGTGAATCGAGACTTTTTTATATATCATTTAATTACTTTATTAAAATAATAATAAGATAAATAAAAAAAGATATATTTCTTTATATTTTCAAGATTACTAGAACTTGATTGTGGCATTGGATGAAGATATTGATGAAAATATCGCTAACTTGGTATAGTTAAAGTATAAGAGAATTTCTGCTAGAATTTTAGTAAAATGTATGTTAAATTATTAAAAAAAAAAAAGGTAATTGTGTGAAATGTATAATCAAAAGGTTATGATTTTCATATAAAATAAATGATGAATAAATTGGTCAACCATCCATTAGTAAAAAAAAACAGATGATGGAATTAAAAGATGTAAGTTTTACTGAGTTATCATGCCAATGATGTGAGATCAAGTCTACCATTAATTAAAAGTTTAATGGAAATTAACATGGAAATAATATCAGAGAAAAATTACAAAATATGTAATAAGCAAACATCAAAAATATTTATTTTAAGGAATATTGAAATATTCTTCAAATATATAAGTATACGAGATTATTATAGTTGAGTAACACAATTGAGAGAGTCAATTGGGTGCGTGGAGGAATTCACATTATTATCTAGATGAAATAAGTTATATGATTAAAAAAAATTAGATGTAATTATAGTGTTTGTTAAGAATTGAATATATACCATGGAAAAAAAAAAGATACAAGTTAAATTAAATATCTTATAAGTTAAAAAAATGATGCGAATTAAACATAATTACACAATGAATTATGATATTAATCAGAAATGGCTGAGGGAGGAAAAATATCATATGAATTATATATGTTGAAGGGATAAAGTATAGGATAAATTCCATGTGTTGTGGACTAATAATGATAATATCAATATAATATATCTAAGAAGTAAAATGAGAAAGATAAAGTCGATGTAAAAAGGGACGCTATATAAAAGTGTTTGTGTGCAATCAATCGATTTTAAGAATGAAAGGAATAATTTGTACAGTAATATATCTAAGAAGTAAAATGAGAAAGATAAAGTCGATGTAAAAAGGGACGCTATATAAAAGTGTTTGTGTGCAATCAATCGATTTTAAGAATGAAAGGAATAATTTGTACAGTGACGAGCTAAATTAAAGTATGAATAAAACAATCATTATGATGAAAGGATGATAAAGTGATGAATAAAAAGACAGGAAGAGAAATTATACAAAAATCATGATTTTAAGAATGAAAGGGATGTTTTGTATAGTGATGAGTTAAATTAAGGTATGAATGAAACAATCATTATCATGAAAGGATGATAAGGTGACAAATAAAAAGATAGAAATAAAATTTATTCGAGATTGATTATTAGATTAACATTCTTAAGGTAAACACGAAATATGACATGATTTTTTTACCATATACCGGTTAAACATAATCAATTAAAAATGTTTTAAATTATGATATGTTTAATTTTTAATTGTTTTGTATTTCATAGATTTTAAGAATGAAAAATTTTAAAAGACATTAAGCTATCCAGTTTCATATAGAAAGAACATTTGTATTTCTATAAAAAAAAATATAAATAGTTTATATAGATATAAATTATTAAGAGTTGTAATGAATTGCATATATTTGTAAGACTTTTGAAATATCAATGAGATTTGTATTATAAAAAAACTTTTACATGAATTTTTTATGTGAAAGATGTTTTATACATCTAGAAAGAATTCGAAATATATTGGGTCAGTAAGTTGGGTTTTCTCCTGGGTTGAGCCCAAAAGAGCCAGGCCTTTCTTCATGGTTGTTCCACACAACACAACCCTTCCGCTTTTTTTTTTTTTTTTAATTTGATTTAATGCCGGATATTCGACATGGCCCAGAAAATGACTCCGACGTGATCTCATCCAAAAGAACATCCTTTGGATTGAATCACACGTGTGCCTTATATCGGATTGCAGGCAGGCACGAGCCATTGGACCCTACAAGAAAGGAAACCCACCAATTATGGGCTGCCATGTAATCCTCAGCAGCTTACCACAAGCATTCTTGTCTCTGAAACCACACGACAAACTGTCTTTTCAATCTAATTAGCTTACGCCACGGCACCAAGTCTTCTCTGCTAACCTACTCCTCCTCTTCCCTTTCTCCCTATAAAGTGTGGCACATAATCATTACTTGACCACCACTACCACCCCCTGCAAATGTTCTAAGGTACGATTTCTCATCATTCAATGGCTGAAATGATGACGATGATGTTGAAAGTTTATTAGCTCAGGTTGTTGTTTTTCTCTTTGCCTTGCAGTCCTTTATATGTTAATATTACGTGGATGATTCGATTTTTGTTTTCTGAAATGATTTGACTTGCTGCTCGTTTTAGAATGAGGAAAGTGTTTTTAGCCTACATCCGTTGCTGGCTGACTTTGGTGTGGGTTTTTTGTTGGTTATGTTTGAAGCATACAAAACTTGTCAGCCATTTTTCTTGATGCAAAGTTTTCTCTTCTTTTGATGTTTTTGGAAGGATTTCAAAACTTTTTATTTTTTTATTTGAGAGTTGGAAATCGATGGTCCAAAGAGTTGGTTGGTGTGGATTATGAGCTTAGAGCTTAAAAAAGGTTATTCATTTTGAAATTTATCCAGTCTTGAAATCCTGGAATGAAAATATGGTTCTAGAGTGAAATCACTGGTCCAAATTGATTGATATATCGGCATTGATTCTTCCATGCAGCTATTTTGTGATTGATATTTTTCATTGATTATGGGATGCAGCTATTGAGCTGTTATTGGCTGATCGATCAATAATCATGCCAAAGGTTGTTGAGACACAATCCAAGTTACATCAACTTATACTGGTGTTCATCATCTTCTCGGGCTTTGTAAAGAATGGAAATGCTGGGAAAACGAGCTCTTTCATTCGGTCAGAATGGCCATCTATTGACATCCCTCTTGACAATGAAGTATTTGCAGTCCCAAAGGGCCATAATGCGCCACAACAAGTAAGCAATTGGAATTATCTTCGCAAAAAAGATTTGGGGTGAGACTGCATATGGGCTCGTGACCTGCTCGATTATTTTGTCTGTTCTGCCCAACTTTAATTCTCAATTAATTTTCATGCACTTATGTGAAGATGGAAAGGAAATTTTTTTTGGCGTTTTGGTGCATGTGCATGTTCCTAAGTGTTTTTCTTACACCTTCTATACGGGTCCCTTTTACACAGCAAGTAGATCAGTGTAATCAAGTGCTTCTGCATTTTGTTTCTTTTTATAGTTATTTCTTTGTTATTTAACCATATTCTCCTGAATTACTTCAACCATAGGTGCATATAACCCAAGGTGACTACAATGGAAAGGCTGTAATTATCTCGTGGGTGACACCTGATGAACCAGGAACCAACGAGGTGCAATATGGTGTATCAAAGAAGAAATATGATTTTACTGCAGAGGGGACAGTGAGAAATTATACCTTTTACAATTATAAGTCTGGCTACATTCATCAGTGCCTTGTTGATGGCCTCGAGGTAATTATTAATTGAACCATGGAAGTAGGTAATTGATAAATTGCTGAATATTTTTCTGTCTTTTTCTCTGAGTAACATACAGATTGCCAACTGCAAGTTGATATAGTAAATTATTGTGTTAGAAATTACTTGAAAAAAGTCTGTCACCCTCTAATCTTTCTGTTTCACAACTGCTTAAGAAATAACCACTTGAGTTTCTTTCTTGCATCCAGTATGAGACCAAGTACTACTACAAGATTGGCAGCGGTGATTCTTCTCGAGAATTCTGGTTCCAAACACCTCCAAAGATCAATCCAGATACTCCTTACAAGTTTGGAATAATTGGTGAGTTGTTGTTCCCTTCTTTACAAAGTCTTATAGGGACCGTTGTAAAATTTGTGGAAGGTTAAGATAGTAAGCTGCGTTGAACTTCAATGTGAACTGCTGATTTTCATATAAATAGATGTACTCTGGTACCATATATTTGATGGAATCTATGCTGTTTAGGCTTGACATGGTTCTGTTACGTGAAGCATGACAGTGGCTATAAAAAATCTATTAGATAATTGAAATTTCCAGAACTTGGTGGAAATTAGTTCTTCACCCGGACAAAATATTCCCCCTACCTGACGGGCACCCAATTTATGTCAGAATGTGCCATAAATAATTTCTTATGTCTTTGAACTAGAACTTAGCGTATTACAATGGAAGAGAGGTTTGTGTTATTTGGAATTACAGAACCGGCTAGGGTTTGTGCGTGTCAGAGTCACCAGTTTCTCAAAAATCCAACTTCTCAAGAGCATTCCTCTATCTAATCAAGGCCTTTCTCTTTTTACAGCGTTAGTCATATTACTTCTACTCTTCCTTTTGTCTTTCTATCGCCTTAAAGTTGATAACCTTAAGTTCTGTTCTCTGTATGCATGTCATTGGATAAAAGGCTTACCTTTCTTTGAAGAACCCAGAGGCTGCGGTATCTCCAATGGGGGCAGGTCCCTTGCTTGGAGGCTCTGGATCGCATTCTTTTCTTATGAATTTCAATAACACGTTACTCATTTCTATTCCAGGTGACTTGGGCCAGACATATAATTCCTTGTCTACACTTGAGCATTACATTAAGAGTGGAGCTCAAGCTGTCTTATTTGTTGGAGATCTTGCTTATGCTGATAGATATAAATACAATGATGTTGGTATACGGTGGGATAGCTGGGGTCGTTTCGTTGAGCGCAGTGCAGCATATCAGCCATGGATGTGGTCTGCTGGAAATCATGAAATAGAGTACATGCCCTACATGGTACAATGCAGTCATTCATCAATTTGTTCTGCTTTCTGTTATTATTTTATCATTGAGATTCTCACTTAACTTTTTGGTGCAATGAGAACTTCTGGTCTATCTTGAATTCCTGATAATGCTGTCCATGGCATAAACAATATCTGTGTGCAGATACAGTAAACATCTGGACCATTTTTAGATTCTTTTCTTTTTCCATTACTGCTATACTGCCACAATTATCAAGATCCCATGAGATTTTATGTAGTGATGCATGCTCAGTAATGTTGTCTAATGAATAAAAGAACTCGCATACTGAATTGGTTACACTGACAGTAAACATTCTCTGGACCGTTTTTGCTTCTCGTTGTTCCTACAATACCATTGTTCTCATTCCATTCCATAATCATGGAACAGTCTTGTGGACACATGCAAAGTTTTTCTTACTTGATCTTTTCAATTGCTGTTAGTTATTTTTCCGTGTAAATCCTCATATACAGCTATAGCTAAATAAGACGATTTAACTAACTGTCCCATTGAACCCGCTGTAGCTGTTTTCCCCCTAATTTAGCAATTTTTTTGTCCTTAAGAATTGAATTATCAATAAGTCGAAGAATACAGCCAACAAATTTACAGCCATTTTGCACGACAAGACATGAGTTTCAGCTTCTGTGTGTGGACCTTGATAACCTAAATAATTTATAGGGTGTTAATTTTTCTCTTCTTTTCCTTTTTTTTTATTTTTTATTTCATACATTTAACATGCAATGCTTAGCAATATAGTTCACATGTAGAAATCTGTTTTCCTTAGCAGTTAAAGTTCCTGTTCAGATCCTAATTCCTTACAATTGTAAGCTTCTGTGTGTGGACCTTGATAACCTAAATAATTTATAGGGTGTTAATTTTTCTCTTCTTTTCCTTTTTTTTTATTTTTTATTTCATACATTTAACATGCAATGCTTAGCAATATAGTTCACATGTAGAAATCTGTTTTCCTTAGCAGTTAAAGTTCCTGTTCAGATCCTAATTCCTTACAATTGTAACATATGTACAGGGAGAAGTTATTCCTTTCAAATCTTATCTCAATCGATACCCTACTCCTCATTTAGCCTCCAAAAGCAGCAGCCCTCTGTGGTATGCCATTAGACGTGCATCTGCTCATATAATTGTGCTGTCCAGCTATTCTCCTTTTGGTAATTTTAAATTCCCTTTTCTACTTTGATATCAATTCAGAAGTCATCCTATGGTGCATTGTTTTATGGATTCATACTAAAGTGGTCCAATGAATCACATTCTACTCTCCTAACTCACAGTGAGGGTTCACTAATTTTCAATCACATAGTTTATCAGCATAAACATGAGTATTTTCCATTCCCTCATCTCATAATTTACTACCTCAGAACCTAAGGAGAATCTCAGATTAGAGTGTATTCACATGGTAAAAATTCCTATTGTTCAATTTGCACCGTGGGTGCTTGGCCTGTTCACAAGGGTGTCCATTGGTACTGCACTTTTGCAGTAGTTTTCCTTGGCCTTGCTATAGGATTGCATAATGCTGGAAGAGGGAAAACTAGCTACAATTTGTCCCAAGGATGTTAAAAGCACGAGTCATTGCATTGTCTTACAATGCTACACGTTTGATCTCTTCCCAGCAGTCATAGTATCTCAATTTGTCAGGTTAGCTAGTATATCCCACCTGATTTTGTAGCATCTATTGTGCTGCTCCTGAAAATCCAGGACTGTCTACATTCCCTGCAGGATATGCATTATCATTCAAAGTGACGGATTTTTATGAGGATTATCTGTAGTATTTCCCCTCCCTGTTCTGTCAAATGTTGTTACCCTATGGTTTCAAGACCTTGGTGTATAAAAATGTTAAAATGGGGACAGCCTGAAATTACCAAGCGAAACCAGTGCATTCCAGAAACGTGTATTCTATCTAAGATGCTTGCATTAAATTATGTTTGAAGTAAAATTCTCAGCAAATACTAGTTTGACCTCTCTCACTAAAACCAAAGTGAATAATTAAACCCCTGTGACATAGAAATATATAGCATTCTTTTCAAGGGAAGAGCTGTGTGATTTATATCTCAAAGTTTATTTGAACTTTTGAACAGTGAAATATACCCCTCAGTGGGAATGGCTCAGAGAAGAACTTAAAAGGGTTGACAGGGAGAAGACACCTTGGCTCATTGTTCTTGTGCATATTCCCATCTACAACAGTAACGAAGCACACTTCATGGAAGGTGAAAGTATGCGGGCAGTCTTTGAGAAGTGGTTTGTTCGATACAAAGTTGATGTAGTTTTTGCTGGGCATGTCCATGCTTATGAAAGATCAGTATGCTTCTTTCCTTCTATGTTTTTCCCTTTGTTTTACAATCTGGTTGCTAATGTTTGTATATTAAGATCTCAGAAAGAAAGAATTGTTCTCGGAGAAACTGTTTGGTGGTTCATTCACAATCCATTTAACTTTTAACTTGTCATCAATTAAACAAATTATAATTCTGAAACTCAATACTTTTGTTTCACAATTTGTACAATTCCATTGACAAATATCTTTCCTTAAACTAGAAGAAAAGCACTGTTTTTCATAAATTGTGTTTTCCAATTTCAGTATCGAGTCTCAAACATACACTACAATGTATCTAGTGGTGACCGTTATCCAGCAGCAGATGAATCTGCCCCTGTCTACATAACTGTTGGAGATGGAGGAAATCAAGAAGGTCTCGCCGGAAGGTGACTGAAGCTACTCTGAGAAAAGATTCTGCACTTAGAGAACACCGCTGGTGGTGGTATTAAATAATTGTTGCCTTCATCCTGCAGGTTTAGAGATCCACAACCACAGTACTCCGCTTTCAGAGAAGCCAGTTATGGGCACTCTACATTGGAGATAAAGAACAGAACACATGCAATCTACCATTGGAACCGCAATGATGATGGGAAAAAAGTGCCAATTGATGCCTTTGTCTTACACAACCAGTACTGGTACGTATAATTTACCACTTTTTTCCATGTACCCACAATGTAACAGAAATTGTGTTTTTGGTCGAAAAGGACAAGTTTTCTGCTTCTGAAAAATCATATGTAAGCAATGTTCTCTAAATTGTCATTTTTGGCAACACTGTTATTCGCATAAGAAGAGCATGGAACCAGGGGCAGGTCTATGTGTTTGGTTAACATGTTACTCCTAAAAATTTGGAATATTTTTAATCATATCCTTTATGCTTATGCTTATTTTATAGGAAATATACATTTTTTACCCCCCAATATCACGTATTATCTTCATGGCCTCCCCTTTATCACTTTATTTTGAAGTTTATCCTCCTTTTTTTTAGTATTGTCCCCACCACTCCTAAATTCTTGTTTCACCCCTGCATGAAACAATTAACAGCGAAAGCCAGCCTGTTAGCATTTATTTATTTATTTATTTTGTGATGGAGTATTAGTAATATTGATGTTGAAGATACACTGACGAGGGCGTGTTATCCTATTGAAAGGAATAAATGTTTACAGCAGTGAATATTCATAATTTCCATAACAGTTGGAAATTTAGTCACAAATTTAGCCTTCATAATGAAGTATAACTTGAAGTCTAAAACTATTATGCACTGACAATTTATCATCCATATCAGAATACAATCAGAGTTTTTATTTATCTTGCTAATGAGATAACATTTACAAAGTTGGGCTGTGTCTACACAGGGGAAGAAATCTGAGAAGAAAAAAATTGAAGAAGCATCATCTGACGAGTGTTGCTGGCTGGGTTTCAAGTTACTGACAATATTTCAAGAACTCCAGAAGCTATTTCAAGTTACTGACAATATTTCAAGAACTCCAGAAGCTATCTCCAGATGTATTCGGCAAGACTGATGAAAATGTCTCGACATGAAGATGTTGCTGGCTTTGTTAGTTAATCAAACATTCTGAATGGAGATTCATTTTGATCCTGTAATTTTATTAGTTCCTCACAAAAATACATGGTTAATGCCTACCCTGTGAGTGTATTATTCTGTCTCATAAATGCACAGAATCCAGTGAAATGATCAAGGCGTGCAGATTATGCTATCAAGAGCTTTTTTCTTTTCAAACAAATGGATTATATTAACATGGCCCCAGTCCAGTCCAGAAATGGAAAAACCTCTACAAGATACCGATATCGCAAGAATTAATCTTTTATCACGAGTCATTATCAAAAAACATAAATAAGAACCGACTACAACAGCTCCTGCATAACTGGAAAGATAAATTCCCTTAATGAGATAATTCCTTTCCTTAATGCTCAGAAATCCACGAAGTGCATTGTTTCCCGTTTACGAAAGTTTGACTCTTTTTGATTGTGCAACCCTGTTCACACAAGTTCAAACTTCAAAAACGTAATAGGAATATTTCTATGAGAATCCTATTTAATGAAACAAAATCTTCTAAACCTCGTCGTCTTTCAAGGCCTTAATTTTTTCAATTGATGCATTGTAATAACCACACAACGGGATTCTTTCCATTCATGAAAAGATACTGCATTAATTCAAGACTCAATAAAAAGAGGAACATTTTTCACAATCTTTCTGCCAAACCAAACTTGAGCTGGACCTTTCTTCTTGAGTTCTCAATGGAATCAATTGGTACAGAACGGTGCCCCTCTGAGGGTTCTAGCATATCAGCAACCTCGGAAGGATCGCCACATAGAGATGGTGGTGAACTAGATCAAACAGAGATGGTCAATACGAATATGAAAGAGAAAGTTGTCCAAGGATCTGAAGCAGCAGCCCTCCTTCCCAAATCGAGTGCCCGAGTTTTGCTGGATTTGAAGCTTTCTAGAGACAATTCGATTCGCGGGTCGAAGCTAGAATTCAATCTATTTAGCCCCATGAATGTTATTTCTTCTCATGCTAAGGAGTCTACCGATGAGACCTTGAAGCAAAACAACTCTAGGGTTTTCTCTTGCAACTTTTGCAAGAGAGAGTTCTCAACATCCCAAGCCTTGGGTGGGCATCAAAACGCACACAAACAGGAGAGGACACTAGCCAAGAGGCGTCAAGAGATGGACGTGGGTGATTTAGGACAGTTGTTGCCATATTATCCCTATTCAAGCCTTTCAGCAAACCCATATTATGGATCTTTAAATAGGTCAATTGGGGTACGGTTGGATTCCTTGGTTCACAAGACATCGCCTCCTTATTCATGCACTTCCCCCATAGGGCTTCGCCACGGCGCCCATGGCGGTTGGTCTAGGCAAACTACGATGAATACACAACCTTCCATTGGTAGACTAACGACAGAGAGTTTGAATGCTTTTTGTGGTGGATTTGGAATTTCTAGTTCCTCATCTTCTCCAAGGTTCGAGGACAACCTCCTTCGCAATCTCGGTGCTTCTCCATCATCCAATTTTGCTGCAATCAATAACCCTCCCGGTTCTGATCATATCCAGCAAACTGACCGTCCAAAAACTTATCAAACAGATGAATCGGGACTTGACTTGTCACTCAAGCTCTAGAAAATTAATCAATATTGTTTAGCAGAATACTACAAGCACGCTAATTTCTTATGCTTCTTGTTCTGCTATTTTTTTATGCCGATCATATCCCAATACTAATGCTATCTGTTTGTTTTTATTCATGATGTGTTTGAATTTCACATTGAACATGTACAAAAACATGTCATTGTCTTCTTTGGTTTCTAATATATAAATGTCAACGTAAAATTTTTCCTTTCTCCACATGGCCTTGCGAAATTCGATGCATGGGATCTTACTACGTAAAGGTCGACCTTTATGATCTTTCCCACCTTGTGTTTTGTATTTTTCTAAGCATTAGGGTTTCCCCCTTCTCTACCGGCTATGCGAGCAATCACACAATCTCTAAGTTTAATCTTTTGCCAATATTAGATGGATATTTCGTCGAGCAAATATCCAATTCAACCACATATTAGTTGGTATGTTTGTATGCCTGCTAATTAATGGAATAAATTAGGAAAATTAAGATGTCAACTTAAATATGGGATTAATAATCTTGATACGTGAAGTGTGAGTGAGATTTGATGACCTGAGCGAGTAGTGAAGATACATACAAAAGTTCTAGCTTGTGTTTAAACGGGTGATAATCCGTTTGATTCTAAGAAGATCTCGTGAACATACTGAATCGGGGTGGCATGCACCAACTCTTAATGTAAGAAAAATAAAAGAAGAAAACATAAAAGCAAAGAGATCAAATGAGTAGTTAACAAGGATTTGTGTACATTAACACTCCATTTTAGAACCTTCAAGTGAGATTTCCTTCCTGCTCTTCATTATAAGCCTCTAATCATAAGATCCAGTACATGAATGATGCTATATTTGTTAGAGAATAATATAAATTATATTCTGGGATCTTATCTAATAGTTTAAGTTTTAGGTGAGATGGTTCCTTAAAATAATATCAGTCTTGTTGACCCAGCAGTCACGAGTTCGAATCTCACTACCCCATTCTATTTGATAAAAATCAAGCACAAGATAGTATGAGCATGTGTGCAAGTTTCAAGCTCAAAGGGCTTTCACTTGAAGGTGTGTGTTAGAGAATAATATAAATCATATTTTGGGGTCTCATCTAATAACTTAAGCTTTTAGATGAGATGGTTCCTTAACAATATTGACATCTTCAGGGATAATAAGAAACAAATAATTTCATGATTGACTTGATAAGGGTTATATATATAATGATTATTTTTTTTTTTTCATTTTCACTCTTTTGCTAGTTAGTTTTGATTGAATAAAACTGTATGGCCATGAATTCGTCTTCAACTTCTGCACGTCAAACACGCAAAACCTAGGAGCATGTCAAGTCCAAAGAGACATGGATATGATGAGCATATAAGACTTGAAAAGTTTGGACCTGACAATTAACAAAATCCAATGAGACCTGGTCTTAGCGAGCACGCCAGTTATAAGGTTTTATGTTTGATATAAGCTTTAAAAATATAATAAATCGTTATGTCTTTCCATCTAGAATAATTATTGAATATATAAAGATAATGATTCCTCTATATTTATAAGTGTATAAAAAGTCCCTTAAATGATTTGTTATATTTATTATCTCAATAATGATATGTAAAAAATATTTAACTCTTATTAATTTGGTATATAATAGAAGACTTTCCAACCTTTCTTTTTTCTCTAAAAAACATGACGTTCAAGAAGTATAAATATTCCATGAACTATTCATGTAAGATGTTCATAACTTGTTCATCTCTTAAAATAAAAACACAAGATAAAAAGAATTCACCATCTTAAAACTAAAAAATACATATATTTATTTCTTGAATTTAGAGTTTTTTTAAGTCATTTATTGTTTTACATCATGTAGTACTTTTATCATAAGGTTTTTAAATATCTCCTGTTAGAACCATCAGATATATAAAACTTCTATTGTAAGTTTGAAGTTTCCTAGATTAAAAAGAAGAAGTCTAAACATTCAAACATATTGATTAAACATTATTCCTAACACTAAATAATCTTATATTTATATATTTTGGATTTTAGTACATGATCCTCGAGCTTCATAAACTATGATGTATCTATCACATTGATATTCTTTTAATTGAGAATATATTTTAGGGTTCATATATATATATATATATATATATATATATATATATGGTTCAGCAATAATGGTTCGTCTGTCAAGGATTTATTTTCAGTAAATGTGTCCATAATCACTGCAAATTAATTTACAGAGAAATTTAAAACTCGAGAAGATATTATTGGCTTTTGTATTGAGTTTCAAAATGTGCAATTCATTTATTAGGGAAATTACTTGCGGGATTCTCTCTAGCATGTGATCATTTAACAAAATCCTGTAGTTATTGGAAAAGTAAAACATAATATTATTTGTAACGTTAGGATCGATTAGTGTAGAGAACAACTGTATTAAAGTGTGGTTCACACTTTAGCCACAGAAACATGTGGTGTTAAATATGTATATTTGATAATGTTAGTGTCAAATTAGCAATCTTTTTTTAAAAATAGAATATTGAAAAGATATTCAAAAACAGTTGAAGTAAATGGGTAATGTTTTAAGAACTTAAAGGAATAACACATTTCAACAAGGATAAAGAAAAAAAGAAAAGGATATCAATGTCCACCACAACCCATATTGACACATAATCAATCATTTTTAATATATATATATATATATATATATATATATGTATGTATGTATGTATGTATGTATGTATGTATGTATTGAACGAGGATTCCTCATGTGGGTGTAGTCAATGGCTGGTATAATGGTAATATTCATATCAAAATGCCAGTGTAAGGTTTCGAGTGGTTGGGTTCTGATCAGGTTTTTGTTAGCTTCAGGATGAGGAAGGGAAATGGTTAGTACAATAGTTTTTGCAAGAATCTACTTAGTATTAGTTGCTTTCTAATATGAATTAATTTGCAACCAGAAACAATCAGGAATAATATAGAATGTTGCTAGTTTTAAAGAAGAAGGTTTCAAAAAAACAGAGGAATAACTTCAATCATGGGAAGAAACATCATTCCGAGGAATATTCAACTCGTGGCTTGTCTTGTGCGAGGCATACAATCTCATGGTACAGCATTTCCTACTGTCCTCTGGACCCATCTACCTGTCTGGTATATCCTTCAGACCACAACAAAAAGTTATTTACACTAAAGGTGTTTCCTCACATATACATGGCACGAGATTTATTAACTTGTATGCAAGAATGACAGTAATGTTCTCTGTATGCATCAATGGGGTGGGTAGAAGAAAAGCCTCCTTCAAAGGGTTCGCCGTCTGGTTCTGGGGTCTGCTACTCAACAGGTTCACTCAAGAATCGCGATAAATATGCTGCGGTGACCACTTGAGGTGCAGATTTATTCCTCCGGATTTTGCCTCGTCAAGTTGGAAGCGATCTTTGTATTCCCCTTCCAATATGACCCTGGTCAAAGTCAGGATGCATCTTCCCATGTAATCCTGAAGTAAACAAAATCAAGCACAAAAATGGTGTCAGCACTCATTACAGCAACACAGGCCAGCAAAGGCATGCACAATGCAGCAATCTCTAAATCCATATTTGTGTTATATATCAGGATAGCTTTCTGTTAAAAGTCTGAAAATGCCAAGCACCAGATATCCTGACAGGAAAAAAAATGCGCCCAGGCACCAAGACTGCTCTCTCATAGTGAGATTTGCACATGGTAGTGGTTTAGAGATCAATATTTACTTGGTATTAAAGCCACTCATTTGGCCAAATATGTTTAACATTGGAAAATTAATAGAGAAGATGGACAAGGAACCGTATAAGCATCCCAGTTCAGAAGTCAGCCCCACCATATAATTACCAACACGTTAATTTTGGAGTACAATGTGCAAGCAGCAAGCTGAAAGCATTTTGAAGATTGCTTCAAAAAAAAAATATCAAGAATAGCGGATTTGATGGGTTTTATTAAAATTTTCTAATTTCAAAACCACAGACAATAAGAGCAGCTTTGATTAATCTCAAACAACCCACAAAGATTGTTATTAAAAATGTACTTTTAAAAAACAAACCTAGAATCAACTAAGCTCATTGTAGAGCTGACCTAGATTGCGAGTATGCAAATGAACCACAGGACTATGGGCCTATAATGATCTCAACTGTACCATTTCGTGAGTACATGAGAAACAACTTGAAAAATAACAGCCGATAATTGTTTTTTCTTTGTACCTTCCCAAATGTGTCATGATCCCAAACTTCGACAATAAGCATATCATGCAGTCCATCCTCAACAACAAAGTCAAAAGTTTGATTCCAAACAGGATTCAAGTTGTTGTTCACAACCTGGAAAAGGAAATTAACAATAAGGTAAATTATACTCTGAAGCCAGAGAGAGAATTAGTAACTGAAGATATTAAGCAGCTTGGAGCATGAGGTAGAGATGCAATGATAAATAAAATCCCCTTCTTCAAGCGTCTCTTTCACCATAAAAAAATGCAAAAGGAACAGAAAAAACTAGAGGTGGAAAGGCAATGATAATGAAGAAATCACAAGACAGCAATTAGAAGAGAAAAAAAAAAAACTAGCTCATTGTTTGGAATGAAGTGTTACCCTTGTTTTGTTTCTCATCTCCGATTTCTTCATTGTTAGTGTAACAAAGGGGTCGGCCTTACCCATCAAATCCACCACTGGCAAATCTTCTGCAGAAATGACAGTGACAGAGAGAACTCCTCTAACTATAACCTCTCTTCTCTTCTGTGTGACTTCATTTCCATTTCCCGTAATTTCCATACTGTTTGCACCACTTTTAAGTACCTTCTCTAAAGAAGTCATTGAGAAGCTGGAGGCAAAAGGGTTGCCACGGCCATTTTCCATGCCAAAAGGACAGTACAAAAGTTCCAAGTGCACCTAAAATCATACACTGGTTGAGACAACAATACAATTGAACAGTCTTCATGGTATTACCCTGGGATGTAAAAGGTCCCTCGGAGTCTCCATGATAATGCATTTCCAAAAGGAAGTGACAAGTGTTCTCACCTGCCCCCTGTTTTTATTATCTCGTTGGACCTCCAAATCCTTAACCAGCTTCAACCACAAATCCTTCACTTTACCAGGCTCAAGGTCGCTTAGTTTTACTTGGGCACACCCTAAGAGCTCAGCTGCCTGAATTCCCTCATCATCATAAATCTTCACTACCAAATGTTGAGTAGTTGCATCTTCAACAACAAATTCAAAGTGTTCGTTCCATATTGGATTAAGATCATTGTTCTACAGGAGAAACAACAAATTCATTTCAAATCAAGTTATATAAAACAAACCTCCTCAAGAGAAAATGTTGTTTTAAATTACACTACCAAACAGCATCAAAATATCTCACAATTATTTTGCTGGTTTTAGTCCTGTCAGGTAAAGGGCGTATGTATAACTTGGCAAAGGGATCAGATTTCCCAACGAGATCTTTATTCGTCAAAGCTTTTGCCTGCACAAGCTTCACCTCCAATATTCCCACAGGCTTTAACTCCAGGTCACTGCACAAGAACATTATTAGCTACTTCATTGAATCGCCAAAACAAAAACAGTTGAAGCCAATAACCACCACAAATACCCTCCAGGTTGAAAGGAGAAAATGAAGCACCACAAATACCCCTTCTTAGCAGTCCAATGGTTCCACCCTCTCTAGCTAATTGAAAGGAAAGAATAAATCTTCACCACTTCTGGACAGCTCAACCAAGTATTCAAAGAGAGGGAGATTGTATACTCAAGCATGAGAACCTAACACAACATGCCAAGTCCAACACTTGGTGGGTGTGTAAGGGATGAAGAGTGCATTAACTGATGATCTCAAAAGCAACTCTTTCTAGCATTTTTTGGGTAATATGCCTGCAAGGTATTAGATATTGGACCACAGCTACCTCATGCAGCTCCATGTTTGCTTGGGAACGGGTGTCAAGTCAAACTGACATATAAGCAGCCAGTCTAAAGAGTGCGTGAAAATGGTATGCATACAGAACGTGGCGCTCACAAGAATACCGGGACTAAAGAATGGCATATCTGATAACCAAATCCTATATTGAGTTCATGCGAGGTAGATTTCTAGTAAACAAATTACTTCCAAGACCTCCATTAAGTATTTCTTGGGTGATAGGTCCTTGGTGTTATACTTAATCATTCAAAATTACTCAAATGTTTTTCTACAATTACAGATTGAATAGTGAGAAACCAGCAATCAAAAACACAGTAATTTTCATTAGGAAAGAAAAGTGAAAAATGCATTCAACGTGCTACCATCTATTGATTTGCACTGACATACCTGTAATCCCCAGGCAAAATTGGAACAACTTTCCGAACAGGCCAGGTAATAGAATCTTCAACAGCATTCCGTATTGTCTCCTGTATGGGTGGTCATGCAGCTTTATTATGCTTGAATCATGTTGTCACATAAATCTTGAAAGTAAAGCTCTATTGTTTTATAGTGAAAAAATAAATAAATTATCCCATCATCCTCCACAAGCACCATAAATATGAAAGTGTATTTGCTTATGCCTGAGCACACACTCACTTTGTAATTAAACAAAAGCAACATGCTTCTGTATTTACAATTTACCTACTCAAAATAATTTAGTTTCTATCACAATACAGCCCGATTCCAAAGCCTTCAAAGACCAACAAAATATTTGAATATGTAATTACAAGGATCAATCCCAAATTGCAGTGAAAGATTTTTTTTCGAGCAACTTCAATTCAAGAACTTGCGACATTGTCACAACACTTTGTCCCTATGACAGAATTCCAATTAGTTATTCAACCGGGCCTTCCAAATCTTTGGTCTCAAATCATTTACAGACATGATGAACATGTGTCTTTTCACAGACCTAAACTAAGAAGTAATAACTCATACTTTTTAATCTCTTTGATGGAATCTACCAGAGTACCAACAGATAGATGAAGTACCTAAAGTCCAGCAGTTAAGACTGATTTAAATGTCAACAAAACTGGAAGATTTGATCCCATATTGAATTAAATGCATCAGCTGTAATCTAATAAGAGAATTTAGCGTACTTGACTTTGTCACAGAGACTAGTCTCTATGTTGGCCAGTTGAAATTTAAGGAGAAGTGTGTGAAATTGAAACTCAAAATATCAATGGGAAAGGAATGCAATTTCTAATCCAAAGAATATAAAAGCAAGTAATGTTAATTGATAGAGCCAGACAATAATACAGTATCACATAATGAAATCAGGGAATATGACATTGGGTTCTGTTATCACATGATGAAAGGAAGAAGGCTAACAATGGGTGGTACAAACCTGAATAGCATCATCAAGTCCAGGAATCGTTGATATGTCCCCACCAACAACTTTAAGTGTAAAATCCATTTTTTTCTGCACAACAGGAAACATGCACGCTGAAACTTCTACTTGGCCTTAAGTACACATTATCATGATCTATTATTTTTTCTAAATTCAATTCTTTATTATCAAGTAGATTAGGTTTGGATCATTCCACGCCTAGAATTTGGGCTGCATGTTGTTACAATTCCCATTCAATGACAGTTCAAACTCCCAGTCCCATCAAAAAACATTTTAAATTTCTATACTCATCATAGGAAAGAAGAAATGAAAGAAAGAGGATTTCACAGGCATATGATTGAAAAATGGATATTGGTTGATGTAAAGGGAGAAATATAGAATTGACCATGTCGATGTGTGCTACTATGTTGGTTAGTGCTACAGTCCAAATATATCAATAGATACAAAGTTAGTAGCATACAAATGTATGGCAGTAATTAGTGGACTAGACATTATATTCAAATAACAGTTGGGCAAAATATTCTACCCTCCAAATAAAATAAAAAATTCTAACAGATACTGCACCTTTTGTCTCAAAGAATAACAAACAGCTCCAAAGCAAGGAAACTCGTCGACCAGTGGCTTAAAGATCAACCTGAAAACCCCAGTAAATCCGATATCTTTTACCTGAAAAGAAGAGAGAAGAAAATGAAAAGGAAAGAAAAAGAAAATGCAGACAGACAGAGAAAGGGCAAAGCATGAGATGATGATGATACGCTGCATTAAACGTCAAGTTATGGGATACAACAAAAAATTCTTGAACATAGAGAAAGGACAAAGCACATTATCAAAATGAAATGTCTGGCTGAAACATGTACACGCCGTAAGGAAGGTCCCAGCATTCTACATTTGAACAGTTGATGGGTTTTAGAAGCAAAATAAAATATATTGTCAGCCACGAAACTTTTTAAGTTTCAAGTGATTGCTCAAGAAATAATATGTTGAAAGATGCAGAGTTGGGTGATGATTTTGTAGAGTTTTTAAAGATTCATGCAAGAAATTAAATTGTTGGAAGCCAAAGAACAGTATAAAGGTTTATATTTATTTTTCAGCTTCTAGTTTCCAGAAAGTTTATTTAGATTATTCAAATACAATATTTATTAACTAAGGTCTTCCAATGCAATGCTTATTAGGACTGTATCAAGTTTTGGAGTTGAGTCCCATTCTAATCACAATATTCAAATTCTACATCTGAGTTTCAGCGGACAGGTATGGACATTGAGTCAAAATCAAGGATAAGGATTCTACATTCTCTACTAGATTTCCTTTAAAAGGTTGATATAGTGATATTCTGAATATGTTTTTTTACCTGTACAGGCAAAGAAACGCCAAATCTAGTCTTAATATCAAGTATTATACTTGGATTCCCATCCCAGTTCATTTCCAACTCCATGGTGATGCCACTGCCTCCATCTTCAATGATAGAAACTCCTAAAAATAACATTGATTTAGGAATGCCATTTTGTATAATCTACAGAAAATAACGTGCCAAAATATTGTAATACACAGAAAACAGAATTCTACATTTGATCATAATCCTAGCAAGAATTAGGGAACCTACACATGCACCACCATTTTGGCCATACGAACAAACATGACAAAAACAAAGAAATCTCTGAAATAAGTCTCCAGCAGAAGCTGATAATCAGCTAACAATGGACCAGTAGAGCACCACAAAAGCCAGATGAAATGCTGCATGCCTAGTGCAACTAACCTATCAAGTCATCTCTAATCGCAAATGAACATAATTGAAGCACAATAGCAAATACCTAAATAATTGCATCCCAGTTGCAAAAAGAGAAATTTACCAAACCAACCTGTAAATTGAGGCGCAACAGTACCAAGAGTAAGCTTCGAAAATTTGAGAGATGACAATATAATCGGTCTATATTGCTCAAGGACAGGTTCCACTGAAGCCTTTATCAGCCCAGAAGCTGCCTACACACCAAAATTATAGATAAAAACATTTTCTCAGAACCATTTGAGAATAACCCGTAACTATGTCATATGCTATAAACTAGATGAAAAGTGAAACCCCATAAAAGCAAACTACCTTGTCAACATAAGGCCAGATCTTTGTAAGATGTTGATTAAGCCAATCCAACTGCAGAAATAAAAATAAAAGCCAAAATCAGAACATCAATAACACAGATAAGATATAAATAGAACAAAAAAAGAAGAGTAAGAGTAGGTGAGAGCTTAACTTCTGGTTCTGAGAGAAGACAACCCAAGGAGGGTAGTACTCAGCTGGCAAGATCTTTCTTGAATCCTCTACTGTCATTCTTGCAAAAGCAGCTATAGTTGTTGCCTGAAATTATGATTAAACCCAGAAACCAATACAATACAATACAGAGAAATTAAAACACATAAAGATGCAAACTTTGCAGCAACTTAGTAAAACCCAGGACCAAAAACACTCGAAGAAGTAAAAAAACACAACAAAAAAGTAAACTTTACAACCTCTTATCCAAAACCCAGGAAAAAAATGATGCAAACTTTATAATCAAAACAACTTAATTAACATCATAGCAAGCCAGCAAAGCTACTTACAAGCTCAGAACGAATCTTGGATCTCGCATTCTCAGACTTCACAAAACCGGCAATCAATGCTAGACCGACAGCAAGACCGATAATCAATCCAACAAAAAACGACATTCTGTGGTTTTTGATCAGTACACGGAGAAACAGAAAGAATGAACGAGGATTGGCGTGTATGAATGATAACAGAAGGAGAGAGAAGTTTCCTTTCCCTTGTGTGTGCTTCTCGTGTTCGGGCTATGAAAGCGTGTGTTGGCTTATTTGGGGTTGCTTTTGATGATAGTTGGCTTTGGTGTTCGTTGTAATCAAAGCTTCTTTTTTTTCTCTCTATTTTTTGTTTTGGGCCGGAGATGTTGATGTTTTTTTTCAGCTTTTTAAGATGCAAGAAAGTAAGTGAAAGAGAAAAGGTCGTTTGCCGACAAAAGCCGACCTTTTCTTTTTATCTTTTTTCGGACAGTAGATTGAGATGGATTGGATGCTTCTGATTTTATTTTTTCCCTCATGATCTTCTGATTTCAAAGATGGCAAATGGAAAGGCTGAATGTGTGATTGACTACTGGTATTCGCTCTCCTTGCATGATTAACTTGTTAATCTTGAGTTTTGTTTCCCGATAATAACAGTTCTAGTAATTTAAAATGTAACTTTTCATGAATATATTTAAAAGTCTAATCTAAAATCTAAAATTTAACAGAAAAAACAGTTTGAAAACGATCATTGAAAAGCGTTGCTTTCCGTCTTATCCGTCTGAGAGTCAAATCTCCATGGATGAGAGTTGACTAGCTGCGCTGAGATGCGTTTACAGCGGTAGTTCCGAACTTCATTCCATAGAAGTGACTTTGTGAGGACGACAATTGGCGTATGGGGTGGACGTTGTCGCCCCTGTCAAGACCTAGGGTTCGAACCATGTCTACAACCCCCACAAGATGATGAAATAAGAGTTAGGACACCAATCAAAATTTAGATTGAAATAACTAATAGAAGGAGATAAAACATAAAAAAATAAGGAGGTTATTGTCAATCTCACATGTATTGGGATTGTTTGGAAAATCAATTGAAAAAAACTTTTTTAAAAAATTGATTTTTTTTTGTTTTAAGTTAATTTTTTATACATATTTTCAGACCATTTTGTTATGTTTTTATCAAAAAAAAAATTAATAAATAAAAAAATATTATTTTAATATATTTCTAAATAAAAATTATTTTAAAAAACAATTTCAACACAACTGCGCGTCAGGAATAGAAGCTTAGGCAAAATGCTTTTATTTATTTAAAAAAAAATATATTCTTATTAGATAATGATGTATTGTCCGCTTTTTTTTTTTTTCAGGCAGACAACAAATCAATTTTCTAGTCATTGGTAGCTTTTTGCAAGTATTTTTATAAGGAAATGATTGAATTGGAAAAGATATCACTAGACATTTTTAGACATTTAATCTAAAATACATACCACTCTCCTCGCATGCATGTCTACTACATGCTTAGCCTAAGAAACAAAACTTGGACCTATGAAATATTGTGAAAACTTGTGGAAAAAAAACTTTGAGCACCTATGCCAAGGTTTAAATTAATAGTAAAAAACCAACGGTCATGATCATGTTATCACTAAGAGTTCTACAAGCTTCATCCTAAACTATAGACCGAGAGCAAAACAAGAAACAAAGGCATTTAAACCTAAGAAAATATTGCCATACCCTTTGCAAGAGCGCGATGTCACGACAACTCTTTCTAAGCAATTTGAGAGGTTTTTAGTTGATTTGTTATTAATTATTATAATTACTAGAAATCTTAATAGATATAAAAAATATTAGACAAGAGGTTGATTGCATAAAAGAGAGGCATTAACATCTCTTATATGCCTTATATGAGGTTTCAATGATATGATGATGTTTTTAAATTCTATCAGTCCATTATAGCGGGTTAAAGATCAAATTTAAAATAAATACAAATTAGAGGACAAAACTAAATTTTTAAATAATATTTCAATAATGCAAATCACTAAACAATACCTAATGGCATATGAAAATATAATTTTTTTAAATTCTGCAAAGACAAAAACACCCTCCTCAACTAGGCTTAGATTATGATTTTTTAACTTTGAAGAAAAGTTGTCAATTCTGTTTTGGTTGTTGCTTTATTTTTTCAATTGAAACGAAATCTTACGGTATCGGAGTGTTTTGACACGCCGTTTCAGGTTTGTACTGTTTATGTGTATGTGTATATATATATATATATATATATATATATATATATATATATTAATTCAAAAAAAATAGTTCAAATCAAAAAATAAAATTATTTAGAACTGTGCAATTTTATCTAAAAAAACAGAATAAAATGATTTTTTGAACAAAATTATGAACATGTATAATATTACGAGAATATCATCATCAATTTCGCAGGGTCATTTCATTCTCTGAATGCTCTGAAATTTTAACAAAAAATATATAAATATATCAGGAGACTCCTTGGGAAATTTCATCTCAATTTAAAGACCGGATTAAGAGATATGATTAGTATTATAAAATTATTTATTATTTAAAAAAACACTATTTATCTGAAACATAACAAATAGGAACATTCCAGACATTTCGTTTTATTTTATTTTTTTAATAATACAAAACGTTTCGGCCATTATAGTCCAAATAAAACGAGATTGATATCTATGCTTTGAAGGGTTGAAAAATATTTTTTCTTTGCGAAATTTGAAAGCCGTGAAAAAGATGATTTCACACGTGCTGCTGCAAGGCAAGTGGTTGTATTGAATCTTCAATGTTTCTTCTCACATGCAATAGAAAAACACTGATTTTTCTATTTATATTTAATTACTGATTGTAATATTGTATGTGTTGGTGAAGTGCTCAACCTACCACTCTGTTGTGCACAGCCGGGGAGCCCTCTTTTCCTTTACAAAGAGCTGCACGCAAGAGAAACTCACCCTATGGTAGTAGGTATGGAAAACGATTTCATTTTATTTTTATTAGTTTTTAAATTATTTCCATCTATAAATGCAATAATAATTTTTAAAAAATAAAAAATATATATTATTTTAAAATAAAAACAATTTCAATTTCAAAAAACTTTATCTTCCACGTATGCTTGTAGTGACGAATTCCTTTTCCATATATGTAACGTGTGAAAAGCACCAACCCAAAATATTTCTTACATGTTAAGGTGTGGTTTTTCGAAAAGAAAAATAAACTATCTATGTAATATAAAACATCCTATTGTTTTGTATTCACACTTATCAAGAAGAGCCTTAGTTCTGTTTATATCAAAATTAAGCTTATGAATGAAACTAATTGGATTATATTATGTGAGTTCGTCATAAAAATATGATGAAATTTGATCATCAAGCTGAATCATTTATTGTTATTATTATTATTATTATTATTTGAACCACGTTGAAGAAAATAAATTAAAAAAAAACATATATTTTTTTGTAGATCTGCATGGTTATAATTTTTGTAAGAATGTAGATTTTATTTTTTTAATTAAAATTATAAAATATAAATTTTTTAATGAGATATATGTGACAATTTAATGTATGTTAGTTGATAAAATATTTTTTAATATATAGTTTAGAAAGGGAAAAAAATCGTTACCAGAACGCAATGCAATGTACCTATCATATATATGAACAAACGACCGTAAGCGGTGTTTTTCACGTGGTTTTGAACAACCAGTCAGATTTGAGCATTGTTTACTCCTAAATAATAGTTGCCGGCCATTCAAATCTTGAAACGTTTTCTTTTCCATTTAACTGACGCAATTAACTGTTACCTACCCACACCTGTGTTACAGGTAATGTTATGTTCTAAATTCAGTTTCGAAATTATTTTAAAAAAAAATTGAATTTTTTTACTTTTATTTTAAATTAATGTTTTTAAATTATTTTAATATAATGATGTTAAAAATTAAAAAAATATTATTTTAATATATTTTTAAACAAAAAAATATTTTTAAAAATAACATCACGTAATTTCAATCCATTACTAAAAAATGGCTCACGTACAATTTTCTTGACTGTTAATGTTAGTGTGGTTAGTGTGATTGTTTATTTTTGTGTTTTAAAAATAATTTTATTTTTTTATTTATCAATTAGATATTCAAGCTTGAAGACTCGAAGAATATTTTGTAATGTTATATTCTAATTATAGAATATTAATTTTACTTCATTCAAATTAAAAACTATCATATGGAAAAAAAATATATTGCTATCTGTTTTTTTTTAATATTAGATATATAATAAAAAATAAATTTATGACACTAACTAAATATGAAAATATAAAAAAATAATCATATTATCTTACTTAACAAAAACAAAACTTGTAAAAATAGCATTCATCACCATGTTATCTTACTTTTATTATTTCACACCATTTTCTTCCTTTTTTTTTCTTTGATGCCCAGATATATTATTAAAAATCATAGCGGCCATCAAAACCTCCCTTCACCACCACGCCAGCCTGTCATATTCCGCCAGAACTCAGCCGGAAGCCAGAGTTCCACCCTGTCACATGCACGGGCACATACTCAGACACCTTCAGTCCTTCACATTTCAGAACACTCTACTCTCTCTCCTCTCTCCTGTTGCTGTGTGCCAATGGTCATCAATAACTGAAAAAACCAGTCACAAAACCTTCAAAGAGAAGAGAACATCACGCTATGTCAACAAATTTTACCAACGGAGAAGCAAACACAGACCACGAGTCTCTTTTTACTCCTCTCCTCTCCTCTCGAAGATCACTCGTTAACTCCACTTCTCAAGTTGCCATCGTTGGGGCTCATGTGTGCCCCATTGAAAGTCTTGATTATGAGTAAAACCCACATGCTAAGATCTCATATTTTCAAAAGTTTTTTTTGTTGGTGTATTTGACTTGAAGATTTGAACTTCTTTTTCTCTCTCTGGTAATCTGGTTAGGATTGCTGAGAATGATTTCTTTAAACAAGACTGGAGGAGTCGTGGAAAGATGCAAATATTTCAGTACGTGCTCATGAAGTGGTTGCTTTGTTTCTTGATCGGACTGATTGTTAGCCTTATTGGGTTTTTTAATAATCTTGCTGTTGAGAATATTGCTGGCATTAAGTTTGTGGTCACCTCCAACATGATGCTGACCAAGAGGTAATGCTTCAGTAATTACAGTTTTTATCAATGTTTGGAATTTTCTCCTGGCTGTGTATTTTTAATGGAAATTAAGCTGTTTCATGAAGTGAAGAATTAATTTTCCTTTGAATGATTAGTTTCATAGAGCTAATTTAGCTTCTTCTTCTTTTTTTTCCAATCCTTTTCATGTATTTTGGGAAAGAGAAAAAAAATTGAGTTGGAGGAGTTTGAGAATGATATCTGATGCATTTTTTTGAATTATTGTGCAGGTTTGGAATGGCATTTCTTGTGTTCTCAGTTTCTAATTTGATTCTTACCCTGTTTGCATCTATCATCACGGCTTTTATAGCACCAGCTGCTGCTGGTTCAGGTATTCCAGAAGTTAAGGCTTACCTGAATGGTGTGGATGCACCAGGGATTTTTTCCTTGCGAACTTTGGTTATTAAGGTGAGATTTGGGGTGTTCTTCCTCGTATTTTAGATTGCTTTCAATAGCTTGGGTTCTTTAACCTGCATTTGCTCACTATGTATTCAATTTGGCAATGGAGGAGCCCATTAACGCTTTTTTTATGATGTTTGATTTGGATAATCTGATTTCTTGCTGAAGTTTTCTGCAGAAGTCATATCTAGTTTAAGAGAAATTTGTTGTTCCTGCTCATTTTGCAGATTATTGGAAGCATTACTGCGGTGTCGTCATCTCTTCTAGTTGGAAAGGCAGGGCCAATGGTGCACACTGGGGCATGTGTTGCAGCATTGCTTGGTCAGGGTGGATCCAAAAGATTTAAATTAACATGGAGATGGCTTCGTATTTTCAAAAATGACCGAGACCGACGAGATCTTGTAACATGCGGATCAGCTGCTGGAATGGCTGCTGCCTTCCGTGCCCCAGTTGGAGGTGTTCTGTTTGCACTTGAAGAAATGGCATCTTGGTATGTTTCTTACATAATAAATGTTATTGAATTAAGCCTTCTGTAATTTTACATCTCTGTTGCTATTATTGTAGCTTGTCATCATTGCAATTTTCACCACAACTTTTTCTGCAAGGATCGATATTTAAATTCATTTCAGTTACACCAACTACATTCTTTGAGTACTTATTTTCTTGGTATTGAAAGATCATGTACCAGAATGAGAATTCTCATCATTTTCTTGTAAAATTCATTCCATGGATTCTCAGATGAATGACAAAAGAATAATAAGATGTCCACCTTGGCAAATAGTAATGCGGATCGGTTAATTGCCTCCCCTCTCCCCTCTTGAATGGACTGATCTGAATTACAAAATATTGCTACAGTATGCTGCCTGTTATCCATTGACCATCACTTTCATTCTCCTATGCATGTTGATTCACGGATCATGTGTATTTTATTTGTTACTGCTACTTCTACATTTATATTGCTTCTGTATGGGCATAAATATTTGCTCCTAGGAAATGTGTTTGAGTTGAACGTCTTGCCAATTATCTCCATCTTGTTTCTTTCTGGTTGGACAAGATATCAACGCTTGAAGCTGAAATATTTTTTCATATCAATGCAGGAATTGATTATTTGGCTTAATTTTTGTTGTCTGGCAGACCTCATGAAAAAGTGGTATGTATTTTTCTTCAACATTAATGTCAACATTTTCTTTTGCAGGTGGAGAAGTGCCCTTCTTTGGAGATCTTTCTTCACAACAGCAGTAGTTGCAATAGTGCTGCGGGCTCTTATTGACTTTTGTTTAAGTGGAAAATGTGGGCTATTTGGCAAAGGAGGGCTCATAATGTTTGATGTGTATTCAGCAAGTGTTACGTACCACCTCATTGATGTGCTTCCTGTGCTCACCCTCGGGGCTATAGGAGGCATATTGGGAAGCTTGTATAACTTCCTTCTAGACAAGGTGCTTCGAATTTACAGTCGCATCAACGAGTAAGCTCTCTTCAGCATTGTTGCACAAAAGCATTGTCCTATATGACAACACGTGATTTCTTAATCATTTTTCTTGATATTTTCCCTTTTTCAGGAAGGGTGTTGTTTACAAAATTTTACTTGCTTGTGCAATTTCCATTTTCACTTCCTGTCTTCTTTTTGGACTACCATGGCTTGCCTCATGTCAACCCTGTCCATCTGATGCATCAGAAGCTTGTCCAACAATAGGCCGGTCTGGTAATTTCAAGAAATTTCAATGTCCCCCTGGACAGTACAATGATCTGGCCAGCCTTATATTTAACACAAATGATGATTCTGTTAGAAATCTTTTCAGCAAGAACACCAATTTTGAGTTTCAATATCCATCAATTCTCATATTCTTTGTGACCTGCTACTTTCTTAGTATCATAAGCTTTGGGATTGTTGCCCCTGCGGGTTTATTCATACCAGTTATTGTGACGGGTGCATCTTATGGACGTTTTGTTGGAATGCTTGTTGGTTCACACTCAAATCTCGATCACGGCCTCTATGCTGTCTTAGGCGCTGCTTCATTTCTAGCCGGATCTATGAGGATGACGGTTTCTCTGTGTGTCATTATTCTAGAAATGACAAATAATCTGTTGCTTCTACCCTTGATAATGCTTGTTCTTCTTGTTTCCAAGACTGTGGCTGATGCTTTCAACAGTAATATTTATGACCTTATCATGAACGCAAAGGGTTTTCCTTACCTGGAAACTCACACCGAGCCTTATATGAGGCAGTTGACAGTTGGTGACGTAGTTAGGGGTCCACTTCAGGTCTTTCAGGGCATTGAAAAGGTTGGCAACATAGTACATGTTCTAAGCACTACGAGTCATAATGGATTTCCTGTAATTGATGAGCCACCGCTCTCCGAGTCTCCAGTTCTTTATGGTCTAATCCTCCGTGCTCATGTCATTGAATTGCTAAAGAAGAAAGCTTTCATGCCAACTCCAGTGCCAATAGGCACCGATGCCCTCAATCTATTTTCTGCTGGTGATTTTTCAAAGAGGGGCTCAGGCAATGGTGACAAGATAGAGGATCTGCAATTTACCGAAGAAGAGATGGAGATGTTTTTAGATCTACATCCATTCACTAATGCTTCACCATATACTGTTGTGGATTCAATGTCGCTGGCTAAGGCTCTCATACTTTTCCGAGAAGTTGGTTTGAGGCATTTAATGGTGACACCCAAGATATCTGGTGTAAGTACTTCTATCCTCTCTTTTTGTTTTTTTCCTTCAATTCTATTTTTATCTTGCACAAATTTAAGGCACTTGACAAGTAGTTGCTCTGCACTTGATATTATTTAATGTCTTGGTGATTTTATCTCCTTGATCATGTATGTTCGTCAAGATCTGTTTTCTCCTCCTTTTGCTTCTCGCTCCCTTGAAAGCCTTATTCACTTCAAGCATGCTAATTAATTTAGCCATTCCTGAAGTTTGCATGTCATTTGCTGCTCTTGAACTGTAAATTGCAAGCAACAAAATAGTATTTTCCAGTAATTATTTATTCACAGAACTTTTCCTGCCACAATACCCTGAATTACTACACACTAGCAAATCCTGGTAGCAGATGATTTCTTCTTTTCTCTGGCTTCTTTTCCCCCCCATCAATTTACCTGATATTTCTGGTGTGCATATGGGATTACTTGTTGGTTGCTTTTTCTTTGCCCTCTTTGTGGATGTAATTTTGGCTCTTTATTCCGTGTCATTATTTGTAGCAATGAGATCGTTGTCACTCTTTTAGTTAACATGAGATGATTTTTCACTCAAATGGCGTAAGCTGTCGATGCTTTAATGCTATTTCTCCTTTGCTGCAGAGGTCCCCTGTTGTGGGAATATTAACCAGGCACGATTTCATGCCAGGACATATACTTGGTCTGCATCCTATGCTGACTAGAAGCAGGTGGAAAAGATTACGAATCCGGGCACCTCGTATATTTAAACTCTTCTAGAGCATTTCAGTCAAGAAGACGGAGCTTGCCCTTGAAAAATGATGGGTGTACATGCACTTATTGAGCTCCATGATATGGTAAATGCTATCACTTTTTTTCTAAATCTTTCATAAAAACCAGAACTAAAGAAGATCAGATAAGAGCATTCATTAAATCATTCAGCTGTTTAGAGGTAGTATGATGTATGCGACGATGCAAATCATTGTTTCATGGTGCATTGATAGCCAGGGAAACGTTTTTTTCTGAGTGAGATATTGTCACTCAGAGCTCAGTGAATAAATGCAATTGCCCCTTATTTGTTTTTTTAGTTTGAAATCTTTTTGTTTTACCAGCCTCAAGCTATAAATGCAATTATAGTTTGCTAGAGGGAACCTGCAACACTTGATTCTTTCAAATAAATCCTTAACACAGTAAGTGATACATCATAGGATTATTTTAAGGATCACCCTCTTACGCTGCCATGTTCTGGAGTTTGAATTTATTTTCATGTTCAGTCAAAGCAGATTAAATTCAGGATACAAGTTTGTTGAAAAGTATCTTTCCTACCATCTCAAATTAAAAATAATTAGGTATATTGTTATAAATTTATCCATAAAGGGAAACTGCAATTTCCTTCCCTTATCATATCTCCTCTCTCTTTTGCCTTGCTCTACCCAGTTTTGCAGTAAAATACAAGGAAGGAGGACCGAAAGTTATTAGTTGTGATATCATATAAAAAAAAAAAAGTAGAGAAGAAATCACATCCATATATACAAATCAGCTTGAATGAGGTTACCAAATTGATTTTTATTGCTAACCTCAATCATTCAATTCAAGTATAACAAGGAAACAACACGAACGTGGGCAACAAATCTTCTGTGATTCTTCTGGAGAAATTTTGGTTGCTTTGAAATTATGTCTGGCCAATGTGGATGAACATCCTAATATATTATTTTTTTATTGATTTTATAATAAAATGTCATTATGGTAGAGAACAAATTGAGTGGGCACCACATTGCATAGACAATATGGATATAGTTTGAATCCCCCCCTCACCAATAATCCTCTACTCCCATACGTTTTTTTAGCCTTCTCATGATCTAACATACATTTGTATGCTAGGACCACTCGAGGGCAGGGTAAAATGGAAGAAAATTAAATAAAATTAAATGTTGAAATTGAAAAACACTTCAAGAAGCATTAAAATCAAACCAAATAGAAATCAAAAGAATAAAATTCAAAATAAATACAAATTGGATGACACAACTAAAATTTTAAAGGCTTGACACGAATATCAAGACCTGTACGAGGATGAAAGAAATTCATTGTCGTTGAACCACCGTCAGTCTTACCAAACATGATGATCAAACAGTTGCGCTGCCATCTCATGTGTAGAATGAGATGGCGATCGCCAATTTGTGACCAACAAAATACTCTCCATGCACTTCGAGAACGGGGAAAAAAAGACGAAGCGCTAATGTGTTTGTACCCTATATTAACTCTTTTTTAATTCATTATTAATATTTTAATAATGCAAATTACTAAACAATACTTAATAGCATATAAATATTACAAAAATGAATTCTAAGAATTCATGGTCTCAGGTTATGAATTTAGCAAGTTAACCTAAATTAATCTTGGTCGATCAAATATATTATTATCTTAATATTTTCTTAAAAAAACATTTATCTTAAGTTTTTTTATAATTCAAATCATATTTTTATTTATCATTCCAGTTTTTTGGGGATCCATCAGTTTAACTATGTCATCGTAAAACAACCGTAATTTAAATTATATGATGACTTTGCATGATCATATAAACAATGTTTGCATTGAATCTACGATGTGTCGTCTCACATTTATCAAATAAACAAACGACCGTAACCGGTGGTTTTTCACGTGGTTTTGAACAGCTTTCAGCATTATTCATTCCTCAATAAAATAAAGAAAGGATCTAATTGAGAATTTATAAATTCTTGAGATTTGATAAACTTTTAATAAAAGCTAAGGTTAATCCTCTATTATTTACAAACCTCATTTTACCCTCAGTTGCGTATACTCATAAATTATATTGTTCTTTAAATTAGATATATAATAAAAAAATAAATTTATGACACTAAATAAATATGAAAATATATAAAAAATAATTTTAATATTTCACTTTACTAAAAATAGAAGCTGTGTTAATCAAACTCGGTATAAATTGTTTTTTTTTATTATTATTATTATTAAAAGACGGTGACAAATCTGTGTGCTGTTCAGGATACAGTTATGGCCTACCATGACAGAAATGGCAAGGGTGTCGACGGCTGCTTTTTCAAAAAGAAATCAAGAGAAATTACAAGGATTTTTGTGTTTTTTGGTTAGAAAGATAGAATTACAAGGATAAAACTAGTTAAAATTAACTATTTTTATTTAAAACTATTTTTTAGATATTATTAAAAATCATAGAGCCCACCAAAACCTCCCTTCACCACCACACCAGCCGATCATATTCCACCAGGCCTCAGCCCCGAAGCCGGAGTTCCACCCTGTCACATGCACGGGCACATACTCAGACACCTTCAGTTCCTCACAATTCAGAACACTCAACTCTCTCTCCTCTCTCTTGTTGCTGTGTGCCAATGGTCATCAATAACTGAAAAAACCAGTTACAAAACCTTCAAAGAGAAGAGAACATCACGCTATGTCAACAAATTTTATCAACGGAGAAGCAAACACAGACTACGAGTCTCTTATTACTCCTCTTATTACTCCTTTCCTCTCCTCTCAAAGACCACTCGTTAACTCCACTTCTCAAGTTGCCATCGTTGGAGCTCATGTCTGCCCCATTGAAAGTCTTGATTATGAGTAAACCCCACATACTACGATCTCATAATTTCATTACTTCTTTTTTTGGTGGTGAATTTGACTTAAAGATTTGAGCTTTCTTCTGTCTCTCTTGATAGGATTGCTGAGAATGATTTCCTTAAACAAGACTGGAGGAGTCGTGGAAAGATGCAAATATTTCAGTATGTGCTCATGAAGTGGTTGCTTTGTTTCTTGATCGGACTGATTGTTAGCCTTATTGGGTTTTTTAATAATCTTGCTGTTGAGAATATTGCTGGCATGAAGTTTGTGGTCACCTCCAACATGATGATGCTCAACAGGTAATGCTTTAGTAATTATAGTAACATTGGTTTTTATCAAAGTTTGGAGTTTTCTCCTGGTTGTGTTTTTTTTTTTTTTTGAAAATTAAGTTGTTTCATGAAGTGAAGAATTAATTTTCCTTTGAATGATTTGTTTCATAGAGCTAATTTAGCTTCTTCTTTTGTTATAATCCTTTTCATGTTTTTTGGGAAAGAGAGAAAAGAATTTGAGTTGGAGGAGTTTGAGAATGCTATTTGATACATTTTTTTGAATTATTGTGCAGGTTTGGGATGGCTTTTCTTGTGTTCTCAGTTTCTAATTTGATTCTAACCCTGGTTGCATCTATCATCACGGCTTTTATAGCACCAGCTGCTGCTGGTTCAGGTATTCCAGAAGTTAAGGCTTACCTGAATGGTGTGGATGCACCAGGGATTTTTTCCTTTCGAACTTTGTTTGTTAAGGTGAGATTTGGGATGTTCCTCCTCTCATTTTAGATTGCTTTCTATAGCTTGGGTTCTATAACCTGCATTGGCTCACTATGTATTCTATTTGGCAATTGAGATGCCTATTAACGCTTTTTTTATGATGTTTGATTTGGATAATCTGATTTCTTGCTGAAGTTTTCTGCAGAACTCATATCTAGTTTAAGAGAAATTTGTTGCTCTTGCTCATTTTGCAGATTATTGGAAGCATTACTGCGGTGTCGTCATCTCTTCTAGTTGGAAAGGCAGGGCCAATGGTGCACACTGGGGCATGTGTTGCAGCATTGCTTGGTCAGGGTGGATCCAAAAGATTTAAATTAACATGGAGATGGCTTCGTTTTTTCAAAAATGACCGAGACCGACGAGATCTTGTAACATGCGGATCAGCTGCTGGAATAGCTGCTGCCTTCCGTGCCCCAGTTGGAGGTGTTCTGTTTGCACTTGAAGAAATGGCATCTTGGTATGTTTCTTACATAATAAATGTTATTGAATTGAGCCTTCTGTACTTTTACATCTCTGTTGCTATTATTGTAGCTTGTCATCATTGCAATTTTCACCACAACTTTTTCTGCAAGGATCGATATTTAAATTCATTTCAGCTACACCAACTACATTCTTTGAGTATTTAATTTCATGGTATTGAAAGATCATGTACCAGAACGAGAATTCTCATCATTTTCTTGTAAAATTCATTCCATGGATTCTCAGATGAATGACAAAAGAATAACAAGATGTCCACCTGGGCAAATAGTAATGCGGATTGGTTAATTGCCTCCCCTCTCCCCTCTTGAATGGACTGATCTGAATTCCAAAATATTGCTACAGCTTTCTGCCTGTTATCTATTGACCATCACTTTCATTCTCCTATACACGTTGATTCACGGATCATGTGTATTTTATTTCTTACTGCTACTTCTACATTTATATTGCTTCTGTATGGGCATAAATATTTGCTCCTAGGAAATGTTATTGAGTTGAACGTCTTGCCAATTATCTCCATCTTGTTCCTTTCTGGTTGGACAAGATATCAACGCTTGAAGCTGAAATCTTTATTCATATCAATGCAGGAATTGATTATTTGGCTTAATTTTTGTTGTCTGTCAGACCTCATGAAAAAGTCGTTTGTATTTTTCTTCAACATTAATGTCAACATTTTCATTTGCAGGTGGAGAAGTGCCCTTCTTTGGAGATCTTTCTTCACAACAGCAGTAGTTGCAATAGTGCTGCGGGCTCTGATTGACTTTTGTTTAAGTGGAAAATGTGGGCTATTTGGCAAAGGAGGGCTCATAATGTTTGATGTGTATTCAGAAAGTGTTACGTACCACCTCATTGATGTGCTTCCTGTGCTCACCCTTGGAGCTATAGGAGGCATATTGGGAAGCTTGTATAACTTCCTTCTAAACAAGGTTCTTCGAATTTACAATCGCATCAACGAGTAAGCTCTCTTCAGCACTGTTGCACAAAATCATTTTCCTATATGACAACACATGATTTCTGAATCATTTTTCTTGATATTTTCCCTTTTCCAGGAAAGGCGTTGTTTATAAAATTTTAATTGCTTGTGCAATTTCCATTTTCACTTCCTGTCTTCTTTTTGGACTACCATGGCTTGCCTCATGTCAACCCTGTCCATCTGATGCATCTGAAGCTTGTCCAACAATAGGCCGGTCTGGTAACTTCAAGAAATTTCAATGTCCCCCTGGACAGTACAATGATCTGGCCAGCCTTATATTTAACACAAATGATGATTCTGTTAAAAATCTTTTCAGCAAGAACACCAATTTTGAGTTTCAATATTCGTCAATTCTCATATTCTTTGTGACCTGCTACTTTCTTAGTATCATAAGCTATGGGATTGTTGCCCCTGCGGGTTTATTCATACCGGTTATTGTGACGGGTGCATCTTATGGACGTTTTGTTGGAATGCTTGTTGGTTCACACTCAAATCTTGATCAAGGCCTCTATGCTGTCTTAGGCGCTGCTTCATTTCTAGGTGGATCTATGAGGATGACGGTTTCCCTATGTGTCATTATTCTAGAATTGACAAATAATCTATTGCTTTTACCCTTGATAATGCTTGTTCTTCTTGTTTCCAAGACTGTGGCTGATGCTTTCAACAGTAATATTTATGACCTTATCATGAACGCAAAGGGTTTTCCTTACCTGGAAACTCACACCGAGCCTTATATGAGGCAGTTGACAGTTGGTGATGTAGTTAGGGGTCCACTTCAGGTCTTTCAGGGCATTGAAAAGGTTGGCAACATAGTACATGTTCTAAGCACTACGAGTCATAATGGATTTCCTGTAATTGATGAGCCTCCGCTCTCCGAGTCTCCAGTTCTTTATGGTCTAATCCTCCGTGCTCATGCCATTGAATTGCTAAAGAAGAAAGCTTTCATGCCAACTCCAGTGCCAATAGGCACTGATACCCTCAAGCTGTTCTATGCTGGTGATTTTTTAAAGAGGGGCTCAGGCAATGGTGACAAGATAGAGGATCTGCAATTTACTGAAGAAGAGATGGAGATGTTTTTAGATCTACATCCATTCACTAATGCTTCACCATATACTGTTGTGGAGACAATGTCGCTGGCTAAGGCTCTCATACTTTTCCGAGAAGTTGGTTTGAGGCATTTAATGGTGACACCCAAGATATCTGGTGTAAGTACTTCTATCCTCGCTTTTTTTTTAAAAAAAAAATCTACTTTTAGCTAACACAAATTTAAGGCACTTGACAAGTAGTTGCTCTGCACTTGATATTAATTAATGTCTTGGCGATTTTATCTTCTTGGTCTCCTGTTTGGCAAGATCTGTTTTCTCCTCCTTTTGCTTCTCGCTCCCTTGAAAGCTTTATTCACTTCAAGCATGCTAATTAATTTTGCCATTCCTGAAGTTTGCATGTCATTTGCTCTTGCACTGTAAATTGCAAGCAATAAAATAGTATTTTCCAGTAATTATTTATTCACGGAACTTTACCTGCCACAATACCCTGAATTACTACACACTAGCAAATCCTGGTAGTAGATGATTTCTTCTTTTCTCTGGCTTCTCTTTTTTCCCATCAATTTACCTGATATTTCTGGTGTGCCTATGACATTGCATATGGGATTACTTGTTGGTTGCTTTTTCTTTGTCCTCTGTGGATGTGATTTTGGCTCTTTTTTCCGTGTCATTATTTGTAGCAATGAGGTTGTGTACTGTTTTAGTTAATGTGAGATAATTTTTCACTCATAAATGGCGTAAGCTGTCTATGCTCTAATGTTATTTCTCCTTTGCTGCAGAGGTCCCCCGTTGTGGGAATATTAACCAGGCACGATTTCATGCCAGGACATATACTTGATCTCCATCCTATGCTGGCTAGAAGCAGGTGGAAAAGATTACGAATACGGGCACCTCGTTTATTTAAACTCTTCTAGAGCATTTCAGTCAAGCAGATTGAGCTCGCCCATGAAAAATGATATTTGTACATGCACTTCTCTGAGCTCCACGATATGGTATAATGCTATCTCTTTTTCCGAACTCTTTCATAAAAACCAGAACTATAGAAGATCAGATGAGAGCATTCATTAAATCATTCGGCTGTTTATAGGTAGAATAATGTATGTGACGAGGCAAATAATTGTTTCATGGTGCATTGATAGTCAGGGAAACGTTTTTTTCTCAGTGAGATATTGTCACAAATAGCTCAGTGAATTAATGCAAGCTATTGAGACAAGAGTTCATAATGATACATAGATTTATAGTTTACTAGAGGGAACCTGCAGCACTTGATTCTTTCAAAAATAAATCCTTAACACAGTAAGTGATACATCATAGGATTATTGTAAGGATCACCCTCTTACGCTGCCATGTTCTGGAGTTTGAATTTATTTTCATGTTCAGTCAAAGCATATTAAATTCAGGATACAAGTTTGTTGAAAATTATCTTTCCTACCATCTCAAATTAAAAATAATTAGGTATATTGTTATAAATTTATCCTTGAAGGGAAACTGCAATTTCCTTCATTTATCATTTCTCCTCTCTTTTTTGCCTTGCTTCACCCAGTTTTGCAATAAAATACAAGGAGGGCCAAAAGTTGAAATTGAAGCCAGAAGCGTGTCATCATTCATCAGGCAGGCCAAAAAATTATCTGAATATCAGAGATACTGTATGGTTAGTGCAACGGATGATTAGGGAGAGATTATCCATGTGAAAGTGCAATGGAATTTAGAAAATATATTCATTTTGTTTTAGCAGAAAGGATTTTAAAGAAATGAAGATGAAGAATGTGTTAGCATCAGTTTAATCTTTGTTTAGAGGCTAAATGGTGGTTTTGTAACTTGCCTACATTTACATAGAAGCATGTATATTGTTGTATTATGGGTAAGCAAAGTTTTACAGTAATGGAGTAACAACTCTCTTGACTCACTCTTGCTCTTGTTACCTCTCTTTTCTCTCTACATTTGGCTCTAGTTTGCTCATATAAATGATGCTTCTTTATAGTGAAAAATGGAGGAGCACACATTCTGCTTTCATCTATGATTTCTCCCACCAAATCACCACAAATCCTTCCTTGATTTGCAGCCATGATTTTCACCTTTATTAAGTCTTTTCTTCAAGCATTGTCTCCTTTTCATCAAAGTTGCTGGCAGGGTCCATGTTTATAAGCTCTTCATATCATCCTCAAACAAATAACCAGTCTAAAAAATTGAATCAGTGCTTGGAAATATACCTAAGATGCTTAACTCTGCATACTTCTAAGAAATGGATTCACTAATTATCATTCACCTATAGCGGTTTATCTAAGAAAAGGATACTTCTACTTCTAATATGGTTTAGTGAAAGTTTATAGGAGAAATTTCTTGATTTTGGCATGGATTCTTTAGAGCAAGAATCCTTGATAGTATTGATGAAGCAAAAGATGAAGCAGGATTAGTGGCAAAAGGCAGTGTAGGAAGCGATGACTAGAAGAATATCTTACAAGTGCTTATTAGTCTGTTAGTTGTAATTATCTGGAAGATAATTAGTAGTTAATTTTGGTAGTTAAACAACACCTGGAAAGAGCAAACTAATATATATGAAGGATTATATGAAATGTATAAATAAAGTAACAAGATTTGCCAATTTCTGTAAACTTTGCAAAATCTCATCATATTTTCTTATTTTTTATTCTTGAGATAAAAATAATTTAACCTTTGTGAAGGATAGTTTCTTAACACCTTGCAGCAAATGGACATTTCTTTGAATTCATATTTCATTTTAGCTAGAAACGTAGTATAAACTACGATTGTGGGCTTCAAATTTTACTAGAATGATTGTCAAAAATTGGTAGTCACATAGTATAGCAGGGCAGGATAGAAAGCCTAAAATAATTTAATCATCCTAATTTATTTGTCTTAAAGGAAAACTCAATTGTAGTTTTTAATATTGATTGTCCCTAAACCAAAATGGAAAATCTTGCCCATTTCCTCTATATATAAAAAATGTGTTTCCCATTTTATTCTTGTTTAGATATGTTCTTACAAAATATTGTGCAATTCTTAAACTTTAACTTTTTCAATGCCAATATGATTACACAATCTTAATTTTCCATTCATTATACACATGTATTACAGAATAAATTACTAGATAATTATAAAATAAAATATAGTTCTAGCAACTTAGCAAGATCCCTAATATTCATGTAAAAACAGGGTTATAAATTGGTGGATTGATTGCGATTCAAGATGATGTCATATGATATAATCAAATCCAAAAGACCCTAAAATCATCTTAATAAGCTCAAGTAACCACACTCAAACCCATTTTTTACTAAGGTGCATGGGTTTTAGGGCTCAAGGCTTGTGCCAATATTAGGTGTGCGCCCTAACATCCACAAGGGCTCAAGCTACCATGCTCGAGCCAAACATGTTTAGGACTAGGCAACATGCATGAATCTAATTTTCATATATAATAGGCTCAAACTCCTTGTTTTGACATAACATCTCCTTAAGAATTGTTTTAAAACCTCGCGCAGGTCCCTCAATATTTTGTATTCATTCAATACATATTACTTTAAGTAGAATACATCATAAGATATCATAAAGCTAAAATAATTTTTCAGCCCTTTCTCTTCATAAAAAGTATAAGACTCATGGGCTATAAATACCCCATGATTCTCCAAGCTTCAGGTTCATAATCTCTTCATTGTTAATGTTTTTAGCAAATATATCTTCAAATTATCTCTCTCTAAAATATCATTACATTTTTTCTCTCTAAAAAAATGATTATTTAAGAATCTGAGAGTTCCTAAATCTATCAATAAAGATCTTTAGCAGGTATCAGCCAAGATGTATCTTGGCTTACGAAGAACCAGGCATCTTGGCTAGATAAAATAAATAAGATTGTTAGAACCAAAAGATTAACCAATTATCAAACATGTAAGTCTTGCTCCTAGTCTACTTAACCAATTATCCAACATGTAAGTCTTGCTTCTAGTCTACTTAGATCATTTAGGATCTCATCATTATAGTTGTTTATGGAAATTCAAGTGACCTCATCATCGATTCCTTTTAATGGATTCCTCTTTGGAGTTTCACTTGGCCACTTAGAAATATTTATAAGCACATGCTCTTTATTTGTGGGTTCCTATTAGCCACTTATAAATTTTTCTAAGTATAGGCTCCTTCTCCATGGATTTCTCCAAAGATATTTTAGAGTATGTGCTGAAAAATGATAAGACTTTAAGCTATAAATATCCTGTGAACCCTTTAATCTCTAGTTTCATAAAAATAAAAATATTTTAGAATATCTAAGAGTCCTCAAATCTACCAAAAAGAATCTCTTCCAGGTATCACCCACTAGTCAATGTGGCTTACTAAGCTAGGTTTCGTGGCTAAAAAGAATAGATCATATTGTTAGAACTAGAAGACTGACCAATTATCCAATATATAAGTCTTGCTTTTAGGATATTTGGATTTTTTTATGACCTCATCATTATTCCTTCTAATGGAAGTTCTTTCAAAGAAAGTTCCTTCGATAGGTTTCTATCATGGGTTCCCTCGATTACTTAGAAATATTTCCAAGTGAATGCTCTTTCTCCATAGGTTCTCCTCAATCATTTAGAAATTTTTATAAGTACATGCTCTTTCTCCATGTTTATCTCTACATATTATAAATTATTCCAAGTATAGGAATCGACATGAGTTTGTCCCCCCCTTGACACTTAGAAACTTTATAAGTATATGTTCCTCGATAGTTCCTCTTTATATACTTAGAAATTATTTTTTATCCATGGGGCATGCCTCTACACACGAGCTCTCTAGTAGATTACTAGGGTTTTTCACTTTTTTTCTTATACAAAAAATATCCAATGAACTTGTCATGATAATCAAGTATTCTTACAATTCTTTGTGTATCAAAATTAAAAAATCTGTGTATTCTTGACAGGAAGGTTCTGAGAAAAGGTGACAGAGCTGTTACCATGGTGTTAGTTCAATGGTCAAAACTTTTTAAAGAGGATGCAACAAGGGACGGGTTAGATGAGTTGGTTCTATAATTTCCAGATTTCAATACCAATTCTCGAGGACAAGAATTATGCTTAAAAGGATGGTGAGTGCTGGAATGAACTCAGGATTGGAAGGCAGCAGAGCTTATAGAAGAGGAATGCAGCAGCAATAGATTCAACTAGAATTTAAAACACATGGGTTTGTAAATAACTGAATAAACATAATTAGTTGGAGCTAGTTGATGAAAAGGAAACATGTTAGTTATGAGAAAACAGGCAATTAATGAAGAAAACATTTTTTTGTATCTTTTCTTCTCTTCATTCTTTCCTTTCTTATCTTTCCAAGCATCTGATCATAACATTTGCCTCAGTTCAGAAACCCTAGTTAACTGGGGACGAATCAAGCAATGCAACATTATTTTTAATAATCCTGGAGCAGGTGGTTGATACTTGACAGAAGAACTTTGTTTTTGTTTCTCATGATAGGATCCCTCTATATAACAAGGTGAACAGCATATTTCGAAATATGTTACTAAAACGATGAGCGACAAAGTGGAGATTAAAGAGCTGAGAGGAAGTAGTCTTTGTCTCAAGTTTCAAAACACAATTTGTTTACAGGTAGGCTAAAAGAAAAGGTAACAAAAGAACAGAATAGAATGAGATGAGATGAGATGGAATTATTACACGACCAGTAGACCACTTGAATTTTGTGCTGTCCTCTTACCCTTTCTTTACACCTTTCAGGTAGTCTGCCCTTATTCCCCACAGCTGCTCTACAACTGCTTTCATGCTTGGTCGATCAGAACGGATGGGTGCTGCACACTGGATTGCTAAAGTAAACAGGCTGTACAGTACTTCCGCGTTCACATTTTCTTCCATTTGCGGATCGACCATGTCCACTACATTTCCTTCGCTGTACTTCTTAAAGACCTGCACAAGTTGCCATATGATATGAGTGATTTAGTGCTTGGAGATGAGCTCACACATATTATACACAAGGGACAAAAGAACAGTGGAAACTGAAATTGAGCATGACTTTCTCTGTGCCATAGTTAGCAGCATTTAGGTTTTGAGAAGTTCAATTAGCTAGTCACACTGAAAAGAAAAACAAGAATGCTCCGTCATACTCTTTTAGGGACGAGATGGCATGCTGTTTCGAAAAATACACGGGTTTTCATGGAAATACTCTGTAGGTGTTTAAATATATCCACGGATGTAGAAAAGGGGTCTACACTCAGATACTCCCAGGCAGAAAATTCAGACTCTCAGTGCTGAAGAATGCATTCTGGGAGTCCAATTGATCTTCAACATTGGAATTGCTTGTTAATTGTCCAATATAATCAAGAAGCACTTCCTAACGCAGGTTCAACACTCGATGTTAGCATAATATCCTTGTGAGAAATAAAACATAAACTACAATATAGAAGTCCCCAGTGACCTGAACTAACATTGGCTTCGAGCCACGCAAAATGTCGGCCATCTCATTTACAGTGGTAGAGGTCATCAGCTCATTTACTAAGGGCTCTCTTCTATGAGGAGCGTTTGTCATCCAGGGTGTGGTAATTGCACGTGTTTTGATGTCACAATAAGTGCACTTGTAACCACGAAATACACATTATCAATTTAAGAGAAGGAAAGCTTACCCATCTCAGTGTCACCCGCTCATCAGCAGGTTTCCTCAACTCCACAGGGCGGCGTCCTGTCAGGATTTCTAGAAGTAAAATCCCAAATGAGTATACATCACTCTTGGGGGTAAGTTGATAGGTCCTCATATATTCTGGGTCTAGGTAACCCACTGTCCCTTTCACTTTGGTTGAGATATGAGTTAGATCAGTGTCTACAGGACCTATCCTTGCAAATCCAAAGTCTGCTACTTTAGCTCTCATACTCTCTGTCAAAAGAATGTTGGATGACTTCACATCTCGATGGATAATCTGCTTCTCTGTCGTGAGATGCGCAACACAAGCAATTAAATAGTTAGCCATTATACAATGAAGAGTACAGGCAATTAAATAGCTTTCAAAAGAAAAGGTACAGATAGCCACATGGCATCTATAGGATCTGGAAAAGGGGAAGCAGAACATTGTTCCAATATAACAAGGTTTTGGATCAGGAGTATTAAACAGAATCCAATAAGCAAACCTCACGAGAAATATTCAGTTCCCATAGATAGCTTGCCCATCAAACACCAAATTTAAGCATTTAGATAGCTTCTGCAGTCTTTGTGAAACTATAGCTTTCCAATAAATGATTCAGAGATTTATTTCCATGTAATGAGATGCTGACTGGTGAAAAATAAAAACATAAAACTGGGAACTTCTGCAGTCTTTGTGAAACTATAGCTTTCCAATAAATGATTCAGAGATTTATTTCCATGTAAAGATGCTGACTGGTGAAAAATAAAAACATAAGACTGGGAATTTCTGCAGTCTTTGTGAAACTATAGCTTTCCAATAAATGATTCAGAGATTTATTTCCATGTAATGAGATGCTGACTGGTGAAAAATAAAAACATAAGACTGGGAATTTCTGCAGTCTTTGTGAAACTATAGCTTTCCAATAAATGATTCAGAGATTTATTTCCTTATAATGAGATGCTAATTGGTGAAAAATAAAAACATAAAACTGGGATTTTGGGATAAGTGTTGAATCAGGAGAGGTGCATAGCTAAGCATGCAAAAATGATCAGTGGCATTTTGATATGATATATTTCTTTTGTTGGAAATTTATATTGATAGTTAGGTAATGTCATCTTCATTACTTTCCATCAATACTCCAGAGAAAGGGAGAGAATAAAGGGCACCGGTGGCCCAAAATATTAGAATTGGTGGGATGACTTTCTGGTGCCTTCTCTGACCAGAACTTAAACTTGGGAAACAGCAAAATAAGAGAATAAACTGGTTTTCACCTTGTGTGGGCGAGTTTTTTACACTAAATATCAGGGACTAAACCTCCAGCAATTGCTGTGCAGACAAATGCTAATCATTTGAAATTATTAGGAGGCTTATGATGCTTCAAATGTAAAGATTGTTAAATCAAATTAGTTCTCCCCAGAATAACAGTGCCACCTATAAATGTACAAAAATTCCAACCATATACAATTGTATGTTTTAAGTACTCTTCTTTGCATTCCAGGAAAGCCATTATTCAAGTTGAATTGTCATTTCAATTCATGAAATTTCTCAGAAATAAAATAACCGACCTGCATATAGATGGAGATAAGTTAACCCATGAGCAACATCAATGGATATTTCAAGTCGCTGATTGAAATCCAGGATTTTTCCACGCTGGACTGCAAGGAGATTCAGAACTATCAGCATAAAGGTTGTTATAGATTGACATTTACCTCTCCTATAATTGCATATGCTTACCATCCAAATGTTCTCTGAGAGTACCATTGGGCACATACTCTGTAATAATAAGCCGTTCATTTCCTTTGTCAACATAACCAAGCAACTTCACCAGATTCCGATGATCAATTTTGGCCAGAAGTTCAACTTCACTGCTGAATTCAGTTCGAAGGTTCGCAAAGTGTTCCTACATGATGTTTCATATTAACCAAGAGTAGGATAATCTGAAATAATGGCAATCACCATGAAGGATTTCACTGCTTACCTTCTTTGCTCGTTTTATGGCAACCACCTGACCGTCATCTAGTTCAGCCTTGTACACAGTTCCAAAGCCACCTTCTCCTATCTTAAGTGACGGCGAAAAATTATGTGTGGCTCTAGCAACCTGGCTCAAATTCAGATGAACAGATTCTAGTCTACTGAGTTTTGGAGACTGATTGAATCTAGAGGGACTAGGGGGCACCCGAAGTGGACTAGCCGGCACTTTTTCTGAAGACGAATTCACATTGAAAGGGGATATTGAATCCGCTGCCATACCATAATTGAGTAAATAATCAATTATATCATCCATAAATAGTAGGGAAATTGTGTAAGATTAAATACAATGTTACAAAATAGCAAGAAATATGAGAGAGCCAATTCATTGGCTTCCTATTGAACTCCCTAATCATAGAACTGTATATATATGGTTAACTCCTAAGTTACAACTTAACAGTATCCATTAACTTCAAATATTTGAGATGCAGATTGGATCATTTTAGACTCACTTGACTTTGGATCCTTTTCAAGAACAGTGTTTGGGGTTGCTTTCTTTTTCTTATATAGACAGGGGCAGAGAAAAGTACAACACATCACAACAACTCCTGCTGCTCCTATCCCAGCTTTATAGATGGGCGAAAGAGTTTCAGGATCATCATCCTTTTTCTCTTTTGAAGTATCCTGACTACGATCATGACTTGTGGATTCTTCTCTTACCTCCTTTTGCAAAAGACTTCTTTCAGGCTTGAGAGGAGAGCCAGCTGCCAAAACAACCGTAAATGAAGAGCTTATATTGACTGTTGGCAATTGTATATTGGCTCATGTCATTGAGGTATAAGCTTACAACATTAATATGTTTAACTTTCTTAGCTAGAAACCAAAACATGAATCTTAGTAAAAGCGCATACCTAATGAAAGATCCAGGTCCAATCCACTGCAGCTACTCCCAAGGTAGTTCTCAAAGGTACAGTCATTTACGTCTAAGGAATGGAGGGCCTTGCAAAATGATTCTTTTTCTTTGAGCTCCCCGTTAATGTAGAACACCTCATGACCATGACAATTTGAATAGGCTATATGATTAGAACCACAAACCTTTGACTGTGTCGCAAACCCCGAGGCCAGTATAATAAGAAATTGCATCGATAAGAATATAATTAATGCAGTCGTGGCCATCCTCAATAAATAAAAATTGTATAGACAAAACTAAGCTAAATGGACAGGATATACAAAACTGCAACCCCGGAAATCTTGAGAAATTCAAACAATGTAGCTCATACTTTCATGCTCAGCGCATCCAACTCTGTTGCAAATGCACAAAAACAAACGGAGCTAGAGGTTCAAAACCTAATGATCTTCGAATTCGCAAGTCCCAGCTACCCCTTTTTTATACAGTCACCATGAAACTCGGCTGAATTGCTAAAAACCCACTCCACCAAATCAACAGAAGACAGCAGCCCAGGTAACAAAGTAGCTGAAACTTAACACCCCATAAATACTTCCAGTTCAAGAATTGAAGCTGCTTAAACAGGCAAGTTCAACCTCTCACAGTTACCACAAAAACCAAAAATTGTCTTCAGACCAAGTTCACCAAATTGATAAAACACTGGTGATGACTTTCTGACTCCTCAAAATTTGTTCTCATCAACAGATAAGTTTAATCCCTAGCAACAGCCACAGAATCCAACCAAAGTCCTTTACAAACTGATCATCAAACGAACATAATTTTCAAAATTTATACCCCAGTTGCGACAACAGTTACTGATCAAAACCCCGACCTTTAAAAAATAGCAAAAAAATCAAAGAGGAACCAGATTCTCTTCCACCCACCTCACCAAATCATGAACTGAATCAAACCCAGATAAACAAAATAATAGTATTAAAAAAAACCCTTTCAACCCAACACTAAAAAACATGCAACAGTGTTTTAACTTGTTTCAATCTTCAACCCTATCCCTATGTTAAGAAACAACCACAACAGAGAGCAGAAACAACCATATAAATATCACAACTTACGTTAAGATAACAGTAGCAAAACCAAACTCGAGGACAAAACGGCGGCTAATGAAGATAGATGTTTGTGTTGGTTGAGAGAAGTGATAAAAATCAGCAAAAGACCGTCTGACCGGCCTTAGCTATTTTACTTTTGTTTTGAACAAAAAAAATAATCAAGACGATGGTCATGGCTGGCTATTTATGTTATTCATGGCCATGAATTTTTATGACGTCTTGTCACTGCATAAGAACGAGGTGTTAGTGTTGGACATTATTGACCGTTTGAATATTCTTGTCATTTGCTTGGATTCTTCCCTAACAGGTCCGATCTTCGAGTTTATCCTCGTCCAATTACTTCCAAAACTTTTCTTCTTCTTTTTTATGACATGAAAATAGCAAATTCCAAAAAGCTTTTAGCATAAATATATAATGCGGTGTAATTTTTAAGATCTTTATTAAAAAAAACAAATTAATATTTATAGTATTTTTATTGTTTTAATATACTAATATTAAAAGTTATTTTAATATTTGTTAAACAAATAATATTTTAAAAATCATCGCTCAATATCAAACATGACAAAAGTCAAAAAATGGGTTATAAATTAGCGTAAAACTCAAGTTCTATGTTTCTTGTCTGTGGCCCCTAATGTCTATAAGAAAAATGTAATTAAAAGTATGTTCTTAGCAATGAAGTCAATTCTAGAAACTTCGGTTTTATTTTTTCAAAATTGCTGCAGTTTTCTAGAATTGTCTTATTTTTTTCTAGAATTGCTCCAAGTTTCTTAGAAGTTGATGTAATTTTCTATATGTGATTAGATTAGATTAGATTGTACTTAATTAGAAAATATGATTTGTCAGAGAAACAAAGAAAATAATATAAATAATTTTAGTTTTGATACAATTTGAAAATGATTTTTTATAATTTTAAAATAAAGTACAAGAAACATGCCTTTTTGTTTTGCTATTTTTTTTTTTAACAATAATCAAATGTCATCTTAGTGCCTCTAGCTATTTATTTTAGTCAGTTATGTATATTAATTTATCATCATTACAATTACAAGCCAAATATATATATATATATATATATATTGGAAGAAAAAAAAAGAGATCGTGAAACAATAAAAGAAGAAGAGAGAAACACTCTTGCCATTTCTATGGAGATGCAAATGAAAAATAGGTTATGTTCTTTCTCAGTTGATTGTTTATGAATTTTTAAAATTAAATTGTGTGAGAGTTATCTACTTATCTGATTAATAAAAAAATAACTTGAATAACAATAAAAAAAATTAATGATAAAATGGAGAGAGAAAACTAAAATAAAAGGGAAGGAACGAAAAAAAGCAATTGAATAAAGGAGGAAAAAGAAAAGGTTGACTATTCATGTAAACAACAAGGCTAGTCATTAAGTCTCAAGTCTTTTAGTAAAGAAGCAAGGGTCACCATAATCAACACTTTCTTATTTTATACTTCTCCACTTAAATTTGATTTTGACCAATAAATACAAAAGTTATTAAATATGACCTCGGCATGACGAAATACAAGGTTGGGATTATGGGTTTGGGAGGGTGCTAAAATAAATTAAATAATATCAATTCAAAATATTATTTAAAAAAAAGTAAAATAAGTCAAGTCATTCAAATTTAACCGTGGTAACTTTGGTTTTTTCAACAACCTGGCTTGTGTTTAATGACATGTTTGAGAATATGTTTAAAATTTTTTTTGAATTTTTTTTTTATTTTTTACTTAAAATTAATTTTTTAATGTTTTTAGATTTTTAATATGTTGATATCAAAGATAATTTTTAAAAAACAAAAAAAAATTATTTTAATATATTTCTATTATCACAATCACAAACAATCACTAATACAGTCACAAATAATCCCAAAGTCTTAAATCAACAAAGAGTGGTGGAGATTTATTTGTCGTCAAATAACACTATAGCAGGTGTATATTTGATATTATATTTTAAAAATATTTTTGAATAAAAAATAAAAATATTTTTTAATATTGTTGAGATTATTTTTAAATAGAAATATTTAAAAAAACACTCTAATCTCAAATACCGAATGATAAACAACATGATAACTTGGTTGATGGGGTTGTCCATTTAGTTACTATTTATAAATGTGGTTGATGTTACTTTTAAAAGTATTATTTTATTTAGAAATATATTAAAATGATATTTTTTTATTTTATAAATATATTTTTATTTTATTTTTTTTCAAATTGCTCTGGAAATGTAGTGAGAAACGAAACGTAAAAATGATTTCACGTGGGTTTGAAAATTTTGCCAGCCATTGATATTCTGTACTTATTTGAAAATGAGTTCAAGAACGCACGGAATCATTAGTCCGAGTGACGGGTCTACGCGATTGATAAATTTCATACATACATACATACATTATAATCTGAATAGGTTCAGTTGTGACTTTTTTTATTGTTTTTTTTATTTGAATATTAATTTTTAAATATTTGGTATTCTTCATTACTTTCCTCCATGGAAAAGCTGAAAAGGTAAGCGAGATTGGGAGATATATTCACGGTAACAGTTTTAAAATAATCCAAGGTATGTCAATTGATTCCAAAATTCAAAACGCGTAAATTTATTTGAAAATATCTCCACCATTAAATAAATAAATAAATCTTACTCTTAATATTCATGATCACATGCCACATCCCTATGCGTGGTCAACACTCTATGCAATTCTCATAGCCTATCACCGCTGCCTCACAATTTTTTTCTTCTTCTTTTTTGAAAATCTTTTGGCCTCAATGAGTCTGAATTAGAGCTTGAGTCATAGAATCCTACATTTTTCCTTATGGATAAGGGGATGAGAAGTAATAGGTGGAGCTACAATTTGTACACATGAGAGGCAAATAATTTGGTTATTAAAACTCTAATATAATATAAAAAAAAAACTAAAAACTTAAGTTATTTGATGGGAATTCAAAATATAATTTTATATTAAATGATTATATTATAAAGCTACTAGATTTAATTAGTTTAGTTAATGGTAGACTTATTTTATTTTTTAAAAATGACTAGATTCTCATTTAAAAAGAAGAAGACGAATCTCCCATCATAACCATTAAAGAAATATTTGATTAATGCTAGAAAGGGAGCGACTCGTGGATTTTCTTGCTACAAAACTTGTCACCTTGCATTAGACAACATAATTAAAGTATAATCGACACTAACTATATGACTGTGATTGCTGATCAATAATATTCTTTAAAGAAGGAAAGAAATAAAACTTTTACGTCCTGCTTAGCATTGCTATTTAAAAACATTTTAGAAAAAAATTGATTTTTTTTTATTTTTACATAAAATTATTTTTTTTAATATTTTTAGATCATTTTCATGTGTTAATATTAAAAATATTTTTTAAAAATAAAAAAAATATTTTTAAAAACAGCTTAAACCCCAATTCCAAATTCCAAATGATAACTATATCCTTTTAAAAACCCGTGGTGGCTGGAGTTTGAATTTAGTTTATCTTGACAAACGATATATTGTCAAGCTTAATTTTTTATTTTATTTTTTTAAAAAAAAAACATGTCGTTATCCTTTTAAGAAATAAAATCAAGTTAAAGGCCATAGACTGGGTTTAAAGGCCCTTCCACAGTGGCTCATGCACGCTAGACTACTGGCCCGGGAGCGTAGGCTCTTTTCATTTTTTGGCTATTTTTAAACAATATAAATTTTTAAACAATATAAATTTTTTAAAAATAATATTAAACTCGATTAAATCATTAACATAGATCATAGATGTGACGATTTAAGCTGTAATACCCAGACTATTATTTTTTAATTGATATCTATTTTTTTTTTAGAGATAATTTTTAAATTTATGTTTCACTTGGTACATGTTTTTCTTCTTCTTATTTAACCTTTTTTTGTTTGAAATCTTTTTAATGTTGTTATGTTTGTTCAACTTTTGATAAAAAAAAAATCTGATCCATAAATATATTTTTTTAGTTTCTCATATAGATGAACTTTGTAATAAAAAAATTATTAAATACAATTAGGTAAATAATTTATATTGTGAGATTAAATATCTTGATTTACATCTATCTTAAAAATTTTAAAATTTTATTTTTATTTGTCATTAATGACTATTTCTCCCTCTCTCGTCTATTTATATAAATAACTCTTAATTTACTTAATTAAATGTGTGCATATGTTTTAAAATTTATAAGCAGAGAATCTTATTATATAAAAAAACATATCGGAAAGGTCTATATGTGTGACGAAGCGCGGGTAAAATCAAGGTTGTCAATACCGTTCCGGTTTTTCTACTGGTACGGAACGTTTCGGTTTCGGAGTATTTTGGCGTGCCGTTTTGGAGTTGTACTGTTTATATATATATATATATATATGAAAAAAATTAAAATATTAATTTAACAAGCATAATTAAAATTTAAGATAAATTAACTTTAAATTATACAATACAAACATAAAGTCAAACAAATATAATCTCAAAATTAAAAACACAACCACAAGTTAATCAAAATAAGGAGGATTTTAAGACCGAAACAGCACATCCGAAACGGTACCGAGATGTTTCGGCCAGTATTTAGTCGGTATTTCCCGAACAGACCAGAATTAAAACTGAGACGAAAACAATGCTGTTTTGTCTTGGTTTTTTTAACAGCACGGAATGTTCCGGCCAGAACAGAACGGTATTGACAACTCTAGGTAAAAACACTTTACCGGTAAAACACTTTAGTTTCTACTCCAAAGAAAACAATTTATTTTGTAATCAAATATTTTCCTAATGTATTCAAATAAAATAAATTTATTTTTTAGTTACCAGAGGAATATTATTTTCTGAGAATCAAAATGCACCCATTCGCTGGCAATTTAGCATTAATTAAGAAAGTCATAAATATCCCATAGCACTTAATTAAAAATACAACACGGTCCACGTGAAGGACTCTCAAAATTGTTATCATCCTCTTACATTGCAGGTGCAAAACGGACCGTATTGCCATTAGTGGTGTGCGGTGGCATCATCATCGGTGAATTATTAGTTTCGGTTATGAACAATTATTTATTAGAGGACCACTGGGCCCAATTAGCATGGGGCACGTAAGATGTTAGGCTGGTACCCAAAAACAAGAGGTGGCGCTCTCTCCTTCCTTTTCATACAAAGCTTATTACCAAAAAAAAAGAATATTCCAATTTACCTTACTTTCCATACAAAGCTTACATTACCAAAATAAATAAATAAAAAATAACGTGATAGTTATAGCATTTTTAATGGGGTATGCTATTTAGAAGAGTCAAGTGGTGATATACTGATATGATATTTTAAATAGTATTTTTTTTTTATTATTTATATAAACACTAATGGTAAAAGGCTATTCAAAAGAGTTAATTATATTTTAATATATTTGATACATAATTATTTTAATAATGCAATATAACCAGGTCGATTTGACGTATCTAAAAATAATTTAGACAGTTCTTAATAATATTCAATTCATCCATAGTTATCGAGTCATGGACAAACCAACTAACTTCAATTAAATAAACCTAATAATATTAATTTAACTTCTTTTTTAAAAAAAATAACCAATTAAAATCTCACTTAGATTTTAAATAAATCAATTCATCTTATTATTATAATTAATCTAATTAATTTTTATTTAGTTTACACATGAAACTCGACTTAAATTAATCAATATTTTACTAGTTCACGAAGTATGTTTTTTGGACATCTTTGATTTATATATGGAGCTAATATGGTAACACATTTTATTTTTCATATTACCATATAGTAGAGAAATGGAGAAAAAATTCTCACCATTATATCATTTTAATTGCAAACAATTCACTCAAAACTCATTTTTGATATGTAAAAAATGGTTTAAATATAAGTAATTTTATGAAAATACTTGTAAATATATTTATGTGAGTGTCTCTAAATTTAGTATGGTTTACCGGTATTTATTTTCTGGTATATAACAATGAATTATAGATATAAATTAACTTGTTTGTATTCCAAACAAGACGTGTGCAGGCAAACTTTTTGTAATATTTGAGTATTCATTAACAATTAATTACTGATGCAAACCGACATCTAATAAAAAAAATGAAATTATTGTTTTTCTTCTTGTTTTTTTTTTATATATTTTATTAGAATTCTTTCCTTTTTTGAAAAACCTGAAATAAATAAATAAATAAATACCAAGTTATTCAAAGGAGACGACAACTTACGGTTTTGAAGGCAGCGAAATCTCGTATAGTTCAAAAAAAAAGAGGAAAGCCACCCTCTCCATTGCCACCCTCATTTTCTATTTTATACGCTATCTTCCCGTTAATACTGTACTAATCCTACTAGTAAAACCACAAACAAACAGTCTGCTGCTGCTGCTACTGGTGGTCGTGGCGGAGTTGGTGGTCTGGTAAATAAAAATGGCGGGGAATGATTGGATAAACAGCTATCTTGAAGCAATACTTGATGTGGGTCCTGGCCTAGATGAAAAAAAATCGTCTCTTTTGCTTAGGGAGAGAGGCAGGTTTAGCCCAACTCGTTATTTTGTTGAAGAAGTTGTTTCTGGATTTGATGAGACCGATCTTCATCGCGCCTGGGTTCGAGTATGTTTGTATTAAGTGTATCCCTTTGTTTTGTTTTTTTTTGGTGTGTGCATGAGTGTGATTTTGGTTGTGTTTTTCTGTCTACTGTTTGGTATAGGCTCAGGCGACGAGGAGTCCGCAAGAGAGGAATACGAGGTTGGAGAATATGTGTTGGAGGATCTGGAACCTGGCTCGGCAAAAGAAACAGGTTGATATCGTTTTTTTTATTCAGATCATTTTGAGGCCCTTTTAGTTGTGTTATTGATTTTAAGATTTGATATTTGGCGTTTCTATGCGGAAATTTAATGGTTGTAGGTTATTGGAAGCTTGGTGATGTGTTTGTATTTATATTTGAGAGTTGAGTGGAGCTTTTTGATGTTGGAGAATTGTGAACTTGGTTGGATGGATATTTTTGGAGGGAATGTGGGGTTACTGCTCTTACATCGGATTTAACCTTTCAATTGGTTGTTTGATCACAAATTAGTGTTAGTTAATGGGGTTTGGTATTGTCGATTTGCAATCGCAACATACATGGCACATGACCATTTCGGAGAAGATGATCATATGGTAATTTGTATGTTTTCATTCCAAAATTTTTTTACCTGAGATGCAATTAGCTTTCAAGAATTTTTTTGTTGAGATTTTGTAGAAATGTGTGAGCTTGTAGGTAATAAATTTTCTTGTTGATGCTTGGCATTTGCTGGTTCAGTTTTTCGTTTAATCCTTTTCCTTTTTGAGAGGGTGAGCGGGTAATGTGTCTATATGGAAAGTGTTTACCTTGTAACTGTCTAGTTTTGCAATGAATAACATATCACTTTTCTTTTTTTCTGAGGATTTTCTTAATCTCAATATACGAAGGAGATGCCACATTCTCTGGCTGATGGTTCTTTTTATTTTTAGCTCAATGATTGACTATTGTATTTTCTTTTGTAGCTCGAGGGAGAGCTGGCCCAGAGAAATGCTAAACGTCGTCTTGAACGTGAAAGAGGTCGCAGAGAGGCAGTGGCTGATATGTCTGAAGACTTATCAGAGGGAGAGAAAGGAGATGCTGTTGGAGATTCATCAGCCCATGGTGATAGCATCAGGAGCAGACTATCTAGAATCAATTCTGTTGACGCAATGGAGGCTTGGGCTAATCAGCAGAAAGGGAAAAAACTATACATTGTATTAATAAGGCATGGACTGAACTTTAGTTCTCTAGTAATTCAATGTGCTTGTGAAGAGGACTATAAGGCATTTAGTTGGTGCAGTATTGTTTATTACATCATAATGAATGAATACTCACTTTTATGTTGTTGCTGAAGAGAAATTGATTGGATATTATATATGTCGTGATTACAGCACTAGCATTTACCACATGATTTTGCTAGTGTGCATGTTGCCGATTTAATATTTTTAACAAGTAATGTGCATGCAGCCTTCATGGTCTAATACGAGGAGAAAATATGGAGCTTGGGCGTGATTCTGATACTGGCGGTCAGGTATTATGAAGTTTTTGCTTGGAGTGGCCATATATGGCTCACACTCTTATTTTCTGGTCATAGTATAACTGCATAGCTGCAGGAATAGATAACCAATGGTCTTGGATATTTTTTCTATCAGGTTAAATATGTAGTGGAACTTGCGAGGGCTTTGGGCTCCATGCCAGGAGTGTATCGAGTTGATTTGTTTACTAGACAAGTATCAGCCCCAGATGTAGATTGGAGTTATGGTGAACCCACAGAGATGTTGACTCTAAGAGACTCAGAAGATTTCTTGGATGAGATGGGGGAGAGCAGTGGTGCTTATATTGTCCGCATACCTTTTGGTCCGAAGGATAAATATATTCCAAAGGAACTATTGTGGCCTCACATCCCTGAATTTGTAGATGGTGCACTTAGCCACATAATTCAGATGTCTAAAAGCCTAGGAGAGCAAATTGGTGGGGGAAAGCCAGTCTGGCCTGTTGCCATTCATGGCCATTATGCTGATGCTGGTGATTCTGCTGCTCTTCTATCAGGTGCTTTAAATGTCCCCATGCTTTTTACTGGTCACTCACTTGGCCGGGATAAATTAGAGCAGCTACTTAAACAAGGTCGACTCTCAAGGGACGAGATCAATTCAACATACAAAATAATGCGTCGGATAGAGGCAGAGGAGTTATCTCTCGATTCCTCGGAGATAGTCATAACTAGCACTAGGCAAGAAATAGAGCAGCAATGGCGCTTGTATGATGGTTTTGATCCAATACTGGAGCGTAAACTGCGAGCAAGAATCAAACGTAACGTGAGTTGTTATGGGAGGTTCATGCCCCGCATGGCTGTAAGTACCCTTTTTTTTTCCCCTGATTGGGGTTTGGTAACCTCATAAAAGCTCCTTGCTTCTTAGTAGCAAATACACTATCAGAATCCAAGCAAGCTTGCTCTCTCTCAGAGCTTGGTTAGTGAATCTCAGCCAGGTTAGGGCGGGTTTAATGGGATCCTTGCTCCATTTCATTAAATGTGTGGGTGTATTAAATTGCATCCTAAACAATGATGCCAGTGAATGTATGTGTCAACCTGGGATACTTGGAGTTTGATGTGCTGCCCATTAAACAGAACACGTACAAGATGGTGAATGGCGCTTAGTTTCTAAATTTTCCCAAGGAACATGTGGTTAGGAATGACTGCAGGGTGGCTATATTTCAAAGATGTAGATTTCTAGTGCAAACCCTATCTAGTTTAAATATTCATGTTGCCTGTTTTTGCCATGTTCCCCATGGCAAATTGCTTTCTACTGAAGGAAACATATGTTAATAGCTTGTGTTGCTCTGCAGATAATTCCTCCTGGAATGGAGTTTCATCACATTATTCCACAGGATGGTGATGTGGATGGTGAAATAGAAGGAAATGAAGACCATCCTACTCCTGATCCACCAATATGGGCAGAGGTTTTAATTTTTGCTTATAGTCAATATGTGAATTTACCTTTTTTATCACTCTTAATTGGATAACTGATTTCAGTTCATTACTTGCTATGCTGCAGATCATGCGCTTCTTTACCAATCCTCGCAAACCTATGATACTTGCCCTTGCAAGACCAGATCCCAAAAAGAACATCACAACTCTGGTTAAAGCATTTGGAGAATGCCGGCCATTGAGAGAGCTTGCTAACCTTGTATGTTAAGTTACCTACAAAGACTTGTTTGATGCAAACCTGCTCTTAATTGCTGCACAATTGAGTTTGCTTTCTGTTGAGGTCGTGCTATGTTTTTAATTGCTAACCTTGTATGTTAAGTTACCTACAAAGACTTGTTTGATGCAAACCTGCTCTTAATTGCTGCACAATTGAGTTTGCTTTCTGTTGAGGTCGTGCTATGTTTTTAATTGCCCTGCACTTCACTTTACAGACTCTAATTATGGGAAATCGAGATGGCATTGATGAAATGTCCAGCACAAATGCATCTGTCCTTCTTTCAGTGCTCAAGCTTATTGACAAGTATGATCTGTATGGGCAAGTTGCTTACCCTAAGCATCACAAGCAGTCGGATGTTCCTGACATATATCGTCTAGCAGCAAAGACAAAGGTATGCCCTGTAGTTTACTGGCTTACACTAAAAAATGACTTGATCATCTGAGCTCAAGATAAGAAGAGTCATAAAATAAGTGATGTTTTTCATTCCATTATTTAGTACAGTGGTGCATTTAGCTTACTCTGGCCTTTTCTCGTGTTTTCTTTTCGTTTTGGTTCTGTTTAGACTGCTTCATGAGTGACCTTTGTTCTGCATTTTACATTAATTTCTTAACTGAGACATCATTTATAAGAATAAAATTATTCTATGGTATTTTACATTAAATTTTGGCTAATAAAATGATGCTAGTCTAAATCTATGTATAAAGCATATCAGGCATCTCACGGGTGTCCTATGTTCTGCAGTTCTCATATGTTTCTCAACTGCCGATATTTAATTTAAAAAGTACAATTATTTTCTGGTGCTTGACATTACAGATAATTGGCCGAGGACTCTTCTATTACCCTCTAATTGTTAGCTAGTTTAGTTCATGTTTAACTGATTAGCCATCAAATAATGAGTAACAAAAAACTTCTATAATGCTAGTCTAATTCTCCGTAAAGCATTTCAAGCATATTAGTTTCATGTGTTTTGTCAGGGATACATGTGAGGTTGGGTATTATTATTCTATTTGCTTAGTGTTTGATTGCTGTATTTTGGTTAATTATCATCTTATGTAATTGCTGTTATAAATCATACTCCTGTATGACATAGATGGTTCCCTTTGTCCTTCAATCTCTGTTTCCAAACACACAATCTTAACTCAGTATTAGATGCCTAATTCTAGCTGAACTTTGTGCAGGGAGTTTTTATCAATCCAGCTTTCATTGAGCCATTTGGACTTACTTTAATTGAGGTGCTCTTCTTGATTAGATGAAGAGTTTTTCTTGATGATAATTCATTAATTGATACCAATATAAACTTTTACTTTTTTTCCACTGAGAAGGCAGCTGCTCATGGACTGCCCATTGTTGCCACAAAAAATGGAGGTCCAGTAGACATACACCGGGTATGCGTGCTCATAAATAAAAGTATTGTCAAAGAGATTTAACTTGTTTATGCGTGTGTGTATAGATGTTCCAGTTTTGATTGCTGATATTTCTTCAGGTACTTGACAACGGTCTTCTTGTTGATCCTCATGATCAGCAGTCCATTGCTGATGCTCTTCTAAAGCTTGTTGCCGAGAAGCATCTTTGGGCAAAATGCCGTCAGAATGGTTTGAAGAACATTCACTTGTTTTCGTGGCCAGAGCATTGCAAGACTTACCTATCCAGAATAGCCAGTTGCAAACCAAGGCATCCACAGTGGCAGAAAAATGATGATGGATCTGATACTTCTGATACAGATTCTCCTGGTGATTCCTTGAGAGATATACAGGATTTATCTTTGAACTTAAAGTTCTCATTAGATGGGGAGAAGACTGGAGGTAGTGGAAATGATAATTCTCTAGATTCTGAAGGAAATGCTACTGATAAGAAGAGTAAAATAGAGAATGATGTCTTGGCATGGTCCAAGGGTGTAGTAAAGGACACACGAAAGGCTGTTGACCAAAACAGCAGTTCTGGTAAGTTTCCATCATTGAGGAGGAGGAAACAAATCTTTGTCATTGCAGTGGACTTTGATACCATCACCAGTCTTGCTGAAGCCACTAGAAAAATTTTCGAGGCTGTTGAAAAGGAAAGGACTGAAGGTTCTATAGGGTTTATATTGTCAACATCCTTGGCGATATCTGAGATACGCTTCTTTCTGGCTTCGGGGGGGTTTAGCCCCAGTGATTTTGATGCTTTCATTTGCAATAGTGGTAGTGACCTCTACTATTCAACTCCCAACCCGGAGGATGGTCCCTTTGTCGTTGACTTTTACTATCACTCGCACATTGAGTACCGTTGGGGTGGAGAAGGGCTGAGGAAGACTCTGGTTCGCTGGGCATCTTCAGTTACTGATAAGAAGGCCGAGAACAAGGAAGGGATCGTAACAGCTGCGGAACAACTTTCAACTGACTATTGTTATGCTTTTACAGTGAAAAAGCCAGGATCGGTGCTGCTCTTCTCTCAAGTGACTTCTTGATTTTTCTTTTGAAATTAAGGGTTAATTTATCTGTTTTAGATGTGGTTTATAGGAGTCTGCGTGATTTTTAAATTAAGATTTGCAGTGCAATGGGATCTAAATGCTTTGGGAGTTACATCCATGTTTTTTGCAGGTTCCAGCTGTTAAGGAGCTTCAAAAGGTGCTGAGAATTCAGGCTCTCCGTTGCCATGCTATTTATTGCCAAAACGGGACCAGGTTAAATGTAATTCCAGTATTGGCCTCCCGCTCCCAAGCCCTCAGGTAGGGTTTTTCTTTAACGTATGTTTTCCATGATATCACAATTGAAGCTATAAACGAAACTGCATATTGAGGCACGGACGAACAGTATTACCATGTTTGAGTTTTTCCTCAATTCTTTGTTGGCATGTCTGGTTGAACTTAGAACACAAAAATCCTGTTCTTCTCCCTGTTATGCTAATCTATGAACTCGACTCAAAATTACATCTCAGATATCTCTATGTTCGATGGGGTGTGGAATTGGCAAATATGGTCGTTTTTGCTGGAGAATGTGGAGACACAGATTATGAGGGATTGCTGGGTGGGCTGCACAAAAGTGTAATCTTGAAAGGAGTCTGTAGCAGTGCAAGCAACCAACTCCATGCCAATCGAAGCTACCCCCTCACAGACGTCATGCCATCAGAGAGCCCAAATATTGTTCGAGCACCTGAAGAAAGCTCTGGTATCAGGAATTCCCTGGAACAACTAGGATGTCTGAATGGCTAAATTGTCTTTCTCCCCCGTTAAATCTAGTTCAACAGCTTCTGTTGACCATGTTGCACCTATCATAAACCGTCCTTGCCTGCTTGTCTCATGGTTGTGGGTCCCATCATGCCGCCTCAAACCAGTTTGGTCCTTTCTTTTCCCATCTTGTCTATTTTACAGTAAGTTAAAACCTTTGCCGATCCTATGAAACCCTGAGTCTGAATAAAAGGACACACAGTTGCATGTATCTTTGTCTTGGTCTCTGCAGGAGCTTTTGATGAAGAAAGGAGAGATTTGACGACACTGCTGGCTTTGGAACATTAGCTGAGAAGCGGAGAGCAAGACAACTCATAATGAATACAGAAAGAGAGAGATTACTGTCATTGGTGTATTAATTAATTAATAGGTTTATTTTAAGTATACATAAAGATTGGACAGGGTCCTCTGTTTTGTGTATTAGCTGGGGGTTGAAATTGTGCAATTTAATAAATGGTGAAATAGTATCTTCAAAAACACTGTTTTGAGCAAATTATATAATTCAATCAAACTCGAACTTTTAAATTTGACAGTGGTAACTTGGTAAGAAAAGAGTTGGTAGATTTGCAGGTATCAATCAGTAGATTTTGCCAGAAGTGTGCACATGCACAGTCATCTCAGCAATATTATAAACTGCAAGATGCTGGGTGTTCGAGCCCTGCAAAGGCTCTTTGGAATTTTATTGTTTCTCTAGCATGGATGGACAGGCAAGCTTTTTTTATTTTTTTTATAATTACTATGCCTTGTCAGCTTATAATCGTCATAATTAATTCCTGACTTCACTGAATATCTTATAAGTTTAATAAACAAATAAGACATCATGAGAATAATAAATTTTACAGTAATTCCTAAATCCATTGAATATATTACAAGTTCCATGAACAATAAGACATCACGACAACAGCAAACGTGTGTAATTGGGGTTGAATCTGATACAGAGAAAGGAAATTAGGCCACGACCCCACCTACTCTGGAGTCTGGACAGGGAAGCTTTTATTAATAGATTCCTTCCTCGCCTTTCAGACAGAGCAGAAGTGCACCGTGTACTAAAAGAATTCCCTGTCTTGATCCTAGTCAAGCTCCCATAATGGGCTGAAAAAATATTCAAGTATTTTGTATTTTAAAAGAAAACAATACCGTAATATTTGATATTTGTACGAGATAAGTGGACCCTTTTGTTTTGAAATTCTATTTATATTTTTAACATTGAAATAAATTTTTTACTTTTTTTCAAAAACACCATTCAACACCCCCTAAAGAGCAATGATATATATATATATATATATAAAACCCCTTTTTCTAATTGAAAACGCAACCATTTTGAAGGGGAGAAAATATAAATATTAAATTATCTTTTAGCACACCGCCACGCACAGTCTTAAGGGCCAGTATTACTGTTTTCATTAATTTCTCGTAACTATATTTTACGGGGACAAGTCGCTAATTAATAATTAATTAAACGCACGAAGGAGAAGAATCCTAATCAATCTGACTCATAACCAACACGTCTTCTCAATTCCCTTTCAACAAGTTAGTTGGCGCCCCAACCATGCATTTCAATTTCTGCGGAGCAATTGAAGGAATATCTCATTCAAGTTTAAGCAAGAACAACGAAGATAACCTCTTCGAATCAAGAGTTGTTTAAATATTTATTGTTTAAATATTTATTCTTCTTCAACTTGAATAACTTTTTAAAAGTTAAGAGAGAGAGAGGGACTACGACGCCTACCATGCTAGCTTTAAACTTAATCAAGTCATACTTAGTTAAATTATTCTCATTTAATTTCTAATTAATTGTTGTTAATGTGTATGCCACATTAGGTTTTTAATATATTGACTCAAATATAAATTATAATCATTGAATAATTTAAGTTATTATTAATTCAACAATTGATTAATTTATATTTAAAAATTAGGTGTATCGTCTATTTGACACACTATTAGACGATGCACATGATCCTTTAAATATTAGAAAAAAATCATTAATGGTTTGATTTAATGTTTTAGTGACTTTTTTTTCAATATAATTAATATTTTTTTCATCAATAATAATGTTTTTATTTAACATTAAAGCATGAAATATATTTGTTATCTACCTAATAAATGTTTGAATAAAATTTACAATTATTTTCAAATCTCACTAATTCATCTTAGGGTGATGAATTCTCTTTTAACCGCTCTAGTACCTTCATATATTTCATGCTATATCTAATGTTTGCCTTTTCATTATCTCAATTAAGATAATATATAACAAAACCAAAACATAACATTTTTTATATATGATGACTTAGTGATATCAAGTCCAAGGATCACCCATATAACTGTCACATGAGTATTTTCAAGCGGGTCAACTCAGCGTGCATGTCTAGTGACAAACATCTATATATTAGTTATAGATATTCCTTATATTCCGGCTTAGGAGACAACCACATTATTTTGTAAAAGACATCGATTAAAAACATTTTAGAAACAATGTTTCGATGCAATAAAAAAATTATAATTATAATATCTTTATAATTTTCTTTGTAAAATATTTGTGATGTGTAAATGACCACATTGTTTGTGTTGATTTCTCGCAGATGCATGATTCGTGAAAAATGGTGAATCCTTGTCAAAGATGATTGGTGTAGCCAGCACGAACGCAGGGAAATAATTGTGTGCGGTTAAGTTGTGGAGTGCCTTGAGGGCAATGAATTACTATTTCTAGTAATAAATAATCAGACAAAAAGCGGTCGAGTGGTGGGCTAACTATCTGCACCGGTGAGATGGGTTGCCTAAATAATATTGTTTAGCTATTTCTTATTTTATATTCAAAAAGAAAATAAAAAAAATTGTTTCCTTCTGCCCAAAAGTAAGGAAATATACACCATAAATATTCCAACACTCAAACCCTTTTTCCAACCAAAAGTAACAATAGATTGATCTGATGTGATTAATATTGTTTTTTAAAATAAAATATTAATTAAAAATATATTAAATTAAAATTTTGATATTAACACTGATATAAAAATGAGTAATTTAGAATAAAAATTAAAAATTATTTTTTTTTTATTTTTTTAAAAATAATGGCAAACATACACGATAAATGGAAGGACCCACTGATTTTAATAAATAAATAAAAATAATAGAATCCTTGCTGTAAACAATGTGAATGTAGAGACCTGGAGGCCCTCATTAATTCCTTTGATATTTCCCAATAAAGTGGTTTAAAAGTGCTTTAATTGTTTTTTATTTTTTTTTAAATTAATATTTTTGGATCATTTTCTTTAACTAATATCAAAAATAATTTTTAAAAAACAATTTTAATATATTTTAAAATTTAAACAAAAATTATTTAAAAAAAACAAACCAACCACAATCCCAAAAATACACGAAGTTGGAATCGATCTAATCAAAATAAATCCATGTTTATAAAAGTGGATATTACAAGCTCAAAAATATTTCTACTCGAAATAAATAAATAAATAAATATCCAATTCATCTCTTAAAATAAATATAAAGTGATTCGATCGGCTACTTTCTTCTTCTTCTTCTTCTTTTCCTGATAATGAACTAAATATCATATCATTGATTACAAAAATAAAAAAAGGAAATTAATCTTGTTATTTTAAAAAACTGATCGAATATTTGGAGGAAAAAAATATGGAAAACATGAGGGGCATGAGGACACTGTGACTATTTCTCACACTCAAATTTATTGGTCACCTAACAACGTTCACTATTTATTGAACTGCATTGCATGCAATTCTCTCTCGCACCAAGCCAGCAGAGGGAGGAGAGAGAGAGAGAGAGAGAGAGAGAGAGAGAGAGAGAGGAGAGGGAGGGAGAACATGACCCTATAATTAAATGCTGCAGTTGGCTGGTGCATAGTTGTGTTGTGACCTCGAACAACTGAGCACAAAGACAGACAGAAAGAAAGCCAAAGACAAGCCTTTCTATATTAACTAAACAAGCTCAGATATCCAGACAAGAGATTAACGATTGTATTTGTAATTACGTTCACGATTTACTATATGGCGGATTCGACGGTTGCGAGGAGGAAAGGGAAGAAAAATATGGATCAAGCCCAGAAGAAACAAGAGAGGATCACGAAAGATGAGATCAGTCGCAGCAAAGCTACGAAAACGTGTGATTTAGTCTCGTTTTGGGATCTGCCAGAATACTTGAAGGATAATGAGTTCATTTTGAGTTACTACAGAGCAGATTGGCCTCTCAAAGAAGCTCTATTTAGCATTTTTCGCTGGCATAATGAAACCCTCAATGTTTGGACGTGAGTAATTGATCTCTCCTTTAATCTTGAGATGGAAATTTAGTGCTTGATTGTTGAGTTAATTGATTGATAATTATTTTTGTTTTTAATGGTTTTTTTTTGGGTTTTGATTATATTTTGCAGGCATCTTCTTGGTTTCTTGTTGTTTGTGTGGTTGACCATGGCGAATTTAATGCAAGTGCCTCAGGTTGCGGATCTGTTAGGCTTGTTAACCTGGTAATTTGCTATGTAAATCTTACTTTTTTTTCAATATGAAAAAAGTGTACCAATTGCTTCTGATTACAGAGGAAATTCCAATAATATTATATGAATTCTCCATTCTTCTTGTAATTCAGAAGCTAAAGATGGGATTTGAAGAAATTTTGTAACTTCAGTTTGATTTCCTTTTCTATGATTTTGCTCTCCTTTTGTTTTGTTTTATATTTTACAGCAACGACAGGTTTCTTTGAGACCTTCAAAGTTGGTTGTCTGCTCTTATCAAATTCACCAACCCATAATTAAACAGCTAATTGGAAATTAACCAAAGAGGAAAAAGAAATAGAGGGGGGAAATGGAAAATTGAGAAAAAAGGGGATTTTGTTTTCTTGGGGGTTGATCAGGTAGAAGATTACTTAGGAGAAGGAGGAAATTATGCTTTAAGATTGATATTAGTGAAAAAGTTTGCGTGGTTCTTTTTTGAAGAAAATCACTTCTGTTTGAGTATTGTCAGAAATATTAGTGTCCAAGTAAAATGCAGGAAAACTTGTGTTCCTTTAAGTCATCTCAAATGTTCTTCAGCAAATTATGGTGATAATTGAAAAATTGCTAAGCCTTGCAATATCTTTACAGGTCAATTCTTACTGGTGCACAAAGAAATGTTTCTTATGATTCGAAGGATTTCTATGTGGTAAGTTGCCTCATAGTAGATAAGAAACACATTCCTCCCTTCTCCAGTTGTGAATTGATTTCTCATATTATCCCTTCTAACACCAAAAATGTTTCAGGGGACAACAAAAGTGCTGGATTGGGAGAGCATATCACCTGTGGAAATGGATGTTTTGTTGGCAACTCGGTGGCCATTCTATGTATTCCTAGGTGGTTCCATGTTCTGCCTCCTCTCAAGTACCATTTGTCACCTCTTTTGCTGTCATTCACACGACTTGAACATTCACTTGTTGCGAATGGACTATGTTGGCATCGCCACAATGATCATCACCTCATTTTTTCCTCCAATCTATTATATCTTCCAATGCGAACCACACTGGCAATTTATCTACCTTGGTGGTGTCACTGCACTTGGAATGTTCACCATAGTAACACTACTTTCTCCATCACTATCGACCGGGAAATTTCGTTCTTTCCGAGCCTTCCTCTTCTCGTCCATGGCACTCTTTGGCCTTTTCCCAGCAGCCCATGCAATATTTGTCAACTGGAACAATCCTAAGCGCGACACCATTTTGGCTTATGAGTCTGCCATGGCTATATTTTACTTGACTGGAACTGGGTTTTACGTCAGCAGGTTTCCAGAGAGATTGAAGCCCGGATGGTTCGACCTAACAGGGCACAGCCATCAAATTTTTCATGTTTTTGTGGTCTTGGGAGCGTTGGCTCATTATGGTGCCACACTTACATTCTTGGAGTATCGCGATCAAGCTGGATGTGGAGCAAACCTATAACATGTACTATAGAAATTCATCAATTTGTTTTACTATGAGGTTTGTCTGTGTTTGATTCATTTAGGTGGGAAATATATTCATTCGTTAGAATTCTCACTTGAATTGGAGCAGAAGTGTCTATAATGTTATGTACTTGTACTAGTGTGAGCATCATTTTAGCAGATGGGCTAATGCCTATATGATCAAAAGAACACAATCTGGAGTTCATAATAAGGAAAGATGAATCAAGATTAAAGTATAATTGTAATTTTCTCAGATCAATCCAATATATCGAGCAACTCTACCTGTCATCTCCTTGCAGACAAAGTTTAGCTGTGTGAAATCCAAAATCTCTGCCCTTAATTTGGACATTTGACGAAGTGCATGTATGAGAGCTAACAGGCTCAAGAAAGTTAGTAATACAAGGGCTCGTATTAGTTCCAATTTCCAGAAATTCAAAGGGCTTATATTATTACTGTACATGCTTCAAATCGAAGTTAGGTGCCTCCATTACATTTGCATCAAAACGATCATGTTTCAGAAGAGATTAATGTAGACAGAACGATAAAATTATTCATCAAGGTTAACTGGGTATATTCCCATAACTATCGAGTCATGGTCTTACTTTTTACATATTTCGACAGATTTTTCTACTGCATTGCCATTCGCCAGGCACGATCTTTTCCACTACAAGTATAAGGTTTCAATAAAAATATGAACTATATAGCATCTTTTGGTCCGATGGGAAATCTTTGTGATAAAGAAAAGTGAAAGGCAGAGAATGACAATTCTAATTATATAAGCTTCTTTTCCACTACAAGCTTATGTTTTTCCATCTTCTAATCTTTGTGTAAAAGAAAAGTGAAAGGCAGAGAATTTAAGTTAATCAGTAAGCCTTTAACTTTGAGAAATTATGCTCATCATTTCCAGTTTTTCTTTTTCTGCTCTCTCTCTTTCCCTGAAGTGGTCAGCACCATATCACCCTACCCTTCTCTTCTTTCAATCCCATAAAAGCCAACGGCTCCATATCACCACCACCATCTCCATTACTGGATGGATTTGCTTCAGCATCCATTGATACAAGTAATGAAAACGAGGCTAAGAGTCAGAAAGTGAGCAATATTGTTGAAGGTTTCTATAGCTTGCTGGGCGTGTTAGTGTTCAAATTTGCTGGTTTCTTCGGGCAATGATGATTTTTTCTTGAAAATTTTCCTCCCATTTTCTACGAATAGAAAAGGAATAAGCTTGAAAATCCTGTGAAATGCTCCACAAGAGATGTCCCCTCACGAGAAATCTACATACCTTTCAAAGGCCTTGGTCCAGTCAATCTAGGGCAAGCTCCAAACAACCGACCTATTCTAGCCTTGTTTGGAGGCAGGTTTCATGAGTATATCAGGGAAGTCGTATTCAAGCCCGTGAAGGACCAGTTAGATTAGGAAGATGAAGCCCATCAGCGGCTTCCAAAATAACGAGTCCAAGAAAGTTTTGCTACGCCATCTCCGCTGGGTCAAATATTTTTTAATAAAAAATAAATATATATGCTTTTTTTATTGGGTTGTCGGATACTCATTTTCCCCTAATTTATTCATGACTTTAAATGCTTATACACATATCGAATTAAATAAATCGATATTTGATCAAAAGTCATCCAACCTTACACCTTATCCCTAAAGTTTTTTCCGTTGCTAGATCTTGCACATAACAACAAAGAAAAGAGAAAAAAATAGTTAGACCAAACTCATATAGATTACCAATATATATGATATTAAGAGTGAGTTTAGGAATACAATAAGTATCAACAAGAGAACTGTTTAATATTGAAATTGTTCCAATATAGGTTGTAATTTTAAGAGAACCATCAAAAAATTAAAGTGGTGTTGTCTTCTCCATCTATTTTCTTTGATTTGGTGATTTTTTTAATAATGTATCACCAAATTTTTATATCCTTCAAAAAACTAAACATAATTTGAAACTATATAGTATAGATATCCCTTTTATAACAATGTTATGAAGTTTCAAGATTCTTTATAATTTGTTTGGAAGCTCTTGAAGGAGACAAAGGTAAAAAAAGGTAGGAACTAGATGAAACTAGAAAGAAAATTGGTATCTAGACAAGATAAACAATGTTATAAACTAACATGTATCAAGATAAAACTAACATGTATGGAAAGACTATGCAATATGTCTTTCTAATGTGAATGATTTACTACTAATAGTAATCCTTAAGCATACTTGAGTTTTAATATAACAAAAAATACAAGAGATCTTTCTAATGTGAAGAATTCATTAATGACATAACATAATTTTTGGTAGAACGAGGACTGCTACAGTAATGATTTCGATATATATCATGTTAAAGTAAGAGAGAGAAAATGAGGAGATACAAATAACAAATAATTGTATTAAATGTCGTGCATAGATATATAAAAAATCTTTATTATAACCTAGAATAAATGGAAGATATTTTTTTAAATCGATGTGGGATAAACAAATACATTAAAAATATGCATGGTAGTGACAAAACCAGATTTCAGACGGGAATAAACTAAAGGTTTGAAGTTGGATTTTTCATACGAATATGATTCCTAAATACAAATCTTGGGCACACATTCTTCGGGGATTAGACTAAAGTACTCCATCGATTAAATTACCTAAAGTAATATTATAGCTTGGGAAGAACACTCGCTTGCATTTTAATTAAAGGGGAATGGTGATGGGGAATGATGATGTGATCCAAGACGATTGGAGGGCTTACAATTATTAACCTAATCGCATGATCACATACAACTATTGTAACCCTTTTTAGGGCCATAGCACGTGAAAAACTTAATTAGTGGCTGGTTAAAGTCAGGCACAGATCACAAGAACGATGCATGAAGTGCATTCCCTCTCATCATATGTTCTTCAAGAAGAGTGATATAATTAATAACAATGGAGTATGAGGGAAGGAAACTTCTTGTTTAAATTATTTGTATATTTTGCTGAATGAGATTATTTCCCCGGTCAAGCCGGAAGCAGCTTGTTAATTACTGTTTTCATTTACTTCCATGAAAATTAGCATAATTCAATTAATTATTTATTTTAAGAACAGCTTTTTCAGATGTTACTAATGATCAGTGAAGGGAAAAGCACTCCATCGATCGATCTGCTTCTCGTTGACTTCCGTCGATTTTGGAAAGATATATATATATTACGTCCTTCCTACTATTTTTCCTTGATTTTATGGGAGCTATTTTTGGTTTTACACAGAATATTTCTCATATTTTCTGGGTTAAGATTTTTATTTATTTTATAACTCATTTCGTTTTTAAAATACAAAATGTTGGAGAGGCTTAGTTAGAGAACGCCATGCAAACCCCATTTTACTGATCTCTTCCAACCTGGCCAGGTATATATAAGAACCCTAGATAGATATATAGTTCATCACCACTACTGAGAGAGCAACCTAGCTAGCTATGGCTATGGTAACATTTAGTTGCGCCATACATTTCATTCTGCTCTCAGCTATTTTTCTTCTCCTACTTCTCTACCACTCTCCTCCATACAGAAACAATCTAACTAAATTTCCCCCTCCTTTAACCCCATTTTTTAACCAACACAAATCCAACCACAGCGCCACTCAAGCTCTGTCACAAGCTGGCTCGCCTTTGACCTCTACTAATATTGCTCTCAGCTATAGCATTGTTAGCCACAACAAGGTGATCGAGGATATTCTTCTTCTTCTTCTTCTTCTTCTTCTTTTCCAGCAAGAAACTGTTTGTTTGTTTGGCCTGATGGATGATTTTTTGCTTTTTTTTTTTCATGTTGTAGAAGAAGAGTAGTATAGAGAGAATCGAAGAAGATTTAGCAAATGCGAGGGTGTCTATACAAGAAGCAATTCGTAGAAAAAATTATACATCAACTCACAAGAAGGAGGATACTTTCATTCCCAGAGGATCCATGTACAGAAATCCATATGCATTTCACCAGTTAAGTTTCCATTCACCACTCCCATCCTTTTATTTTCTTAAATGTTTGCTGCTGCACTTTGCCATACTGTGATGCAGCGATGCGTCCATTGATGCTAACTTAGTAATCTTCGAAACAATCAAAATCATAGGATCAAACATGTTATTTTGAGAATATCAGAATATTGCCACCGACAGGGACTGATTTTAATTATTCAGGGATCGGGATTTGTTGAGGCAAGTGGCCTGGTAAAAGCTAGCCAGCCCTATTTTCGATAGCAGAACGAGTTGAATGGGCATTTTTGCGCTCACTTCAATGTTAAGTCAGCATGTCGAGACACGTAAATTTTCATAGTACAATTAAAATTAAAAGGGAACTCGCTTTTATTACGGGTTGTCTAAATGCAACTGTATATAGCGTTGCCATTCTGCAATGAATTTGTTGTTTATTATTGTTTTTTTTTATTTTTAAAAAAAGACATGTTTTTCCATAAAAAAAAACGAGAATGTATACATTAATAAGAAAATGAAAATTCAATTGATAAAATATCTTGTCATTTTTCTCATTTTTATCTTTCTTCTCAAATATCTATTTTCATTATAAAAAAACTAAATAAAAATTCATTTTACAGACAAAAAAAAAATTTAGATACTCGTGATTTCCTTTCGCAATGATAAGGGTATATATATTTTTTTTTATTTTTTGATAAATATGGGTGTTCAGGTCAACTTGCGTGCACGTCAACTAGTCTCATAAGCTCTGAAGTTAAAGACCATGTAAACCTCCAATGATCATTATATTAGCAACCACAAAACTCGAACCATAAGGAACAAACCCCCAATTCCTTAACTTTTATCACCGGGTCATCTACTATATGGTTATGATAATGGTATATTTAGAATAGCTTTTATATATATATATATCAATCAAGACTAAATTCCTCTCTAGATATGACTTCTGTACGATACACAGAGAAAAATTTAATAAATATTCCTGGAAATCAGACTTCGAATTTTGAATCTAGCAAAATCAAGAAGGGGAGCATATCTCCTTAACCTCTGACCTTGATTTCTAATTGTTTATCACACATACAGGATCGATTGACAATTGTTTATTTTGCCCTGAGCAGGAGCTATTCAGAGATGGTGAAGAGATTCAAGATATGGGTCTACAGAGAAGGAGAAGCTCCCATGGTCCACAATGGGCCCATGAAACATATCTACTCGATGGAGGGCCAGTTCATCGATGAAATGGAGAGTGGGAAGAGCCCGTTTTTAGCCCAAAACCCTGACGAGGCCCATGCGTTTTTTCTACCAATCAGCGTGACTTACATTGTTGAGTACATCTACTTGCCCATCACCACCTATCATCGTGAACGACTAGTCAGAATCTTCAAGGATTATGTTACAGTCGTAGCAAATAAATATCCTTTTTGGAACAGAAGCAGAGGCGGTGACCATTTTATGGTTTCTTGCCATGATTGGGTACGTACGTAGCTATCTTCGTAGATAAAACTCAAATCATATATATTAGCATATATGGTTAAGAAACTATTTCATTTAAAAATTTAAATTATTAAGTGAGATTCTAGAATATAATTTATATTATTCTTTAACATATTATTTTAAATGAAAGCTCTTTGAACTTGAAACTTGCACAAACTTACAATATTTTATGTTTAATTATCAAAGAGAATGAGAGAGATTCAAACTCGTGATTGCTGGGTCAATAAGGATCTGATACCATGTTAAAAAATCATCTTATCTAAAAACTCAAATTATTAAATAAAAACCTAAAATATAATTTATATTATTTTCCACGTATACTGTAAAATTGTTTTTGACAGGAATACTCATGCAATTTCCTTGTAATTTCAGGCGCCACAAGTCACAAGAGATGACCCAGAACTATACGAAAACTTGATAAGAGTAATGTGCAATGCCAACACTTCGGAAGGATTCCAGCCAAGAAGGGATGCTACATTGCCGGAGCTAAACTGCCCCCCTTTAAAGCTCACTCCGGCATGCCATGGCTTAGCTCCCGACCACCGCAAGATCTTCGCGTTTTTCGCAGGTGGTGCGCACGGAAACATACGCGAAATCTTGCTCAAGCATTGGAAGGAAAAGGATGACGAGATCCAAGTTCATGAATACTTACCAGAGGATCAAGATTACACGAAGATGATGGGGCAAAGCAAGTTTTGTTTGTGCCCTAGCGGTTATGAAGTGGCTAGTCCCAGAGTTGCTGAGTCAATTTTTGCAGGATGTGTCCCGGTTATTATTTCTGACCATTATAGCTTACCCTTCAGCGATGTTCTTGATTGGAGCCAGTTCTCTGTACAGATTCCTGTGGAGAAAATTCCTGAGATGAAGACGATCTTGAGAGGAATTTCATATAATAAGTACCTGAAAATGCAGAATAGGGTGAAGAAAGTGCAAAGACATTTTGTACTTAACCGACCGGCAAAGCCTTTTGATGTTCTTCATATGGTGCTTCACTCAGTGTGGCTTAGGAGGCTCAACATTAGGGTGCCCTATTGATTTTAGTCAGTGCAATTATACAATTTTTTTTAATGATTAGGGCACACATAAGATTATATCAGATAAAAAGATACAATATACCTTTTTGGTTCCATGATTTCAATAATATCAATTTGCGCACAACTTTTTTATATACACAGTACTCTAGTTTAATAAACAAAAAAAAAACATTTTTTTAGAGAGTATAACTTAAAAAAATGTGTCTAGATTTTTTTAAATGAAGATACAGAATCGAAACTAGAACAAATAAATTTGAGGCTGATAATGTCTCTGGGTCATTACACAATATAAATATTGCCGTGAAGGGAGGGGAAATCAACCTCCAACCATAACTTCATAACTTTTGATCAAGTTGTCAGTACCATTTTGATTGATGCTTTATTTTTTTAATTGAAATAGAATATTTTAGTTTTGAAGCATTTCGGTGCTTTGTTTTGGGTTATATTGTTTATATATATATATGATTAAATATATTAATTAAAAAATAATAATTCAAATCCAAAAATAAAATTATTTAGAATTGTTCAATTTAATCTAAAAAAAGACACAATAAAATAATTTTTCTGAACAAAATAATGAACATGTATAATATTATAAGAATATCATCATCAATCTTGCAAAGTCATTACTTTCTCTGATTGCTATAAAATTTTAACATAATATATATAAATATATCAAGAGGCTCCTCGTAAAATTTTATCTCAATCAAACGGTCGGATTAAGAGATATGATTGATATTGTAAAATTATTCATTATTTAAAAAAAATACTATTTGACCAAAACAAAACGGGCAGAACAAAACTACAATTTTAGCTGGTATTTGACTGTAAAATCCAAAACAAACTAGAATTTAAATCAAACTAAAAACAACATCATTTTATTATATTTTTTTTGAACTTATATGAAATATTTTACCCGTTTTGATCGAAACATACAACCCTCACCATCACAAGTCATCAACCCTGCTTTTGATAGGCTTTAACCCTCACCATCACAAGGCATCTCACTGATTACAAGACATGAAAGAGCGAGCCTGGTTGATAATATCAAACAATTAAGCTTTCTTTTTATAGACATGTTTATTTGTTTTACGTTATTGATAAGACAACTTAATTTTTTGGTAATCATGTGTTTATGGGTTGTGTTGGCTGCCTGTCACCAATACTGTACATTGTACACCGCACGCCCACACACGTAGGGCTTATGGCTGTGCACAATTTCTGGTTTTGCAAGACTCCAGTGGCAATTTAATGGAATATCTGAGCTTGTTTGTGGGAGAAAGAAGAAAAGGGAGGGGAAGATATTGAGAAAAACATGGGTTCATTTAAAGTGATCTAGTATAATGAAAAGGAATTTATGATTTACAAGACAAATCCCAAATTTAAATCAGAGCATATACTTCTTATAAAAATTCAGGACAATCAGAATTTTATACACTTTTTAAAAAAGAAATTTCCTCTCATTAAAAAAAATGAGTTCCACCAAGGAAACGTTTTCTCATAGTATTAATTCGTACGATACATGTTACATGTTCCAGTCCGGTGGACAAACTAATTCATGCCATGAGTTGTCAAAATCAACAACATTATTTACTACAAAACGACATGCACTTATACTTGCATAATTGATTTATATTTATTCAGAAATTATAGAGAGATGGAGAAGAGGTTCAAGAAATGGAAGGAGAGCGCAACCTCTATCATTCTTACTGCCCATCAGTCTGCCTTATACCATTCACTATACCCTACAGTACCCTTAGTACATTCTCTCGTGAGGAGCTGTGACAAATAACAATGTAAAGTTATAAAAGGTATAATGACAAAAAGAGGACACAAAATAAAAGCAATCGATTTTATGTTAAATATTCAAAGAAAATGAACTAATTTAAGAAGTCAAGATTCAACATCAAAAATATAAAAAAATAATTAAAATATATAAGAAATATCTACATTTCCTAAACTTAAATAAAACATGGCAAGATAGATAATCCAAGAAAAACAAGAATTGGTATGTATCTATTTAGAAAAACCAAGAAGATATTCAAAAAACTTTCAACCAACACTAAATTTCAAAAGCTTGTATTCAGTCATGCCCTAAATTATCAATTCAATCAATTCTTGCACTTTTTCCTTTTTTTTATCCACACAATTTTTTATTATAAATTTGAAATAATAAGAGAAGAAAAGAACTTTAATTTTTTTTTTTTAAAAAAAGAGATTCTAGCCAAAACTAGAAAGAAGAAAATCATGAAAGCATACAAACTAAAATCTCAATATTACCCTTGAAGTTGTTATGATCTTTCAATATTACCCCTGATATTTGAAATAGCTAGAAAACCTCTTTCTCTCAGTATTTTACTAACCCTCTCAAAATCTATGCATGTGATCATAGCTCATAAAATCAAAGAAATAAAATTCAAAATGTGGGCTCATCGCTATATCATCCCATTAGTTATTTGATGATTAAGGGTAAAATTGAAATGTTTTAAAAATCATAAGGGTAATATTAAAGTTTGTAAAGAAAAGGGATAGAAATTGAGCACAAGTGAATCTACAGGGACAAAAACATAGTTTACCCCAGCTCACCTAGTAATAAAAAATCATTTCCTTACGGTTACTAGCTCACATGGAAAGCCTTCCTTCCACTCTCAAGATGATTGTACTAGCTCGTCGTATCTTCCAACATACTGCTAGCAAGCCTTGTCCTTTGTGAGGTGCAAGATATGAAAAAACCGCCATGCTTGATCATCTCCTCCTGTGTTTATATCCGCACAAGAAATTCATAAACCCTAAAAATTACAGAAAGAGAAGTCAGAGATGGCGAATTTCAGTGGCTCCCCCATAAGTTTTCTTCTTCTAGCAGCTCTTGTCTCCACCTTGTTTTTCGTTTGCTTATCTCCCTTCAATTACCAAACTGTCAAAGTTTCTAGCCATCTGCTATCTGTTTACACATATAATTATACTTCTGAGGGGTTTCAGCCTTTTCCTTCACCAACTGTATCGCTACCTCCACCAAACACCACTGCCGGAGATGATCAAGAAATCACCAGTTGGAAGAACAAGGTAAAGATTGTTCAATGATTTCATTTCTTTTCTTTTTACAGCCACACATGCATAGACAGCACACAAATCTTTTGTTTTCTCTCCTTTTCGCTTAAAAATAGATTTCTTGATTTCATCTTTGGTGTTATGTATATATGGACAGGGGAAGATTTCTGAAAGGCTTCAACCATCACCATCACCAATTTCATCGCCAGTACAGAACAGTTCTGTAGCTTTTAGCGGCCCCGGCATTCTAGCTATTACCAGGCATGAAAAAGTAAGCCTGATTAAGAACTTTCGCTACATATATATATATATATATCGAGTATATAGATGGTTTCTTGTTTTCTTGATTTTCTTTTCTGTGTTTTTCTGGGAAGAAAAATAAGACAGGTTTTGAGAGAATTGAAGAAGGCTTAGCTGCAGCAAGAGTAGCTATTTACAGAGCGATCCGGTCGCAAAACTCTTCATCATACAAGAAGGGGAGCTACGTTCCCAGAGGAGCAATGTACAGGAACCATTATGCTTTTCATCAGTTGAGTTCTTCAATTTATCTCTACTTATTTTTCTTACTTGATATTAGAAGTTGCCTTACAAACGTGGGATTTGAATTCAAAACTCCATAATTCTTGCTTTTTCCAAGATTTCCCTGCACGGCATCAACTCCCCTGCAAGGCATAAACTCCATAAATTTTCCTCCACGTTTTAATTATTTCGAGTGGCAAATACTGCACTGTTTGCCCCATATTATTGCCTGTCTTACTGAAGCTTCCCCCCCGCCCGAACTGCCAGCAGCCTGTCACCTTCCCATCTTTTTTCCTAGCTAATACTTTTTCCGCAAATATATTAAATTATATATATTTTTTAAAATTTAATATTAATAAATCAAAACGATATAAAATACTAAAAAGTAATTTAAATTTATAAAAAAACTATTTTTTGAACACCATGTATAGCAACTTTATATGTAGATGGAAGTACACGGGTTATTTATATGGGTTGTACTTTGCTGAAAGTGCCGGGCATATGCATTTTCTCAAATTTTGAATGGATTTGAGATGTGCGAGAAGAAAAGTGAAGGCAATATATTGGATAAAAAGCTGAATTTCACGAACGCAAGAGTGTCATACATCCATTAATAACACGATTCTTTAGAAGTCGACAAAATTTGCCAGGAGTTGGCCCAGACTATTTGTTAGAGTCAAAATCAACCCTCTCAAGTTGCTTATACGGTCCAAAAAAAAAAAATTGATATTCCAAGTGTATGGATACAACGTGGGAGGCTAGAAGCTAGGGTTTGGGATTTATAACATGGGGTCTACTGATAGTAAAGGGTCAGTGATGTTTTTCGTGAGCACCCCATCGATGAAATCGTAACTTGTAGGGGTTCAAATCTTCTTTTATTTATTTATTTATAAAATGTTCAATTTGTAGATGTTATTTTATTTTGTTTTTCTAAACTTTGACACATCGCAAGAGTTTCTATACGTGTTTACACATGAGATGGTAAGGATGGGTAATTAATTTTATGGTTTTATTAGTCAATTTTGGGGAGTTTTTTTTTTCTATTATTATTAATTATTAGATAATATTCTTTAGCGTCAGAGCTTTCATGATACAAATTCTTCAACGAATGGGACGTTATAATTATTGTATAACCCTAACAATACGTGCCTTATCTCCATCTATTTGTCGAAGAATAACCGAGAGATTTCTCTTAAGAAAGCTTCAGTGTGTGATTGGATAAAAACGAAAATAAATTAATTAGTGCGAAAAAAAAAAGCAACTCTTCTTTTCAGCTGGCCCATTATGATAGATTGCGTGATAATCAAACGTGATCTATGCGTTCAAGAAATCAGAGACAAAGAATGATTAAACAACCAAATAATGAATTTTCTGCAGGAGTTACGAAGAGATGGAGAGAAGATTCAAGGTGTGGGTTTACAGGGAAGGGGAGCAACCACTCGTCCATGGCGGGCCAGTAAACAACATCTACAGCATTGAAGGGCAGTTTCTTGATGAGATGGAGAGTGGGAGAAGCCGGTTCATTGCTCGCCATCCTGATGAAGCACAAGCTTTTCTGCTCCCCATAAGCGTGGCGTATATCATCCACTACGTCTACATGCCTCGGATCACCTTCTCTCGCGATCAGCTCCAGCGTTTGGTCACAGATTATGTTCGTGTTCTTGCTGATAAGCACCCTTACTGGAATAGATCCCATGGAGCTGATCATTTCTCTGTTTCTTGCCATGACTGGGTATGCCGACAAACCTCGATCCTCCCTTCTCTCTCTCTCTCTCTCTCTCTCTCTCTATATATATATATATATATATATAGATAAACTATAATAATATCATAGTCATAAAATTATATTTAATCAATCAAAGTAAGAGTATGAGCGCAGCAGCGCATTGATTATAATATATCACCTTCCCATCATTATAGAGTTATCAATTTATCATTAACTTTTCAATCAAGTCATCATTGAGTAAGCATTTAATTTACAATAAGAGTAGACAATTTTACATTAATATTCCAATCTATCCATTAATAATTCCAAGCATTTAATTATAGTAATTAATTTTTACTATAATTAATTGCATTCGGTCTTGATTGATCTCTTCGTTAACAAATTAATTTCCTTTCGAAATGAGCCTATATGACAATTTTAAGTCTCTTGTCATCTAACTCTTCAACAATTAAATGTATGTAGGCGAGTGAGTTGCTTTAATAGGTGAGTTTGAACTAGAGCCTATATTCGTTTCCATATCTAGTAATTCTATAAAGCTTGTTTAAGCGTGTGAGATTGAAGTACTTTGTTGGCAGCTTTCTTGAATTGCGTACATAGAATTACTATCCATGAAAAATAAATAAATAAATGTGAAATCCAAAACAAAAGCTAAATTTATGATTTGTTTGGAAGTGAGTTTATTTTTAAAGTGTTTTTATTCAAAATACATTAAAATATTTTTTTAAAATTATTTCTAATATTAGCACATCAAAATAATCTAAAAATATGAAAAAATAATCTAAAACAAGAGGTAAAAATAAAAAGAACACAAACTGGATTTCTTAATTAAGCATACTACTGTAAATCAATTCATTTTGATTGGATTAGTACATTTCAACACCCTCAACAAATATATAATTAATTTTGAGTGTATGTTTATAAGATATTCAATGGGTAGGGTGAATTTATTATCCCTAGTTATAACATCTTTTATTTTGGCAAAATTATATGCATCTTATCATGGCACTCTAATTATTATTTTTTGGAGTGAAATGTAATTAATTCTACATTCAAAATCTTTGTCGCAGGCACCAGATGTCTCGAGGGCCAATCCTGAACTCTTCAAGCACTTCATCAGAGCCCTTTGCAATGCCAATATATCAGAAGGGTTTCAACCCCGAAGAGATGTCTCGATACCAGAAATCTTCCTCCCTGTCGGCAAGCTCGGACCGCCCGGCCGGGAGTATGCTAGACCTCCGAGCAAGCGCTCCATCCTTGCCTTCTTCGCCGGCGGAGCTCACGGCCATATAAGAAAGATCTTATTAGAACAGTGGAAAGAAAAAGACGATGAGATCCAAGTCCATGAGTACCTTACACAAAGGAGCAAAACAAAAAATAATCTCTACTTTGAATTAATGGGTCGGACCAAGTTTTGCTTGTGCCCTAGCGGGTATGAGGTAGCAAGCCCTAGGGTGGTAACCGCGATTCAACTGGGATGTGTTCCGGTGACCATCTCCGATAACTATTCATTGCCATTCAGTGATGTTCTTGATTGGAGCAAGTTCTCCGTTGACATTCCGTCGGAGAAGATACCTGATATTAAGACAATTTTGAAAGGAATTTCTGTCCGGCGATATCTCACAATGCAAAGAAGAGTGATGCAAATTCGAAGACATTTCATGCTGAATCGACCTGCTCAGCCATACGACATGCTTCATATGATTCTTCATTCTGTATGGTTAAGGAGGCTTAATCTCAAGTTTTCATGATTGATTTGATCAAAGGAATCAAAACTGACAATAGTTCTTGATAGCTTATACAGAGAGAACGAGTCATTTTTTTTAAAAAAAAATTGTCTCGTTTTAGGATATATAATTTTTTATTTTTTATTTTGGTTTTTATTTTTTGGTTTGGTTTCGATCATTTTATTTTTTTGGTTCTTCTAGAATAGTTCTTGATTTTTTGTTTGTATTTATATATCCATACTCTTAGTTTTGACTTTTAATTTTTATTATTATTTATTTTTGTATTAAATACAGGTTGCGTTAAAAAACAGAGTAAATTTAGTTTTGGGACGTGAAATGACTTTTAATTATTTTTTTTGGTATTTTTAGATCATTTTGATGTGTTGATGTTAAAAATGATTTTTTAAAAAATAAAAAATATATTATATTGATATATTTCTAAATAAAAAATATTTTTAAAAACAACCGCAACTACGCTTTCAAATGGTCACTAAAAGGAATTGGATTTATTCTTGGATACTAATCCTCAGTGTTTTCAAAAAAAAAATTAACTTAATTTAGTTTTTGCTATTGAGTTATGTATTATTTCGTTACATTTATCAAGCTATTTCTTATAATTGACAGAGATGGATGAGCGAATTAAAATCGGCTAAAATTGATAGTAGAATGATCAGTTTGGGAGAAAACTTAAAATAAGGGCCAGTTTGAAAAACAATTAAAGTTCGAGGGCCTTTTTCCCACTGGTTTATTGCTTTGATCGCTTGTTAGCTGCTACTTATTACCATGGTTAATTTAAATGAAAAGTCTAGAATCTAGATCTACATTCAATCACTAAAAAAGAAAGAGTTAGAAGCAGTAATCCAACTTCTCTTTCACTCACTGATGATAGTCTTTGATATTTGTCAGGTGAGCTTACGAAGATACCTCGCCATGCGTATCCACCTCTGTCTTCCTGATCAGTACAGGGAATAAAACCCAGAAAGTAGTGAAAGAGAAGGAGAAGCAATGGCAACTTTTCTTAGCTCTCACATAAATTGTCTACTGCGATCAGCTTTTCTTTCCACTTTGCTTCTCGTCTGTTTATCTCCCTTTTACCAACCTATCAATGTTTCCAGCCGTTTGTCGTTTTCTTACACGCCTAATTTCCAGCCTTATCCATCAGCAAACCTGTTGCTACCACTACCAAAAACCACCCTTGGAGTTGGCCAGGATGCACAAATCACTTGGAAGATCGAAGTGAACCCATTTGATGAAAGGCTTCAACCAACACCTCCACCAATTCCATTGGCAGTACAGATTAATACTGTAAGTTTTAGCCCCGGATTTCCAGCGGTTACAAGGCATGAGAAAGCGAGCCTGACTTGTGATTCCTTGATGTTTATTGAGCTTGTTTTGGTTACTGACTTTATTTTGTCGGCAGAAAATGAAGACGGGTTTTGAGAGCATTGAAGATGGTTTAGCAAGAGCAAGAGATGCCATTTTGAGAGCAATTCGGTCAAGGAACTCTTCATCATACAAGAAGGGAAGTTACATACCTAGAGGAGTCATCTACAGAAATCAATACGCTTTTCATCAGTTAAGTTTGGAGTTGAAATTCTTGTCTTTGCACTGTGCATGCAGTAATATTTTCGTTTCTTCCTTAGATTTCACTCCACTGCACAATTGCTTTTTTCCGCAACAGTAACATGAATGCTTTATTGGTTTTAGAATTGGCAAACTGTTTTGCCCTCTTGCAGCCCACTTTCAGATGATTGCATATAATACTAAAATTGACAGATTGCCAACGAGAGGTCTCAGCCACCCCAATGAGACCTCAAAGTGGCCAAGAGAATTAGCCTACAGAGCATGAGGTTCATGATTTAGATGCGGCAAACGATTCATACAAAAAATGGGATGGTTAAATGACATGTAAAACTAGGAAATTATTTCAAGAATCTGATAATTTTTTTTATAAAAAAAATGGGGACCTGGGGCCACTGCTGCTGCCCCCCGGCCCCCTAAATTCGTCCCTGACTGGGACCTTTTGTAAACCACTATTTGTGCCTGTTCAAGAACAATAATTTAGACTTGTGAAATATTTATTTTCTTGGATCACTAATAATTGAGAGATACTCCTAAGAAGATTGACAAATAACTTGTGCCAAAATAAAGCTGGTTTTGTGTTGCCCCATATAATTTATTGCCTGGACTTTTATCACCAGACAGAAGATAAACCAATCAACAAGAAATAAGAAAAATAAATCCAGATAAATTAATCTGCAATTATTCTTGTTATTATAGTAATTAATCTGTATTCAGGAGTCACACAGAGATGGAGAAAAGATTCAAGATATGGGTTTACAGGGAAGGAGAACTACCAGTTCTCCATGGTGGACCAGTAAACAACATCTATAGCGTTGAAGGTCAATTTCTTGATGAAATAGAGAGAGGCAAAAGCCAGTTTATTGCTCGCCATCCTGATGAAGCACATGTATTTCTTCTCCCTATAAGTGTGGCCTATGTCATGCACTATATCTATAAACCCCGCGTGACCTTCTCTCGCCATCAACTACAGACCTTGGTCACAGATTATGTTCGTGTTATAGCTGATAAGTACACTTACTGGAACAGAACCAATGGAGCTGACCATTTCTCAATTTCTTGCCATGATTGGGTAACGAAAACTAACTTCATTTATGACCACACACATTTATGTTTGCCACTAGAAGGCTTCAAGATTGTTATTTTTTTCGTGAATCCATTAAATAGTTCGAGACTTTGAGTAAGAGTGAGCTGCTTGAGACCTGATCGAAAAGGAACTTAGTCTGTATATTTTCACATGCTATACTGATTATCAGAGTGGATGTTACATGAAAGCTGATATAATATTTATTTGAAATTTTTATCCTAGGGGCCAGATATCTCAAGAGCCAATCCTGAACTCTTCAAGTATTTTATTAGAGCTCTTTGCAATGCTAATACATCAGAAGGGTTCCAACCTCAAAGAGATGTCTCAATACCAGAAATCTTCCTTCCTGTTGGCAAGCTTGGTCTGCCGCGCGAAGGCGCCAAGCCCCCAGGTAATCGCCCAATCCTTGCCTTTTTCGCTGGCGGAGCTCATGGCCGCATACGGAAGCTCTTGCTAAAATTGTGGAAAGACAGGGATGATGAGATTCAAGTCCATGATTACGTTACTCAAAGGAAGAAAAATAATAATCTTTACTTCAGATTAATGGGTCAGAGCAAGTTTTGCTTGTGCCCAAGTGGGCATGAAGTGGCAAGTCCTAGAGTGGTAACGGCAATTCAATTGGGGTGTGTTCCTGTGATCATTTCCGATAACTATTCGTTGCCATTTAGTGATGTTCTTGATTGGAGCAAGTTTTCCGTGAACATTCCGTCGGAAAAGATACCGGAAATCAAAACAATTTTAAAAGGGATTTCGCAAAAAAGATACCTTACAATGCAGAGAAGAGTCATCGAAGCACAAAGACATTTTATGTTGAATCGACCGGCTAAGCCGTATGATATGATTCATATGATACTTCATTCGATATGGTTAAGGAGGCTTAATCTTCGGATGCTATAGACACACTATCATTTTCCATTTTGTTTATGGTTAATTTATTTGTAAATTCATTTATGAAAAAAAAAAAAAAAGTAATAATCTCGCATTTAGTTGTTCATGAGGATTGTCCCTGCATGTGTAAATTCTCTTCACTCGCATTTGTATTATCCATCTCGAATAATCTCGCTAGTAATGAAATTAATGATTATATAAGTTTCTAATGATCATCATATTAATAATTATAGAGCTTGAATCTAAAACTAAAAAAAAAACATTTTTTTTAATTTTAAACTCAAACTCTTATCTAGTAAATGGTTAGACTGAGTTGATCTTAGTACATGATGGGTCATGTACCAGTGATTCATAAAGGGTTAATTTAGTAATCCACCGACCTCAGAGGTGGCCTGATTTTTTTGCATGTGTGAGGATGTGGCAAATACAATAGCTTAGTTTTATTTGTAAATTCATTTAAAAAAAAAAAAAACAAAAAACAAAACTAATAGACTAGTTGTTCATGAGGATTGTTCCTGCATTTGTAAATTCTCTTCACTTGCATTTCTATCAAGCATCTCGATTAATCCAGTGAATTATAAAATTAATAATCATGTAAATTTTTAGTAATATTATATTAATAATTACATAGCTTAAAACTGAAACAAACAAAAAAAAAATCTTGAAAAAAACATCTTGATTTCAAGTTTTTACCACTGAGCTACCGGTAAATGGTTTGACCGAGTTGATCTTAGCACATGATGGGTCACGTACCTATGATTCATGAAGGGTTAATTTATTTATCCACTGACCTAAGAGGTGGTCTGATTTTTATGACCTCGAGACAGGGTCATATACCTATGGTTTATAGAGTTAAGGAAGGGTAACGGGAAAAAAAGAAATAGGAGGAAGACTAAATTAAGAAAAATGTAAGAGTTTGAGGACCAAATGTACAATTAAGTTCAAAGTCCGCACCGAGACAAGTGCCCTAAACCAGTAACCCTCCTCCTCCTTTCTTTTACTTTGAGACGCGCACAGTCCCTCTCTTGGAATCAAAGTGTCAAACTCAAAAACTCTCTCTCTGACTTCAAGGAGAGCTTAAACATTCATCAACGGTCTGGAAGAGCACATAGAAAGCATCGATGGACCGTCACGCACTGCATCAGCCATCCTCCTCCTCCTCGATTCCTGCTACTGCTAACACTGTCTGGACTGACGCGTCGCCTCTCCTTGAAGTGGCTTGTAAAGGTCTCCGATTTAGATTCTCCTTTTCGACTTCCTAAAACACTGTTTTATTTTATCTCTTTTGAAATAGTAAATCTCTTTTGAAATAGTAAAATATTGATCGTTAACTAAGTTATTTCTTTTATTTTGTAATCTGAGCTCTCATTGTTTTTATTATCAATCAATAGACTACTGATTCTATAATTATTAGAAGTTGAGATATCTTTAATGCTTAATCAATCAGTGCAAAATGTATGATGCGACTCCTTTTTTTCATGATTAATTTTAATTATAATAATGATTTGTAACAGATTTACGCGACGGTGAGCTGATTCACGTTGATAATTTCAATCTTTACGCTGCAATGTCTGCTTTAGAGGTAATTTGATACATTTTCATTTTTAATACAGTATTTATTTATATGGTTTGTGATTTTTTTGGCCTTAATTTGTGTATTAATTGATTTTGTTAGATAATGGACCCGAAGATGGATTCTGGTATCGTCAACAGGTACTGTTCTGTTGATGAAGCAATCGAAGATGGTGTGGCGCCTGTGCCTATTAGCACTGACAAAACTACTGATGTTCAGTGCATGATTGACATCATGGACCATCTCTTGACGTGTGAGGTATTGTAGAGTTAATTCTAATAAGAGGTTTACTTTCCTTTAGTGGTGCATAAATTTAGCGTGATCAAGAGCATTTTGCCGCTATTGAATGTGGAAGCTGTATGAGTGCCACCTGGCAGTTACATTTTTATCTGGAAGAAAGAAAGCTGTTTATAATTCGTTTCGTATTAAAGATTTTCTCAAACATCTACCTGATATACTTTCCATATGCTCCCCTTTCCCTACCACTTATAGTTTATCGACATTTCACTTTATCCAATGCTCCCTTGCCCTGTTTGTGACAAAAAGGTGAAATCTTTGATGAAAAATACACTTCTTTATATGCACATGCATGCACTGGAATTTGCATGCATTAGTAATTACACATGTCTAATTTGCAAATACGAGTGAATGTGGGTGTTGTTTCTTCTCTTTTCCTTGTAGCTGATACGTCATTATCAGCCCTGGTCCTGGACTTTGGTTCAATAGGTGGGCTGGGAGCGGGGCAAATCCTAAATTGAGTTCTTATCAGTAACACAATAATGTTTCTAAACAATTATCTTTTCATGGAAGGCAACATGGCACAAGGGTCACTCACTGGCACAAACTGTTTTTTCCTGCGCCTACCTTTTGAGACCAGAGAGAACATCATCGCATGCCCTACTGCATTCTTATTGCAAGGTCATACGTGCAACATGCAAGGCAGTGATTACAATTGTCTCAGATGCACGTACTCATGAAGTAAAGTATTCCAACAGCTCCTTTAATCTCTGTTGATTTGTATCATTGATTTTTTGCGCTTCGTTTTTTTTAATCATACATGATTGCTATCTTAATATTAAATTTTGTGATCATTCTAATGGCAAAACCTGCATACTTGGATTTTTTGTATTGTTTCTTGCACTTGTTTATTATAAAATGATTTACAAATTGGTTATTTGGCAGGAAGAGGATCTTTTTACAATGGCTTATGGCCTACCTCTGAGTGGGGATGGAGATGAAAAGTGCTTGTCATTGTTAAATGCTGTTGAAGAGAATATTTCTCGCCAACTGCGAGCTTGTAAAGCCCCTTCATCCAAAAGAAAACCGTTAGAGGGTATTTATCTGATAACATATCAAATTTTAATAGGGGCATTGTATATCAACATTGAGAAGGATTGGATGATATAAGCACTTAAAGCAAAACATTTTCACAAGGGCCACATATTTATGCTGTTAGGATAGAAGGAGTGATATCTGAAATGTTTTGAAAGTAGATTTGAAAAGCTTGATCTCGTCTACTTGTCCAATCACTTTATATGGAAAATTGTGACTTTCACATCAATTGCACTGGTTTCATAAAAGAGAAGGTTGTGTTTTATTACCATCCATGTTTCCACACTATCTTTCAGTGCTTGGCAAGATGTATCAATGTGTTTCTCTTAATTAATGTGGTGATTTTGTTGATGCAGATATAGAGCCTTTACAAACTAATTTTGATCTGGAAGAAGGCTACTGCAAAGCATTGCTATGCCGCTTACGCTTTCGTAAGGTCTTATCCTGTGTTTGCTCAAAAATGGGTGCTGTGGTGAATATGGATCCTGTCTATGCATGTTTTTCTTCTCTTTCATAACGTTTGTGCATATCCTGAATGTTCAGTGGATTTATTTCTTTTTCTATTTGAGGTCACAAATTTTGTTGAAGTTTAATTTGGCTTGTAGCCACATAATAGAGGATTCTGGAGAAATTGAATGCTAAAATGTATCAAGGTGTCAGGATTTAAAACACCTGCTTTGATTTCTGGTTAAAAAAACTCAGGCTGTTGAAAACAAAATAATGATGTTTTCATTTGACAGTCACTTTTGAGAGACTTAATAGTCTGCTACTTTAGGGTTTTCTTTTCCTTACTTCAATGTTGGGGAATCAGTGATATGGTTTATAATTGGATATTTCTTCCTTTCTGCTCGTCAATTATCTGTTTTCTTGTTTATCCTGGATGTTATAAATAGAACACAATTCTGGTTGGCTGGTATCTTGGATTTCCAAGTATTCCTCTTCTTTTTTATCTTCTCTATCCTTTTCTCACTTTCAGAAAATGTGGTAGCCCATGAGTCAGCTTCATCTGTTTATTTTTTGGTTCTATCTGCTTAAGCTTTGTAGCACCTTGCACTTGTCTTTTGTGGTATATCTTGTATTTATTTGAACATCTTTCCTTTTGCTTTCAGCATTTTTTCCATGTTTTAACCTGCATGAGGCGACCTCAAGGAAGAGGTCTAGAGTTGGCAAGAAAGCATATAGCTTCCTGCATTTCAGAGCTGGGAGTCATTCTTAAATCAGCAGAATTCCTCATGTCTAATGCCCATGGAACTTGTGAAGATGCTACAGAAGATAGAACAACTGCTTCTGGCCATCAAGCTATTGGGTTTGATGCTAGTTTAAACAGCAGAATTTCAGCCCCAACTCCACCACGTTCAATTAAAATTCTTAGTTGGAAAAAGGTTAGTAATTGATTGTTAGTAGTTTGGTGTTTCTTCATTTCTTATTTATTAATGTTTTTGTCTCTGTTCTGCCAGGCCATTGAGTATTTTGAAAAACTTCTTCATGATCTAGATATTATATGTTCATACCCGTTGGACCCTTCCTTGGAAGTTCTTTTGCGCTTTGTGGCTCAGTTTCAAAAAGCACAACCTGATTTGGTTGCAAGAGCACATCTCCAGGTTTTTTTAGCTTTATCCACACTATCTTTCTGGTTATTAGAATGGCTGCTACTGGGTTGCTTCCTTGTTTTTGAATTCCTTAACCTTTTCAATCCTTAACCTTTTTAATTGATCCAGGTCTCTTATCATATTGAAAAGAATTATGCACTTCGCTTTTTATTAGCCCAGGCCTAGTTATTTTAATTTTTAGCTGTGAAAAAGAAGAAGAATATGGATGTGTTGCCAATTTCCAGTTCTTGAGCCTGTTATGGAATGCTGTATTATTTGTTCCTTGAGTTATGTTTAGTGATTGGCATTCTAATAATCTGTCCTACTTTGTCTTCCCCTTTTTTTTTATCTAGTTTAACTTGTTCACCCTTTTGTACAAAATTCTTGTGGTAGTTACATCTCTGGACTCTCAAACTTGACAACTTGTAACAGCTTCTGTTGGTTCAAGATGGAAAACTCTACGGGAAGTGTCCAATGTTTTCTCTGATTATTAGAGCTGCACGGCTGCCTGAGGTCTTTCTGCACCATGATATTCAGAAGAATGAATATGTTGTACAGTTAGGACAAGTTAAGACAATTGTTATCTCTTATTATATTCCCTCAGTCTCAAAAGTGACCGCCTTATAAAGTTTTTCACTCGTTAAAGAAACATTGCTTATTACAATATCTCTACTCCCCATCATAAATTTTTGAAACTGCCTTTCCATTGTAAAAATGACACTTGTTATTAATCAATAATCATAATAACTAAGAAGCAAATTTGAAAAGTCATGGCTATCATATATCCTATATTATATTTAAATAAATTAAGTATCATGAAAAGTGATGGTGGTCAATGCCATGCTAGTTATCTTCTAATATCTATTCAATTATCATATATGATGCAGTTAGTGATCAATATGCTCAAAATTCTTTGCACAAATGCTGCATGGCAGAGGCGTAAACTTGGAAAGATTTTGCAAGATTGGCGTGTTATCTATGTACAGGTTTGTAATCTCCCTTAATGTATTGTTAGCTTGGGCTATTTGTTTCTGTTCCTGAAGCAAATGTCTTTTCAAATGGGTATATTTATTGAAGAGATAATTGAATGTTAACTTGTCCTGAACCTAACCATTATTGTGGAAAGGAGTAGCAATAACCTAATCGAAGTTGTATAAACTATCATGCAATCTGCCTTGTCTACATAAATTATGGAAGTGTGGCATGTCTCTTGTATTAGTATTTTCTGTTCAAAATCTTGTTTACTTAATTTTCATTTTGGGCTAGTTGATGCTTACGGTTACCATGTTTTTAAGTGCTGGTTTTGCTATTGCAATGTTGTTTGGTCCTCCCAGCCACAAACCTTAACATCACCTTATTTTGTTAAGTATCTGGCTATTCAAGCTTGATGAGTTTCTTGCAATTTAATGATTTTTATTAACTCTTGAAGACCAGATGTAGATTATATGGTTCCAAATATCTGCTTTCAGAGTTATTTTGGCAGACATCAGGTGGTGTTTATTCTTATGTTCTACATCTGTTAGCAGATAGAGCTTGCTTTCAGAAAGGACTTTGGAGAAGGCTCTAACATTTCAAATGGTGATGTATGTTGCTCTCTTGTGCATTTAATTATTGTTGCACCCAAAAAAGTACTAGTGTATAAAAGGGAATTGGATTCTTAATCATGTAAATTATTCCAGTGTATACATAAATATACGTGTTTAGATTGGTAGATGGATGGATAACCATGTGTATGGATGAAAGTGAAAGAGTTCAGGAACCAATCTCATTGCCTCAAGATGCTCAGTATTTGTGGCTTAACCATTTGGGTCCTTTGTAATACATCTTAGAAAAGGGAATTGCCTGGGGCTTTTTCGTTTTCATTTTTATTCTTAAAGAGAAAAACAGAAATGGTATACTCATACTCTGCCATTGTGAATAGAACATTGAAATTTAATCATTACATGATTAGCATAGCCATTGTGAGAAAATTAACTTGTATAAAGCTGTTATGAGGTTGTAATTGGACACTCAGAAGGTAGGGCAGAAGTATTCTCATTGTTTAATCATGCTTATTATATCTTGATTAAATTTCGATAATTTTCATCACAATGCTATGCATAGATATAGCTTGCTGAGATGGAGGCTCTTTCTTTGAGATTTCATGTCATCACGGGTCCAAACTTGAGGATCCTTGTGTGATTAGCTCTATTGCCATTTGGTTTAAATGAGTACAAAAGAGGGTTTAGATTATCTCCCCCCCCCCCCTCCCTGTTATTGAACTAGATATAAATGGGTATCTGTGAATCTTTCATCTTTGCATTCTAGCAGTTGTGTTTCTGTTCACCCAATGTCATAAACTGAGATAATTACTTTACATAGAGTTACTAAATTTATTTGCTTTTGCAGAATGCTTCAGCAAGAATATTAAAACACATCCTCATTTGGGTGGAGGAGCAAACTTATTGGATTTCCCATCGATTTCTTATTCTGGGTTTCGAATTAGAGCTCTATTCTCCGAGTGAATATTGCATGGTGTATTGGTATTTGTATGTTGTTCTGATCAGGCTTGCTGAGAAAACACATCTGAAGATGACAGTGAGCGATGGCAGTGGTAAGTATACCTCTACTTCTTGCATGTTTTGCTTTCAAGGACAGCGGCCAGAACTTAGGAGCAAAAATGTTTGTGTAGTATGACAAATTGGAATCATACACTGCACAAAGCAACTCCTGCTAGCCTTGGGGTTTCAGTCTAGGATTTTTGCACCTAAAGAAGGGAAAAACAAATAAAATTTGACCGGATGAGTCTGTCTGTAAATGAGCTGTCACTTAACAGGAAATTGACATACAGTTCATTTGCAGAGTTATCTAGCATTTTCAGACCATTGATTGAACAAAATTGACTTGGTGGGCTGGCTGGGCCAGTTCCTCTTAAGTGTGTGGGCTGACTCTTAGTTCCAGGATAATAAAATATTTCTCATATTCCTCATACAGTTTTTTCCTTACTGGTAAATCTCCTTAGCATGCACCACCAATTTGTTTCATTCATGTTCATCTGTCAATCAGCTAAACAAAAGGGAAAGAAAAGAAAGGATTCTCCAAAGGAGCTGGCAAGAGATGCTAAGATCCCTCCAGCAATCTCGTTTCTTCAATGCCAAATATGTCTTGCTGAAGGACTCACAGTGGTACATGTGCCTTTTTTTAATACTTCTCATATTGTATGTCCATTGCTCAAATGTGTGTGTGTATGTGTGTGTGTGAACTGCCTAATCTGTTGTTACTGTAGATGGAATTTGTCCTCATATCTGTTTTATATGCCCCTGCTTCTAGGTTATTCTAGTTTGCAGGTTTCCAAAGGACGGTTTTCTTTTCATTGGTAGTCTTTTATATATTGTGAATCTGAAAATATATGCTTACATCTCGTCATATAAAATGTGTTTGTTTCCTCATTGTCATCCTAAATGCTCTAAAGGGCTTGTTCTATCTGTCTAGCTGCTTGCTGCTTTGAGGAATGAACTGATGGTTTTGCAATCTCCCGGTCCATTTAATTCTGAACACGAGGTAAAGTATGTTCTAATGTATATGGTAGTTAATATCATCATACATGTAAACAATAAGGAAATGTTCCAGAACATAATAGAATTTCAAATGATAAAAAGAGGTAATATTGGTTATTCTCTCCATAAATAATGCTAAGCATTAACTGTGTTGCTTGCCAAGATGAATGATGCCATTCAGATCAATCGATAAGTTTGTGGGAAATATGGTATTGCAGAGTCTTAACTGAGATATTATACTCTGTTTATGTTAACAAGTTATCTTTTATTTGCACTAAAATTGATTCATTTGATTGGAGGGGCAGAAAAAAAAATAGTTTGGACATTAGGGGGGGGGAAACTCTCGGACAGAAGAAGCGACCATTAGAAGGCTCAATGACATGGCATTTATTCTCACACCAAATTTATTTTTCTCCAGAGGTTTATACAGCATTTTGAGCTTCTACAAAAAGCTTGTATCCCTGATAACATTTCATACCCTTCATTCAAAGAATCCACATCCTATGCTCGCTTCTCTGTAAGTAGTCCTTGATGGTGATTGCTTCATGATATTTTCTCACATAAATCTCAACTGACCTCTCCTTCTGTATACAGACATTAGCTATGTATAATTATTTCAAGGATGCTCAGAAGATTGCAAAGGAGGCGAGGAGTGGTTTTTCCAATGACCCGGACAGACTAGCTGAACTTCGAGTATTGGAGCAGGTTGCAGAACACAATAGTATTGCCCTCAATGTGATTTGCGGGGTTGGAGCTCTTGATCCGTCGCTCAAGGTTTCTTTCGAGTTCATCCACCATCCATGTTTTGCCACTGTTGTTGTCAAGAGGTCTTGAAGGTTTCTCTCATGGACCGTCAATTTTGAAACACTAGGCAATGTAGCAGCTATAGGTGGTATAGCATTTGTAACATTTGTAATTTGTTTCTCTACCGGTTTTCTCCATTATTATTATTATTATTATTATTATTATTATAGCTATATGTAGATACCATTGTTTCCAAGGAGAAAATAAGTCGATTGCATTCAAAGCCATCCTCTTTTAAATCCCAACCCCTTTTTTTGGCGGTGGTTTACTGATGAGCATCCATGGAGATTTATATATATATATATATGTTTGGAATGTGCAAGGCATGTAGATTCATCGTTATAGGGTTGGTGAATTTTGGACTGATTTGGCATTTGTCAATTCGCACTTATATAAAGCACGTGAATCTCCAAGAGATTCTATTCTAGACTTTCTAGAATGCTTCCAGAGAGGCCATGTCATAATCAAATCTTGTACATCATAGAAAAAGAGAATATATATAATGGCAGCCAGGATGGACCCAAGTGGCACCAGACATCACATGTTAGAACAGAATTCTAGAGGACAAAAGCTGTCCTTGTGGATTGTTCAAATGATGGGAAGATGGGGGTCGCAACAAGTTATAAATGTCGCATTTTACAATCACAACATATATAAATTATATTATTTTTTTGAATATATTATTCTGTCAATATTTTTAACATACTATGGTAATTAAAAACAAAATCGCAATGGTGAGTATATTATTAACCTGAACCTCCTTTTTTTCCTGTGGTTGAAGGGTGTGATCGTCCTTTTGTGGTTCATTTTGAATTACCGCTGGCTGGCATAGCTGTGCTCCACGTGGGACAAACAGCGACGGTGATGATAGAACAGCTTTGCCTACCTCTCCCTCCCTCCCAGCTGTATGAACTATAGCGGTCCACGGATGGATTAGTGATCACCCACCAATAAAAAGTAATTGTTTGTTCGATTTTGTCATTGATTTTCTTACTGGTGGGTTAAACAGCTTGCTGTAATAAAAATGATCATGATTTCATTTAGATTTTCCCATGAGTCCAATTAAATCTCAAATGAATACACTTCCTATATTTATTACATCAATCTATTTTGAAAGTGAATGCTTTATTTATCATATTATTTTAGAACATATATTGATATAGTTAATCACGTCATCAAATCTATCATCATAAAATATATCGATATGTTTCGTATTATTTTTTAAAATTTAATTTAGATTTTATAAGCAACATACATTCATTGATCATAAAAATAGCTCGGGTTTGTTTGTATTTACGATTGAAAGATTATTTAGTGTCAAAATTAATTTTTTTATACTTCGAATTATTTTTTATATTGTTTTAACATAAGAAATTAATGTATTCTTAAAAAACTAAATATTTTAAAAACAACCGCTATCATCACCTTATATTTCGAGGGTGTTTGATAATGTTATTATACTTTTTGAAAATTATTTTTATTTAAAAAATATATTAGAATAATATTGTAATTATTTTTAAAAAAAATTGATATCAACACATTAAAATAATTTAAAAATTAATTCAACTTAAAGCAAAAAAAAAAAATCAACTTTTTTTTTAAAAAATCTTTTTTAAAATGATTCATAAACACCCCGAATCGTCGATAAAATAATTACACACACTTAAATTGTAAACGCAATTGCATATGATGAGGATAAAGGATGGAATCATTGAATGAAACTTGGGGTGGGGGGAGTGGGATCCACCCCAACTCACCATGAAGCTCCTATAAAATATAAATAGCAAAAGTCTGTTCTTTCAAACGAAAGCACGAATCCAAAGTAAAGAAAATTCAAATTCGATGTCTTTAACCTTTAGCTGGCTGGCTGACACTGTTTTTTTTTACAAAATAATTTTTTGTTTAGAAATACATCAAGATAAATATATTTTTTTAAAATAATTTTTGATATCAATACATGAAAATAATATAAAAATACAAAAAATATTAATTTGAAGCAAATAAAAAATCATTTTTTTTTTCACAAACACAAAAAGAAGCATGATTTTAATACTGTATAGCTTTGAAATAGTGATTTTCTAGATGATAAAAGAATAGTTATTTTCTAGATTTATTGACTAATATTAACACTGAAAGATTTTATTTCTAAATCTCCTGAAAAAATATTAATCTTAGCAATAAATCCATTATTCGGTGTATAAGATCTGTTAGAAAATCATCTGGGAAATAATATTTAGTAACATAATTAATTACATGACCACTATTAATATGGAGGGAATAATCTTGGCTATCGTATTTGTTTATCTACTTTGTGGTGCTTAAGCAATTCAATGAACTATTTATTATCTAAAAAATTACTTAATTAGGAAGGATCTAAGAAAAGAGTAAGGTAATTAATGACACGTGATCAATCTCTTAATATTAATACAAATATAACTTTCATACTCTTTTTTATTTTATTTTTTAAGGGAAACATCAATCATTTATTATTCATAAACACAACATGTTTTAAAAAATAATAATACATCAGAGCCATTAAAAATATAAATTTATTATTCATAAACACAACATGTTTTAAAAAATAATAATACATCAGAGCCATTAAAAATATAAAATAAATTATTAATTTAATACTTGTATAGATATAAAAAAACAATTTGGAATATTAAAATATAACTCCATTGATGAGCAAATGGCAAATGATGTCTCGAGGGAGAAGATTATAAGTTTTTTGAAAATAAATAGGCAAAAAGCCACGATTTTTAACAGCCAATTGACTTGTACAGGCGAAGGCAGGCTAGCTATTTTTATCAAGGAGACAGCAGTACAAGCCGTATTTCTGACACACAGAGAGAGAAACTACCATGAGATGAGACGAGAGAGAGAGAGAGAGAGAGAGAGTATTTATAATTGTATAGAATAGCATTAAATAAATAGTATTCAACGACGCCGATGGCCCAACAAAACTGAACGAACTCATCAGATTCTTACATACTTTCATATTTCTGTCAGACACTTTTCTTTCTCCTCCTCCTCCGCCTCTCCCCATTTCTCCCTCTCTCTCTCTCGGGTATTCAGTTTCAGGTAGGTGATTATTACCAGCTTTTTTTTTTTTTTAATTTGAATTTTGATGATGCAATAATATATTTTCCTTGAATTTGCAAAGTTTTCTTTATTTTTCTTGTTTTGGTTTAGATCTTTTGGTGATGATAAGTCATAGGGTGTCTTCCTTTTCCGTTGTTTTCTTCTTTAGCTGAGCATGGATGCCTTTCTGCTTCTGCTTGTCTCTTAACGTGTTTGTGTTCGTTGATATTGTATTTATTGTTTTCTTGGACAGTATTTTTCGTTTCTTGATTTTTTGTTCTTTCATTGAATTTGGTGGATTTCACAGCTTTATGTTTTTTATGCTGATTCCTTGCCTTTCTTTTCTTCTTCATTCCTTTTCTTTTGTTTTTATTTTTGAATTTGTGGGATTTTGGTGATGATGGTGGTGGCTTTTCAGATTCTTTCTTTGTTTTGTTTTGGTACTTAGTTAATGTTGCTGATATTTTACTTTTACTGATGGACGCTTTATCTTTTATCTATCTGGATCTAATTACTTTCATGTGATGTAAACGGTAATTGTAAGCTTATTAAAGTCAATCGAAGGGTCTAAAACTTTGATCAGATTGTCTCTCTAAATTAAGTGCTTCTTGAATTAAAGAGTTAGTGTGAAGAGAATTGAATTGATGAGTTTGTTTGTAGAATTCAGTATTTGAGAGGGAGAGGAGAATGTCAGTTGGAACCCAGAAAAGTTTGAGGAAAGCACTCGGTGCCCTCAAGGATACCACCACTGTTTCATTGGCCAAAGTCAATAGCGATTACAAGGTATTTTACTAGTTTTAAAAAATCATGAAGTTGTTGTTGAGGTTATTTAAAGTTGGGTTTTTGTTTTAAAGTATTGATCTTGTTGGTTGGATGATTTTTGGTTTATCAGGAATTGGACATTTCTATAGTTAAGGCCACAAATCACTATGAGCGGCCTGCAAAGGAAAAACACATTAGAGGTACATGCAATGCTCTCCTTACACTTACAAGATAGGAAGTTGGGAACAACGTATTGACTGTGGCAGTAATAAATGCGATTTTCTAGAGAAGGAAAAACTTTCTGGATGTGAAGCTCATGTGCATTCTATTTGATTCTCTTTGCAGCCATTTTTGCTGCCGTTTCAGCTACTAGACCTCGGGCTGATGTTGCATATTGCATCCATGCTCTTGCGCGGCGTTTATCAAGGACACATAACTGGGCGGTATGTGCGCCAGCATCATATGAAATCTTATGTGATTAGATAGCTATGAATAGAGAGGCCTGAAGTAAATTAAGTTCTATTCTGCCAATCTAATTAAGTATCCAAATCTTCATGCCTTGGTTGGAAAAAAGAGTTTTTGTGCTTAATCTACACTAACTTCCTTTTTATTTCAAGGTATACACACTACTACGCAATATTCCGTTAGTATTTTAATTGCCTACAAAATTTCTAATGGAAACTTGTTGTTTGCAAGTAGCTAGTCAGGGATTGTTGTGGTGTTGGTATTTTTGTTTGCAACTTCCATTGCTGATAGATTATTCATGTCAAAAATCAAATTTACCTCCATTTTCTGTCAGAAATTAATTTCCAACAGAATTTCTAGTCATTGATTCAGTAAAAAATGCCTAAACTTTTTGTAACTTTCTGACAAGATGGGTGTGAAATTGTCAATAGTAATGTCGACAAAATGGAGCTGTTCGTTGGCATTTCTTTCTATCAGTGTTCTCACAATTTGTTTTGTTAGCTGTAATGATCCTCCATTCAACCTAAACATACAACAACAACAACAAACATTCTCAAGTCAATAGTTGTTCACATTAAACTCATAACCATAACAAAAAAAACACTTAATGAAATTATTGAAACAATGAACTCATCTAAAAAATATATAAAACATTATCTAAAAAATGTAAATGTAATGCATTATAATACAACAACAAATATCTTACACAATTTAAATTTTTTTACACAATGAAACATCATATCTAAATCAATTCAACATTGTTTAAGTAGAATCCTATGCTAATCAAGAGCTTGAGTAAAAACTCAGATGGGTCCAAGAAGAAGATGTTTTATACATGTGTAGAAAACTTAAAATTGATGAACGTCAAAAATTGATTAAGCATTTTAATAGTGCAAATAGTGAGACAAAAGTGTTGCTCGAGTCAACTAGGGCTTGTATTGAAGGGTTCAATTTTGTCAAAAAGGTACTTTCGCTTGATATTGTGGAACCCATTAGTGGAAAGGCAAGCCTACAATGGTGCCTATAGGCCAGGGCAAGAGAAAGTTGTCTACTTTTTCCATCTCATTACATTAGGGACAATGGAAGAGGAAAAGTATTTTCGCTAAGTTAAGAAAAAAACGATTAGCAAAGTTGGTGTTTGATTGCACAAAAACAAATTCACGATTAGCAAAGTGATCATGTCAGTTGTATCCATAGTTCAATTTCCATTATTCATGAATCCTGTGGTTCATTTTATGGAAAGAAGTTGCTGTAATACATGAATAAATTGCTCACTTTCGAAAGTTGTTTCTTTGAGTGATATGATGTTCACATTATGTCATATGCATAGGTGTGTTTCTGATCTATCCATATGTTTTCCTACAATTTGTTTGACTTGCTGCTAATTTTAGGTGGCATTGAAAACTTTAATCGTTATTCATCGTACTTTAAGAGAAGTGGACCCCACGTTTTATGAGGAAATCATTAATTATGGAAGAACCCGAAGTCACATGCTTAACATGGCTCATTTCAAAGATGATTCCGGTCCACATGGTATCTTTTTTTCTTCTTGGTGAAGTGATTATTCTTGTTAAATCATTGTTTATGATGGTTATTGCTATGTGCTGGACAGCATGGGAGTATTCTGCCTGGGTTCGCGCCTATGCCTTGTTTTTGGAGGAGAGGCTGGAGTGCTTTCGCGTGTTGAAGTATGATGTTGAGATGGATCGACCTGTGAGAGCTTATCTTTTTAATGTGACATATTTTGGCTCTCAATTTATTCTGGATTTATATGTTGAAATCCCTGTTTAATTTTATAATTTCAACCATTTTTCTATAAATACTATCATGTGGACTTTACCACACCTAAGACATTTGTAAATTTGATTTTTAACTTTTAATTTTATTTAGGTAAAAAGAATTTTGGTTTCAGTTAGAAGGAACTGTTGCTACTTCATTTCAGCCCCTTTTATTCTCAAATACCATGAACGTTATGCTAGATGTGCTATCGAAAACTGTCTGGAGTTTCATTTATAAATCTCTTATGCAGAGGACCAAAGATCTGGACACTGCTGAAATACTAGAACAGATGCCAGCTTTGCAACAACTACTTTTCCGTGTTCTTGGCTGTCAGGTATGTGATATTCTCAATTTAAAGTGAAAATATAATGGTTTCTTGATTTAGTATAGAGTTATTCATGAATGCCTTTTATTTTGTATTTAAATGGGCAAACAAATTTTGTACCATTTGTGCAGCCACAAGGTGCAGCAGTCAATAACGTTGTCATTCAATTGGCACTTCAATTGGTGAGTGGACCTTGTAAATCATGCTTATTCCATGTAGCTGGCTTGACATGCAGAGGTTTTTTTTACTTCTTACAGCTTACACGTTTTGTCATCTATAATAATAGGTTTCTTCCTTCTTACAGCTTACACGTTTTGTCATCTATAATAATAGGTTTCTTCCTTCTTACAGCTTACACGTTTTGTCATCTATAATAATAGGTTTCTTCGGAGAGCATTAGAGTTTATCAAGCTATAACTGATGGTACTGCCAATTTGGTTGACAAGGTAAGCAACCATCATCGATTGTGAAATAAATGTTTATTTTTCACTTCTGAAGCTAGGCTATTTAGCAAATCATGTACTTACAATACTTTTTATGGATTATAGTTCTTTGAGATGAAGCGCCTTGATGCTTTGAAAGCTCTGGAAATATATAATAGGGCTTGCCAGCAGGTAATATCTTCTTGAATTCTGTGCAAATGATAGTTTAACCATCTCTTAGTGTGGCTGTTATATATGTATTTCCATGGTCATGCTTTTTAATTTTCTGCTCATTTCAGGCAGAGAGACTTTCAGAATTTTACGAGATATGTAAAAGCATGGATATTGGACGTGGAGAACGGTTCATAAAGATTGAGCAGGTTTGCATTCACATTTGTGGTGTTTCCCAGAACAGTTTTTTTTTTGGGTCCTTCTCTTTTATTCTAGTTGACTAAATTTTTGTTGATAATGAAGCCCCCTTCATCATTCCTACAAACCATGGAAGAGTATGTGCGAGATGCTCCAAGGGTGTCAACAGCTCTAAAGGATCAGGTACAGAAATTCTGTGTGTAATGTATTTGTGTTGGAGGAAGAACAGAACATCAAAGGGGCATCAGATATCATTTATGTTGAAAATTAGCTAAAAAAAACTTTTATCAAATTGGTTAATTGACAATGGAGTGGATTTCTCAAAAGGATAACCTCTGCCCTGCACATCACGGGCACAAAGTTGTCATGGATGCGATGTTACTGAACGTACCTACATGCCAACGCATGCTACTCACCACTATCAAATCTATTTTCACGTGAATTAGGCTTAAATAAAAGTGCATATGTTTCTAATGCTAGCGTGTAAGATTTTCCATGTCCCCATTCTCTTTGAGTACTTATAAAGGCCCTATTTTTCCATCCTAACAAGTAATAACTAATATTTGTCTCGCTATCACCCTTTTTTTTATGTTCTTGCAATAATGATTATTGACAATGTAATCTTCAACTTTGCAGTTTGTGGATAATAAAATTGCTGCCCCCAAGGAAAACTTAGCCATAGAGTACAAAAAGGAACCCGTGGTAGAGGAGGAACACCCGCCATCATCACCCCCACCTGAACCAGTAAAAGAGGAAGAGCCTATTGCTCAACCACATGATTTGTTGGTAATTTCTCAACCTCTTTTTCTTTTAATTTGGATGTGATATTTCTTTTCCAGAAAAGATTTGAATGTTTTTTGATTCTCATATGAGCTGATCTTTCCCTCCCTTTGGTGTAGGGTTTGGATGATCCTGTTCCAGTTGCTTCAGAGCTAGATGAGAAGAATGCCCTGGCTCTTGCTATTGTTCCAGTCGGTGAGTTCCTTATAATGGTCCAACCTGACTCGCCTTTGGATTATGGCTCAAAAGTTTGAGAACTCAATTTAAAATAGATTGTAGCGTACATTACAACATGTGTAGCTGCTGTGCTGATGCATGTATTGAAAATTAACCTCATGGAAGACAAACCCTCTGACATTAAAACTTAAAATAGAATGAAGATCATGACTGTATAATTTGATCGGATTAAGCTCCACTGCTATAGTTTGTTTGCAATAGTGAATCAGGTTTTATGTTTGCTGTCTTCTGTTGTCGCAGCTGAGCAACAAAGTACGGCTATCCCAAGTCATGCAAATGGAACTACAGGCTGGGAACTGGCGCTTGTCTCAGCTCCTAGCTCAAATGAAAGTGCCGCTGCTGCTAGCAAACTGGTATTTTTCTTCGGTTGGTTTCCTGTATGCAATTAATGTCTGAGTAGAACAATTTCAATATGTCTACTTCCATAGACTTGGATTGTTCATATGAACAACGTATGCAGTAGCATTCTAGTTATGCTGATTTTTATCACCTGTGTTGGCACCAAAGGCTGGAGGGCTCGATCAACTTACATTAGACAGCCTCTATGATGATGCAATTAGAAGGAGCAACCAGCCTGTGAGCTACAATCCTTGGGAGGCAGCCCCAATGATTAATCCCATGATGCAAGCCGCTGTACATGATCCTTTCTTTGCCTCCAACATGGTGGCTGCACCACATTCAGTGCAAATGGCACAAATGGCAAGCCAGCAGCAAGCTCTTATGTTACAGCAGCAGCAGATGATGGTGATGATGGGCCAGCAACAACAGCAACCTTCAAATCCTTTTGACAACCCTTATGGAAGCAGTGTCCACCCCTACGGCTCAGGTAGGCCGACTGCTCAAGCATCCAATCCATATTCGGGCCTCATTTAGAAGCTTTACACGAAGCACATTCTTTTTGAGCAAACACTTGAGAAAAATCATGGGAGAGCGGCAGGTTTTGGTTTTTGAGATTGGCAAATGCTTGAAGACTTGATAGTTGTTCACCATGTGTTGTGTATGCGCAGTAGGCAGTCAGAATGAGATTCTTCTTTAGTATCTAGTGAGACAAAGGACTTTGGATTAGCGATTATTTACATTAAAGGTTAGTAATAATGCTTTTCAGACAACTATAGCTTTTCAACCTGCTTTATTGTTGATGATGTTCAAGCAGGTATTCCATATCTTGTAGATGATAGGAATGATATGTAATCTCTGTGATTATTACGTAAAAAAGAACACCAAGCTTGATTTGCCACTCAAAGTCTCAGCCTCAAATGGCATTGGTTCTTATAACAATACTTATTATTCTCTATCAACACTTACTTGCCACACAATTAAAGCTTCTCAACAATTTAAAACTTGTCAATTTTGTTATGTTGTGGCTCAAAGTCTCATTCTTTAATATACAATTTATATTATTTTCTGATACACTCTCTTAGGTGAAAGTTTTTTAATTCATTTTACACAAACACTGAGAAAAATCATGAGAGATCGATCGATTTTGATTTTTTAAAATTGGAAATGCTTGAAGACTCGATAATGTTTTTCATATGTTGTGCATATACAATAGCTATTTAGAATAAGATTTTTTTTTATTAACTAGTGATATTATTCTGTTAACTAGTGAGAGGGAGAGTGGATTAATAAATATTTGCATTGCCTTTTCAACTTGCTTTGTTGTGGATGATGTTTAGGTATGTATTTCATATATTGTTATTTTTTCCCCTTGTCAAGCTTATTGTATAGGATAGGAATGATATATAATCAATGTGATTATTACCATATTTATGTATAAAAGAGCACCAAGTATGATTTGTAACTCAGTTTTAATCTTAAATTTTATTAATTTTTGTAACAATATTTATTTTTCTCTGTCTACACTTATTTGCCCCACAGTTAGAGAGCTTCTCAACAATTTGAACTTGTCAATGCCAACTTTTAGAGTCAATTTTCTTGTGTGGTGACTCAAAGTCTCAACCTCAAATATCATCGGTTATTGTTGTTAAAGTCTTGTGCCTATGATTTATATTATTTTTCAATATATTTTTTAAGTGAAAGTTTTTTGGATTTAAAACTTGCATAATCACACTATCTTGTACTATTAATTAAAAGAGAGAGTGAGGATGATGAGATTTGAACTCGTAATCACTTAGTCAATAATACTCTAATACCATGTCAAAATTATTTCACATAAAAATTTAAACTTGTAAGGTGAAATTTTAAGATATGATTTATATTATTCTCCAACACTTGCATCAATACTTACAATTCTCTATCTACTCTTATTTGCTCCATAGTTAAAGTTTCTCAACAATTTTGAACTTGTCAGACAATAGAATTTTGGAGTTATTTTTTTAGTGTTGACAAATCTAAAGTTTTTTTTTACTCTATGTGTATTACATCAATGGAAGAATTTGCCATATTTATTAGGTGAACAACCCCTTCTAATAAGGAAAAAGAGATTAAAAAATCCTTGCAATTAAAAAAAACTAAGCTTGCTTAAAATTTACTGTATAACAAGACTCCATGTATTATGGATTGCTACTGTGCACTAAATTTTTTCCATCTATAATTGCAGAGGTAAGACTGAGTTTTTAGGGCCAAATGATATTTTAACATGGTTCAAATTGCATTACCATTTTGTTTGGGGTAAGTCAATTTCTTCATATATTTTGTTGCATAATAAAATTATTAACCGAACACTTTAAAAAAAATGGAGCAATGAATTTTTTGGTTTTTTTTAGTTTTTATTGAATAGTGAAGTTACTTTGCTACCCTTGAGCTTTTGTTTTTTTTTAAACTTGGTTTTAGGGGTGGTTTTGTCATTTTACCTTTTCTTTTCTATAATTGTCAATAAAAGATAATGAAAGTTGAGTCTTTTATATATATATATAAATAATGCATTTAAAAAGCATATATATATAATGCATTTAAAAAGCAATTACATATGTCAACAAGTGGGAGGTGCATGTGAGCTCCTTAATCAGCCAAACACCATGTTTTGCAAAGGCATTTAAAGCGACACACTAAGATCTTTCTAGTGGTGATATGTGTGACGGTGAAAAATGGATGATGTGACTCTGATGGACTTTTTTCTCCTTGTTTTTCTCTCCTGGTTTTTTGGCCGGCAAAGTACACCACCTCATTTTCATTCTCTATTCTTTTGATTTTTGATTTATTTCTTATAGGTTAGTTTTTTTATTTTCAAATTCATCCCTCATTATTTAATTTAATTTTATTTAGTTTTTATTTTAAATTTGATCTTCATTTTTTTAATTGTTGTTTATTTTATCTTTTTTTCTAATTAAATCTTGTTTTATATTTCATTTGATAATATTAGATTGCAATTTAATCTTCTGGATGTCGCCCCACCTCGAATAGGTTGGTGTTAACCTTACCCGATAAGTAATAAACAAGATATGAATATTATAAAAATATAAAACAGCATATTTATTACTAGTCAAAATCTTAATAAATTAAAAAAAAACCATTACAACCACATGTATAAAAAAACTAAAAACCTCTAAAAAAAACTATATATTAAATATTGCCTTTTGATTTGACATGAAGGGAAGCAGAGGAGGAGCCGAAGACTGATATTAAATATTGGAGAATAAAGTAATCGGATAATAATCCGCACTCATCGGCCCCTCAAAAGTAGGAAGGAGGGAACACTCTCTCTATCACTATTTAACACCTGTAAGCTTTCAATAAAATCATTACCCGATCAAGATCCGATTCTCAAAGCCAAACACAAAACAACTCCTCTCCAACAACCACCACCACCACCACCACAACAGCAGCAGCAGCAAGGCGAAGACAGCTTCTTCGTCTTCAATTCCTCCAAAAATAACCCCTTAAAAATATCTCCAACTGTTCTCGACTCAATGCCTTGTAGTCTCTAACTACCTTGACAAAAATAAAAATGTCTTGGCTTTTCAAACCACTCCAATCCAACGACCCAGATACACCCCCACACTCTCCTCCTTCAGTTGAAGACGACTTGTCGGTCTTCGGTTTTTCTATCGGTCGTCGGTTACGTAGCGTTGCTAACTTCCTCGCCCCTCCGCCCCTGTCCCGTCCTGAAGCAGCCAAATCACAACCGTCCGATTCTTCTCGATCATCTCAAGCTCTCATCGGGATGCGCAAAGATCTCGCCGAAATCGGTGACAGCTTAAAGTCTGGTCTCGCTAAATTCACTTTTAATTTTTTGCGATTTAATGATGATGATCATAACAATTGTAATCAAGAAGGTGGTTATGAGGATGACGTGGCGGGAATTAATGAGGAGGTCATTGGTTTTGTTAAGGAGATTTCTTTGAGACCTGAGTGCTGGGTTGATTTTCCTTTACCACTCCAAAACGGTAAAAAAACCCACAATTTACTCTCTTTTTTTAAAATAAAACTGTCCGCAGTGAATAATTATTCTTTTTATTACTTATTTGTGACAAATGTGATATATATCTTAATATGAAGTTAAAAGCAAAAAAATTGTATCTGAAGCGCAAGATTTTGATATATTTTTGAATTGATGTATTTATAGTTTTTGTAAGAATTGTGTAAAGCAATTAATTTCACGCGAAGAATTTTTCAATTTTGGGTGAAAAGGAGATTTAATATTATTGTTTTTGCAGATTTTACAATGACTGGTGCTCAAAGAGAACATGCCTCAAATATTGAACGTTTTGTTCCTAGTTTGGCACGACTTAGAAATAATCTTAGGAGTGAAACGGGGGATGGCCGATTCTGGATGGTTTATTTTATATTGTTGATTCCAAGATTGAATGAACGCGATTTCGAGATTCTATCGACTCCCCAGGTAAGATTTCTGTGTTGATATGTTCTATTCCTTTTATGCATAATTTTCCTGTGGAAGTAAGGGCCTGAGACAATTAAGAAAAGAGTAGTCTTCAGGTAATCGTGCTCACTTGTTACTTCAAAACTCACCCCAGGAGAAACAAAAGTACAGGGTTTCCAAATTTCAGTGAAATATGCACACTTCTTTTTTCCTTATTTTGACATCGTAGGACTTGAAACAGACCATCTCTACAATTTGTGATGGAATTGGTGTTTGTAATTTGACATTAGAGCAAAGTGTTTCATCTGAAATTGGTTTCGAAGCTCTGAGGTTTCTCAGACATCTGAGATATTGGAAGAATGATCTTGTTAATTGTAAGGGAGCTATTGTGCTGTGCTAGTTGTATCTATCAAGTGACATGGACTGTTGATTCGGATTTTATTGATTTTATAAGGAAATTTAGGAGAGTGGATCTTCAAGTATCTCTTAATGTAGGAGACTTAATATTCATTCCTAGCCTTTTTGTCACTTGAGTAACTAAAACTTCAATATCCCAATAATGATCATAGTTTAGAGCAGGAGGCAACAGTCCTTTGTGTGCAGTGATATTGGTGTTTCATTCTTGTGGCCGTGTAATCTCATTAAACTGTTGACTTATTGGCAGATAGTTGAAACAAGAAATGTGCTTCTGGAGAAGTTGGAAAACAAGAAGAATGTGAAGTTGGAAAACTCCAACAATTCTATCAGTGAGACACAAGGAGAGAATACAACATCTAGAGAAGAGGTCGCTTGGATTGTAAATGCTATTGAAAGCTTACGAATGAATGGTGAAGAGAATTCTAAGCAGTTTTTAAAAGACCAAATTGATATTAGCACTTCAATGGACAACCGGAAAAGGCTTGAGGGTGAAGAAGTGTCATTCAGCGATCTGGAAGATGATGATAGTGATTTTTCAACAAGATTATCAGCTTCTAGGAAATCCCAGAGCATTAGGGCTCCTTCACCCAGTGGATCCAGCGATTGGGTCCAACTTAATGAAAGCTCTGACATTCCGGGTGGTCTGCATAAGGCAAGGCAGTCATTTTCTCGTGATAAAGATTCAGATGCCGAGTCTACTGATTGGCATAAAGTTGATGAGTTTGATTAGACTACTGGTGAATGTTTGATAGGTGATTTTATTGTAAAGTTTCCACAATTTTCCCTATAGTTGCTGCACTTGCAGAAAATCCCACCTGTTACGTTCGTTTCAACATTTTTTCTTCCTCCCTCTGGTTTCTGTACTTGTGGAATCCATCCAGTCACGTGTCATTGTTCTTCGCTGATAATTAAGTCAGTTTAATTACGTGTTATTCTAGTAGATTATGGTATTCTATATGGTTCAGTCAAGGAAGTATTGGAATTCTCCAGGTCATAACTTGAGGGTGGATTTTGCCAAGCAATTTTATTTAACATTTGATTGCTTTATTTGATGGAAACCATTTAATGATTCTGTGCATAATCCGTCATGAGAGAAAGAAGTGCACGCATCAACCCTAGACTTGCTTGTGATTGTGATTGATATTGTCTCAATTGTAATCAACCGTATTCTTTGTAGCCTGACTGTCAAATATGAATGCATGCAGGACGAGAAATTTCTGGTGGGGGAGGATCTCTTGTTCAGAATTCCTAGTTTTTATTCTGTCTATATAGCAATTGGGCTCAAGGATATTAATATCATTTCGTTTCGGCTAAAATATTTTGTACCAATAAAAAAAAAAAGACAAAACAGTGTTGTTTTTATCTCTGTTTAAATTCTGATTCGTACTGTAAATTTCAGCAAATACCGACTGAAACACCTCACCTCAGAATCATGCTAGTTGTTCCGTTTTGACTGGAGAGAAAAAATTCATTCTCCGCGCGTTATTCTCTGCCGCTTGCATGGCCAAAATTCACAAGTAAATTAATGTAGAAAAAATAAATAAATATATATATATATATATATATATATTGAAAATACAAAAATAAAAAGAATAAAAATTAAAAATATATATTATAAAAAAAATAAAATTGTTATCAACTTTGATTTTATAAAAAATAAGATTATATTTAATTTTTTTGCTTTTTAAGTTTTTTTTGTGTATGTAATTAATTAATTATATATGAATAGTATAACCCCGAAACAGCATATCGAAATACTCTGAAATCAAAACGTTTCGTACCGGTAAAAAAAACCGAAATTGACAACCTAGGGCCTACAAGCGGAGCCGATCTTATAAGACTACCATGGAAAAACTAGATAAACCAGGAAGCTGTCGTATAGCAGTGTTAGGCCTATTGAGCATGTGAGCGCGCGCCATGAGGGATGACAAAAGTGGAATGCGCATCAGCAATAGGATATTGTGCTGAATGTTGCACACTTTCTGAGCTGAAGAGGATTTGCACTCGAGACAAGATCGCCACTCCGATTTCTCAGTTGACGATGAAGGGCATGGATGTTTTTTATCCCATCTTCATGGACGCGCAACAACTTCTCCAATGACTCCATTGTGAGAGATTCCAAGCCTACACCATATAGAGGAGCATGCTGTTCCATCTCCTCCCGATGTGCATTTTCAAAGAAATTGGATATGTTCCTGCAGGGGAGATTGCTCAGTTGATAGCATAACTTACATCCAAGAAATCGGAAAGCGTATTTTGTGAGTCTAGGTGAGCGAGTAAAATTTCAGTTGTTCCAGACTCTTACAAGGGATGCATGCCTTACTCGAACTCGAGACCTGCTATATAGATCGCAAGTCTTTTGTCATTACACACTCCTTGTGGACTCAGAATCCACATAAGACGAAGTTCCATATGTAAAGAAAACCCAATTCTATATCCACATCTATTGATTCACCAATCACAACCCTCGAGAGCATTCTTGGTAGCATATGCAGCAAATTAGACAAAATCTAATTATACCAGATATTATTAATCAGAAGGGCAAGACTTGAGCAAAGTCCTGGTAGGAAAAACAAGAACTTATGAAGACGAATAAATTTTCCACAAAACATTTCTAAGGATGTCTCTTCTGAAATATACACATCTCAAGGACAATATATGTTGGAAATAAGGAACCTGAAGCACGAACAGTTACTGTTCAAATCAGTAACTGCTTCTGTGTTGATTGCCCAGAAAAACAGACACTGTAGAGATCAAGAAATTCCAGTCTCTGTTTTTCTAAAACCGTTAGACAATAGGCAACTGAGACACAAACAATTTTACTTGGAAAAATAGGAGCAGAATAACTTGAGGTTACTGCCATCCCTTAGCTTTATTTATAGAAGAAAAATCAAACCTTACATGAATAAAGAAATCTTTCCTATTACAACTTTTCAGCTAAATAGGAAAAACTAAAGACTCCTAGTTTAATAAGGAAATAACTATCGTACGTGATCAATTACTTTGATCTTTATTGAAAACATAATTTAAAAACAAAAAACATTAATGATCTTGTAATCTTCATTCCAGTTGCAGTCTTGGAATCAAAGTCTTCAATCTTCAACAATATAAACAGAACAAAGGGTGATTCTTCAAAACCTTCTCAGAAAGATTGGTCAAGTCCTAGGAGATTGAATTCTACCATAAAAACTAACTTGCTAATTGCTATGACATGATTATCTGTCTTCTACTTCGGACTGCTAGAAAAGGAAACAGAACAAAGGTGATGACTTTTTTTGCTTGGAGAGAGGGGATATTGTATTTGCTATTTTATTTTTCTAATATGTAGAGAAGATGATATTGTTCAGAAAAAAAGAGGATGCTATATAACAACACTTTATATGTTGCCAATCTGCAGCTTCTGCTTCCAATGAAAGGCACTGCTACATGTTTAGTGTGTTTGTTATTCCCCTTTGCTCTCTCCAAACCCCTATATTTATAGCTGAAAATGAAGGGCAGACTTCCCCATTTTCAGGAATCTACCAGAACTTCTGCCATTGACATGCTGATTTTCTTCCACCCCTTAAATTGATTAGGTTCTGAATGGTAGGCTGGCAGTTTTATCTTTTCATGAATATTAGTCTTCAAGATTCCAACATCTCAGTTTTTGTTTAGCATTTCAGAACCATTAAATTGCTTAAACGTTGTAGGATCTAGAAGTCACTTTTCTGCGTTTATAAAATACTTTTGCCAAAGTTATCATATAGCTGCACAAGCTGTTTTGGCCCCAATTTAACAAGTATCATTCCACAGCTCTGCTCCTTTTCTTTTCCTGTAGACTAAGCTGATACTGTATATATCATATCATGCCTTTGTCACTGATCAGTTTTGGTCAAAGCTAGGGTTGATCAAGGAGATCTGGGCCACATATAAAATGAAAGGTGTCACAGTAATATTCAAGAGTTCATAATGTGAACTGCAGGCTTTACCTCTTTTGCTGTCAAATTGTGGCCCAGCATGGAGCTGGTGAGTCATGCCCTCTAACAGAAAGAATTTCCAAAAATGATTGCAGTGTCTTGGTAAAAATAAGGAAAAGTTGCTCAAATTGTAATGTTTATCTGTTTGGATTGGATATTTGTTCATGATTTTTTTCTATCTTGCTTAGATTCTTTTCTTGGCATCAAACAGCATATGGATGTACTTTATCTTCCACTTGATCCTCAGCAATCAAACCATAGCCACCAGATCATAACCCAGAAATCTGACAGGCACAGAGAACTGCACTGTGAGTGTGAGCCATTCGTTTCCGAGTGAAAATGTGAGCCATCTGGTTTTGCAGCCATCATTACTTGTTGGATGGAGACATCGCCAATGACAAAATCTAATAAATAGGTTCTGCGTCTGGTTTATGTGCTGGAAGATATACATATATGGTGTGGTTAAAAGGATGGTGAGTGGTGCTTGTTTTAGGAAAAAAATAAATTATTATTTTTTGTTTTAATGTATGATTTTGATGCATTGATATAAAAAATAATTTTAGGTCAGTTTATTCACAAGAAAATATTTTGTTTTGGTATTTTTTTAAATTCGAATTCTGAAAAGTAATTTGCAGGGTACAAATTTACTTAAAAACTGGAGCTTTGATTCAAAATTTTTTTTATTAACGTGGATATTCAGGCTAGTTTGTGCGTATCTTAATTGATTTTACAGGGCATGAAGTTTACGACAATATATGTGTTAGCTATAAATGTTAAATTATTTTTCTTATCAGAAAAAAAATAGAGATTTGATTTCATATATGTACAGTAATCTGAGAGGTGGGGATAGTGAAGAAAAGTTGTGTAATTTAAAGTTTATTACGCATACTTTATATATATATATATATATATATATATTTTTTTTTTTTTATTACAGTTACAGTTCAAAAGGTATTTTCACACATGAACTTGTACTGAATTATTCAAATTACAGATATTAACAAAAACTAAAGGACACGCTACACATGGATTAAGCATTGAAGTACAGGATCTGGTGTACGGTGGATTAGAATAACGCATTAACTATTTTAATTTTATTATTGGGTGGATTAGAGACACTTTAGTATTTGAATAAATATAAAATATAATTAGAAAAAAAAGTTATGGATGCATATATTATAGATGTAGAGTTCAGATTATGTTTAGCATAGTGTTCATCAATGCTTATTCCACCAGCTTCTTGGATGATCTCTCCCTCGTTCCATACCTATATCCTGCCCCATTTAAACACTTTGTCTTCCACTGTAATCTTAATCTCTTCCTGCCTATATCTTGATTTTTTTTTATCAATGTAGGTGTTCGAATTAACTTGCATACCTCGACTAATTCCATAAATCCTGAAGTCAACGATCATATAAGTCTCCAGTGACCATCATTTCAGTGGTCGATGTTGTGGTCTAGAACATACTCGATCTCGAGTCCGACCTCAAAAGGGCTCATAGACACTCCAATGGCGAGACACACACACACACTCTTTCTTAGTTTTAGCCATGCTACGGCGAAAGAGAGAAATCACTCTGAAAATCAAAGCCAAGACATCGCTGTGCTTTCTGCTAGGACGTGTCCCTTGGGATTACTGCAACATCACTGGATAGACTAGTTGATCACAGTGAAATAGCATAGCATATGGCCTGATTGAATCACTGGTAACATCACCAAGTGGGGTTAATCCGCTCTTTTTCCTCTCTAAATGTTAATTGAGATTGAATCTGGCTAGCTCTTCACAGAAAGAAAAGTACAATGATATGGCGATGAAATTGCAGGGGGGAGGAAAGAGAGGGGAGACCAATCACATCAGTGCGAGAAAAGTAGGATCACGGATCCACAAGACTACAAAAGAATCCAGCTTCTCATCAGAGATAACCCTAACAGATGGAGGCCATTGTTCATGACGCATCCCTCTCTCTCTCTCTCTCTCTCTCTCTCTCTCTCTCCTGCATGTGTATGTTAATCTTCTTTATCATGTTCTTCACTGATCATCTTACCGAATGGCACATGCTTGCCTCGCTGTATTCTTTCCTCATGCATCCATCGACCGATTCATTCTGGGGTACACACTTCTTGAATGATTGATTCTGTGTATTTGCCGTGAAGATATAAATAATTGGAGAAAGAAACTGGTTTCGTTTACCCGTTAGAGGCCGTTTTTTTAAAATATTTTCTGTTTAAAAATAATTTTTGATACTATTGTTTCAAAATAAAAATAAAAAGACACTAATTTAATGTAAAAATAAAAATAATTAATTTTCTATTTCTTTTCTTAAATACGCTCTCAAAAACCCGTAAGTTATTATTCGTCGTTTTCATGCAATCAGCGCTCAATGATAATATGACAAAAGCAAGCTGTGGGCTTTCCATAATTGGAGAAAGATATTCCTCGTGACTGTACGTATGAGTAATTTTGTGAATAATTGATTTAATGGGTTCTTGATAGAGTTTAAAAAAAATTGATGTTTTTAGATTATTTTTATTTGTTGATATCAAAAATAATTTATAAAAATAAATAAAAATTATTTTGATATATTTCTAAACAAAATATATTTAAAAAAAAACTGCAATTACACTCTAAAACATGCCCTTAGTATTTGGGATGGTAAAGCGAATAAGTTTTGATATACTATCAATGGCATGTAGATAAACCATATCATTGCCTTTGAATCACAACCACTATAATTATATCAAAGAATCATTTCATGTAAAAATATAAATTGTTAGGTGACATCTCAGGATATAATTTATATTATTCTATAACATATTCTTTCAAGTTAAAGTTTTTTGAACTTGAAACTTGAGCACAAGTTCACACTAATTTATGTTTGATTTTTATAAATAGAATAAAAGTGATGAGAGTCGAACTCGTGATCGATGGGTTAACAAGACGATACCATGTCTAGGAACCATCTCACCTAAAAACTTAAGTTCTTAAATAAGACCTCAAAATATAATTTATAATATTCTTTAAAATATTATAAATATATTATTCTTAGATATGTGGTGAGCTTGAATGGACAAATTCTTTTTTTTTTCCTCAACGAGCATTTGGTCACTCAACGTGTTACAAAAAGAAAAATCTAAAAGCGTGAAAGGAAAGTCTTATAGCTTTTGTAATGATTCATCGCGATGTGGGGTTTGATTATTGTGCAAGCACATGCATGTAATTATTTTATGGTTTCCACATCCATTCTTTAATTTTATTTTTTTTAATCACTTAACTTAACCATGGTAGTTATTTATTTTATTTTTAATAAAAGCAAATTACAATGATAGGTCTCTGTTCCAATAATGGACCTAAATTTGAGAAGAAATCAGGGGCATCCACCTCTATCAAAGCTTTTGGAGGATTGATGCTGTATAGAATGATGGAGACACGACAGAATAATAATAATAATAATTAAGTCTGCTTAGCTCCTTGATTTTTTAGCTTTTACGTTTTTTTTTTCAATTTTAAAACAAAGAAATTTAAAGTGTTAAACAAATATTTTTATAATCTGAAGCTGCTTAGCTTTAAAAAATGATTTTTTATTATTATTATTATAAAAGCAATTTTAGGGATATATTGATTTTCCCTTTAGAAAAATAAGAAAAGCGATTTTTTTAAGATAAAGATTACTTATTTATTCAAAACAACAAGAATAACGTTGAATAACCTTAAATGCATAGTTTTTGTACTAGTGATTAAAAAAATGTTAAATAATGTTTTGATTCTAGTTTTTTTAACTTTTATTACTCGTAAATAATGACTTTTTTGTGTTTTCAAGTAATTTATTTCAATGCATTAATGTAAATCTTGTAATTATATCCATAATAACTATTTTAGTTCAAACAATACTATAATAATACTATAAAAAAAGAAAAACTAAATTTCATAGCTTTGCTAGTGCTATATGTCTTTTATAAATCTAAATTCAATTACATTACATATTATTCATGCAAATAAATATTATTAAGACAATCATAGTTAAAAAAAAACTCTTACAATGAACATTTCCACTCTTGTATCATCAAATTCAACTTTTCTAATTGCTTGTTTGTGGGCATCATACCATGAATCATGGAACTTGTAACGCAACTTTGTTAAACAAAAAACAATGATGAAATAAAATGAAACAAGTTTATAATAATAAAAAAATTAATTGATTTAAACTTATATACTTGCATTTTAGTTTTTTCACTCTACTGACAAATGCCCAAAATTAAAAAAATGTTATAATTTGATCCTCAAGTTAACTTCTTACATAATAGCAAAAACAATATGTGCCAAGCTTCTTTTTTTCAGTGGTACATGTACATGTATTGTCTGAATGCGCCTTCCATTTCAACCTACCGTGTTTTAAAAAAAAAACAATTATTGGTGTTAACGAATGTTTATCCACGATGTAACCTTTTTGATTATACCATTCTTACCCTAAATGTGTGGTCTTACTATTGATCGAGTCACAAACCTTTTGATTGTAATAAATTTACTTAATATAAATAAAATTAACGCAACATGCACTCTTTGTTAGTATCAAGATTGTCAATACCGTTTCGGTCGCCGTTCCAATTTTTTTATTGGTAAAGAACGTTTCGGTTTCGGATCGTTTTGGCATGCCGTTTCGGGGTTGTACTATTCATATATATATATATATATATGAAAAAAATAAAATATTAATTTAACAAGCATAATTAAAATTCAAGATAAATTAACTTTAAATTATACAGTACAAACACAAAGTCAAACAAATATAATTTCAAAATTAGAAACATCTCTAAAATTCTAAAATATTATGAAAGTAAAATGTTCTAAAATATAAGAACTATAAATCAAACATCTTCTACATCATTAATATAAAAATAAGGATCTTGATCTTGGGTGAAAATTGATTTGGGGTACCGAGGGTGTGTGTGTGTTAAGCAATGCGAAATTAACACACGGCGTCGTTTTGATTTTGAGACTGAAACAGCACACCCGGAATGGTACCGAGGCGTTCCGGCCAGTATTTCCGGAACAGGCCGGAATTAAAACCGAGATGAAAACGACATCGTTTCGTCTCGTTTTTTTAATGGCACAGAATATTCCAGCCGTTTCAGACGGAACGGAACGGTATTAACAACCATGGTTAGTATCGGTAAACAAATCCTTCAAGTTTGCACATGATCGCTTTTCATTTTAATTAGCATTAAAAAGCCCTAATTTAAAATTTAAAATAAACTATCCTATAATTTAGATAGTACAATAATATTCTGCCCAAAAAGGAAATCACATGTGAACTTAATGGATATGTTAACCACCACAAACAGAGGATGCAACTTGAGGTGATTTTGTCTCACTGTAAAAACATTGAGGATAAAATTAATGCAATCAAAAGGTCTAGGATTCAATCAATAACAGTAGCATACTTTTAGGACGAGTTCGAAGTTTGACTTAAATTTCTAATTCCACCTCTACTAGCATCATTAAAAATATTAAGTGCTTGTTTAATAATATAATTTTGGTTGTTTTTTAAAATGTTTTTCATTCAGAAATGTATCAAAATAATATTTTTTATTTTGTTTTTTTAAATTATTTTTAATATCAACACATAAAAATGGTCTAAAAATATCAAAAAATTTAATTAAAAATTAAAAAAATTCATTTTTTTTTTTAAAAAACAGTGTCAAACACCTCCATGTTGCTTTCAAGGAAGCATGTCTTTACTTACTTATTAACCCCATTATCGGCTAGCTTTTATTAGTTAAGTTCCACTTCTCCCAATATGATTTACCAAACAAAATCCAAATCTTACAAATGAAATGATGAAATAAATTTTTAGGAATCCCCCCGTATGATATGATGAAATAAATCCCACAATCATAGAATTGAAAGCCTGTAAGAAATAAACAGAAGAGATCTAATATATATATCATAATGGATTCATGCACTTGCAAGGTACTTGCCAACTAGCAAAATTTGGCAGCTGCCTGTATGAGCCATGAGCCCCATATATGTTCACGTGATTGTGCTTCCATGATTTTTGTTTTCTTCCATCCACCACTATTCCTATATAACATCACCACTCTCCACAGATATCATCACACTCTGATTGCCTCTCTCTCTCTCTCTCTCTCTCTCTCTCTAGCTCGAAGTAAACAAGAGAGTGTAACCATGGATTCTACCAAAGTTTCAGCTTTCTTCTTCCTTTGCATGATATCCATTTCGTCAGCCGCCCCGACTCTTGACTGTGGTTCCTGTGGTAAGCATCCAAAGCACAAGCACCCCAAGACCCCTAAGGGTCCCATCACACTCCCCCCTCTTCCAGTTCCACCAATCGTGAAGCCACCGGTTACGCTCCCTCCGGTGACACTCCCTCCGGTGACGCTCCCTCCTGTGACGCTCCCTCCTGTCACGGTTCCTCCGGTGACTACAAAGCCACCAAAGGGGAAGCCATGCCCTCCACCTCCGTCGTCACCCAAGGATACATGCCCGATTGATACTCTGAAACTTGGTGCGTGTGTGGATCTTCTTGGTGGGCTGGTGCACATTGGCCTGGGCGATCCAGTAGTGAACCAGTGCTGCCCAGTTCTTCAAGGACTTGTTGAGCTCGAGGCAGCAGTCTGCCTGTGCACCACCCTCAGAATCAAGGCTCTTAACCTCAATATCTACGTCCCACTTGCTCTTCAACTCCTTGTTACTTGTGGGAAGACACCACCTCCTGGTTACACTTGCTCTCTCTAGATCCAGGTTGAGCACACGTTCTTCACTTTACCTCGCTAAAATCCCAAAATCTTAATTATCCTACATATTACATATATCTTGAGCTAGTTTTCTGCATAATGCTGCATCTTTCTTTTCTTAATTTTCAAAATGGACTTTTAAGCGCTCACGTGTTGCTGCAAACATGAGTCTCAAATGTGTGTGTTACGATACTAAAGAGTTTGAGATCTGCACACCAAATTTCGAGTTCAAATCAGGGCTTGCATATCTTGTAAGAACCTGGAACAATCAGAATTTTATTCGCTCAACTGGACCCATAAAATATATTTTCTGGATAGTGGAACTTAGACTTCGAAATCTTGCTTTAAAGCCAAAACATTAAAGTTTATTTCTAAAATATTCAACTAGAATTACTATTTTAATTTTTATCATTGCTAAGTGCCAACACTCAATTTAATCTTTATTATCTAATTAAGGTTTGTTTGCACACACTCAAAAATCAACGAGCTAATTAACAAGATGATATTTCTTGCTTCTTTTTATGTATAGGTAGAAAGATGATTGGCTGATGATATATATGTTGTGATGTATGTGCAGGTTGCTTAGCTGATCCATGGATTCGACATGAAAGGATGTCGAGCCTGATCCCTCTTCCTTCCTCTCTTTCCTATTTCTCATGTCTCCTTTTTTATTTAATTTTCTTGACTGGTGTCAATTATGCTTGGCCATATTATTGTACACCATTTATTGTTTTTATTATTATTCATGAAGAGTAAAGCCTCTGCATGTGTGGTTTGTCTTAGACAAGGAAGGAATATGTTTCTCTCTCATTTTCAAGATCTAATTGGATTCTCGATAGCGTTTTGTTTTGTGCATCATTTCTTCTCTGATCATAGTACATCTGGTCTGGGCATGTGCTAACTCAATGTAAATTATCTATTTCATATTCCATCACACTTGGCAAGAATTCCAGTTCATTCCGGTCCCGATACTCTCTCTGACATATATATATATATATATATTGCAAAAGTAGCGTTAATAATATAGTGTAAGCTTTTAGAATAGTGAAGTTTTGGAAGCGAGGGGGAGCTTTTAAAGTGGTGAAAAATATACAAAAATATTTGGTTAAATATAGTATTAAAAATATATTTATATTAATGTATCTAAAATTATAAAATAAATGGTGTAAAAATCACCCTCACAAAGCTAAAAAATAATATGGAGAGGGAAAGTGAAAAATCAACCAAATTATAGGAGAATAGATGTAATTATTCTTTAAAAAACATTGAGATGGTGATCTATTAGATTGACCCGGGTTTCATGAGCTAAATTATTTAACACATACCTTAGGTCATGGACTTTATTGAGTTTAAATTCTTTTTAAAATTATTTCTAATTTAATCATATAGTAAAAAATATACTTGTTTGTAAAATCAAGTATCAACTGAGTTAAAATATATTTGTTTGAGACTTCAATAATTTCATAAAAAACAAGATAAAATATATTATGAAACTCAATTACTAACTAATCAAAGTTATCCAACAAAATTTGTGGCTCATATCATGAACTCAATTGAGTTCAATAATTATTTTTATATGTAATTGTATAATAAGAGAAAACAAATCCATGTAAAGTTAAAAACCAACTAAATATTGATATGTTTGTTTGAGATTTTTAAAAATTTAAAAATATCAAATCAAATAAATCATGTCATCCAATTATAAATTAACAAAATATAAAATTAAAAAAAAAAAAAAAGAGTCTACAGCATATGGGCTCGGGCAGCCTAAATGCCTAGGTTTATTTAATTGTTTTTTTTATATGCGACTGAATGATTTTGTTTATTGGAAAAACAATATCACAAGTAACACATCATCTATTCTGCCAAGATTTTAGTAATTTATAGTCACTGAAAAGTCAGGTCAAGAATGCCGCACACTTAAAAATTTATTGTCAATTATTTTTGAACCAAAAAGGCCAAAAGCACTCTGCAAACCTAAACAAATACTTTTATGTCTTCCAATAATCCAAGAAAGTTCTCTAAAAACATGAAATCCAAAGATTTTTCAAGATCATATTTTCTTTTTTAAAGTGATTTGAAAGTGAAAGAACACCTTAGTGATCTATTCATTCTCTTATCTGCTCTGCTGCGCCAGGGACAAAATCTTTTTTACAAAAAAGAATCTTAGACCGAAAGTGAGTTTTGAAAAAAAAAAGTAAAGCATGAAAAATATGATGTTGAAGACCATGATCAGCATTTTTTTTTTCCTTTTCTTTTTCGGTCAATTTTGAAACGGTCCATGTTTAAAGCATGTACAATATTTTCCACATAAGTTTTACTTTATAGTTAATGGGAGGGGGGGAAGGGTGCTGGTTTTCTAGAATTCCAATGGGCTTTGTCATGCATACGTCAACGATACACACTTTCAGTCTATTCAATCTCCTGTCACGGTAATAACTTTTCTTTTCTTTTTTTAGTGATGAAGACTTGAAATCAACATAGCTTACAATTATATGATTTGTTACTGTTTTCCATCAATTGGGTTTCGAATATATCATTTATTCTCGGTTAGCCCTCTCCATCTAAATGATCTGTTATTGTTTTCCTTCGGAATTGCTTATGTTATGCAATAAATGATTTTCCAGCTACTACAGTGGCTGGAAAATCATTTTGAACCTAAAACCTTTTTTTAAAATATTTCTAATTCAAAACAACTACAAAACATTTTAGAAATTATGATAAATGTATCCATAGTCTAGAAAATCAGTCCAAAAAAACTAAAATCAACTAAAAATCAAAAACCAACTCGAACTTAAATATGTTTTTTTTCCATGAACTTTAAAGGTACAAAAAATATAATATGAAACAAATTTTGTTTGTTTTGGTAGCTCAAATCGGTATCAACAACATGTTTCTCTATTTAACACCGGAATTTGACAGCTTAACTCTCTCTCCTCTTTGAACAAAGAATTAAAAAATAACAAAAATAAATTTAAAAAATACCAAAGGGCTGCAATTGCTATATCTTTTGCAAAACTTATGATCGCCACCCATGTTTGACAGCCTTTTTCATTCTGAACTCTCTTATTTCAATTCCACCATTTCATTAGAAATCAAAATCACTTGGTTTTCACTTGGGTCTAAATCATCAAAACAAAAGGTCCAATGACCAAATTGAAAAATATAAAGAATTTACACAATCTGGCCGCATTTATAAGAGGATAAACAGTACACTCTTAAAGCGTAAAAAACCCACACCCTCTAAAGTTAAACTCGATTAACCACCGCACCGTGTTCTTTTTGTATCCAGTACGGAGCTTTACGGAATCCATCGCACCCACTAATAGCTCAACGTAATTTCACATTTTATCGATCATATTGTAGGAACATGAGGAAATTGACCCCTTGTTCGTGGCATAGAAGAGCAGAGAACCAAATTGGGCAAAATGGCAAATGGTAACAGCCTTCTTCTAAAACATTGAAGAAGCTGATGAACCCTTTATTTCCCACCCTACTATGTAGCAATCGCACCAACAACAGATAGCAATCAAAAACCATTTCGCATTGCTTGAATGACAAAACATCATGGAAATCTGAAAGAAAATGATGAATAATTCTTTTTTCTCTGTTTTTGGTCCTGATGAGCACAACATGAATTATAAAGGCGGGCACCCCACTCTACCCAAAACACTCCGCCGCACCAATTAATAAACCCTAGATATCGAAAGGTAAACAAAAATGAACAGAAAACTTATTCTCTGAATCGGACTATATATATGTTACAGATCCTATAAAAGGATTGCTGATCTACCTGTTAACTAGAACTGCGAAGTGGGCCGGACAAGAATAAAAAGCCGATGTTACAGCCGTCAACACTTACTCAATTGTACACCACTCGGCAGGAATCTCACTCGGCTACATTGTTTTAACTTGCCGATCGCTGCTTGTGGGTTACAGAGCATGAGATCAACATAAACCGCCGTCAGGGTGGCTTTTGGATGATTAGGCACGAGGGATAGTGCTTGTGTCACAAATTGGTGGGCCCGCTCAAGATCACCCTGTGCTGCACACAGGACTGCAAAATTAGTGTATAGGGTTCCACGTGCCTCTTCTGGATTGAGGAACACGATACCTTGTGATTCTTCAGGGGAATAATTCTTCGTAGCAACCGATCCCCCATTCATCTCTTCATTATCAAAAGCTTTTTCCACTCTCCATAGCTCAAAGTCTTCCTGGCTAAAAGGCATTTCCACATTATTTCCTCCAGACAAATAAATTGACAAATGCTCAGCAGCTTCCTTGGGTTTGTTCAGCATGCAGAGGGCCTCAGCTGCATACAAACGACCCAGAAAAATATAAATTTTCGAACATACTGGGAGTTCCAGAAGAGACCTTGCAGTTGACAATGCCTTCTCGGGATTGTCCAATTCCAACTCTACATATGCCAAGTTAGCAAGAAGTGCTTGCTTGAGCATCTGATTCTCTCTCCTGCGAATATCTTCATGGAAAGAGATAGAGTTCTGCATGCTCTCCTGACTTGTCCCACCCTTCTGTTCTTTTGTATCCCCATTTGCATTAACCTGACCTAGGCCTACGGGTGCTGCTTTGGAATCAAAGCCGGTTAAATTCTTGTTGTTTGAATTCTTCATAGATCCTGCTTCGCTCAGTTCATTTTCATCGAATGACAAATTAGAAGGCAAACCAGGCTTCAAATGATTTAAACCAGAGTAATCCAGCAAATGCAGAGCATTGAGGAGACACTGCCGAGCACGGGGAACAGAGAGCTTCAGTTGGCCGTCACTACCCAAAAACATATCTTCCTTTTCTACAGAATCCACACACCCATTTCTTGAAACCCCATTTTCAATTGCAAGATGCCTCCATTTTCCCTTTCCGAAAACATGAACTGTAATATCTGACTTGTCTGACACAACTCGACCAGCTTTTAGAAGTCCCTTCTCCAAAGCCACCAGACAGCATTCAGCAAGCCGGAGCCACAATAAAGGTCGGTTGTAGAAAACTAAACTTGCCTTTTCAAAACAGCGAGCAGCCAGTAAGGGTTTCCCGCAAGCCAAGTGCTGCACTCCACAATTATATACAATGAGGAGAGATTTGTCCTGTGAGAAAGTTAACAACTTCCACGGCTTGTCCTTCTGAAGAGATGAACTACTACTCAGTGCCTTGGAAAAGAGAACAGATGCCGTATGGTATTTCCCAAGCTGATAGTAAATGCACCCAAGGTTGTTGAACATGCTAGAAGCCCCCATCTCCGTCCGATTACTTGCTGCCATTAACAACTTGATGGCCTTACGGTGGTTACCACGAGCATATTCAAGCTGAGATTTCAAGAGGAGGGCCATGGGCGAGTCCCTCACACGTGCAATGTTGATAGCAAGCTTGACTTCACGCTTTGCTTGTTTCAAATTCCTGGTGAGAAGGAGAAATTGCACCCTGTAAAGATGCAACTTAAGCTTCATTTCGGAAGGAGAAAAGGACCTATCGATTGGGGTCCTTGAAAGGTCAGTTGAAAATGAAAGACTCGCGGGCCTTGCTAAGTTTTGCCCACTTATGTCTAGTGAGAACATTGATTCATACTCAAGTGTCTCATCTGATAAAGATAGAGTTCTTGATAAAGACTTTTCCAGAGCATTCTCACTAGAAGCTATATCTGAATTAGCATCCATCCCTGATGAACTACTAGGAACAGGCAAAGATTTTGCAACAAGACTTGCAGATTGCTGCTGGGCTGTGTTCCCATTCTCACTTTGACCCACAGAACCGAAGCCAAAAGCTTTTTCTAGATATAATAATATATCCTGAAAATGGTGAAGACGTTATAAGTCAATCAAGAATGCCTAGTATAAGTGATTTTCAACTGTCAAAAACTCAAACAACACATTGCAGTACAAACAAACAACAAAGGCTATTTTTGTTGTGAAGGCATAAAAGCTACATTCTGAATTACAATTGTAATGCATGGCTTCCAATAGCTTCCACTGAAATTACTAGAGAAAACGCCGATAAAACAAAGACTCTAATACATATTACAATATATCACAAGGTTTAGGGTTTTCAATCACAAGTGCCAGAAAATTTAAGATCATCTTGAGTGAAACAAGACACCAGAATGTAGCAGAAATATTGGGGGAAAGAAATCCAAACAAAGTCATCTTCAATAAAAGTTTCTTTGTATTATTCCTTTTCCATTTATGATTGATAAGACCCAAAACTTTCTACCACCTGAGCCCATGCTGGGAGGCTTAACTTAATCATGATACTCAGAGTCACCTATGAAAGAAAATTAAAGAATGCTTTACCTAAGCAACTGCAATTCAAGATTATGATTGATGAAAACCAAATTATAATTTATCATCATCCTTCATTCCCTTCATTATCATCCTTCATCACACAGCTCTTTTTTTTTTTGGGGTCTTTATAAGATTTTTCACCAGTTTGAGTAAGATCACATTCTTTACTATGAGCCTTCCTGCAGCCTCAAAGAAAGATTTTGAAGAGGGTATAAGCTTAGTTACTGAACTCCCACCACACCTAGGATGAGAGGGCTCAAGGAAAGGGGAAGTACCTTCCTGGTTGTATAGCCCAACCATTGAAACTGATTTTATTTGAAGCCTAATAAGAGAGAGACCAATTTAGCCAATGCTGAGGTTTGAGGCCTGAGGTCAGGAGTTTAGAAGACACACAAGTGGGGTTAGATTTTGATAGAAAAGAAACTTGATGCATAATTAAGTCTAACCCCACTTGTGTATCTTGGCTAAATAGGTCTCTCTCATAGTTGTCACTTTGCTCGTTGGCATTTCTTTTAACATAGATATCAGATGGAACTCCAAAAGAAGTGTCCAAACACTTATTTCCTAATAAGTTAAAGATTGGTACAAAATGCTTCAAATGAGGGTGAAAATATGAGTTGGTATGAAAAAAGATTCTTTTAATATAAAGAAAAGGATATCATTAGGAAATTTGCACAAACTGTCAGAAGCAAAGAATTAAGGTAGCTAATACTGAGAGGTTCAGATAACCAGCAGTGACTTGTATGTGCTTCTTGAGGAATTCAAGTTTACACCAAGGAGTTATACAATGCAGAGAATGTAATCGTTGCCAATGGATGAAGTAAAAAGTGCAGCCACAAGGAAAGTAATTTACTGTTTTCTCTTTTTATAGATTGTCAAACCTGGTGCATTGGATCAGATCAAATAAACACCAAAGTAGAGTCTTAGATCTAATTTATTTTTTGTAACCAAACATGCAGCATTTCAAAATGTAGTCATGTTGAGAATGTGTTCAAGCTCACATCAAAAAGAAACTTCAGTAAGCAGAAATAGAACATGGAGAGTGGTGGTATTTGACAAGGAGTATTCATGTGCAAGGCATGCACACAATTTTGAAGAGCTGGAACTTCCAATGCAGAGGTTAAGCAACAATTCAAGACATAGATAGCTTCTTCTCTGTTAACTTTCTGTCCTCCTTTGAATTTCTTTAGATATGTTTCGGTAGCTAGAATAGTGTGATTTTTTTCTTTTCCTTTCGTTTCTTTTTCTCTAGGAACATTTGTGGTCTAATCTGTCAGCACTTGGCTGGTGGAATGACACTCCCTTGTGCTTTATTTTTAAGAACTGCTTATATATCAAAATTATCAAAATGTCCAGTCCATACTGTCACTATTGCATATAAAGTTCCATAATTGAGAATCTCCACCAACATGCAGCAGCATTCTTTTCTCAACATACATCACCAAGATTGAGAAATTGAAGCAAAAAAACATGATATTAGAACCATAATGTCATCCATGAAGCGACTTTGATGGGTATGCAATACGCAAATGAACATATTTAAGCACTAAATTAGTCAGCACGTACAGCAGATTTAGATGCATCCTGGCAAGCAAGAGCAACATCTAGCAACAGAAGGCAAACATGAAGAGCAGTTCTCTGCACATATAAAGTAAAGTATCAGAACACAAGGAAAACATAAAGGGAGAGAAATAATTATAGCTTAACAGAACTATACCTCCTCTATAGGTTCAATATTGTGATACAAAGGTTCTAGGACAGATAATGCCTTTGAATATTCGTGAAGATGATACCAAATAATCGCCTATACGATACAAATTAACATGTCATGCAAGATTGCAAAGAAAAATCAATAGCAGTCCATACCACAAATACATATATATATATATATATATATATATATATATATATATATATATATATAGAGAGAGAGAGAGAGAGAGAGAGAGAGAGAGAGCCTACGATATTTAGCCTTGCTACTGTAGGATCAAATTCATTCATGTAAACAGCAGATGTGCTGTTTGTCGCGGATGCTTGAGGAGTCATTGCACCACTTCCTTTAGACCCCGAAATCACTTTATTCCCAAGATTGCTAACAGTCTCCACCAGCTCTCCTGAGGTGTGAGCAAGCTCTTCGCTTTTCCTCTGAACCAACACCAGCAAATGAGACGACAGAAAATGTCACACTGTGAAAGAAATTCAAACCCTGAAAACGAAGCTAAAACATGGTGCAGCAAACCTTTCCACACCACTAACAAAATTATCTTACAGAATGTCTACGCTTCATTCAGTAGTTGCATGATAGCAAGTAAATAAGTCAAGATATAACAAAAGACTCCAAGATGAGATTTAAGAACTATAACAAATTTGTAAATCTGTTAAGTAGCCCCACTAGAAAACATTTTACACCATTCAGCATTATCTTTATCATCCACATTTTGACCACCATGTACCTTGTCGCTCCCTTTGATTCATCATTTATGATCCACCAAAGGATAATAACCACACAGGAAGTTCTCAAATGGTAATATCAGGTCAATTCAATAAGTAGTCATTATAGCAGTGCAGTCATGTTAGCAGTGTCAGGCATAACAGTTAAATTGACAAGATTTAACTCCCCTGCAAATCCTATTCATGGATGCAGGCCACCAGAATTGTTATGAAGTCTCTGAAGAAACTATGGAAAAGAATTACAAGTAGAGAAATCATCAAAATGCAATTGTGTTCAATAAAAAATCAATTCAATTATGTTGCGCAACCCGCTAGAATGGTCATGGAAAGGTTCGCAGGACCACAACACTGGACAGAGTCTAAAAAGTATACAGGAATACACCGACCAATTAAGGGATAACTTGTGAGGATAGATGTTTACTGGAGAGCTTTTAATAAAATGTGGAAAGCAATAACAAGTAGTTTTGAAACAGTACATGAAAATCTAACATGTAAAATTAAATTCAGCAACATGATTTTTCCCTTTTGAAATCACTTTCCTCTGAAAAATAAAGAACAAAACCATCTTCACACAGAGCCAAAACCAAAGTCATAGCACTCCCTCCCACCAGCCAGTATTACAAAAACATAACAAAAATAACATACCTCAATGCTATTAAGCACTTCAAGCAACTTCTTCGGACCTGGATAACCATCTCTACAATACTCCGCAATAGCAATATTATGAAGTACCTAATAAAGTATAACCCACAGAATACGAAAATCAGCAAGAAAAAACGAAAAGAAAAGAAAAGAAAATTTCCACATCAATTACATATTCCAAATACCCTGGCACATTGCATAACTTCAACAGTGGCGTGCCCGCCGAGATACTGTCCCTATATTTAAACTAACTAAATAAAGAGCAAAATTAAGCTTTCAAGTTAATTAACTAACTTAATCTTAAAAATAATAAAAAGTAGCAACTGAATTAAGTGAGTTAATAATTAACTAACTTAATCGGAAAAAAAATATTAAAATTAAACGGAAAAAAATATTAAAATTAAAAAGCAGCAACTGAATTAAGTGAGTTAAATCACAAAATTAACAGTCCATTACAACATTTTACTCGAAGTTAACCTAATTTCTAATCAAATGAAACCCGGCAAAAAATTAAGTGAATATTATTTGTGTAATTATCACCTTTGGATCGTCTTCCTTTTTCTGCTTTAGCTGATACAAAACCTCGAGGCACTCATTGAACCGGCGACAGTTAAAATGTAACCAAGCGTCTTTGGCAAGCGCGGCGGTGACGGAAAGGATAGGATCCTCTTCTCCTCCACCACCGCCAGTGGCGGTGCCGCTGCCGCCGCTCGATGAGACGTCTCGGTTCGATGTCGAATCTCGTGCGTCCATGATCAGATCCAAGAAAAAAATCAAACGGTCACGATTTGCGTCTATTTTTTGGTTTATCTGAACTCTGCTATCTAATCTAATCTATCTATTTGTAATTGTGACTGAACCGTATGGAAATGTAAAAACCCCTAACTTATGGAAATTGAGATTATTATTGTTTTTTACAAAAAAAAAGAGGAAATTCAATTCTTTTTTAGTTTTTGGGAGTTTTGAAAATACAGAAAGGTCCCTAGGATTTTTGGGATTTTGCACAGAAGGATAATTAGCGAAGAGGGAGAGAGCTCAAATGTGAGATAAGGATAGAAAGAGAAAAGCACTCTATTTTTATTTTCATTTTTAGTAGATTGAAGTAAAAAACTGGGCTTTTGAGTATAGAAAATTTAATTGGTTATTTTAGCGACAGTTTTGAATCGCGGTTGAAAGTTGAAACTGTAATTTTAACAAAAATAGATTTTTTAAAAAATAATTTTTATTATTATTTTAATTAACTAACATGAAGAATATTTAAAAAAAAAAAATTATTTTTCTCTAAAAAAAATTATTATACTTTCAAAAACCCTTAAAAGCGAGAGTTGATTTTGTTTTAATTTAATATTTTTTTGAATAATTTGTGGTTTAGCCCCTGTTGATTCAACAATGCTTCATTTTAGCTCTTACGAACTTTGAGTTTCTCAATAATAATAATAATAATAATTTTAATAATTTGTGTCTCGCAGCTGCTTGCTAATTTAACAACAAAGATCATATTGAGAGTTTTTGAGAATTAAGAGATTGACATGAAAGGTTTTAAAATATATTCATTTTAGCTCTTATAGATTGAACATTTAAGAATCTATAAGGATTAGAATGAAGTTTACCATTTTTGTAAATAACTGGCAAGATTGGCTTAATGGGATGGGCTATTTTAGGGTTGGATTGGCATGGCTTCAAGGGCATATAAACTTTCAATGGATTTACTGTGGGCAAGGGAGAGAGTATTGTTTATTTTGAGACTGTTTTGAAAAGAAGTAAAAGGCTTCTACATTTGTGTTGGAAAACTTGTCATGTGTGCTTATCTTTTATAGCATAAACAAAACATGCTACAAATAGCAAAACCCGTGATTTGATGAAGTTTTGAAAATGATAAATTTGCAATGAAAAAACTGATATAGTATTTTTTTAAAAATATTTTTTACTTGAAAATATATCAAAATAATTTTTTTATATTTTTAACCTCAACATATCAAAATCATTGAAAAGTACTAAAAATATTGATTTAATGTTTTTTTAATCTAAACTTTTTAAAACATAACTCTAGTTCCAAACGGTGGTTAAAATTATAAAAATCCAATGAAGTTTTGAAAATGACAGATTTTTTAATGAAAAAAATAGAGTTGCTTAATTTGGAGATTTAGAGTAGGAAGAAAACATTACACATTAAGATAAAAAATTACATGAATTGTTGGATCATAATCTTTAAATGTGTTTCATAGATCAAATACCATGGGTCTTGTATTGGATGAGCAAGAAAACATATTTATTAGAAGAGAAGAATAAACAAATTAGCCGACCAATGATTAGGTTATGGTGGACGCGGATGAGTAAAAAAACTGAAAAACCGAGTTAACCGAGAAAACTTAAAAAAAGATAATTAGGAAAATCAAACAATTGAAAAAAATATGATTAAACCAATTAGAATTTTTAAAAAAAAAAACTATCGGTTCAGTACCGGTTCGATTAGACTAAAAACCAAGCAACCTTAACCAAACCAAATTAGCAAGTACCAGCATCCATTGTGATGAACCCGAAGTGATTAGGGACTTAAAAACTAAAGTATATCCAGGCTGGTGAGAGTGAATCAAAGTTATTTATTTCTTTTCTCTGATATTTCCAACTATATCAAACATCTCTCTATATTAACTTGTATCCTTCGCTATTTACAGCGGGTGTGAGGTCTCCCCTTGAAACATTAACAGCTGGTGCATGTAGTGAAAATATGGATTAAATGAGCAAGACAAGTGAAGTTTTCGACAAAAGTAAGCAGCCAGTGAAAGATGAATCGAACCTTTCAGATGGTTGAAGCAAGAGAAATAATGGGATAACGATGAAAATGATCAGGAAAATACTAGAGAACTAGTGAACATGGAGAAATAATATATAATTGTCCAAGAAAAAAAGAGAGTCCAAGTTGAAATCCCTGGGTTCAAGCCGCTTTGGAAACAGAACAGCCGTGAAAACTCGGGTCTGGTTTTCTCCATGAGACTCATGGCTTGAGATCCTGGGAAGCGGATAAACCATCTCCATGCTCGCAACGTTTGAAATTCCAAGCCCTGATTCAGAAGATCCTTCATTCTTGTAAGCAATTTCAATTTCATATCTTCAGCAACTGCCTGTTGAAGAACTATGGCAGCATGCATTAGATGGAAACCTTGGATTGTAGAAGTAATGCAAGTCTTCTGCTTTCAAGCCTGCGTCAAGTCTTGCCACGCATTTCAAAAAATTTAAGACTGGCATTCAATTAAAACCAGCATTGAAAGATTTTATTAAATAATGAAAGAGGCTCGTCATTGTAAGCTTTGTTTCACCACAACATTTACTAAACTAACAGTAATTAAAGGTTAGAGCTGAAAAGCATGGAGTGAAACACTAAATCATTCACACCTTAGAAAGAGGAGGAGGAGGAGGAGGAGATATAGTAGGTCTAATCTTCAATAAACAATTTTCTTGCATTTATACCAAAGTAAAAACTCAAGCGAAGCTTTCGACCTTTCAGCACTTGCACTTCTTCATCGTCGACTGATCAGATGTCAGCTGTGATCAGGGAGACTGGATTTTGCGAATTATCAGCTAGGGTTTGTAGTTAAGTTTTACGAGAATCCGTGTTTAGAATTGAAGGAATCAATAGTAAGCCTTAACAGAAGAATGAAGGCAGCGGCAGGCAGTGTGGCAGATTTTTTTACCAGGAGCTGTTACTGAAGAGTAAAGCGCACCTCGCAAGTTAGCCAGTTACGAGTAGTAAAGTTAAGAGATTAGTTAATAAGTAGCTGGTTAGCTGACAGCTAGAGAGGAAGAATTATATATATATATATATATATAAAAGTTAACAGATTAGTTAATAAGTAGTTAGTTAGCTGACAGCTAGAGAGGAAGAATTATATTATATATATATATATATATATATATTGCAATGTATTGAAAACGTACATGACACATTAATAGTTAACAATGATGGAGAATAACAAGATTAAGTCTTGGAAGAACATGGTAAGAAAGTGGATGAACATGTACAACACTTTCATGATAAGTTTCAAGAATTGTCAACTGAATATTAACCAGGAGCAGTGGTGAGAGAAAAGTAGGAGGAGCGAACAACTCAGCTTGTAGATGGGAGATCTAATTACTGCACTGAAGTCATTTATAAGCATTCAAAAAGTAGATAAAGAAGGAAGGACTAATCCCTTTTCAAATGGATTAATCAATTCTTAATTCAAAAATGAATAAATGTGGGGAAGGCATGGGAAAATATGAAGCTGATCAAAGAATGGGATACAATGTAGCCTTGTTTAAGGTGCAATTTCCAACTTTCAGGGAAGAATATTGGATGGATAAGAAAATACAAGAAGTTCTTCAAGATTATAAGCCTTGCACTAGTGGATTGAAATATCATTTTTTTATATTTGTAAAGAAAGATATGGCGCGAAGGTTTCTTGTATGGAGGAGAGGATTTGGCTAATTGCAGAACGATTGAGTTAAAAGGAACTGTACGTAGAATATTCAAGGTTACAAATGATCGTAGCAACCAAGATACAAAAGATCAGTTTGAAAGAAAAATTGTATAGTTTGCGTGAAGGCTTCTAAAACACCAGGAAAAAAAGAGAGTAGAATTTAGAAATTAAAGAATTATTGGAAGAATATGATCAGTCTGTGTTTGCGAAACCAAAACATCTTCCACATGCTAGGACCTGGGATCATAAGATGCCCTTACTACGAGGAGCTGAACCGGTCAATTTTAGACCATACAAAATCTTTTTTATCAGGATTTTTTTTTGGTTAAATAGATTTTTCAAACTAGAATAATTCAAATAGTTGCAGCCATTTTCTTCTCCAATATTATAGGTTAAAATGAATGAGCCTTTCTCTAGGAATTGGCCAATTCCTCACGTTGACAAAAAGTCAAGGGTTCCTAGTTTGTTTTTAATGTTAATATATATATATATATATATATATAATGTTATTTAATCCAACACTAAATTCATGACTTTATACGCAATTGGTTCCCATGCAAGTTATCGTTGTGTGTATCCAACGGCTACAGGCTTCCGTCAACGAACGGTAGTGAAAATATCTTGTCTTTTGTGGAAACACCGTGACGCCTTCCATCACGGAGACCCGTGTCTGAAAAGCTATTCTTGTCCGGAACATTCTTTACCCGCACTCGTGTCCGTTTATTTTCACAGAAGTCCTTCGAAAAGTGAGTGTACCCGAACCGAATGGAGGTGGATATTAATAAAAAACAAATCCATACGTGTCTGTGTGTGTATTATAAAAAACAAAACGCGAATTAATAAACTAGGACAGCATTATATCACATTCACATAATTTAAAACATTAATTTGTATTATTTTAGATCAAATATAAGTTTACATTGAAAATAAAAAGACCAAGCGAGGAATTATATGAAATGTCAAAAAGATCAGTGCAACTCTTCTTTTTTTAATAACTACTTGGAAAAAAAAACCACATTTTTAATTTCATATTAAAGAACTATGATAATTTTTGAAGCGGGGTAGAATTAGCGAAAATAATATAAACTTATAGATAATAGTTATTAGCCATTAAACCCTTGTTATCTAGATACTTTTTATTTGAATGTTAGCATGCTTTAATTATTATGTTTTTAAAAAAGAAAAATATCGGTTTATATCAATTATTTTTATTAAATTTATAAAAACTATGCATCATATATTTGATCAATCACCAAATCTCTGTGATTCTTAAAAATAATAGTTAAATATTATTTTTGACAAGGTTGCGTGAAAAATCACTATTTTTTATAATAATTATTATTTTACATAGTGTTTTTTAAGCAAAGTTTAAAAATATGGAAAATAATCATAATTGTTTTAGACTTTATGAAAAATAAAACCCATTCATTAGAAACAAAGGGGTGAAAGGTTGAGAATGAGTTAAGCGAAAACGTGAAGCAAGTAACCAGGAAAGAAGATAACAAAGCAGCGAGGTAAGAGAAGACGTGAAACAGTGTGTATATATATAGGCATAAGCTTATAAGAAATTAGATCATCACAATCAGCCACCTCAGTCGTTGACATAGGGAAAATATACGACAAGGAATTAATCAATGATATTATTATATAATAATACTATTAATAATAATAATTAAATAACTTGATGTTGAATCGCATTATTTGCCGTGTATGATTTTTTAATTCCTGGATTGGCATCTGATGCGAAATTTTTGGAATACAAAAACAAACAAAACTTTAAAATATACACGAAATTGCATCGGATAAATTTGATCAGGTATAGGATAGGAATCATATTGATCGAATAATTCAATTTTTTGATGGGATAAATTTGATAAATGAAGATATTTATCAAACTATTCAATCCCATTTACGCACAGATGAATTATTATTATTATTATTATTATTATTATTATTATTATTATTATTATTTTCTCAACATAAATTCCTTCATTCTTTCGAAAATTAGAGCAGTATATATAGTCATATTTTATATGCACGAATCATTGAATCCCAAATAATTCTTTTATATGCTAATAGTTCAATCTATATCAAGACAAAAAAATAAAACAATAGATGGACTTTTGAAAAGAGATCACAACGTCGAGTAACCCCTTCCACTTCCCAAATTTCCCGTGTGGCAGCAGACGCAGAGCACTGGTTTTGGGTCCCATGTCCCTGCTATATCAAATCATTTTCGTGTCATTGTAATTCTTTTTAAAAATATTTTTTATTTATAAAAAAATTAAATAATATTTTTTTTATTTTTAAAATTTTTTTGGACATCATCACATCAAAATAAGTTAAAAACATCAAAAAAAATTCATTTTTGTTAAAAGCACATTTAAAATGTAGCTACAATATTTTGCCTTATAACAATATAAATTTTAACTTTTTTTAAGAAAAAATATAATGTATAAACTGAAAAACATGAAATATTATGATTTTGAACCATATCAAAGTAAAACTATCAGAAGAAAATTTAAAAATTAATTTAATTTCAGACATGTTATGATTTTGAATCAAAACATTATAAGATATCACAGTTCTAAATCGTGATATACTTAAATTGTGCTATTTTTTAATTATTTTTAAATTGTTCTATTCTACAATATTTTTAATTTATTATGCTACTTTTTTAAAAAAAACTCAAAATTGGTAATTTCATTTCACTTATCTGTGAAAATTCAACCCTGGTCCCTAGATTTGTCACGTTGCAATGACAATTGCGAAATAACAAGGTCATGAGTGCTGGATGTTGTTAAGTGTTTCGATAAGATCATATCATGGGGAAATATTAATCATTAACATCTAGATAACAGATTATATAAATCTAATATTAAAGCTTACGGTAAACATTTAAAACAATTTTTTTAATCTCTGACTGGGTTAATTATGTGTGATTAGGTCAATCTCTATCATATTCCTAAACTTGGTTTAATAAATTCATTAGATGGACCGCTATACAAGTAAATTTATTAAGTATGATACTTTGACGTATGGTAGAATTGGTAGAATAGAAGATCAAAATCCTCACACGCATTGATGACTTGTCAAATATCTTGCGCGCACACAACAATCAACGTGCTTGGCCGCAAAGCACGATAACCATACTAATAATGTGGCGATTGAAATGGACATTTACTAAGAGACCGATTAAAACAAGCAAATTGTCCCAGCCGTCTAATGATCTCAGACCCTTTCAGATCCACGTGGGGTGATCTTAACGACATCTACAACTTGGCTTCCTTTCAAGAAAGAGACGCCAAAAAGCGAGTGCGTGGACACAGATCAGCACCGATAATGGTTCGTGTGCAATAAAAGAAACAAAATTAACTAACACGCGATACATTGTGTTCTCCATGCACCCAAACCCTAACCACCATGTATACAACTTCAAAACATCAATATATTCCACACGTCAAGCTAAGAGATGTAGATTCATAGAAAAATTGTGTACTGAAATCTGAAAGAATGATAGTCCTCGTTCTCGGAGCCGAGTAAGTGGACTGGTACATCGTGGATCCGACGTGGCTCCGTTAGAATCTTTGTAAGGTCTTATCTGTACCGTTGTTAATAATTAAAGCTGCTTTTTGGCGTTAAGAAATCCAAGAAAGAAGGATTATAATCTCTTACAGAGACAAGAAACCAACAGAGACGAGGATCGTAGGAGGAAAAGAAAATGTTGTCAAATTTTTGTTACAGTGATGTCACTCCACAATCTTGTACTATAAATAGCAGACCTCATTTTCAATTACCTTCATCTTCAATTGGGTTCTCTCTAAACTTCTGTAAAGCAAAAACCAAAAAAGCCTTCCGTTTCTGGTATTTATCCCTTTTCTTTTCCATGTTTATCCATTGTTTTTGCTATTCTTTTCTGATTGGTTTCTGAGAAAACTTGAACGGCATTTGACACCCTTTTTCGTCTCTTGGAGCTTGTAGGTATTCTTCGAATTATAAAGCAGTCTCTTTATTGGCATTCAAGGTAAATTCTTCATCTTTTCTTTACCTTCCCAATGCCCATTATTTTTCTGTAATGTGTATTTTATAGTAGTTTTTTTATTTTTATGTATCTCATTAATGTGATTGGGTTTATAATTGCAGAGAAGGGAAGTCCCATTAAAACCTTTAAAAAAGGAAGACGAAAAGGAAGCAATGACGATCAAACCAGCGGTTCGTATTTCGGACCGGAGACTGATCGTTAGAAACCGGACAATATTGAGTGGCGTGCCAGATAATGTGATAGCAACATCCGGTTCAACTTCAGGTCCGGTGGAGGGAGTGTTTTTAGGTGCGGTGTTTGATCAAGAAAATAGCAGTCACGTGACTTCTTTGGGAGCCTTGCGTGATGCCCGGTTCATGGCTTGTTTCCGGTTCAAGCTGTGGTGGATGGCTCAAAAAATGGGGGATCAGGGGAGGGATATTCCTCTAGAGACACAGTTCTTGTTAGTGGAAACTAAAGATGGGTCCCACCTTGAATCAGACGGTGGAGATGAAGATAATCGGGTTGTTTACACTGTTTTTCTGCCGTTGATTGAAGGGTCATTTAGGGCTTGTTTGCAGGGGAATGGTAGCGATGAGCTTGAACTCTGTTTGGAGAGTGGTGATGCAGAGACTACAACGTCGTCGTTTACTCACACATTGTTCGTTCATGCCGGTACCGATCCGTTTAGGACAATAACGGAGGCTGTCAGAGCCGTTAAGTTGCATCTGAAGACTTTTCGTCAACGGCATGAGAAAAAATTGCCTGGGATTATTGATCATTTTGGTTGGTGTACCTGGGATGCCTTTTATCAAGAAGTGACGCAAGAAGGGGTAGAAGCTGGGCTGCAAAGTCTAGCTTCTGGTGGTACCCCACCAAAATTTGTGATCATTGATGATGGATGGCAATCAGTTGGTGGTGACCCACAAGAGGAAACCAATGGTCAAGATGTGAAGAAACAAGATCAGCAACCGTTGCCTAGGTTGACTGGGATTAAAGAGAATGCAAAGTTCCAAAAGAAAGATGATCCGGCAGAGGGGATCAAGAGCATAGTGAACATAGCTAAAGAAAAACACGGGTTAAAATATGTGTATGTGTGGCATGCTATTACTGGTTATTGGGGCGGGGTCCGTCCAGGAGTTGAGGAGATGGAGGGATATGGGTCAACGATGAAGTATCCAATGGTGTCAAAGGGAGTGGCGGAGAATGAGCCCGCATGGAAAAACGATGCATTGACATTGCAGGGATTAGGGCTAGTGAATCCAAAAAAGGTGTTCAAGTTTTATAACGAGTTGCATAGTTATTTGGCAGCAGCTGGAATTGATGGGGTTAAGGTGGATGTCCAGTGTATTCTGGAGACCCTCGGTGCTGGTTTAGGAGGCAGGGTTGAATTGACCAGGCAATATCATCAGGCCCTTGATGCTTCTGTTGCGAGGAACTTCCATGATAATGGCTGCATTGCTTGCATGAGCCATAACACTGATTCCTTGTACTGGTAAGTTTCCCTTTCTTCTTCAACTTGTTTCTTCTTTGTGAGCTCGGGGCTTTTTTCTGATGCGAAGTGGCGCGTGTATTGAATTGTTATGGTGCAGCTCCAAACAAACAGCAGTGGTGAGAGCATCGGATGATTTCTACCCGCGTGATCCAGTATCACACACCATTCACATAGCAGCAGTGGCATATAACAGTGTTTTCCTGGGAGAGTTCATGCAGCCTGATTGGGACATGTTCCATTCTCTACATCCAGCTGCAGAGTATCATGCTTCTGCTAGGGCTATCAGTGGTGGACCCATCTATGCCAGGTAATAAATCCTAGCCCCTTATGGGTTAAATCAAGATATCATCAAGTATTTTTGTGCTATATTGCTAAATGTTTGCGGGAACTTCTTTGATGAGCAGTGATGCACCTGGGAAGCACAATTTTGAGCTGCTAAAGAAGCTGGTACTTCCCGATGGCTCAACTCTTCGAGCCCGTTTGCCTGGAAGGCCTACCTCTGATTGCTTGTTCTCTGACCCTGCCCGTGATGGAGTTAGGTAAGCAAGCTAGCATGATAAGAGTATTTTCATCTGAATTTTAGCTAATTTCTTGTCCTAGAAATGTTGCATTATGGGGAATTTTCTTAAACAGTTTCTCTTTTATTGCAGCTTATTGAAAATATGGAACATGAACAAGTTCACAGGGGTCCTAGGTGTCTACAATTGCCAAGGAGCAGCTTGGAACAGCACTGAAAAAAAGAACACTTTCCACGAAACCAAAACGGAGGCCCTAACAGGCACCGTTAGGGGCCGTGACGTTCACCTCATCGCTGAAGCTGCGGCGGACCCCAACTGGGATGGCAGCTGTGCTCTCTACTGTCACCGGACGGGAGAACTTGTCACCCTCCCCTACAACGCAGCATTGCCAGTGTCACTCAAAGTCCTTGAGCATGACATATTCACTGTAACACCCATCAAGGTTTTAGCACCTGGGTTCAGCTTTGCACCCCTCGGGCTAATCAACATGTTCAATGCAGGCGGAGCCATTGACGGGCTGAAGTATGAAGTGAAAGGTGGTGCTGGATTATCAGAGCTTGATGATGGATACAGGGGTGAAAGTAGTTGTGTGGCTGAGGAGAGGGTGGGGAACTATAGCGATGAATTGGTAGGGAAAGTTTGCATGGAGGTTAAAGGGTGTGGCAAGTTTGGTGCTTATTCGTCTGCTACGCCAAGGAAGTGTATTGTGGACTCAAATGTGGTTGATTTTGTGTATGATTCTAATTCTGGGTTGGTTGGTTTTAGCTTGGATAGCTTGCCCGAGGAGGGCAAACTTCATTTAGTTGAGATCGAGTTATAGGAAAATTCTGTTAGAATAAAGTCAAGGGGGTCTACATAGGAGGAGGTTTGGGTGTTTATTGCAATTGCATGTTTCCCCTCTAATCTTCTTCCCTCTCCCGTTTACTAGTTCATGTAATCATGTGAGGAATTCAATTGGAATGTTCAAATAAGAATTCTGCTATCTACCTGTTAAATTATTACTCTGTTCTGGGCTAAGCTCAAATAACTTTAAGACTCTTGCAAAAATCCATCTCCATGCCATTTGATGAAATATGAATCATTGAAAATGGCGATGATCAACAAACAACTATGTTTTCCTCCTTTCATTAATCACACAAACGAGAACAGCTCGAACCAGAAAAGTAAAAGGAATAATACACATCCTTCAGTAGAGCATAATGATTCTTGGGGTATTGATAATGAAACACATTGAATAATCCTAAGATGATTGTGACACAATAACATGAATCCAGTGGACCAACACAAACGCGAGAGAACCAATCTGAACGCAATCAAAATCAATAATTATTTAATCATCAAAACTAGACATGGATGGCAATAGCAGGAAAAAAAAATGTTCTTGGTACCGGGAGGGTGGGGCAAGGGGCCCTAATGGAACTGAAAAGGCTAGGCTTGTAGACTTCATGAGGATGCAGACCACAGGCAAAGAAGAACAATAAAAATGAATCCAATTGTTTCAAGATGTCATTCTCAACATATACAGACAAACGTTTTTCTACAGAGATCTTTTTTGTGTTTTGATTATAAATACAGTAACTTGAAAAAACTATGCAGAGAAAACCCATCAGTTTTCTTCCATAAACTGAAAAGCTCCTGGGTTGGTCTTGAAGGGAGGTTAGAATTGCAGCAGTCTAATCAAAATTCTGCAGCATCCCTGATTCAAATGACCACACCTGATTCAAATGACCACACCTTGCTAGATAATTATTTCCTAAACCATGGAATTCCTCTGTCCTGGTTTTTGTAGCATAATTCCTCGCCATTTTGTTGCTACATTATTAGAGCTGTTTTACAGAAAGTTAAACCTCCAATCCATGACTAGATTCATCATCCTCTTGTTTTTGTTCTAGCTGTTCTTCTTCAATTAGTTGAAGTTCTAGTTGATGACTAAATTCATCACCAACATCATCATCTTGCTGTTCGTGTTTTTTGTGCTGTGGTTGATGTGGTTGCTCATTTTTTTTAGCAAAACGCTCATTCAGTCCTGTTTGCTGATAAAACACTTGCCTTTGGACATTCCAGTTCTCTGTGATCCTCTCAATTTCATCTCCAATAATTTCCCTATCTTCTGATATATGCTGTATGTTTTGGACATCTACTGCCATGCTTGCTTCTGTTAAAGAAAAAAGCAAAGAAAAAAGATAGAAATGTGTTAAATTAAATACTTATTAGATACCGAGAACTTTGAAAGGGAAATATAAATTGGGAGAATTCAAGATATATGGACCGAGCATATTTAACATGGTTTAGATAAAAATAACTGAAATGTGCTTCCAAGTTTATGCAGCACCATAAATGATGTAGATAAGAAATCATGGAGAAACACATCGACAATAAGAACAAGCACAGACTGATATGGAAATAATTAAGCACTCGAATATATTTAGAAAAACTCTGCCACGCTGGCCATTTATCCTAGTAGAATTGGAGAGTATAAACAAAAACTCCAATTAGATAAATTCAAAAAATCACCGACAAGTAAATGTAGCTTCTTTGGGTTAAAAAAAAGTGAATTGATACACTAATTTCGCATCTGGTAAAAGCTAAAATAACTAGCTCTGCTAGGCAGCACAGATACAGGTCTATCAAAGAAAAATACACATTACTTTCATGAATTGATGCTTATTCAGTCTATAACTTCAAAAACAAGGACATGAGACGGATAAAAGAACATACCTCTGATGGCAAGTTTCTTGGCCTCTGCATATTCTGTTGACATGTTCTTGAGCATGTCTAAATCAAATTCCATACCCTGCAGATGCAGTTCAATCCACAAGCTTATTCAGGGAAGAAGAAGAAGAAGAAGAAAAGGAAAACCATGGCACAAACTTTTAGCAACATAAAATCATTATACCTACAGTTAACTATTTTCAGAACAGGAAAAGAAGGTGAGGCCTATTTGCAACTATTGATCTAGTGGAACCCGGGTAAAAGCTTCACATGAGGAGTAATGCAACATACCATGTCCATATGGAGGAACTGCTCAATCCGAGTATCATCAAATAACCTGTTATAAAGAAAGCAGTGGAACAATAAGAGGATCCATAGAATATTTTCAAACCTGAAACCTGACTAATCATGCTATTAGATTGGAATAAATTATATCATTTTTAGGAAACATACTTCTTATATGCAACTTGCACACGAGCATCTTGCAATTTTGTGAGTTGGTTCACTGTCTCGCTGACAGAGCCTTCATTTAAGTCCACAAACCCAAAGAGAAACATGTTCTTTTCTAGCATCCTTTTGACCAAAACAGTTACTACTTTTATTCCATGTTCTTTTGCATTTATAACAAGGATCTTGAGTTTCTTCAACTCTCCTGTCAGATGACAAGAAGAAATAAGATGGTGAAAAAGAGAAGGAAAAACACAGCTTCGGCTAATCATAACTTCATTATTAGCATCACTTAATTCACCTCAATATGATCAAGCATGATGAAGAGCAATAAAATGCTTCCAAATGGGAGAGAGTTCACACAGAAAAAACTTAAAGAGTGTTCACTTTAAACGTAGAATCCAACCAATGAAAGAAATTAACCACGAGGAAAAACCCTGTTTGTTCATGGCTGAATACAAGGGTGGCCCCATAAAGAAAAGAATGGAAAAGGTGATTCATGACACCAATAATGATGAGTTAGTTTAAGAACTAGCAGGACTAGTTTGTCTGAGGTAACTTCCAATATTAATAAAATATTATAGTGCCAGAATCATACAAAACAACCAAAAGTCACACAGTAGTATGCAATCAATTAGTTCTAGTAAGAAGAATCAAATAATTAATGTGAAAGCCAATTTGCACATCACTTACCATTCAGATAAGCAACAAGGAAAACTAGAGCAACAGCTTCATAATATGGCACAGCACATAGTACAGCCTTATCAAAATAAACTAAACCTTAAAATCAAGTGCATTGAAGATAAAGTTCATGCAGAAAGTGCAGATATACCAAGAGAGAGGTAGATTTTGAAAGGAGGTTTGAATGGTTGAGTCTCATAAAGACAGTAAAGGCAATACAGGCCTCCTAGCCTTTGTGATAAAGATGTGCTAATCATGTGACCTGCAATTGATTGCATGTTGGTTAGCAAAATTTGCAATGGAGATTGAATTAAGAAAATTCTTGATTTACTTTTAAGAAATAATCATCCATATTTACTATGAGCACGGTAAGATTAAACAAGGTCTCGCTTAAATATGTCTCATGAAATCTGATGATAAACCAACATGGCCCGAAAACTATCCAGCCCCAGATGGAACTTGTCCATTATCAGAAACGGGCTTTATAAAATATAACCAAGGGCAACAATTTTTAAACTGAAGAAAAACTCACACCGACAACTGGTTTCTAGCAAGGACATTAATAGCTTCAAAGACAATACAGAAATCAAGTCGGTGGGAGCTCACCAATTGTATGAGCATACAATGACTGCATAAAGAAGGCCAATTTGGTAGGAGGACTAGCCTCAAAGATGTAGGTAAACTTCCTGGAAAGCCATACTCTTTTCATATCAGCCAAAGTTGTAAACTCACCCTAACAGTTCCCGAACACCACAACTGTTAAAACAATTAAAGCATAATAACCCTTCCTGAAAAACAATGACTAAAAAAAATAAAAACAGCCCAAAATAACAAATCCAAGTAAATACCTCAACAAACTCATTTATAAGCTCATCGATGTCCAACTTGAATGGAGACAGATCCATAGCGCCAGAGACTCTTCAAATCTTAAAACACCAGGACAATATTAATTCCAGTATCCCTATGGAATTACAAAACAACATCAACAAGAAAAACAAGAGCCAAAGTAACTATTGAGTTCAATCTCAAGATTTCAAATAGAGAAAGAAATCAAGAAAGGGACTAAATTCACATCTCTAATTGAACAAGAACAAACCCATGTTAACAAATGAGTAAGAAATATCTTTGGATGGGTAAGCACTGAAATATACTTTTAGAAAGAATAAAAAAGTGGATTTTTTTGCCATAAAGGTCCTATCTTTATTCATGTAATTGGCGGGAGGATACTTGTGTGGCTACATTGCAATTTAGAAGCAAAGCAAATAATAAAGGAAACCCAGCAACTTACGAGGAATAGTGAGACTAAATCCTATCTTCTTTTTTTGTCTGATGAGGGTGTGTATAAATACTTGAATTAAAATTATTGTGACCCAACCCACCATCCCTTCAATTGTCACGTGCAAGGTTGTCAAAATCGCAATTTTGACATGACACGGAAGTCGTTTCCAAACTCAGATCGTAAAATCATACTTGAAATTTTTCCATACAAAAATCATAAAATCACAGCTAAAATCGTGTAGGTAGAAAAATTGTAAATTTGTAAGTAAAATATTTTCGAATACAATACAGCACAATTATGGCCATAAAACTTCATTAGTTATGGTTCATACATGATTTAAAATAACTTACAAATACATTACAAAACAATTATTTCCATAGAATTTCATTAGGTAAAAACTAACAAATTTAAAACAAAGACCGGCATAGATGTTCCAATTAAATCACAGTAAAAATGATGAGAGCTTGTCATGCCTCAATTCTGATCAGCTTGCTATTACAAAAGCACAAATTCGAGCTGCTGAAATTGGCTCTTGTTGCTTTTGGTTGTCACTGCAGGTGGAAAAAACTACCAAGATTGAACAGAACCTAGATACTCTAAGAGAACTGGAGATGCTCTGTGGCTGTTCAATATCATTGAATTTCCATTTTGGCAGTGTAAAGATGGAAGTTGTAAAGGGAGAAATTGGCAGTGGAAAGATGGCTGTTCAATATCATTGGATTTTATCATGGATCACTATGAGTGATCTTGCTTGCTTGAACTTCCACAAGCATAACCAACAAAACATAACTTGATTCACCATAGTAACAAAGAAATTGGAACATATGCTATTGCAGTTATTATGAAGTCTACAAACTCCAACAACAAATGTCTTAACAGAAATAACATTGGCAAGTGGCATCTAGAAGCTGAATTTGCTAAAGATACAACATGACTAAGCAAACTCATAACCTGATGTTACACTTGGAAGTGGCACTTCCATTTTATACAATTGCTGGGACGCCAATGCCATGAGCTTATAAATCGTCATACAGCCAGAAGCAGGAGGAGATTTTGAAAACGAAATTCGAAATACCCATAAACACCGAAACCCAGAAACCCCAATTCGTAAATACCCGTAAATACCCATAAACCCAGAAACCTCATACACCCATAAACACCGAAACAACGAAAATCGAAATATGCATTAATTGATCAACACCGAAACCCAGAAATCCCAATTCTTTTAAGTTAACTAACCTTGAGAGGTGAAGAATTGAAGATTGATGAGAGGCAACGACGGCGACGAGCCGAGAGGAGACGATGATTAGAGAGATGAGAGGAGATTGTCACGTCCCTTAACAATTGTAAAGAACAAATACTGAATTATTGGATTTTCGAGGAATCCAAAACCTCCTAATTTAATTTATGAAATTTGATCTGATGAAAACATTATTCATGACTCTGGACGAATTTAAAGCAAAAACAAATAACAACCTTACCGGGTTCCAAGGACCCCGTATCTATCCAACTAATCAGCTCATCTTAAGCTAAACATTTATTAGACTCAATCTATTGCCACAATTAACTGACACGTAGCTTATTATAATTCACTGATAACTAAACCCCATTGTAACCGGACTAATCCCATTACAATCTGGTTGACACACACTTCGACTGACTTGACCCCTGGCTGGCTGGACTTGACCTGGACCCGTCTGATTGGCGACACATGGACGCTCCCTCGCTCGGCATCAGAGACCTGTCCTGGACCTGCTGGATCGGTGACAAGTGGACGCTCTCCCGCGTGCCTCTTGTCGTCCCGTGCCTGGCACGTGACATTGCCTCCCTCATTTAAAAGACCTTGCCCGCAAGGTCTGGAAACCTTTTGGACAATTCTTGCAACTCCACCCACGATGCTTCTTCATCCTTCAGCCCCTTCCACTTCACAAGCACCTCCGTCACAGCCTTTCCTCTCGCCTTTTTCATTCTTCTACTTAAAATTTCCTCAGGCTCCGGCCTCACCACACCTTCACGGTCAGTTGGGGGTAGCGTCACTACCAACTGATGTCGGTGCCCTAATTTCTCCTTAAGACAGGAGACGTGAAATACGGGATGGATCCTTGACTCCTCCGGTAACTCTAGTTTGTACGCCACACTACCCACCTTTTCCACCACTTTGAAAGGCCCATAAAACCTTGGTGACAGTTTCATGTTCCGGCGTTGAGCTACCGTCTGCTGCTTGTACGGCTGCAACCTCAGGTAAACCCAATCCCCATCTTTAAAACTTCTTTCTGTTCTCTTAAGGTCTGCGAACTTCTTCATACGGTCTTGTGCATGATGCAGATTATCTTGGAGGATGCTCAAGATCTGCTCTCTGGATTTTAAGGTATTCTCCACTTCCTGAACTCTTGTAGTTCCTTCTGTAAATGGTAGTAGCTTAGGTGGGGGATACCCATAAACTGACTCGAAAGGAGACAGCTTAGTTGAGGAGTGAGTTGCGGTGTTATACCACCACTCGGCTAAAGGCAAAAATTTAGACCATGCCTTAGGTTTATCCCCTGAAAAACATCTCAGATAGTGCTCCACTAGCTTGTTAACAATTTCAGACTGTCCATCAGTCTGAGGATGATAGGCTGATGAAAACTTCAGTTCTGTCCCTTGTAGCTTAAAGAACTCTCTCCAAAATGAACTGGTAAAAGTAGGATCACGATCTGTGACAATTGAATTTGGCATACCATGCAGCTTAAAAATATTGTGAATAAAAACCTGAGCAATCTTAGCTGCGGTGTAAGGGTGGGAAATAGGTATAAAATGGGCATATTTAGACAATCGGTCTACCACCACCATCACCACACTGTAACCCTCAGAAACTGGTAACCCCTCAATAAAATCCATAGAAATATCTGTCCAAATTTTTGTAGGAACTGGCAGTGGCTGTAGTAATCCGGGGGGGTGAATATTCTCGTATTTATTTTTCTGACAAACATCACATTCCCTTATGAACCTGCGTATATCAGCCTTCATACCCTTCCAATAGAATTCAGCCCTAGCCCTGTGTAGAGTCTTATGGAACCCTGAATGTCCCCCTTGAGTACTGCTGTGTAATAAGAACAAAATCTCTGTGCGCATGTCTTCTGAGAAAGGAATAACCAACCTGCCCTTATAGAATAGTAATCCATTCCTTTCATGATAATGTTTACTCCCTGACTGTCCTTGCTTTAATTCTGCCATAATGTTTTGAATGCCATTATCTGCTGCATAATTCTGTTTGAGTTGCTGCATCCACTCATTTGATGGTTCTGTGATTGCTGCCAATGTTGCTTCTGTGTTGACTGCTGCTTGTTCATTTTTTTCCAATTTCCTAGACAATGCATCTGCTACTTTATTGTCTTTGCCCTGTTTGTACTCCACCACAAAATCGTAGCCCAAAAGTTTGGTCACCCATTTCTGTTGAAGTGGTGACCCAATCTTTTGCTCCAATAAGTATTTCAGACTCTGATGATCAGTCTGAATCCTGAAGTGGTGACCTAGCAGATACGGTCTCCATTTCTTAACTGCCAACACTAATGCCATTAGTTCCTTCTCATAAGTAGATAGCTGTAGAGCCTTTCCATGTAGAGCCTGGCTCATATAGGCTATAGGTCTGCCCTGTTGCATTAAAACAGCTCCCACACCAATACCAGAAGCATCACATTGAATAATAAAAGGAATAGAAAAATTAGGTAGAGCCAAAACATGAGGATTAGTTACTGCATGCTTAAGATTCTGAAAAGCCTGTTTTGATAATTCATTCCATTGAAATGAGTTCTTTTTGAATAAGGCAGTGAGAGGGGCTGCAATGATTCCATAACCTTTAATAAACTTCCGGTAGTAACCAGTTAATCCCAAAAAACCCATAAGAGATTTTAGATTGGTTGGTAATGGCCAATCAATCATAGCCTCTATTTTAACAGGATTAGCCCGAACCCCCTCTTTGGAAATTAGATGACCAAGGTACTCAATTTCAGAACAACCAAAATAACATTTGGATTCCTTAGCAAACAAGCTATGCTTCTTTAATATTTCCAAGACTTCCCGCAAATGTTGGATATGGTCTGACAAACATTTACTGTAAACTAAGATGTCATCAAAAAACACCAAAATGAACTTCCTTAGGTAAGGTTTAAAGATATCATTCATAAGGCTTTGAAATGTGGCTGGGGCATTAGTGAGCCCAAATGGCATGACTAGGAATTCATAATGGCCCTCATGGGTTCTGAAGGCTGTTTTTGGAATATCCTCTGAGTAAACCCGAATCTGGTGGTATCCTGATCTTAGGTCTAGTTTACTGAAAATTGTTGCCCCATGTAATTCATCTAATAATTCATCCACTATAGGTATAGGGAACTTCACCTTCACTGTTTCTTTGTTCAATGCTCTATAATCGACACACAACCTCCAACTGCCATCTTGTTTTCTCACTAACAATACTGGGGATGAAAAGGGGCTTTGACTGGGTCGTACTATGCCTGAATGTAACATTTCTTGCACAATTTTTTCAATTTCTGTTTTTTGGAAGTAGGGGTAACGGTAAGGCCCAACACAAACTGGTTTAGCTTCAGGTTGTAGAGTTATGTGGTGGTCATGGGCTCGGTTTGGGGGTAATGTTTTGGGTTCTGCAAAAACTTCTGGATAATCTAGGACAAGGTTCTTGATTAAGGGTTCATCTAAAGTGTCAATGGAATTAAAATTAGGCAATTCATCATCTAAAAGTTGAATAACTATTCCTCTCTTATTCTGTCTTGTAGCTTTACCGAATTTTCTACCTTCTATTATTGAATTGCTAGTAGAGATCATACCTTGTAATCTCCTTGCATGCTCCATGATGTTAAATTCCATGATTAACTTTGAGAAATCCCACAGTATAGGCCCCAAAGTCTTAAGCCACTGAACCCCAAGGACAACGTCACACCCCCCTAATGTAAGGATAAAAAAATCAACAGTGTAATTGTATCCTTGCATTTGTAACGGCACTCCCTTAGTCTGCCCCACACACTCCACTGTTTCCCCATTAGCTACCTTCACCTTCAAACTTTTCCGGTTGTCATAGGCTAGTTGACTGCCTTTGACAACTGAGGGGTCAACAAAATTATGAGTGCTACCTGTGTCCACCAGAATCACTACTGATCTCCTGCCAATAAATCCCATAATCCTCATAGTCTTAGGATTTGGAGACCCGCACAGTGCATGAATGGAAATTTCTGGTTCCACCTCTTCTTCGATTATTCCTCCAGACTTATCACCTGTGTGCTCCTCGGCCCAACCCTCTATATTGGGCTCTTCAGCTTCACAGTCTTCCCCCTCCATGATAAATAATCGGGCCGATTTGCATTTATGGCCCGGTCCCCATTTCTCATCACAATTGTAGCATAGGCCCCTTTCCCTTCTTTCTCTCATCTGGGCTGGTGAAAGCCTTTGGATCGGAAGGATGGCCTTTTTCTCCAGCTGAGTAACGGGCCCGAACTGAGTAACTAGCCCATTCGGCCCACGAACTGGCCCACTGGACCCCTGGGCCCCAGTCGAAAATGACCCAAATCTAGTGGTCCTCCTTAGAGCAGCAACGTTTTCTTCTTGCATTTTTGCCAAACCAAACGCCATATGCAAGTTAGCAGGATTTAACATCTTTACCATAAACCGGATGTCCTCTCTTAAGCCACTCAGAAAACAGCTGAGTTTATAGGATTCATCTAACCCCCTGAGCTGGTTTGAAATTGATTCAAACCGTCCCTTGTATTCTTCCACAGTTGTAGTTTGCTTGAGCCTAATTAGGGCCTCCATAGGATCATCATAAGGAGAGGCCCCAAACCTGGTCTGTAGGGCCCGTAGGAAGCCCTCCCAACTGTTAAGCCCACCTGCTGCCTCAATATCCTGAAACCAAACCAAAGCCTTTCCTTCCATGTGGAAGGATGCCAACAAAATTCTGTGGTGCGGGTTGGTTTGATGGTAACTGAAAAACTGGTTCGCCCGATAAATCCACCCGCTGGGATTATCCCCATTGAATTTAGGGAAATCCAACCTTATGGCTCTCGTCTGGATGCCCGAGTGATCCTCATATAGAGGATTGGTGATCTGTGAAGAACCTCCTGTTTCACCAACGTTTTGGGCAGCCTTCGATTTCACCAAGGCTTCCACATGGGAAGCCACCACATCCAGCTTTTGTGCTAGTCCTTGAACTATGTCCTGTAAGGCATTCAAGTTGTGTTGTATCTGATCCTGATGTTGTTTTACAGATGCAAGAGAATCTGTCAATGCCGCAACTCTGGTGCCTTCAGCCATGGATGACCTGCTCTGATACCAATGTCACGTCCCTTAACAATTGTAAAGAACAAATACTGAATTATTGGATTTTCGAGGAATCCAAAACCTCCTAATTTAATTTATGAAATTTGATCTGATGAAAACATTATTCATGACTCTGGACGAATTTAAAGCAAAAACAAATAACAACCTTACCGGGTTCCAAGGACCCCGTATCTATCCAACTAATCAGCTCATCTTAAGCTAAACATTTATTAGACTCAATCTATTGCCACAATTAACTGACACGTAGCTTATTATAATTCACTGATAACTAAACCCCATTGTAACCGGACTAATCCCATTACAATCTGGTTGACACACACTTCGACTGACTTGACCCCTGGCTGGCTGGACTTGACCTGGACCCGTCTGATTGGCGACACATGGACGCTCCCTCGCTCGGCATCAGAGACCTGTCCTGGACCTGCTGGATCGGTGACAAGTGGACGCTCTCCCGCGTGCCTCTTGTCGTCCCGTGCCTGGCACGTGACAGAGATCGGACGTGAGAGGATGAGAAGAACTGAAGAAGAATAAGGGAAAACTGAAAGGAAATTAATTAAGTTGTTAACAAGACGAGATCAGCCCATATTTGGATTATTTTTTTATTATTATTATCATTATGTTTCTTTTCAATCCAATTAGGGTTGGATTTAATTTATTATAGTATTTCTAGTTTATCAAAATTAATTAATTAATTTTTAGAATGTAGAATAATCTTTTTTATTAGTGTTGATTATGTTTAACTTAGTAATATTTTGTTTTAAAAATTAATTTGCTCTTCAAGAAATCTCTTGTTATCATCACTGTTATAAAACATGTGCTAGCCTATAAATCATTGGAGAGAGGTGGTCAGAATTCATTGATTTTTAAAAAAACATTGCTCTTCAAAACATTTTTATTTTTACCTTTTAAAAGCTATAACTCAAAATTTCAAATCTTGTATTGTGTCATTCTCGAATCAAATTTCATAACAATGACTGTCGCTATACACTACCTCAGGTATGGCTAACCACAACACAGTAACCAAAAAATTAAGAGTAAGAATGTGTGTGTTACTGCTTTGAAGTTTTGGATAACCAAACTCATAATTATTTCTTTCATGAAGATTAGAGCTAATTTCTTTTTACATTTTAAAAATATTTTTAAAACAATTTATTTTATTTTTCTTTGCTCCAAATTATTTTTGTTTTGGGTGTTTTCTGATTTTTTGATGTGATGATATAAAAAATAAATTTTAAAATAAAAAATATTATTTTATTTTTTTCTGATTCTTTATTTGTTTTCTTGAATAATATTACCATTGACAAAGGAAAACTCTGAGAGAAGATCGAATTTTGAAGAAAATAAAAATAGAAGGATTCGTTGTGCGACAAAAATAAAGTGTGATTGATCAGTCAAACATGAAAGAAGGCTATTTGTTGTTTATTGCAGAATTTCTCTAATTCTTTCGCTACTGTCACTTGAAACTTTGACCCATGCTTTCTCGTTATATCTTCATGGTTCCACGTACGAGTTCATTACAAATCTAACACGAAGAGTTCAATCTTGTGTTTGTGGATCAAGCCAAGCCGTCCGCCTACAGATGTTCCATTACATTAAACCATGAAAATAATAGAAAAGCTTTCAGTATTAAGGTTTAGGATTACAATGTCCACCCTCAAAGCCTTTGTTTTTCCTGTTACAGGTTTGGTTCTCAATTATGTGGTTGCCTGGACATCAATAATTAGTCCGAGCACCTGTTAATGTTTACCCTTGACAATAGATAATTGCTAGGCGACAGCAAACAAAGTAAAAGAACTCATCAAATCAGAAAAACTACTATAAAAATTGAAGGTCTCGTGTTCAAGCAATCTAGATCAAAATCTAGCCTATTGTTGGAGTAGAAGATTATAATCGAGACTAATAAAAAAACCTACAGTCAGAGACACTGAGCACTAAGATCTAAGACCCTCTACTTTCACAAGCGCGTTAGAAACTCCTGTAGCAGGCCCGTACTGAAGCCAGTCCTTCGCGCACACAAGGGCTTCCACGGTTTCAGGTCTCAAAGAACTCCTGTACTCATCCAGCTCTTTGATCTCAGTATCAAATACAGAGCCAGGATCTGCGGTAGATACCTGCATGGTCAATATATCACGAGCCATTTTTGAAAGAACTGGATATTGGAGCCTGTTCTCTTCCCACCATCTCAGTACATCCATCTCTTGGAAGCGGGGCAACAAGGACTCTTCCAAATACTGCTCCAGCTCCGACTTCATATTTTGACTAGTAGTCTCCACATAAGCATCAAAATCTGTAAGCTCATTGTATGAAATTTCTTCAGCCTTCATGTTGTTCTCAAAATTTCCATCTTCAGCATGAGCTGGCGTAAGAGGGAGAGGAAGTGCCGCATATTCAAGAAACAGCTCATGGAGCGCATCATCAACAATCTTAACATATTTGCTAGCTTCTTTACCATAGAATTTGACAAAACTGAACTCTATCAACTTCATCCTAAACCGAGGATCCAATACTACAGCAATTGCCAAAGCTAGGATGCACTCCTTCAAATATTTGTCAATCTTTTCTTGCATGATCTCAGCAAGACTGATGACAAAGGGATCCCCATGACTTGTAATGGAATGATAAAGCTCATGCATCTTCCAGACTTCGTGAAAGAATGTCTTTTGGTTTGGGTTAGTTCTAGAGGCAAGGAAGTTGGCTGCATCAAAGAGAGGTTTCAAATACGTGCATATAATGTCAACCCGCTTCCAGTCTTCCATGGATGGAGCCTCTTTGTAATTAGGATCGGAAGTATCTAAGCAAGAAAATACTTCCTTCAACTCTGAAGCAGCAACCAACATTTGATACGTTGTGTTCCATTGAGCTTGGTTGTCAAGAGATAGGTCTTTTTCACTGGGGACTTGAAGCTGTTGCTTAAGCTCAAGGAACTTTTGCTCATGGAATTCTGAGGTCTTCACATACTTTACACTGTAACGGACTTTCTTAATGATCTCTCGCCCTGCCCATAGCACATCTTTTGCAAAATTACTTAAAGTTCGAGCACTGCAGTTCCCAAGGATTAACTGGCCATTAATGACAAGGGGATTTTTGACAGAGAGTAGAGATCTAAGATTTTGAAGCCCAGGCTCACCCACTGGATGATTGAAAGTGATAGAAAATAGCTTGCCTTCCAAACTCCAATCAGATAGGCAAGTAGCAACAGCATGGCTAAGAGCTGCATCTGAGTCAGGATTCGGTTCCATCACAACATTGAGAATCCGCCTCTGTGGCTTCCAATGACCATCAATGAAGTGTCCTGTTATAAACACATAACCTAAGCTTTGGCTAGATGTCCACACGTCTAGTGTAAGGCAAACACGTCCAGGCAAACCCTCAATGAACTTCATAACATTTTGCTTTTCCCTCAAGTAACTTGAGACACAATCTCCTTGGACAATATTAAAGCTCACCATGTCTAATCTTGGTTCAAGACTCTTGAGAAAAGTTACAAACCCAGAATGTTCAACCATGTGAAGAGGGTAATCATGCACTATCATCATTCTGGCAATTTCAGGGCGACAACAGTCCGAATCAAATGAAATGTAGGCTGAACTATGGGATCTGTAGTGATGCCTTGGTGGATCAGACACACTGCCATTTCCATTCATCCCTGGTGTACCAGGTGTTTGATGATTCCCCTGATTGCGTAGTAGTGCTAGACAAGTTCCCTTGGCAATGTGACGTTTAAGATGGCTGGTACCAGCTACTTTTGAACCTGTGCTGTATGCAAAGCTTTGCTTGCACTGCTTACAGAATGCCCTTCTACTTTCTGCGCTTACAGTTTCTATGGTGAAGTGTTCCCAAACCATGGACTTCCTTTTCCTCCTCTTGTTAGGCTGTGTTTCAGGAGCAGGCATAGAATGATTGTTTTCTTCAAGTGTTTCCATCTGGAATTCTGGAATAGTAATCAGCTGATTATTCTCTTCGAAGGTTGTCATCTGGTATTCTGGAGTAATAATCAAGTGATTACTCTCTTCAAGGGCTGCCATCTGGTTTTCTGGAGGGGTCATCAGCTGATTATTCTCTTCAAGTATTGCAATCTGGTTTTAAAAAAATGAATTCCTACTTTATGCAGTGAAATAAAAGTAACGGCACATTTATTAAAACATTTGACCACGATGTAAAAAAAGGTTCTCAATGTAATGGTATCACAAATGGATTTCAGGCAAGAAGCATGGACAATTTAAATTGCTATGAGATATACTCACACAGAATATGCTCAACATGCTATGCAGACAACCACTGATATGAATGAACGGAGGCAAACAAAATAAATCAGCAAAAAACATTGTTGTCTCCGAGATTCTACCAGTCAATATAGTAACATATTATTTCAGAATTAGTTTAAATTATATGGGTGGGGGAGTGAATTAGGAAGAAAAAACATAGGGATAAACTAGTAGTGAAAGACAACAGAAAGGGATAAATTAGGCACTTCAAAACTAAGTAAATGTAAAAAAAAAACAAATGGATTCACAAGACTAATCTGGAATGTGAACAAATCTCGAGGTCAGCATGGTCTTGCAGCCACTAGTTCAAGCCATTTGACAAGGCTTGGACCACTGTTTTGTAATTGCCATACCATGCAAAAATAAACACAGGTATAGTTGATCATTGTGAGACTGGAAACTTTCTCAGTCATTGAAAGGCGCACTTGATGGTAAGGAAATAAGTCCAAAATTAATTTTCACCATCATCAGTACCTTATTTAACATAAACAAAAAAAGTTAATGCAAATATCCTCGAATTCCAGCCTTAGTTTCTATACAAACTCGTAATATCAAATTCTTGTGGTAAATACATGTTCAACACATATACTATCAGTATTCCACATAACTTACTATCCCACCTTCTCAAAAAGAAGCATGGCCTTCCATATTACATTATAAACATCCTGTTTAACCATAAGGGCCTAGCTTTCCTGTATGCTTAGCTGCTGTTAACCATAAGTGCTAATCCACTGTTCCCCAATAGACAGGTTATAAGACCTACTGGTTCTAAGAGAGCCCAATAAACTACCTTTCTACCAAGTACTGTGTTTGATGCCTTCGACACAAAATGGGCTCCGTATGGAACTCACCTCACATGGTAAGGTAGGTACAATATTAAGATTCCAGTTTTAAGGACCCACATGGCTCTGAGGTTCAAAGCGGGTATTTTAACCCCCCGAATAAACGCTTAAGCAGGCTAAAAATGTAAAAACAAAACAGCAAGTACATATGTTTTACAATTATGCAAGAGATAGAGAAAAGAAAAGAAAACCAAAAACATTTATTTAAAGGGATCAGCATGGGTCCAAAAACTCAAAACAAGTATTCTGCAAACAAATTATAAACAAAAAACAAGCCCTGATGATCATAAACAGGAACAAAAGGAAAACAAACCAAGTATTCAAGAACATATCACATCTTCTTGAACAAGAACAATTAAAGAAAAGCCAGTTCAAAAGAGAGGAAAAGACATCAATCAATCATTAACAAGGAGATAAATTTAGCATGTAATCATTAATTAACAATTTTTCACATCATAATGATCGTAAATTTAGCAATAATTCCTTAGTCAATCAGTAACAACTTCACTGACAACGACCAATTCCTTAGTCAATCAGTAACAACTTCACTGACAACGACCAATCCCTTAATCAAGCAACAGGGTCTCGGGTCTCACTAACTTAGCACAATCAAATAAAAACCCAGAAAACAAAACAGGGAATCAGGTGGGGGGGGCTAGAAAAATCACAAGAGTTAAACGAAACAGAAGAAACTAGGGTTAGGAATATGGTCTTTACCGGTTGTAAAGAGAGAAATATTCGATCTTTGAATGTGCAAGAAGCTCCGGCAGCGAGTTCCGGTGAGTCTCTGCAAAACCCTGGAAATTGGAGACAGATCTATTTTGGGCTTGGAAGGAAACCCAAAACCCTAATTGGACCTAGAAGGGAAACGTTTTGTTTTAAGGATTCGAAACTTTTAAGGAGATAAGAAGGGACGGTAATTTATTTATTATGTCTTATGAGTGTGTGTGTGTGTGTATACATGTGGACTTTAGGATCCATGGTTGCTGATAAATACTGTACTCGAATTAAAATTATTGTGACTCAGCCCACCATCCCTTCAATTGGCACGTGTGACTTTAGGACTTTTTCTTGTTACGGAAATAGGTATTTAGCCCCCATTTGGATTATTTTATTTTTATTATTATTATTATTATTATTATTATTATTATTATTGTGTTTCTTTTCAATCCAATTAGGGTTGGGTTTAATTTATTATAGTATTTCTAGTTTATCAAAATTAATTAATTAATTTTTAGAATGTAGAATAATCTTTTTTATTAGTGTTGATTATGTTTAACTTAGTAATATTTTGTTTTAAAAATTAATTTGCTTTTCAAGAAATCTCTTGTTATCATCACTGTTATAAAACATGTTTATAGATCATTGGAGAAAGTTTCTTTCATGAAGAGATAGAGCTAGTTTCTTTTTATGTTCTGAGAGTATTTTAAAAAAATATATTTTTTATTCTCCAAATTTTTTTCGGTGTTTTTTGAGATTTTTGATGTGCTAATATAAAATAAATAAATTTTAAGAAATAATATATATATATATATATATATATATATATATATATATATATATTATTTCAATATAATTTAAAATAAAAAATATTTTAAAAAATAACAACTACTACAAATTACAATATTAAATAGCCCGAAAGCAATAAGTTGAAACCGTTGGAAAAAAAAAACTTTGAGAAAAGATCGAATTTTGAAGAGAAAAGACATACAGAAGGATTCGTTGTGCGGTGAGTTCAATACAAATTTAACACGAAAAAGTCCAATCTTGATGTGTCATAACACAGCTTAATAATATATTTGTTAATTGTTTTTACTTAAAATCATGATTTATAATTTTGCTAATAATAAATGCAATAAACAATATAATCTTATTAATACTTTTTAAGAATTTTGTTTTTAAGAGTAATTCAATATTTACAATGGAGTGTTAAGATATAAAAAAATCAAATTATCTCTGACCAATATCCTTGATAAATTGTACTTTTAGGGAAAATAGAGCCTTAGCATCCTGCATTAAAAACATTAAGAGATTGAATTGTCCCTTTTCAATCTCATGTTTACCAATAAACTTTATGAAAAAGACTATTTTACCCAAAATAAAAAAGTTCATTGATATTTTGTTAAAACAAACAATAACAATTACATTATCGAGGTGAATTTTTGTGGCTTTCATTTATAAAAAAAAACTATAATAATTACAGATAATGCTGGTAAGCAATAATATTTGTGTTGAAAAGAAAAGCACAGATTATTTTAAAACAAATTAACATAAAAATCAGCATGATCATGATGGTTTTTTATATGTTTAACGACATCTGGAAACATATATATTGTAAATGGATATTTGCTATGTGTCAATCAACTGACATGTATAGTAAACTATCAGCAACTGACATGTATAGTAAACTATCAGCCTACAATCATAGACATGTAAACACAAGGGAGTGTTTCGCAATTCGTGTTAACAATGCGCGAATACTTTGGGCCATATAGGAGTCCTACGATGACTGTAAGCCCAATGTAAGGTTCTCCAAAAAGTTAGAATAGAGGGACCCACAAGGAGAGAGTTCTCTCGCCCATCTCAAACAGATTAAACCGGTTCACGAGAAGGGAAAACAGATCTAGAGTTTGGTTTTGCTGGGCTTCACGATTCAGCAATTACGAAGACAGAAAACAAGCCCAAAACTAAAAACAGAAATTTAAAAAGGAAAACAAACCCCGTTACTACCAACCCCGTTAAATTAGAATCATTTTGTTACCCCTAAAAAACGGACCACATAGCCATTCCTGTAAGAATTTTGACTGTACAAGGAAGGTAACCCCCAGAAGGGGGTATTGATGGACTGGTCAGGGTAATGGGAACCACTTGTTTTTTCTTTTATTTTTTTGCTTTTGGTATGGTTGTTTAGATTGCTTTTTAAAATGTTTTTTTATTTAAAATACATTGAAATGATATATGTTTTATTTTAAAAAAATTATTTTTAATATCAAAATAATCTGAAAATATAAAAAAATAAATTGAAATTGAAATTTCAAAATTAATTTTTAAACTCCAATGCTAAACATAGAGTTGTTTTTAAAATGAATCCAATTTGGGGTTTTCGAACTTGGACAAGGCGTTGGAAAATAATGGTGCTTTGTAAGTCTTGACCATGACCCAACTGAGAGGGGGGGAAAGGTGCTAACCTATCATATTATTATGATGGTTAGGTGAGGAATTGAAGCATGGTATATTGTTGACTGGATTATTTGGAATTGAAAGTCTTGGCTGATCAAATGATTTATAAATTTGTCTATTGAAATGGGATCTGGGTACGTGGCCTATTTTTATTGAACGGAAAATTGATGTATTTGTCCTAGAAATAATCATATCAAAATGAACAAATAAGCATATTAGTCTAACGGATAAAAATCTTATTATATATATATATATATATATATATAATAGATATCAAATTTAAATTAGAACATGTATTTTTGTGGCTTTCATTTATAAAAAAAAACTATAATAATTACAGATAATGCTGGTAAGCAATAATATTTGTGTTGAAAAGAAAAGTACAGATTATTTTAAAACAAATTAACATAAAAATCAGCATGATCATGATGGTTTTTTATATGTTTAACGACATCTGGAAACATATATATTGTAAATGGATATTTGCTATGTGTCAATCAACTGACATGTATAGTAAACTATCAGCAACTGACATGTATAGTAAACTATCAGCCTACAATCATAGACATGTAAACACAAGGGAGTGTTTCGCAATTCGTGTTAACAATGGGCGAATTAATTGGGCCATATAGGAGTCCTACGATGACTGTAAGCCCAATGTAAGGTTCTCCAAAAAGTTAGAATAGAGGGACCCACAAGGAGAGAGTTCTCTCGCCCATCTCAAACAGATTAAACCGGTTCACGAGAAGAGAAAACAGATCTAGAGTTTGGTCTTGCTGGGCTTCACGATTCAGCAATTACGAAGACAGAAAACAAGCCCATAACTAAAAACAGAAATTTAAAAAGGAAAACAAACCCCGTTACTACCAACCCCGTTAAATTAGAATCATTTTGTTACCCCTAAAAAACGGACCACATAGCCATTCCTGTAAGAATTTTGACTGTACAAGGAAGGTAACCCACAGAAGGGGGTATTGATGGACTGGTCAGGGTAATGGGAACCACTTGTTTTTTCTTTTCTTTTTTTGCTTTTGGTATGGTTGTTTAGATTGTTTTTTAAAATGTTTTTTTATTTAAAATACATTGAAATGATATATTTTTATTTTTTAAAAATTATTTTTGATATCAAAATAATCTGAAAATATAAAAAAATAAATTGAAATTGAAATTTCAAAATTAATTTTTAAACTCCAATGCCAAACATAGAGTTGTTTTTAAAATGAATCCAATTTGGGGTTCTCGAACTTGGACAAGGCGTTGGAAAATAATGGTGTTTTGTAAGTCTTGACCATGACCCAACTGAGAGGGGGGGAAGGTGCTATCCTATCATGTTTATGATGGTTAGGTGAGGAATTGAAGCATGGTATATTGTTGACTGGATTATTCGGAATTGAAAGTCTTGGCTGATCAAATGATTTATAAATTTGTCTATTGAAATGGGATATGGGTACGTGGCCTATTTTTATTGAACGGAAAATTGATGTATTTGTCCTAGAAATAATCATATCAAAATGAACAAATAAGAATATTAGTCTAACGAGATCTCCTTAATGTGATAATAAAAATCTTATAGTATATATGATAGATTTCAAATTTAAATTAGAATATGTATTCTTTATAAAAATTTAAAATAGCTAGAATTTTACTTATTCACATAAATCTTTATATTTTTCAAAAATGATTTCATTAAAAAACAGAGATCCCAGATTAGCCGCGATGCAATCTAAGTTTGATCAACTCTTCCGGTTTGCACCCGGAAAGTGAAAAAAAAAAAAAAAAAAAAAAGGAACTCGTTCCTAGTCAAACAACAAGAACTAGGACACAATCATGATCCACTTGACAATCAGGAATTGGGAGTCACAGATTTCCTCGATTCTGAGACAACACTTCTCTACATTATATCCATCAAAATTCATCACCCGATTGCCGAAGAAGACATATTTTCCACTTGCTCCTTAATGTGTTCATCACCCGATTGCCGAAGAAGACATATTTTCCACTTGCTCCTTAATGTGTGGCCCAGATTCCCTGGAACGAAGGCAACATATTTTCCACTTGCTTTTAGCTGTCTGGTATGGTATAGGACTGTGGTGCTGAAGATTAGGATAAGATCAGAAATTATCTGTTGTTTGGGCCTCGTGATCCATTGTGATCCAAGCCCATTCCCTAGCTCGAGCCCGACGTGGGTCGGTCTATAAAACATATACCATCATTCGATTGTTCAAACCTTTTTCTTTTTCTTTTTAATCATTCAACATGGCAGCATAGGAAAATATATTTCTCGTAACTGATGGCCGAATGGTAAGAAATTATGACTAAAATATTTGTTTCTTCTGTAATTTTAGATTCGAGTATGTAATTGATAATATGATGATCATTAGATGATCGTCAATTTCATGACTTGTGAAATTAGTCGAGATGCACGCAAGTTGATCAAAACACTTATATTAATAAAAAAAAATATTTCTCACTTATTCTCCCTAAACTACCTAAAAGAGAGAAAAAATAAACTATTTTTTTGAAAATATCCCAGCATTTTAATAAATGCAATTGTTATCACTATTATTTTAAATTATATAATTTAAGTTTTCACGATATATTCGACTCCTTTCATGTTTTTAAAATATAATCGATCATTATTATATTTGATCGGGATCATGGGAGTTTGTCTTTTTTGCACAATGTAATAACTATAACAAACTTGAAATCAAAATAAATCTTATTTAGATTTAAAGATAAATTTGCCTTTTTGCTTAGAAATGTACAATAAATTTAATTAGTACCCATGAAATCGAAAAATATTAATCTAAATACTTATTTTTATTATTATTATCATTATGTGCTTCTTGTAAGCATTTTCAAATGATTAAATAACATTTCAAAAAACAAAAGGTTGCTACAATGCAAGTGCTGGTGCGCGATGCCGTTTTGCACGCTTTAAATGATGTATATGACAGCGTTTGGAGATATAAAATTTTCAACCAAAAAAAAAAAATTAGGATATCCTATACCTGATACGGTGGTGTGGTGTGCGATGATTTGGCTCAAGTTATTTTTTATTTTTTCTCTTTTCGCATAGAAAAATGAGTTCTCCATTTAAAAAATCCATGTTATCCTCCTATTTTGTTTAGGTTTCTAATTTAATCTTTATTTTAATTGTTTGATTTTATCTTAATTCATTTTGTAAATTTTAAGTTTATTTTTTTATTTCACCCGTAATTACATTTAGTTTTTTTTTAAAACAGATTGTTGAGAATATAAAAAAAAATCTTGTTTTTTATTATTATTATAAAAGCAATTATATCTTTATAATGATAATTGATTGTTTTTTTTCCCGGCGGACCTAAGATTTGGTGGTATTCAAGAAGAAAATCGGGAAACGTCCTTACAAATATAAATTGCATTTTGTTTCAGTAAATTGTTTAAGAAAAAATCCAGTAAAAGTCGAAGTAATTTTTTTTGCTCTCTTTTTTTATGAAACAAATGAAGCTAGTCCTATCACATGTTTGACAGCTCACAGTCACAGATTAATGAAGATAAAACCAGAGGGGTTTTGCAGCTTCATTTTCAAGGACTTTATGTAGGATAAGGTGGCGACAACGAGGTCCCCCGTCTTGGACCATCGTCATGGCTGTTTGGGATCTCTCTCGTCTTATTCCAGGGAAAATACACAAGTGTTTGATAAAAAATCAGAATTAAAATATTTATTTTCTTTGTAATTTCAAGTTGGAGTCCTATAGTAACTAATATAATAATTACTAAAAACTTATATAATTATTAATTTAAAGACTTTTAAGATTAATTAAGATGTACATTAGTTGATTCGGACATCTATATTTATAAAAAAGAAAGATACACAAGCCTTTACAACCACCACGCTGACTTTACAGCAATTATTTTGGCTAATTATACAAGCAAGATTAATCAAAAGCAATTATTCACGATTAGCTTCCATAAAAAGTCAATTTAATTTTGTTCTTTTTTCTACTAGTTTATATGTGGCTTTAATAACTTTGTCTGGTTCCGGGGTTCGACCCCTGTTTGTGTATGGAGACACTCTCTTGGGGAGCACTTTACCCCTATATGGGCCGACCCGGTGCGAGCGTGAATTAGTCTGGGGCCAGCGTCCAGGACACCGCGTGGTTTATACCAAAAAAAAAACTTTGCCTGGTAATTGTAAAGACTTTAATTTCCATCACTGTAGTTGTTTTTATATGATCAAATTTAGACGGGCTTTGTTGTTTTTTAAAATATCCTTGCAAATAAAAAATAAAATGTGTTAATGTGCATATTATGTGATGAATTCTATTGATTTATATTAAAATCTTCATTAAAAAAATATATTAAAAACTGAATGTATATTCAAAAATAAAACTATCTTACTTGAAAATATAACGATAAATTAAAAATAAAGGCTACATGATCAATTCTGGTGGCTCAGCCATCCATTTTTTTTTATGTGAAAGTCAAGTGATTTATGCTTAAATTAAAAATCTTTGATTTATTGATTTATGTTTTAATCCTTACATGAATTTAACTTTTTAGCAGAAAAAGATTTTAAAAATCTATTACGATTTTATATAAAAAAAAATCCTTTAACACAAAAAAAATCCATTAAAAACACCCATAAAGTTGAAAAGAAATATTTCAACTTTCATGTTTGGCATTTTTATATAATATAATTAATTGTTAAAAATCTTATTTTTATTTTAAGTCATACACAAGGCACCAACCAAGTCCTTAATTTGTCAACTATTGTCTCAGAATTAATCTAATAGAAAAATAGATGAGAGGTTTAAAGTAACAGAAAAATTAGAAGTAAAGTGATTTTTAAATGCTAATTAAATAACCAATTTTTAATAAAAGAGGAATAATCGGCGACTTTAAACTGTTAATTAATTAACGACCGAAACCTAAAAATTTAACAGAAAGACCCATTTTCAAAAATAGTTCGGCCCACTTAGCCTAAAAAAATATAATAATGAAGTGTGAACGGATATTAATGGCATGATGGTTATTAATCTAATGGGATTAATTAAATATTAATTATTGACCTGATATTAATGAAATCCTCGTGTAGTTAACTAATAATTATTGACTCCGTTAGATCAATGGAATGATGGTTATTCATGAACCCGAATTGAAAACAAATGTCAAAAAGTGATGACTAAATCTTAAGAAAATCAGAATTTAATTTTAGATTTAGAATAGAAAAGCAAATAAAAAATAAAATGTGTTAATGTGCATATTACGTGATGAATTCTATTGATTTATATTAAAATCTTCATTAAAAATATATATTAAAAACTGAATGTATATTCAAAAATAAAACTATCTTACATGAAAATATAATGATAAATTAAAATATAAAGGCTACATGATCAATTCTGTTGGTTCAGCCATGCCCAGGGTCGTATAATTTTCTTAAATGTAAGAGAAAAAAAAAATATAAAGGAGTTATATATATATGTGTTTTTTATTAAAAATATATATTAAAATAATATATTTTTATTTTTAAAAAATTATATTTAATATTAACATATAAAAATAATCTAAAAAAACATTATTTTTTTTAATTTAAAATAAAAAAAAATATTTTTTCTTAAACCAACAAACAAGATATAAATGTTATATCAAGTCACCTCGAATAGTGAACCATAGGACAGGGTTAGGAACCTGTTAAACTCAATTTTTTAAGTGATAAAAAGGAACAAAACACCCTACGACAGTTAATCTTGGTGAATAGACACGTGCATCTTCCATTGACTTGTGTGGTCATGAATTAGTTGATTAAGCAGCAAATTTTATATAAAAAAAATGATTAATTAAGAGGAACTAAATTAAAAATAATGTGGAAACTCACCAACAAATTAAATAAAGCAGTAAATTGAAGGAGGTGGGTAGCTAGCATGAGAGAAACTAGAAATTGGGAAGGGGAAAGACAAACTTGTGGATTAAATCAACTAGACAAACCTCCTTTCAATCGTGTCGGGCATGTGTTGTTAGTAGCAGAGAGAAAAGAGCCAGTGATATACTGACAAAAGAGAACATGCATTTCCATGCAACTGTCGCCATATCTACTCTCGTAATCATTCTTATTTTTATTGCATTTTGAAAAATATATATATAGTCGAATGTATGTGACTACGTGTTTTTAAAATTACCTGGAAAGAAAACTTATCCTGGAAGGTACAATCAGTTTAGTGGAAGTGTATCACTTTATTTTATGCAAATTGCGATGAGAAATAAAAGAGTATATATATATATATTTGTGTGGGTGCGTGTCGAGAATCACCTGAGAGCACAGTCCACTCAATGGATTTCGAACAACAAAGTTGAAGTCAGGTCAAGCTTTTTGTTTTTTCCTTTAAATTTTTGGTCACTTGAAGCTTTTTTTCTTCTTCCAATATGATCATTTCACATTAAGTTGACTTGGGTTAGGTTTACTGTTTTTTACATAGTATAATTAATTGTTAAAAATCTTTTTTTTTTATTTTAAGCCATACACAAGGCACTTACCAAGTCATTTTTTTGGTATAAACCACGCGGTGTCCTAGACACTGGTCCAGACTAATCCACGTTCGCACGGGGTGGGCCCCGAATGTGTGAAAGTGCTCCCCAAATGGCCAGCTCCATACAAGAGGAGAGATTGAACCCCTGACCTCTCTTAAGGGATGAGAGCGCCCTCACCACTCACGTCAGGACCCCTTGGGTACTTACCAAGTCCTTGATTTGTCAGTTATTGTCTCAGAATTAATCTAACAGAAAAAATAGATGAGAGGTTTAAAGTAACAGAAAAATTAGAAGTAAAGTGATTTTTAAATGCTAATTAAGTAACCAAGTTTTAATAAAAGAGGAATAATCGGTGACTTTAAAATGTTAATTAATTAACGAGCAAAACGTCCAAAATTTAACAGAAAGACCCATTTTCAAAAATAGTTCGGCCCATTTAGCCTAAAAAAATATAACGAGGATTGAACCAAAGTTGTTAATTCTGTTCCGTTTCGTCTAGATTGGCTCATCTAGAATGACTGATACATTTCGTTCTAATTCAAAAAAAGAACAAACCGAATTTTTTTTTTATCTCGCTCAGAATCTTGGTCCGTTCTGGAAATTCCGTCCAAATTTAGGCCAAAACGTTTAGGTTTTGTTCCGTCCATTTTGTTTTGGCCAAATAGTATTTTTTTTGAAAATAATGAATAGAGTTACAATATCAATCATATAATTTAATCCGACCGGTTATATTGAGATGAGATTTTATGAGAAATCTCTTAACATGTTAATACATATTATGTTAAAATTTTAGAGCAATCAAAGAATGTAATAACATTGCGATATTGATGATTACATTCTCGTAATATTATACAAGTTCATAATTTTGTTCAGAAAAATCATTTTATTGTGTTTTTTTTTAGATTTAAATTTCCCAATTTCGTTATTCAACCACGAGTTTATTATGAATTAAACTTTATAATTTGATTTGTTTTATTTAGGGTTATCGTGGTTTTATAACGTAGGTCACACATTTGAAAGGTTAACCTAAGTTATCCCTAATTGATTCCTTATATTGTTGTTTCAATATTTTTTTAAGATCTCAATTTGATTTATTTTTTATTAAACTATATTTTTATCATTTTTCCATGTTATATTTGAACTCATCAAGTCGGTCGAGTTATATCAGTTCAACTCTCATTGTTTTACTTATGTTTGAAATTTAAATTGCACAATTCTAAATAATTTTATTTTTAGATTTGAACTAAATTTGTTTTCTTGAATTAATATATATATATAGTAACAGTACAACCCTGAAACAGAGTACTCAAGTTAAACGAATAAAATCCTGATTGCTCTAAATTATTACAAGGTGAGTACACTCTAAATCAAATTTAAGATCTGATTACAGATCTCACACTCTTTACTACCACGCCATGCCTATTGAGAATCATTTGTACAAAGTCTTGATTTTAATAGAAGTGAAATAATAATAATCATAGCATGTATTATTATATATAGTGTAAATATGAAGGAGGTCAATGGCAACATATCTTTCCATGGCAGCACAAAGAAACCATGCACCCTATAAACATTGATCGAAAATAAAGATGGAAAACATTATTATTACAGTGTTAAATCAAATCAAATCAAACAATACAAGTTTTTCCGATGAAAAAGATTGGCGTTAGCAAAGTGATTGCCAGCTGTATATATGTGTGTGTTATGAGCATGATTCCACTTACTCCCTCCCAAGAGCATGCGTGCATATGCAAATTAATATTGTTAAATGTTAAGTGTTCATGTGTTTGACACCCTCGCTTTTGTTGTAAACTTTTTCCACGTAGCTTGGGATTTTTATTTTTTGATGAATCGAATCTAATTCTATTTTAATTTATTTTTTAAAAAATCATGCCAAGATTAAAAGATTTATAAGAATTTCATCTACCACAATTTTAACTTATAAAGCTTGAAACGACACGTGTGTGTATATAAATATACTTTTTTTTTTTTTTTTGGGAACCACATGACCCGGAAAGCACACTTTGTAGGCCCAGAGCATGTGTAAACCCCCGGCTGTCCCAGGCGTTTGCAAGGGGAGTTGAATGTGCACAGCCTCGAACCTGGGGCGTGCCTTTGGCAGCCCCAGGTTACAACCGTTACACCCCACCCTTGGGGACGTGTATATAAATATACTACTTTGTTAATAAAAAGGTTTTTAAACAGGGATGACGATAAATATTAACAGATCAAATTTCTATTGTATTTCTATTCAAATAATTATATAATAAATAAAAAATTCAGATATTCATATAATATTAATCAAGTTTCATATATCTATACAAGTATTTATTATTTGAGTAATATTTATTATTCAATATGAAATAAAATAATAATATATATATTAGAAAAATGCCTATTATAAATTCAACACACTTATATGTGTTTATATAATATTGTATTAAAAAAATATAAATATTATATATATCAATTTTACGCAAATCTCTAATTTAGCTAGGCATTGAAATACAGGTAGAAATTAAAATTTCTACAACAAAGCGAACTCCGTCCCGGGAAAAACGGTGTATCATCAACACCCACGCATGTTCCCATGGTGGGGTCACCCTCACATGCTTCCGTGACACAAACTTCATTTATGGTTTAATTTACGCTTAATTCAACATTAATTTAGGGTTTCCATCAAGTCGAACCAGTCACACCTGCAATAATGGAGTACTTGTGTCTCACGCGCTTGAAAAATTGAAGCCAGTTGAAAACAATTGTTTCGGACCTATGCCGAGTACAACCAAATTACAGCGTATATGCCATGGAATGTCTTCTTTTTAATTGTGAAAAGTTTTTGGCAGCTTAAGTTTATTTCAACAAATTTCGCTTTAGTCCCTGTAGTTTAAAGCAGTTATTTTAGGTCCCTAGTTTCATTTTTATTTAAAAATTGATTCTTATTTGAAAGCTTGTATGATCCTTATATTTCCCACAAAATAAAATTTAGATATGATAATAATAATAATAATAATAATAATAATAATAAGAACGCAATCAGATTTCTATATGATTATACATGTATGCATGTATATGTATATGTATATGAATATAATATCTATTACTATTTATGACGTGTGTTTTTAATTATAATCACTTGTAATGTATAACTGGCTCATTATGTTTTATTATATTCCTTAAAATTACAAATAGAAATCATTATCCAGAATTTATTGATAGAAACATGTCATTAGAAAGTATATCATCGTTGATGCCATATATACCGGTAATTTCATTGATGATTTTTATACCAATAGATATAACAATGAATTTGTTAGTATTAAAATTGTTAATATAATTATTGGAAACAGATTTTTAAGGTTTGTTTGTATTTAAAATTTATGTTCGGGTGATCTACATAACTACATCAATTCAATTTCCCATTTCCTTCTTATTTTCCTTTTAACATAAAAACAAACTACACTATCTCCAACCACCATTACCACTCACTTTCTTATCTCTCTCCTCACCTCTCATTGAAAAATATTCATACATATAAATTCATTTTTTTTTAATTTTAGAATATAATCAAACCAACTTAACTAAGTTCTGGTGAACAAAAGGTCAATGATGATTGTCGAAAGCAAAAAATAAAATAATATAAGAATAAGACCGAGAAGAAGACAATTTGCCAATTTCATATTATCATATTATCCCTAAAAGAAAATAAAGTCTTAATATCATATTATCACTCTTTGCCAATTTCAAAAACAAATCCAAATGGAAATAAGAAAAAAGATTATAGAAGTCAATTTTGGATTACCTTGGACAAGAGTTTGCAGAGAGAGAGTGTCACCACGAAGAAAAAGGCAGGAGACAAAGAACGTTGGACACTGAAGAAGGAGAGAGAGGTCAATTAGTAAATTTATACCATTTAATTGTTATCAATTTTATAAGAAAATAATTACTCTAAAATTCCCAACACAACAATAAAATTGATAAAATATGATCATTACCCCTTAAATAATGTATAGTTTGTTTTATTATAATACACCAAAATCAATCACATCAACTTATAAACAAACTCAAATTATTCAAGTCACAAAGAAACCCTAAAATAGAAATCAAACTTAAATTCTTCATGAAATGGTTGTAAGACATTACAATTTACAAGCAAACTACATACACTACAAATACTAAATAAGAACACATTATTTAGTTTTCATGGAGTTACCGATGAAAAAACTTTTTAATATTTTAATTATCTTTTTATATCAGGTTTTCCCGATGAAAATTATTTTGTCATTACTAGCACTAGAAATTTCCGACAAAAACCTTTCTGTCTCTAATAATCTAAAATTACTGATGAAAAGTTTTTTGTGCACAATTTCATTGATAACAGACAAAAATAATTTTATTAGATATGCATGACTCAACGACATAATGAAGCCCTTTTCCCAGCAAGAACCAAGCACGTACAGACCCTCCAAATAAGCTAAAAACTTGCATTAGTGGCCCAAACAGCTAGAAATGAGTTAAATAAAATAAGCAAAGCAAGCATCTAAGAATTTAAAGAGATACAAGAAACGTTTTGCTTCTTAATAGCTTGATGTCTCTAATGGGACACTCCACGAACTCGAAGGTTAAGTTGTTAAGATTTGGAATTCTCAGACAAGAACAAATATAGAATAATTAGGATTTATTTAGGAATTAAAGGCTATCCCGGACTAATTAATAATTGATACTCGTTATTTTTTTGTGCAATTTCTTATTATATTTTTTAAAAAATACAATATTTAGATATATTTTTAAATATAAAAATATTTAGAAAAACAATGTTATTATAACACCAAATAATACAGCCTTACAAAAAAAAAACGAAAATGGCACGCTCATGTTGCCATTTTAAGGCGCGTAGGGGTTAGACTTTCGTTTCAACGCATGGACAGATCTGAAGTGGGACCCATTTATTTAAAGGCCCTCACAAGGATAACCGTCACCGTCAGATCTGGCTGTTGAATCAGGACCGCACATATATTAATGGCAGCTTTTTGATATTTTAATCAAAACATTTTGGTGGTAGTGAGGAGATTAGTTGGATCAAGAAAAAAAAAGGCAGCTTTCCTTTAAAAACAGTAGTAGAAGGAGACTGGAAGCTAGAAAACTGCTACGAAATGTTTTTAAAAATAAAAATAAAGGAGGTTGGCGGGGTTCAGTAATCTTAGGCCCAATATTCTTCTTGGGATTGGTGGTAAAAAGGATCGAATCCGCTATAAGTACCAGCCGTTCTCGCCCTAAACACCACACCTCCCTCTCATTCTCTCTTCTATCCCCTATATATTTCGAATCATCTTTCTCTGCTCGCCCTCCTCCTGCCCTTCCTTTCTCTTCACAAACCTTGCTAGGGTTTGTTTATGGCTTTGAGGCTTCTGGAATATATAAATCTGTTTTTGTGGCTGCCTGTCTGTATGTGACCCTCTTTGTATTCTTCCACAGCTTTCTTGAACTGCACCTGTTTGGATAGATATTGTTGTTGATGTTGCCGTGCATGCCATGGCCATGTATATATGAGATTGCATTTTTGTTGCGGTTCAATAAAGCTGTGGGAAGATACGAACAGGATCAAAGAAAGTTAGTGTTACCTCAGCGGACTCGACATCAATGATCAGTGTATAAGGTCTCTGATCTTTTCTGGTTTTTCTCGGCTAGATATATACACGATCTCTTGGATCCAATTGGTTTTAGGGTTTCTGCAAAAATTGAATAAAATTGTATGATGTTAATCGATGCTTGCAGATAATCTTGACGATCTCTTGCAAGTTTCGTGCTTTGAAGGAGAGCAAGAAGGGGTGGGTAGATTTCTCAGTCTTTCTGCTAAAGGGTTTTCCTTTCTTGAATGAAATGCCATTTCTGATCCACCTACATGGAAGGGAAAATATTTTTTTAATATTTATCAATGTTTTAAGGGTATTTTTTGTTTGTTGATTATTTTGACTATTTATTTTTCTAATGCTAAAACAGATCTTACAGCGTTAATGATTATGTTTCGCACTACAGATATTCACAGAGTATCTTGTACGCACAGCTTCCTTCCAACAGTGTTCTTCCATTTGTACTTGCATCAAAAGGAGGCCACACAAAGTTAGATATACTTTGCACGAATCATTCTTCTTACTTCAGATTCTTGTCTCTGCTTAATATCTTTTGATGACAACTAAAATCTTGGATTTTTTCAGCTGATTTTACAGCACAGTAGTGGTGTTTTAGATCGATTCACTAGGTAAATCATTTGTAGCAATAATACTATCAGTTTACACAAGGCCATATATTTTGATCGCCCATTTATATGTGTTTGTACCGTGTCGGTTGATACAGTAATTGTCAAGTGCAGTCTTTTTTTTTTGTATTCATCTGATCTGAAGATTCCTTTTTCATGATGAGGGTGATATGTAGTCTGTTGATGATTTGCTTCGCTGTTTTTTTGTTCAAATATAAATGATCAAGCTTTACTGTGTATCTTTGATCAAATTAATTTAAGCTTGCTTTTCATAGCTAAGGATATTTGGACCACTCAAGTTTCCTATATTGGCTTCTCATTATGGAATTGACCATCGCCTACAAACCCATTCAAGCCACCAATTTCAACACTAACTCCATTGCTGATGTTAGGTGAAGATTTAATGGAGCGCCCATAAACATATATATATAGAGAAATTAAACTTGTGTGACACTTGCTGTATTTCGGTTTCTAGCTGTAAATGAAACGAGCAGAATTGGAGTTTAAATAATGCTAAAACAAAGCTTGTAGAGGCTAGAAATTAGGGTTTTTTCTTTTTCTTCTTCTTCTTCTCTTTAATTAGTTTTTTCAAGCTAAAACAAGTAAATGGCAAGGAAAAATACGATCTACAGAGAACAAGGTTTTATATACCTTATCTTTTTAGGGCTGACATACACTTTTCTAATCAGATCACAGGGCTCCTGCCTTCTCCTTTGGATAGTAGAAACAATATATCTTTCTTCTAGGCACAGCTGAATCTTGCATGAACAACTTTCATGAGCCATAGAAATGATGACATACCTAATTTCCAGATGCAAAATTAAGCTTCTGCCCGTGAATAGTACACTGCAATGCAATGAACGTGATGGAGATAACAAAAGAAAGAAGAAAAGAAGTCGGGCCTGGTTTCTTATGAGCATAATTAGCTGGAAAAACACATCGAATTACGGGGACCAGAATGATACATCCAATTGTTACAGGCCAACGAATCCTTTCTTGGTTTATATATATTGAACAGTCATGTTTGCATAATGATACAAGTTAATTTAATTACATTTTGGGATGCATCTCTTAATGTGGCCAGCTAATCCAACACATATTTTAATTAATTAATTAATCACCAATCTTTTTGGTTAGCTGCAAGCGATTCAATAATAACCAATCAAGGATGACCCTTTGCTTTATTATTTTGATTTCAAAAGTGTGATGAATAATTAATTATATAATTTTTAAGTAGAGGGGACATGCTCATTATTTCCACTAATCATGCACTCTTAAAGGAAAACAATCAGGATCACCTATAGGGTCTGGCTTGTCTTATTTTAGCTTTTCTTTAGGGGAGAAGGAGATGGGAAAGCTAGATTTTCTTGTGCTTTGTGAACGTGAAAGGAGAGATGTGGGAATTAAAGAATACCTAATCACAAGAAAATATATTATTGTTGAAAATCGATGCACATTCTGCCTCTATGGTGCTGTAACTTTTTGTCCTGGTGCTTAAATTAATTGATGAATCTGATAGTCATTTCACTAATTATTTTAAGGGTCTAATTGATAAGCTTTATTATCTCTTTTGTTTTGAGACAAGAAAGGGAATAAAAGCTGACACGAACCCTTAATTATTTGTGATTTTAAAAACAATTTCATTTTTTCTTATATAATGATAAATGCCAACTGATCATTATTGTCCTGTATTGGGAAAAAAAGTTGTGCAGAGCAAAAATGCATTCTTGCAATCTTAAATTTAAAAATAAAAAACAAAAATTTTATTTGTGAAAGATAATTAAAAGCTATCCTCGCAGGGCGATGATACTAAGCGAGAAGCAGGTTTGTATTTAATTTATTTATATATACAAGAGCACAGTCCCACACGTGGGCAAGTGCTTGGAAGTTTCAAGTTAATTTTTCAACTATAAAATTACATGCATGCATGCACATAGATGCCTATATGCCAGCAATAATTTTGTTTAAAAGCAGGCAAAAAAGGATATGGTTTTTTCAAATGGAGTTTACAGAAATTGGCTTGGAGTAGGTCATTAATTAAAATAAAAATAAATTAAATAGCTAGAATTAATGCCTCCAATCGAATTAAAGACTTTCTTTTGATGTTCCCCACTTTTTTATTTGTAAAGAACACAGCTCCATTTGGAGAGTCAGCACAGATTATAATTTATAAGGAATCCATCATATCCTTTCCCTGATTTAGTTGACACAACAAAATCTCAAAATTAGAATCATTGTTGGCAATATAGGCTAAACTGAAGTAAAGTTTCAGCACTGAGAGTTGCAACCATGCATAAACAGTAATATATATATATATATATATATATTCTTCTGTTTTACACGGTGCTAAGTACTGATCATCCATGCCTATTGATTTTTTGTGTGCACACGATTTTAACCAAACTTTGCCCTATTTTAATTTCCTTTTAGGGTCAACAAAGTTTCCATTTATCGTTGTTGTTGTGCACTCACATCAAATAAAAAGGCAAAGCAAGCTTTTGCGTTTCATAATGTGCATCATGACCAATTGTTCTAATCGTAGAGCAGCGATAGTTCTGTATCAATAGTGACGTGACTGTTCCGTTCCCCCACCACATGGAAGCAACAATATATTTGCTTGGCCCTGCCATTTCCCTTTCATGTTGCGCATGGTTAATTTTCAGAGCGCACGTTTTTAGTTTATGTGACAAGTTGATTTTTCTTTTCATATCAATTGAAATTGTATAGAATTTATCCTTAATGGTCCTTCATCATGTGATCTGGAGTTAAATTACAGTTAAAGGTGAGTGAAATGGGGAATTATGGACTATATGTCCAGTTAATTATTCAACAAGGGAATCTTTCGTGGCTAAATTCTTCCCAATTAGAGGATGTGATCGTTTGCTTTTAGGGAAATTAACAGGGACCAGTTTTCCCATGCTGACTAGCCATAACCCTTTTCTTCTTCTTCTTCTTTTTTTTTGTCAAAAGAAGTGTCGCATCTTCTTCTTTTTATCCGGTGCTTAAAATGTCACATCCTCTACCAAAACAATGTTGTGTATATGTTATAGCTTTAGTTTTGCTTAAATACATGTCAAAAGAACAGAAATGCATCAACTGAAGTCTAATTAAGATGGATCGTAGAGATATAAATGGAAGATCGCCATAGAAGATCATCTAATATATATTGAATGATGCTCCTCAACTGTGAAACAAGTAGAGTGTATTTTGTTGTAAATTTTTACCACCAAGAGCGTGATCTTGAAGCGCAACTCATAACATATATGATTGTCAAAAGAGTAGCTAGTTTCATGAAACATCACATCACCTCATTGATTATTATAGATTACTGTTGTGCTGGGAGATCGTACCCTGCTATGATGCCTGGCTAGCTTTCCTATCTATTCAATTTTCAGCCCTAGCTCGTATATAAGGAGGTGATCAAGCCAAACCAAACCATTAGTTCTTTCTTTTTGTAACGTGGCTGTTTGGTTTTCTAGCTAGACATCTCCTGGTGGTTTTCTCACGCAGAACTTTTGAGATTTTCTTGATAAGATCATTTCACACATCCAGCAAAAAAAGGAGCTCGGAGATGGCAAGAAGAAGAGGCCATACTCGCTACAGAGAAATTAAACACTCTCAAGGACATGTGAGAAGTCATTTGCTTGAGAAATCAGGCTGTGTACGAAAAATGGTAAAAACAGTCTTGTTCTATACCTCGTAGCCGAATCAATCAGCGTGAATGCCATCCCACTATAGAAATTTGGAAGATTGTCCTTAGTTGGGCCAGCACTTCAGAGATTCTTTCTTGTTTTTGGAAACGAAAGCTTGCTTCAGCTTTTAGCTCGGATGCTCGATCCATGAACAACAATGTTCATGCATTGCGAAAAATATATACACCAGTTCATAAATATTTGAATTATTGCTGCTCTTTTACCTTTAGCTGCCATGTTGTCTTCGCACAAAGCTGGCTAGGCATATCTTGAATGCTAAATGAATGTTAATGGTCTAATATTAGAAATGCATTAACAATATTTCTTTTAAGGTGTTGATCAGATCTGCCATGCCCCTCTGTCTGCCCTATTATAAACTAGTTTTGGTGGACCAGCCCCTTCATCTTCATTGTTTCATACTCAACATTAAAAGCAACAGGCTTTTCATATTTCATTATTTGCATTAGGTAAAGATTCCCTTAACAAAGCGTAATTATTCTTGTCTAATGGGCCTTTTCCCTATTTCACTTAATTATGATCATCCACTGTAAACACACAACTAGCCTTTGTAGCTTAGTTCTTCTTCGTTCAAAATGTATTAGACTTAGGAAAACTAAAAAGAAAAGGAAATTATGAAATAAATCGAGGGCTCTATCTAGTATTTAAAACTGTATCAAAAAATTAAACAAAAAAAAAGCTTCATTATTGTAATGAAATTTGATGGGTTTGGGGCGGATAATTTATAAATGCTTAAGACGTAGAAAGCCTGCGATGGTTCATGGCCGGTGAGCAGCAGTATCTGATATTTTATCTGCAATGATGAGATTAGCTACTCGATCGCCAAAGCAATTCATATTCTCGTATAATTCTAGAAAACCAAAATGAACCAATAAATAAAAGGAAAGGGAAAAAGTGGTTGAAAGAGCTGACAAATTAAGTGCTTGTGAGAGGCAATTCATTCATTCATTTATTTGGCTGTAATGAGCCGATGAGATTTTTCTGCAGGTTACAGATTGTCCTTCATTGGTTAAACCCCATGTAGTCATCATAACATGCCAAGGATCATAGGAGAAACAAAATTGGTACTGTGTGTATATATATATATATATATATATATATATATATATATATATATATATATGATCAGTAAACTGGAAATTAAATTGTTCCTGATCATTTCTTGAAGCCTACATTAAAGTTATATGCCTTGGATCCTCGAAACAGTTTGGACGTACAAATTGATCTAAGAGACAAAAAGAAAAACATCCTAGAAATGAAGAGGAATTTACGTTGTATTTCGATAAAGATTAATAGAAATTAAAAAAACAAAAATACATTATTTGTCGAAATAAAAAAGAAAAACTAACAGAGAGAGATAATTAGGAATCCCAACAACCACACCCCAAGTTGCAAAATTCTCTGCAACGAAACACTGAATCAAGAATTATATAAAGAATTGTGGGGATTCTCATGGACTGCAATGCAGAACCGAGTACAAGAGCTTTGAGTTAGATATCAAGATTCAAAACAACAACAATTTTTCTAGGAGAGAAGGGGGCAAAGGAGGAATAATGATTGTGTCGGTTTGTACAGGCTGAGATTATCAGCTAAATTAACGACTGAGAGATGTAACGAAAACCCAATAATTTATATATTGTTATATAATTTGCTAAATGCACAAATCTTCAACCGCCAGAAAAGGGGGGTAAAAAAAAGAAACTGATGTCAGAATGTGGTAGACTGGTTAAAAATGATGTCACAAAGTGACAAAGTTAAACCTTTTTCACGGAAACGTAGGAGATCATGTTAGAAATAAACCAAAAAACCAACAGGAAGAACTATCATCATTAACAACAAAAAGGAAAGGCAGGGAATCTTCCCTGCAAGGAACCCAAAACACAGCCCCCCCCTCAATTTTGATTCGAAGATCAGAATTTATGTTAATTTTAAGGAAAGATGAATTTCCAAAAACGAAATAAGATTTGCAAAATGTTCTGTTACTCTCTTTATGCATGGTTTAAATGGTTTGAAGCCTAATTTCTCCTCTCTAACAGCTAAAAGGGGGGAATTTTGGTGGAAATATCATAGAGGATGAAGCCCCATATCATAATCATCACAAAACCAAATCTTTTTCAAGATTTCTCATGGATTAGAAGAGAATTTTCTTTAAAACAAGAAAAAGAAATTAAAACCATAAAAAAGATATGCAAAAAAGGGTCTGAATTACAAGAGAAATACCATGATCCATGCAGGGACGAAGATGATTAAGGCTTCTTGGGTGCATTCCACGAAGGAAAAGAGGGATCTTTACCATATCAGCAACAACCAGATCGCCCCATAAAACCCTGAATTGCCATGTTCTCCCACAGCTTTCTTGAGCTTCCATGGTGCTAGCTAGCTAAATGTGTATAACTATACAGATATCTAGTGATCTATACACACGCGCTCGCACAAGTTAAGCATGGCAAGGAAGTTCAAGAAAGCTGTGGAAAAGCATGGCCAGGACTCACAAAATTAAATCAAACACCTTCAAATCTTCTCAGATCTCACATCCCTTTGATTTTGGTTTTCCTTAATTGAAAATGTAGAGGGAGAGAGAGTTGAAGAGAGAGAGGGAGGCGGAGCATGCCCATACAAAATGCACTGGACCACTTTAACATGCATATGATCTTGCAAGCAGCTTTATAGAGAAGATCAGTAGGGTTCCCTTCACCACAAGAGAGCATTTTACTCTCAAAAGCCCGCTTTTACTAGTGAGTGCGCAGTGGGGTACATATAAGACAGTCTGTTCGGTATATAAAAACAAAACAAGTTTTTTACAGTTATAATATGTGTGAAAAATGATTGTAATGAGATAAAAATGATCATTAATTATTAAGGTAAAAGATAAAAACCCATTCAAGTTTGCGATTTGAAACGTGGGTTCCGAGCTTTTTAATGAAGTGACATAGTTTTGTCTATTTAGATCTGTGTCTGTCTCTGTGCGCGCGCGCGCGCGCTAAGTATTGGTTTTGATATATATTCGACAAAAAGGTAATTTCTTACATCTATATATATTTTATTTTTAGACCAATAATATTTTCAAGTTAATTGGAAAAAATAGAAAAGTAATAATAATAGCAATAATTAAGAGGGGGAATTAGCAAGAACATCCCATCCCCATCACATGCAACCATGTGAACAAGATCTCATTTTTATTTTATTGGAAAACTAAAGGTATGGGTTGTTTATGGTCCCCCTAACATAATGTTTTTATATATAACAATTTATGTGATCACCATGAATCATGATAACATCCGTGTATTTTATTTAATGAAAAATTATATTTTTGTAGACATGCAACAAAGAGAAAGTAATTAATGGTTTATTTTTATTGTGCTTAATTAATGGTATGCCGTCTTACTATAACTTCCTAGCTAGAATACTTTCAACCAGAATAGGGGAAGGGTGTGGGCCGGAAGCGAGACATTGTGAAGTTTTAAGTGGGCCCCCACTAACCTCAAAACTGGGACAGTTTTTGAGTTTAAATTATTCAGACAACGAGGTCTACCTCACCACCAACCTGTTACTGTATCAAGTTGACGATAGTTGTTAGCGTACGAGCATGTGGGCGGCCGTATATTGTCGGGACTGCCATGACGGACAATATATTTACACCACCTCTACATCTTTTTTTATTTTGCCGCGCGTGCGCGCACCCACTGGACGCTCACGTAGAGGCTACATAATTTTTTTTTGTCCAAGAAAATAATCAACCGACTAATCGTAAGGAGTTCTTTTCAAGAGTTACCGATGAATTTCTAAGATATGCCAGATCACTAGCCCTTGTTATACTGCGTCTAGCATTTAAAAAAAAATGAAAGTAAAAAATGTTGTCGATGTGTTTATTTTCATAAAATTAGTGAATAAAAATAAAAATATAAACTGGAAATCTTTAATGATAGATCATGGTGAAGGTAAACTTTATCGATGGAATAGTCTATTGCTATGTCTCCTGGTAAGCACCAATAAAGTATTCCGTCAATAAATACTAAGGGAATTACATTGAAAAAAATAAATAAGACAAAAGTTATAATGACATTTCATTTATATAGATAAAATTATTGATGAAACAAACTCATTGATAATATTTAATTCGTGACCTAGCAAGGGACCCCCCTCTCCTTTATTTCTTTTTTTCTTCTCCATTTCCTCTCAACCAAAAAAACAACATCACCCTTTTATTTTAACATAAATCAACCTCAAATCACAAAACAGGGTCACAACAACACTCAATTAATTAGAATCCCTTTTATAAATGAAGTGTTTTTAGAATTTCTCATATAATGTAAGAAAAACTATCCATTTTATTTTTTGAACTCAATTTTAGAATTTTAGTTTTTATTACATATTTTTGTACTATATGTAGTTTGTTTGTGTGCTTACATTTTTATAACTTTTTTTCATAAAAACTTGTTGTATGGATGTACAATTTGTACATGTTAGCTTAGTTTGAGATTTAAAAAAAAAAATTGTTTCTGCTTTGATTAAATTGATTTCAATTTTCTGACTTGAGTGTTTTGTAATGAAATAAATTACAGCTTGTTTAATGAACATGTTTTATATTTTGTTAGTTTTATTGTTGAGTTGAAAATTTAGGTAAATACGCAAGAATTTAGATTTATGTAGATAATTGATACTAATTTAAGAGTACTATTAAATTAGATAGAGTAAGTTTAAGTTAAACTAATATTAAATTTATTTATTTAGTTTGTACAATTCATTAATACAAGCTGTCATCAATATTCTATATAAGTCTAGTATAACTTATGGATGTATTGAGATTTACCATAATAGTTGTATAGGATGAATTATTGTAATGAGATTGAGAGTTTTATTAATTATACACCATCTAATCCAAGAAATACTGGTGAATGCAATATTAAATGTTTTAAGTAAGAGATGTAAAATAAATAAAACTTCTTGATCCACATGTTGTAACTATGCATCTTTTATATATATAAAAAAGGTTCATGAAAAAAATACTTGTGTTGATTTGCTCGCAAAGAACCAGATGTTCTTTACAAAACCACGGTAGAAATGATAGTTGGGTAAATTTTTTATTCTAGCAATGTGCACGAACTTGCAGATGACAATATTAATTCTTATTCTTATAGAAATATAGTCATGGATGCAATGAGAATGAATTAGGGTTATGCATGTGTATATTCAATTATAGATGAAGAACCAAATACAAAAACAATTAGTTTTTTTGATCTTTTAAACGACTTTAATGAGCTATTTTGATATGAGTGCATAAATCTCATTAAGTTATCAACTATCGCAAACATGTTCACCATTTAAACAAAGCATGGGTTGAGTAAAACTTGTCACGACCTAATTATTGAATGAGCAAAAAGTATTTTACTTGAAGAAAATAGGCTATTTTTTTTTTTTATGTATCTAGATCCTATTATGAAACACCTCAATTTAGGATACTAGAAAATTAACATATGTCCAAATTTTTGCATTCTATATTATCTTGAAAACACATATTTGACAAAGTGCATAACGTCTGAACATGCACATAGGATTTATCATTTATATTTGATAGTGTGATTGATATTGCTTTTCAAAGTGATTTTCGTTAATAAATATATTAAAATAATATTTTGTTTTTAAAAAAATAAAAAATAAATATTTTTAATATTAGCATATCAAAATAATCTAAAAACTTAAAAAAAATTACATAAAAAATTTTAATTGTTTTAATTTTTTTTTTATAACACAGTTAAAAACAAACAATTAGCACAAAAAACTGAACAAAGTTAAAAGGAAAAGTCCTTGAGAGAGCCACCCGTCAAAGGGCTAGCCATAGACACGCAGGCTTCGTACTTAGTTTTAGATAACTTGTAAAATGAGATCAATCTATCTCTTTGCGTTTTTCTTTTTTCTTTTCCTATTCGGTCCATCAACGCAGTCTTTTCTTGTTGAACACACAAATAAAAAAAGAGAGATATTACAACTTATTAATGGAGAGAACTTTCCCTCATAAATTATTTTATCCTTTTTTTATATAAAAAATATATATGTAATGAGGATTTGGTTACTTGCTATATAAAAGTAGAAAAAGGCAAAATAATTTAGGAGGGAAAGTTCCCTCCAAGAGAGAGATGGAAAAATCATAATTTAATAATTTAGAGAAAAGGACATGTCATCATATTATTGCTATTATTATTCAGCGTAGAAGTTACGAGAAAAGAGAACATTGGAGATATTCATTTCTTCTTGTACATGAGAAATTGTAAATATTTAATCGTCAATTTATATAAGTGAAGCTTGCAAACACTTGCCAATATGATGCTTTATTATTTGAGAGTAAAGACTTGTTTGATTTTGTATTTCAAAAATATTTTTGAAAAAAAATAATTTTTTTATTTTTATTGTAAATTCATTTTTATGTTCTTAGATTATTTTTATGTGTTGATGTCAAAAATAATTTTTTAAAAATATTATTTTGATGCATTTCTAAATGAAAAACACTTTTAAAAGCAATCTGAATCACACCCCAAACAATCACTAGAATTTATTATGAAAAATGTTTTTTCCTTAAATTTTAAAGGAAATTTCCAACAAAGATCACATGTTAGTAATTTAAACTTCAAAATGGGATAGTGTAAAGAAAAAGAAAATTAGATCATCGCATCTTCAATAAAAAAAAATATAAGTCATCTAGTGGAGTCATTTTAAGATACACAAAAATAATATTATATAAGTCATTTTAAGTTTATTAAAAAACATAATAAATTCAATTTTAGAATGGAATACGTTTTTTTTAGAGTTTTAATATTTTTAAAAAAAATACCAAACACCTGAACATTTGCTAATTTTTAAACTTTTGAAAGCTTATGGGATTTAGATTGATAATTAATTATTAATTTGATGAGAGGATTACATACAAAGGGAGGTGATAGGCTTGTGATAATCAGAGATGTACGACGTGTAGTCGAGTGAAGCCAAACGATATGCTGAGAATTTCATTTCAAGGTCACATCATGTATCCCCTGTATTTGCACCCATAATCTCATCATGGGCCAACAAAATATGGAAAAATACAGCTGCGTTATCTGTAGCTGAGGCTGGGCCCCACCTCACCTCGGGCCTCAGCTACTGGCTGGATCACACACTGTCCATCCCCCCATCCTAAAAGGATGAAAAATGTTACGAAAACAATTCTTTTTTTTCTTTTTTTTTTTGCAACAAATGAGAAATAGACGTGGGATAAGATATACAATGGCGCCTTTTTCATTTTTCCCGTGCTGCATTTAAGCCTTCTCTTGTTTTTAAATTATTTTGGTCATTTTAAAAATACTTAAAAACTTGGTACATCCTTTCAAATTATTGTGTTTTATTTTGCCATAATGGTCAAGATTTAGAAAATAATTTTCTATTTCTCTTTTAATTAGAGGATTAACTTTTAGAGTCCCTCGATCAGTGCTCTAATGTTACCAGCTTTATTTTATTTTTCTAATTTCTTATACGCATTCTTCAAAAAGATCTCTCAATCTCATTGATTACTCTCATCAAGACTATCATTGTCTTTAAGGTTAGATTATGAAAATTATAGTTTTAACATAGCAAAGCCACACTAGGTCTTTTTGTTGGGATTTAAAACGTCTTTTTTTATTTATTTTTTCCTGATAGTGGGTTGTTGTTCTTCTAGATTGTGATGACAAGCACTTCAGATATTTAAAATATTTTGATTGTTTTTATCAAATTTAGAAATTAAGTGTAAAATATATTTTCTTAAAACTCAATGGGAAAACGTAATTTTAACTAAACTATAGGATACGAGGGGTGGTTTTTTTTTTTTTTTTTTATGAAAAACAATAAAAAAAATAAAGGAAGAAATAAAATAAAATCATAATAGTTTAAATTCACCTCTCCATAACTAGTATATCAATATCGTTACCAAATCACCACACCCTCGGTAAACTAGTCAAGCAAACTTGAAAATTATTTTTCTAATTTCTTCATGGAGTATTAAGCACCGGCTTTATCCTTACTTAAAATAGTTTTTGGTGGGCATCATACCCCTAAGGTGTCACACATTAATGCAACCCAACAATTTATATATATTCATAAAAATATGCAAAAATCATAGAAATAAATAAAATGTATAAATAACTGAAAATAAGCAAAAATACCAAAATCAATTTAAAAACTCATAAGTGCATAAAATCACGACTTGACATGGTTGCTACTTTTTTACTATTCTTTAGTGCATGGTTGGGCATATAGGACAACACATAAATCGAGAATTGGACAACCAACTCACATGTATATTTTCCCTCAATTGTTTTTCGTATTTTCTAAATGCACGTTTATTACTGTATTTCTCACTGAAAACATAAAAATAATCTTAGAAAACCAAAGAAATCATGTACATGAGCTATATTTTTATAATTTAATAATATTATTTGTTTATTTTTAAATAAAGAGGGTAAAACATGAGTTAAAACGACCAGCTTAAGACATAAACAGTGCAAGGCATCAGAAGCAGATGAGGTAGGACATCGGTCACTGACTCACCTTTCACTGTCTAACAGGTCACTGTAACAGAGAAACAGTCCATGGAAGTCTCCATCACCACGTTCTTTCTTCTTTTTCAAACACTCACTGATTTCTTGTCCCTGCATATATATATATATGTATGTAGCTCGGGTACTGGTGTTTTTGGTGCATGATCATACAAGGCTGTAGCTTGCTGTTGTATACGTATCTAAAAGGGTGCCCTACCCTGCAATGAAGAAACAACGTAACAATTTCTCATGAAGGGATTGGCATGTTGCGTCTTATGATCAAACCCAAATGGTGATTAATTAAAACCCACTTTGGATCGTAATTTAGAATCCCATTATCCCTATCCTTGCTTAGCAATTACTCTTCTTTGTCCTCAAGCTGCGTTACGTGTGGCGGAGGACTTGCGAGCTGTATAATATATCTGAAGTTCTAGTCAGAACATGCATTCTTTACAAGAATATAAAATAACCGAAATTTTATTCATAATATATATTTTTCAAGAGTAGATTTTCCTCGTATCTAAAAAAATTAATCGTCTCCCAAAATGTGGCAATTTAGGCCCCCTAATCCCATGTGTTCTGCAGCCAGTCCAACATTTGGAGACCTAAATCGAATCTCAAATGGGATCCTACTTGCAAGCTGAGATTTACGCATGAAAATTTAATTTGGCAGTGGATCCAGCAACAAGGAAAAAGAAAAGAAAAAAGGGCAAATTAAAGGGAGAAGGAATGAGTGGATGTTTCTGCTATGATTGTAACATAGTGAGTTGATAAGGACCCACATGAAAAGCTAGCTTCCAAATCATCAGTGAGTTTTTTCAGTATGCCATTTATGATTTTTGACAAGTCAAGTTGCACGAGCGACCGCTGCATCTGATGATCTGCTGTGGTACGGTTTCAAGTGTATATCCTTCCTTTAAAAAAAATTGAAATAATCTTTATTTTTCCTGCACCCACAAAAAGAATTCTCAAGTTTTTTTCTTTTAATTTTGAAAAGAAATTCACCACTGATAATAAACATATTGACAAACGCATAAATAGAGTGATCCTATTGCTATCTTCTTAAGAAGAAGAAAACGCCATGCACCTTCAAGTTAGATGCTAAATCGGCTCATATATTAACAATTTTCATTTTTGTTAAAAAATAATATAAATTATTCTATGAATTTTATATGACAATTTAAATTCTTAGATGAGATGATTTATTGATATGATTTCAGAACCTTGTTAATTTAGCGGTCACAAGTTCGCACCTTACTACTCTAATTTTTTTTGATAAAAATCAAGTATAATATAGTATGAATTTATGTATAAATTTCAAGATCAAAGAACTTTCACTTGAGAAAATATGTTAAAAAATAATATAAATCATATTTTAGAGTCTCATCTAAATTTTTAGGTGATATAATTCATTTATAATCTAAAAAAATCTTCTTCATCACATGATCTTTCAGCCCTCGGTTCAACTCTCGCAGCAATTTTTCAACTCTTCAACAACATTTTCACAACTATAAGCAAGCTGGACATACCACATCAAAACTATGGTACAATTTTCCAAAACACATAATTAAGGGGGTGTTTAGTAATGTATTTGGAAAATAAAAATTTTGAAAATTTTCTACTTTAAATTGTAAATTTTTGATATTTTTAGATCATTTTCATGTACTGATATCAAAAATAATTTTTAAAAAATAAAAATATATTATTTTAATATATTTTTAAATAACAAATAATTTCAAAAACTACCTCAGTTACGGTCCATTCAATCACCGAGAACAATCACCCGCGATTAGTTGTTTTTCAATAAATTATACCATATTATATGTTCTCTAGGAAAACGACAATACCATCATTTTTTTTAAAAAGGAGATGCCATAGGCGAGAGGGATTCCATCTTTAGCCCGTAATATAAATGTAACAAGGACAGTTCTTGACGGGACCATGCTAATAATGCCTTACCAGCAGGACCATGTGAATACCTTCTAATGAGAATTATGAAGGTACGTGACAACGGGACGGGATTGATAAAGAAAGGTTAAGCTGTGACCAAAATAGGCCCAACCCTCAATTATGATCCACCACATGTTTTCAAATTTTTTTGATCAAAAAGCAATGATAGGAGAAGATAAACAGATCGGGTTCACTATTGGCTATTTCATTTTTATTTATTTTTTTAGCAATTGTTTTTTTTTAAAGCAAATCTTTTTTTATTTTTTTCGTGTACCAGATTTGTCCCCTAGTCGAAACTATTTAGCATCTTCTTGATTTTTTATACCCTCTTGGTGCAGGTAACATGAGCAGGGCTATCAAGAACAAGAATATGATATTTACACGGAAGAAAGCATGAAATTCAAAACGAATAAGGAAATCATTAAAATTGTCAAAATTGACGGCCCGGTGCCAGATTTTTGGGGGTGTTTAGGAGTGATTTTTAAAAACATTTTTGAAAAAAATTAAAATTTTTTTATTTTTATTTTTAAGTTTAAATTAATAAATTTGTTGTTTTGAGATCATTTTGATATGCTGATATCAAAAATAATTTTAAAAAATAAAAAAATAATAATTTTAATTTATTTTTAAACGAAAAATAATTTCAAAAATAACTACAACTATATTCTCAAACAATCACAAGCGTTTAAAGATCCAAAAATGAAATGGTATGGCAATGTGAAATACTTATTCTTTTCTCTAAAAAATATAAAGAGTTTTTGGCTCGTTATAGTTCATGATGTTCTTAAAACAGTGAAGAGGATGCCATAAACAAGGAAAAAGTAATTATCTCAAAATTTTATAAAAAAAATCCAAAATAAAAAGAGAGATAAAACCCCTCAAGTTTAAATTGGGCCTTCTCAAAGAAATTCCAAGCCCAACTCTATCATCTGTTTAAGGGAGGCTCAGTATGGGAGCATTTTTTTTTTGCCTGAAACAAATATCAACATGATCTAGGGCTAGTTGGGCCTGATATGTCACACCATATATAATGATCTAGGGCTAGTTGGGCCTGATATGTCACACCATATATAATGATCTAGGGCTAGTTGGGCCTGACATGTCACACCATTTATAACGATTCGTTAACTAAGGAAAAATGGTTTAAAAAAGCCCAAGTTAGTCCCTTTCGTTCAAATTTCAACATGAACATTTCTTAGGGTAGACTTTTCTCCCTCTTGATTTTGTTTTTGTTTTTTTGTTTCCCCTCGAACTTAGTTTATTAATTCTTTAATTGAAAGAGAAGGAATCTCGAGGGAATTTCTTCAAGCTTAGCTTATATCGCCATCAAAAGCTCGGTATCCGATGCTGTCAATCTGGAAATGTCCATCATTCACGGCACCTCTAACATATATATATATATATATATATATATATATATATATATATATATATATGTTAGGATTAAATGAATTGAGATGAATTCCAGAAATTTGTTCATACATCGAACTAAATAAATTAATATCTATTATGAATCAAATTTTTTTTATTAAACCGGATCTCTACCCAATCTTAATTAACTAACCAAATTAATAACATATTTTAAAATTTTAATTGGGTTTCATGTTTATACACGCACGTGCACACACAATAGACACCTATAAAATTAAGAGCCAGTCAAATATTATATTAAAATGGTTTACAGCTATAAACTCAAAATAAGTTATATTTTCTAATTTATAATGAATGATATATTAAGTGATGAAATAGAAAAACAAACCAAGAAAATATTAAAAAAGAAAGAAATTGTAATAAAAAACACAATCTCTTGAAAAAGGCCCAAACGAGCGAGCCTAAAGCAATCCACATGTCCAGGCATTATTATTTTAAATTATTTTAAAAGGCAGATAATAGGCCGTGCACACATTCATGATTTGAAACAATAACAAAGCCCAATCTAAAATCAAATAAATACTGAAATATGAAACAAAAAAAACATGAGTTTAAAAAAAGAAAAGCAATCCCAAGTGAATCTTCTAAACATAGATTAATTCATAAGACTTGAAATCTGTTAAATCTCAAACTTGGCTCAACCAAGAATTTCAAACCATCAATTTAATGTTGAATGATAAAACTTGTAAAAAATATTAACAAAAAAATTGAAATGATATAAAAATCATAAGTAAATTAAATTTCAAAACAATTTAATTTGAAAAAATTATCCCAAACAAAATAAATAACAATCAAAGAATTGAGAAGAAATCTAACACATATTTTTTTTTTAAAAAAAGATGATTAAATTGAAAAAAATAATCAAATTTGATAAATCATTTCATATATATAAAAAAAAGATACAAAGATTAAGGATCAAATATAGAGGTAAAACAATTGAAGGGCTACCATAAGATTTTTTTAATTGCAATATTTTTAAATTACCAAGAAACCTCTTAGTGAGATTCAATATTATGAAAAAAAAATCATAATAAAAATACAAAAATACTCTTTCACATACTCTTATATTTTTTTATTCTAAAATCAAATATGTCTTTTTACCGTACTAAAAACATATATATAAAAAACAAAGAAATCATCTTTACATTTTTTTTTTACTTTTTCATGGTATTCATGTAACTTTATTATGAAAAAAAGATAAAAAAAAGCACATGGACAAAGACTATATTTTATTTTTCTCTCTTAAGAGTAACAATATCATTTCATTCATTGTACTAAAAACAGTTAATAAACTAATTTATCTCTAATTAATTTGCTAATGATTAATGAATTTCCTGAAAAAATGATTTTACCCTATCAGTTGGGTTGTGGTTTTCAACTTTTCACAGAGAAGGACAATAAATACATTATTTCAATGTTTTGTATCTTAGGCTAAAGTGTATTATTGAGAGTGCTTTCCGGGTCATGTGGTTCCCACGTTATCCAAAAAAAAAAAGTATTATTAAGAGTTTTAGTTTTTTTTTTTTTTAACAAGATACAGAAACTACAACGCAGATGGAAAAGGTGCTGTATAAATGAAAATGGTGTTTAACATTATGTTTCAAAAATATTTTTTTTAAAATATATATATATATATATATTTTAAATTAATTTTTTAAGTGATTTTAGATTATTTTTATATGTTGGTATTAAAAAATATTTTTAAAAAGTCAAAAATATTATTTTAATATATTTTAAAATAAAAAACACTTTAAAAAACAATCTCATTCTACCCTCAGTCAACAAAAAAATCCTTTTCATGTAGTGGACTTTTTAGTATTTTGATTTTTCTAAATTATGAATAGATTGTAGCTGCGTCAGTCTATATGTCAAACCGAAAATAAAAGAAATTTATTATCCGTGATATCTTCTTCCTGTATCGATTTCTCGGAGATCCCGTCGTAGCAGGAAAAGCATCCAGTTCTCTTTGGATAAATACAAGGAAATTCACAGTCCACCAAAACTTCTCTCTTCGGATCGAGATTGGAGTCTACTAGCCATCTGTCCCAGTCCACAAAAAAAGTCAACACCTTGTCTATTCCCCCCTTGTCTCTATTCTATTCAACTTGACAGATGGAGTTTCAAGCAAGCGGGGCCATGATTGGAGTAATTCCTTCTCTTGTTTAAGTGTTGAGTATTTAGTGATTTTTATAGATAAATATATCAAAATAATATTTTATATTTTTAAAAAATTATTTTTGATATCAATACTGATTTAAAAACACTATTTTTTTTAATTTAAAATAAAAATAAAAAAAATATTTTTAATATTTTTTAAAATATCTTTAAATGGACCGCAAAACACCCCGTTAAGCTAAGCATAAATGAAGTTATGGTAGGAAGTAGTAGTTAATTGGCATGACGACAGCTTCGCATCAAATCTTATGCTCCTGAAGAACATGAAGCATCAAAGCATAAGGTGTGAGTTAGCTTTCCAATCATGGTTACCACAAGTGCACAGATGATTCATACAACCACAACGGTGCACCGAACATGCCACAAATTGAGAATGGGTCAGCAAATGACAGTCTCTATGCTATCATTGTCTTCATGACCTCTTCCTAGTGGAATAAGCATTTCGTTTTTGTCCAATAGAAACTCAACAAGTGCCTCAGCGAGTTCCCGATAGCATAAAATCTCCGTGCCACCAAATTCTGATTAGCCAGTTTGTTTACTGTTATTACGAATGACGCGGTTTGTGGGATCGGAAGCATACCAAATAACGCGTCGCTTGTTCAATACTCCTGCCCCTTTTCAACTCCTGAACTTGAACAAATGAAGGCCAGCCTGTTTACTCTTTGTCCATTTGCTCCTCCTCGTTTTCTACAAACCTTTTCCTCTTTGATTCCTGTCGTGTGTGAACAAGAAAACCAAACGAAAACAAGATAGGATGATGATCATTACCGTGCTGTTACTAATAGTTTTGTTCCTGGCTGGCCTCATTAACATTTACTTCTATTTACCTTCCAAAAAGTTGTCCGCATGGCTCCAATCTTCTGCCTCTAAAAACCCTCCGACAACCTTCACCCCCCAGGTTTCTCACGAACAAAGGAGTATGAGTACCAGTAGTCCTGCTTATGACAAAGCTGAGCTAAAGGGCGTGTTTGCTACCTTTGACAAGAATGGAGATGGGTTTATAACAAAGCAAGAGTTGAGAGAGTCGTTCAAGAACATAAGGATATTTATGACAGAGAAAGAAGTGGAAGAAATGGTGGTGAAAGTGGATGCTAATGGAGATGGTTTGGTAGATTTTGAAGAGTTTTGTATCCTGTGCAAGGCAACTGGGGTTCGAGATCAAGGGGGAGATGATGAGAGAGAAGGTCAAGTTGCAGGTCAAGATGGTGGTGAGGGGGATTTGAAGGAGGCTTTTGATGTTTTTGACAAGGATAAAGATGGGTTGATATCAGTCGAAGAGCTTGGTCTGATGCTGTGTTCTCTGGGGTTAAAGGAAGGTGGAAGAGTGAAGGATTGCGAGGAGATGATCAGGAAGGTCGATATGGACGGTGATGGAATGGTTAATTTTGATGAGTTCAAGAAGATGATGATGAGAGGTGGAGGCAAGCTTGTTTCTGTCTTCTAATCCACTCCTCCCCCAATACAAATTCGCTTCGTTTAAGCACTTGTAAGATTTCTGTGCTCTTGATCTTTGTCAACCACAGAGAAATTTCAATGAAACAGGAGCTTATATTCCTTGCCCATCAAACTTTCTGAGAATTTTTGAGTTTAGAGGCAAGAGAACCGCCCATCTCTCTGATCTAATCTCTGGTCTAATCTAACCTCAAGAAACCAATCAGATTTAGCTAGAATACTTGGTGGTCTGTATCAATATTTGTAAGAGGATTTGAAGCTGTTTCTAGCTAGCTAGTCTGTATTTTACTGTAGTAGCATGTACATAGATGAAAGCAGATCTTTTTTTCTGTGTAAAGCAGCTGAAACAATCTTTTCAACACTTTTTGTTAGCAAATTAAACTCTATCTCTGGTTGCTGAGTCCTGTAATAAATATGTTATCTGCTCTTGCTTTTAATTTCTCCGAATAGGGAATCCCAAACAGAATAAGAGCAGTGGGGGAAATGAAAACTTAGCGTCTGTGAAAACAGAGAAGTTGCTTATTGTGGGGGGCATGAATAATCATGGAATCCAATGGAAAAGCACTCTCCTTTCCTTCACTTTCAGCCTCTTTTCTCTTTCTTTTTAGGACAGCTATTGAAGCCTTCTACCCGTTATCCTTTAATTGAGTGTTATTCATTGCGTTTTTAAAGTATTCTTTTTAAATAGAATAAAATCTGTTTCGAATTAATTTTTTTAAAGTATTCTTTTTAAATAAAATAAAATTTGTTTCTTTATTTGTTTCGAATTAAATTTTTAGATTATTTTAATATGCTGATATAAAAAATAATTATTTAAAAATAAATAAAAATATTATTTTACTATATTTCTAAAAAAATATTGAAGGTTGAATGTCTCATAATAAAAAAACTATTTTGTTCCATGGAAAAATCTAAAGAAAAAAATATGACAAACAAAAGTTTAATATACTTTTTCGAGTTTGTTATGATTAGTTGTCACCTGAACTCGCAAGATTTTAAATAGGTTAGTGAATATAATTATACTCTCTAAATTATTTCATAACTCAAATTGCATAATGAAAATATCAATAGAGTCCAAATGTTAGAGAAAATATATTTTTTTTACTTTTCATGTCTCAATATTGTCTTGCAGCAATACAACAAGAATATAGACAACTCAATTTCAAAAGGTACTAATTTTTTTTTCATGACTTCTTATGAATGAATAAAATAATAAGATTATGGTGAAAAATAATCAGTCTCGTCCCAAAGGTGCTAAATCATTCTCTAAATTGAATAGAACTTTTCTCTAGATTAGAGTTTCTAGGACTTCCACGATTTTTGGATTTAGTATTTTTCATGTCGCTTGGATTTTATAGTGTCTCTTAATGTTTTCATTTCATTCTTGTAAAAATAAATCACTTGTCTTATATTTTGATATTTGAAAACATTCGCACAAGATATATATTAATCTCTTTTATGATTTATGTTGACTATATATGTTCTTATTTGTTCTTTATTTTTAACAAAAAAAAAAAAGCATTATTTCTTGATGTCAAGTTATATCTAGGAATCTCTTCATGTCTTAGGAATTTTGGGAAAATAAATTTTTAACTAATATAAACGATTTATTGGCTCCGATAAAAAAGAAATTGTTTGCTTTGTAAGTTGATCACTGGGCCAGTTTCAAATGCACCGGAGCTATCTATGAATTTATGATAGAACATATACCTCTAAGATGGACACAAAAACACTTGATATAAGGGTTGAGTAGCTCTTAATAAAAAGGCGTTTGAGATTGGAGTGCAAAGTAATTTTTAAAATAGTATTTTACTTGAAAAATACATTAAAATAATATACTTTTAAAAAAATTACTTTTGATATTAATACATCAGAATTATATATACATGTATAAAAACATCAATTTCATATTTTTTTTCAAGTCAAAAAACCTTTAAAAATATAAAAGCAATACAAAAACTCCTTACCAAACAAACACCATTGGGAATCTAAGACTCACCAAATCAAAATCCCTAATCACATCAAAAGAAGATTCGGCATGCACAATGAATTACAAATTTTTGCGCATCGCAATGGTCGATTTGCGTGGCAGCCGCCCTGCAATGGCCAATCGCTTTTTATTTTCTCAAACAAACATTGTTGTGGCGACAAATGTTGCCGGTTGTTGCCAAGCAAAGGAAAATATATAATGTCATTCAACCGCCCTACAAATGCCCTATTTCTTGGATGCAAATCAATACAAATCATATATATATATATATATAGTTCTTATTGATAAATCTGTTCGTGAATTATTAAACAACAGGCATTTCTACCTAACATAATTCATTCCAATGACAGATAACTCCTTGACTTCCAAGCTACATTTGTCTTTTGATCATGCCGTACCCTTAGGACATGTAAAATAAAATAAAAAAAGTTTAGTCACGCTCCATATGATAGCTCATACTAGCACTTCCTTGAGATCCTGGCCTACTTGCTTATATTTTATCCTGAGAGCCATACAGGTTGGTTTATTAGAAGACATCAGGGTGGAAACGTCCAGGCATTGAGCTACTTTGTTGAGCCTGCTTCAGGTGCAACGTCAATGCATAGTTGTTTACCTGGCAGAGCATTGAACAAAAAATGGTAAGAAAATATGAAAGCAGCAATGGATTTTTTTAAACGAGGGCAGTAGCACAGAATATCATCACAGATAGCTCTGTTGTTAACATGGAAGGAGAAGAAGAGTGAAAATTCCACCAAAATGCTAAATCATGAAAGAGTTAATGAGCTCAACCTCCAAGGTTCTCAACTGGTCCTGGTATTGGGACACCAATTGCTTCAGCTGCTGTAACTCCTGACTACTTTCTTCAAACTCTTTTTGACGCTCATGCTGAATAGATACAGCTCGCTTGAGAATTGTATTTTCCTGAATCAATGCTTGCATTTGTTCCTTCAACATCATGTTTTCCTGGTGCAATGGGAGACAAGCAGAAAAACCTCTCAAAACAAACCCGACAAGAATATCTCATCTATAGTAGTCACTGAACACAGGCCGGGAATATAGAAAGAAACACTGATAAGAGTAATAAAATACCTGGTTAAAGCTTTTGGCTGTCTCTGCTCCTGCGCGTGTACAAATGGACTTCTCGAGAGCTTCTAGTGCTCTTGAAGCACGAGCTCTGGCATCATCAATATTGGAGGCACTCGTCATTTCCCTAACAAATAGCTCTACCCACTCCATACCATCCATTGATAGGTGTGCTGATGCTGATGGATCCTCAGTGGGATGAGCCTCAGAATCTACTGGTGCCAACCCTACAACAAAATATTGTTTTCCATTAAGACACCATCAATGCCAAAAAAACACCACCATCCCAAGGCCCAGATTCTTGATCCATAATGTACTAAATTTCTCTCCGTTGAATGGTCCAAAACAATGAAAAACACAGAATATTTCCACAAGATCTTGCAGTCATCCCTCCCATCAGAGTGAAAAGAAATCAACAACAGGTTCTCCATGGTATTCCAAAGCACCCAATATTCACCACAAATAGAAAAAAGTCTGACACATACTATAAATCCACAGGAAAATGAGAATATCTTTCCCCACTATTAAAACATGACATGTGATAAGGATATAAGGCTTTGGGCCTGCTAATATGCAGCCAGTTATTAGTAGCGTTAATTTTAGCACACACAACCATCCACAATTCAAACAAACAAACAATTTGTTGTAGCTTAATTCTCTAGAGAGTCATTGAGACCACATCTTGTTTGTCACAAACCATGCTATAGCTCCAACAACTCATTCCTCTGAACTCATAATGAGTTAAGGAACCAACTCTTGCAGCCTTCATATAGTCAACTCTTGTTTTTATTTTCACTCCCTCCCCCTCTGTCAATACCCCTCCTCTCTAACTGTTATGATTAAACCAAAGACCTGTGATACCACAGACCATTTCCCCTATAAACCTCGACACACCATTCTCCTTAGCTTTATTCTATGTCAAATTTAACGATCAATCCCTCAGTTAATTAGCTGGGCATGTATTCCATATTCAACAACTGAGAATGGGTTAGCGTGCAACCAGTTCATTAACCAAACATGTTGATTAAAGTCATGGTCAATAAACAATCTTCACCTTATTCCATAATCTCTGAACAGCAGTTCAACATTATAAATGCATCCAACTAATCCTAAGCATACCAGCCCGTCACATGACTTTGAGCTGGTAAAGAATTCTATAAATCTCCATCAATACTGGGCTTCTGTAGAAAATAGAAACTAAAAGAGTCTGCAGGGGATGCACCTAGATGTAAAATCATAGAGTAAAACTATGTGTTAGGATTGCCATCATCATGTTCCAAACATACAAGCACACGAACATTTTAGTTATACAAAATCTTCTCAGCCAATCCCAAGGCAAACTCAAAAGTTTTATGAAATATTTCATACCAAAAAGTTTCCTACGTGTACCTTGTGGTGGAACATTAGCCTTGTCAATTACATTCGACTTAGCTACAGCTGAGCTGAAATTTTCAACAGATGCTAAACGAAGCTCATTCAAACTTCTGATAGCTGAATCCAAATCATCACCACATTCTTCAAGCGCTTTCTCAAGAAGCTAAAATGATAAAGATTAAAAAAAAGTCAACAAGATACCCAAACAGATATATTACAAACACTGAAATCCAATGAGCGATCATTACACCCAAACCATCTGATTTCTTAATAACAAAAAAGTGATCCTCTCACAAGGTAAATGGTAGATCAAATTACAGAGTTGATGAAATCTATATCATCAACAATTAAGCATAACTGTTATTACTATAACCAAATAATATCCAACGCAAATTACTTACATTTTGATTAAAACCGTAATAAAACACCAGTAAATCAACCACAAAACAAACTCATTTTAATCGTAAGCTGATACAGGTACATTCACAACTCACTCCAAACAAGACCAAAACCATTTTTAACAGGCCATCGCAAAGACAACAATCAAAATCAGTTCTTTATAAATTCCCAGGACTTTCTATCATAAAAAAAAGTATACAAATGGTTTGATTAGATGGATCCACAAAACAATAAAAACAAACTCTCTCATGTCCCGCTATTACAAGAATTGATCGATTATCATTTCCAATTTCACAAAACACTTTAAATACATGAATTCACAATCCAAATTAAACAAAAATCCAACCAACCAACTATTAGATTACAAAGATTCTATCAGAAATAAACAATTCATCAATCATTTTGTATTTTGAAATAAAACAAAAAGAGCAAACCTGGTTGTCCATATCAGGGAAAATGGCGGCGAGCTGTTCGATAGAAGTCGATGAAGAAGAAGCAGAAGAAGAAAAGAAATTAAAGGATGCCGGGTTGGAAGAGACGGTATTCGATCTGGGAGGAGAGAAACGAACAGGAGAAGAAGAAGAACAACGGATTCTTTTTGACACGGGCGGGCTAGAAACTGTCAATTCTTCAAAGAAAGATCTCTTCCCGCACACTATTGCAGACATAGTGTTCTTTCCTCCTAATCAATTTTTTGTAAAAAATCTCTCCTTTTCTCTCTCTGTATCTATCTATCTATCTACTCCAACCACTGGTTTCCTGTTCATAGAGCACCAAATTTAAATTAAATCCTCAAAATTGAGACCGATTTCGATGAATTCGATTGATTCCGATTCTAATTGGTTTTTTATTGAGGGTTTGATTGTCGATTTTAGGGACTCGATGGTATTTAGGGTTTCTCTGCTTCTTCTTCTTCTTCTTTTTGGTTTCTATCTACCCAATCTGGTTTTGTTTGTCTTTTCATTACTGCTGCTTCCTATTTCATGGCGAAAGCCAAGGGTAAGGTGGTGACGTGTTTTTTGAGTTTATAAAAAAAAAGAAAAAGGAAAGGGTAAAATGCGTTGTTACCCCTGTAGTTCATAAACGTTCTGTTTCTACCCTTATATTCTGAATTTCTTAATATTACCCTTCTACCCTCCCAAAGGCATTGCTCCGTCATTAAATAACTTCTAAAATTACTTTTGAGGTTTTTTCTTAATATATTTAATTTCCTTTGGAGATTTTTTTTTATTGTGGATAGATAAGAAAAAACTTTGTGTAGTCTAAAAGAGTCCTTTGATATCAACTCGAAGTTAATATTGATGACATGATTACATTGAATGAGGAATAGAAACAACTATTGATGTGAAATTTAATAGGAAATTATGAGGCTAAAATAATGATAAATAAAATAAAAATATAAAGTTAATTTTCTGTAATTATTCAAAAATGATTAGACAAGGGGGCAATTTACATTTTGTGAATATTAGGGAGTAATATTGATCCATTCTAAACTAAGAGGGTAAAAGTGAAAATGTGGATGAATTTACGTAGGCAAATAAGTTTGCCCAAAGGGCAGACATACGCAAGGGATATGTGGAGACGAGGGAGAAGGTAACGTGGCTTTTTATCATTGGGCTTTCTTCAGATTTACGGCACTACCGGTATAACTAAATACGAGCTGTTTCCATTTGACATACGATTGATAATATAATAATTATTAAAAATTTATATAACTGTTAGTTTTAAAATTTATAAGACTAGTCGAGTTACGTGTGAGTTCTCCTGAATATTTATATTAATAAAAAAGTACACGTAACTAATTACGCCCAGTTTGATAATGCTATTTAACATGTTCTTTTTTCTTTTTAATTTTTAAGTTAATAATAAAAATGAACCTAAGTTAAGGAGGTCAGGCCTTTTCTTTTAAATTGGTGGGGATTTATATGGGCTACCTTATAACAGTTGATTATGACCTAGTTATAACCTATAAAATTTCCTACCAATAAGAAACTAGCGATAATTCTATATAAAAAAATACAATTCGTTCCAGCTTGACGACTTTCTAACTTCTCATCTCCATTTGATAATATTTATTGTGCGAAGTGCTTTTAATGTTTAAATGAAAATGATGATGAAAAGACATTACTAAAATTTAAATTGACATAAATATCTTTAAGAAAAGGGTTGACATTTGTATTTGTATTATAGCAGGTGATAGTGAAAAGTACCAAAAAAGTAACAAAACTTTATACTGGAATTTTTCCTTTTTCATTTTATGCGACAACTTTCAAAGAATTCGAGATATGTTGGCTTAAAAACTTCATTATTCTCAATTTATTTTGCTATGTAAAGCAAAACTTGTAGTTGATGCCCGGTAACCAAGTGACATGACCAAGTCGGAAATAGGCAAAATCTAGGCTTGCAATTGGACCAATTTTTTTTTTACTCGTTGGGTCAATTTATAGCCTACTTCACTTGACAAAACAAAACAAAAAAAACTCGGTTTATTTAATTTATCATAAAAGAAGGATTTATCTTTGCAATGTATATATATATATGTTGTTTTGGATTGATTGAATTAACCCGTGTAATCTGAGACTCGATTTCTTGGTTAGGTCAATTCTTAAATCAAGTTTGATAGTTATAGTTGATCTCCAGTATTTGAAGTGTATATATTCTAGATACTCACTTCTCTTAGCCAGTTCAAAACTGATTTTCTTGGCTTCCAAAGTTCTGTGCAAGAACCAGTCATCAAGCATCTTCACAACAATCACTTGGTTTGGTTCCCTTTCTAGCCATATACCCACCCATCCACCAATGAGATCCACACATGATAAAATAGTTCCAAGCACCATGATGATGATGCCTAGCAAAGAACCATGTCGCGCAAGTGGTTTTCTGAGTTGTGACGAAATAAAAACATCCATGAGTCCTAAAAGACTTGACGTGAAGTGGTGATAAAAAGTTTAAAATTTATTTTATATAGGTTTTGGATTCAAATTAAAATATACTTATATTGTATAAATATAAGATAACTAAAATTTTATTTATTTAATCTAAACCTGTAAAAAATACCTAAAAAAAATATTTTTTTCACGAATCCAAAAAAAAAATTCCATGCCAAACCATCAAAACATGGTGTACTCCTCTTTACATGCAGCTAGCTCATTGAGACGGGGGTTGACGGCTCAATGGCTTAATGGTTGGGAGTTTCGATCTTGTTTGGGCCCTAGATGATGCTCAAAATGCCCATTTAGCAAATGGTCCATCTCAAAAGGATACACAATGAATTGTTTTGCAGTGCAACATCTCCCAATGAATGAATATATATATATATATATATATATATATATATATATATATATATGCATCTCGACCTTTTTCCTGCACCAATTATATGGTTTGTAACTTTAAAAAATAGGATATCTTGTTTGCCCACATGATCATCTTCAGTGGGCTGCACTAGTAAGCGCATGTTTGATGGTGTAATCAAGTTTATTTTTAAAAGTATTTTTATTTAAAAATGTATTAAAATAATATTTTTAATTTTTAATTTTTTTTGACATCGATATAATAAAATAATCTAAAAACATCAAATTTTTTAAATATAAAACAAAAAATAAAAATATATTTTTTTCTTTCAAAATCACAGTAAAAAACACTCTCCTTAATTGTGTTTTAGAGAACCTCTCTCTATCTCTTGTATGTGCCTCAAATATATGTATGTGGTAGGGTCTTCAGCGGGTCCCACACATAGTGGGGGCAGTGGGCATCTCTTCTTTCCAAAGTTGCAAGCACAGTGCAGAAAAAAAGAAGAAAAAAGAATAGGATCTCGTCACACATTGCTTTTCTTCATCCATAGCATCATAGAATACCATTTTGTTAATGGTTGTTGATGAAATGACCTCTCACCAATCACCTCTCTTCTTCTTCTACTCTTCAAATATTATCCTCACCATCTACTACGTGTGTCTAGTAGTATAAGCTTGAAATTCAGGGATTTATTTCTCATATAATTTTAAATTTAAATTTTATAATTATTAATATTATAATCACTAAAATTTTATATAATTATTAATTTTAAAATTTATGAGATTATGACTCGAATACACGCATTAATAAATAAATAAATAAATAATAATATCGTTCAATTGGAACCCATCTATGACAAGCATCCCATCGCACTCGAATATGCTCTTTGACTGTCTTTCCTTAGCTTTGACCAAACAGCAATACAGGGAAGAATTTTTTAATTAATGAAACTCATTTACCAGGAAACAAACTCCTTGTATGAAAAACATCTTCAAGCTCTGCTTTCATTGAGCACACTCAGTTTGTTATACAGATGAAGTATATTGTACTCAATAGCTGAAGGAGTAAATAGAGTGTGCCAGATGCTTTGGTTTCATCGACATGCCGCCCCCACATTAATCATACTGGACCAAAAACATTTATTGTAATTATACCAATGTTTTATGCTAAGGTTTGATTACAAAAAGACTTTATCTTAATTTCGATAACACATGATGTTTTGTGTTATAACGTGTTTTTCGATGTTTTTTTTTTAAATTATTTTTTATTCAAAAGATACTAATCATATGTTTTTTTTTTTTTATAGATTTCATGTGTTGGTTTTTTTCAAAAAAATAAAATTCTAATTAGAAAGTATCTTTCAACACTATACTAAATATATTTATTTTAAATAAAACAAAGAAGCATATTTATTCACAAAAAACATTTAAGGTTGTCTCTACAATATAGTATCATTCTGTTTCGATTGAAATCAAATTATAGTGTCCTTAACTAGAAGGCAAGCATGCCAGAAGTCTAGAACTATGCATGGCGAGAGCAAGCTCTCATGAGAATTTCTATATATATATATATAGAATTTCTCTCTCTCTATATATTACTCTTCTTCCCAATCTGGTCCTCATTTCAGCAAGGGCATATTCCATGTCTATTCCCTAGTTATTTATAATTTCTTTTCTGATTCAAATTGCGAAACATCAGTTAAGTTGTTTTTTAGCTGCCATGTGTTTAAATCCACTGGGAACATGATCATTGACTCTCTCTCTCTCTCTCTCTCTCTCTCGTTAGCTTACTGGTCAATTTACAATTCCAGTCCCTTCCATATCATATAAAGGTACTAGATTATTGGTCAACTAGTTTTTCAGATTATTTTTTTAAAAAAATTACTAAAATATTATAATGGCTCGGGACAACTTGTGAAATTCATGATATAGATAATCAGATCATGATAAATTTATATAAAACAGATCAAAATAAATTATGAAATCTACTTTTTAATCAATCTAATGTTCGAAGCATAAAATTTTAAAATATTAAAAATGACAAAAACAACTTGATTCAATTCATGTTAATTTGATTATAAACTTAATTTATTTACATTTTCAATCTTTTCATTCTTGAGTTTACAAGTGAGAAAGAAAATCAAGAAAAGAAGAGAGAAAATAGTTAGCTAACCACATTAAGGTATGTTTATATGTTAGCAACCACTTGACAAGAGAAGTGTTATCTATGTATTTTAAAATTATCATCTCGCTTGAAAATATAGATCATGACTAGGAATTGTTTTTTATTCAATTTACTTTTGTATTTTTTCACCGAGTAAAGATAAGCTTTGATTGCCCGTTCGCAGTCCGGGAATATCATCTCGTTAATGCTATCGTAACCAGCTCTTACGATTAACTCGTTAATGCTATCGTGCCCAGCATAAGATTCTCCAGTTATGTAAAACTCATTTTTCGCCAGCTGAGGATGCTCTTTACAGAATCAGAGAGAGCGAGCGAGATCACGTGAATATCAAATCATCAGTGTAAAATTTTATATTTTGACAAATGATGAAATGAAAAAGAGGACAGTATATCACTGCGACATAAACAGGAGGCATCTTAATTCTAAACTATAATACACAATCATGGGGATACAAATCGATCATACCAGGTTCACCAAGGGCTTTCGAGCTTGACATGCTCATGGGGTTAGTTGAGTTCTTAAGAGCTGTTAGCATCTGCAATATTCACAAGGTCTCCGGTTGAAGAAAAAGAGGGTTTTTTGAAGGGAAAATAGTTTTTTAATATTAATTAGAATTGATTTTCTGAGCAAAGATTCTAATAATAATAATAAAATTAGAAAGCTAAATGTTTGCGAAAATCTTTGATGGGCATAGCCTAAGTTAGCAGTACTTTGTTATACACGGTGACTTTCGGTAATTTTGCCAAGTTAAATCGAGGAAGAGAGAGAGAGAGAGGCAATTCCCATCCCCCACACCAAAAGGTGGTGAAAAAAGTTGTTTTTGTACACACTGCGATGATGGTGCCTGCAATCTTTAACAGCAGCAGCAGCAGCAGCACCAACAAGACCAACACAAACACAATCAACATTTTTCAATTCCTCTCTCTCTCTCTCTCACACACACAAACACACTTTCCTTTTCTTCTTCATCAGTTCACTCATAACAAAACATGCATAACTCCACCATGACCTCACCTGTCTATCACATCCCATGCAATCATAGAGACAGCCCATGATATAAAATTAGAAAACAAGAGCCCAAAAAGAAGACTAAACAAAGTTATGGATAACAAGTGTGGTTGCTGGGCTATCTTAAAACGTGGAGTTAGAGGTTCTTGCAAATCCTCTGCCTCTAGAGATGCTGCTAACGCGATCCCTCGTACTAGTCTTGTTTACGATGCAGGTGCGTCTAATTATATCGTAGTTTTTTCATTTGTTTTGTGATTTTGAGCTCAAATTGTTGATTCTAGTTTTGTATCAAGGTGTTCCATGCTTATTTGCATAAGGTTCTCCTCTGTTTTTATTGCACGATGTTGATTTATTGCGCTCTTTGCTCATTGTAAATTGTGTAGCTGGATTTCAAGTGATGAAAGTTGGCTTCTTTTTGTTAAAGTTTTGAAATTTCAGCTCAAAACAATCTCATCTGTACGTCTCTTGTATTCTGTCGAAGTTTTGATATACTTGACATTAAGAGAACAGATCTCAAGATGGGTTTGTGTTGATTCTTGTTCAAAGATCAACTTCTTGATTTGCAGGAACTGGGAGATGCCAATTCTGTTTCAGTTTACAAGGTTATCATGGTAATATAAAGCTTGACAAAAAAACACCATCTTTTTCAAGTCACAAAACAGAATTGATAGCTGATCCTACTTGCCTACTAGTGCTAAATTTGAGTTTATCTTTCTTTGCTCCAGATGAACTTTGTGTTTCGATTGGTAATAAAGTATGTAGCTTGTGAATGAAAGAGGGGTCTCACTTGATTCTGTTGATGCAGCTACTGAAACAAGATACCTAAATGCAAGCAATCGAGAGTTATGTGCTCATAATGAAGCACAACTATCTTCTGATAATCCTGATCTTCAAGATAACAAATCACCATGCCAGATGCTGCAGTTTTCCTTTCAAGAACTGAAATCAGCAACGGGGAATTTTAGGCCTGATAGCATTCTTGGAGAGGGCGGATTCGGGTATGTGTTTAAAGGATGGATAGAGGAAAATGGGACAGCTCCAGCAAAACCTGGTTCGGGAATCACAGTCGCGGTGAAGAGTTTAAAGCAAGATGGTCTTCAAGGCCATAGAGAATGGGTGGTTAGTAGATTATCTGCTTTTCTTGGGTTAGTAGATTGATGTCAAAAGAGATGGTTGGATGGAGGATTAGAAGTAAGAGTGTGACGTTATGATAATTTACCTTATTGCAGGCTGAAGTTGATTTTCTTGGACAGCTTCACCATCCTAATCTCGTTAAGCTTATTGGTTACTGCATCGAGGATGATCAACGGCTTCTTGTTTATGAATTTATGACGCGAGGGAGTCTTGAAAATCATCTTTTTAGAAGTAAGTTTTGAAAATTTTGTTGCCTTTTCTTTGTTCTCTTGTTGTTATTGAAAATCCATATTTCTATCTGAGAAGCTTCCTACTAAATGACTACTGGACTTCAATATTTTGCAACCACTTAATACAAGGAGAATTGTTTTATTCTTTGTAATTCATTTCTCCATTTTCTTCCTGCCATTTTTCTCTCCTAATTATTGTGGCTAAACTAGCTAATAATGTCGAGATGTGAATAGACTTATTTCTTAGCCTCGAGAATTTTCAATTTTATTGCTTTGTTTTGTCATGGAAATTGAGAAAGATACACGAGACAAAGCTGGTCTAAATTTCTCTCCTGGTGAACTTCATGATTTACCAAATCAACAGGCAAAGCGTGAACTGAAAATGTGGATTATCTACGAGCCAACTATATCAAATTGTTTGAAATTTCTTTGAAACTGAAGCTATCAATGCTCTGAACATTTTCAATGCTTGTACATTTTCTAGTTATATGAAGAAAATTCTGATGCTGATATAACTTTTGAAGGGACAATACCTCTTCCATGGTCCAGCAGGATTAAGATTGCACTTGGGGCAGCAAAAGGATTGGCATTTCTCCATGGTGGCCCTGAACCAGTTATTTACAGAGATTTTAAGACATCAAACATTTTGCTTGACTCGGTATGTGGTGACTTATATAGATGAATGATAGTGTCAAATCTTTTTCTTGACTGAAATCTTAACAAGGAAACTCCTTTACAGGAATATAATGCTAAGCTTTCAGATTTTGGTCTAGCAAAAGCTGGGCCTCAAGGGGACAAAACTCATGTTTCTACAAGGGTTGTTGGGACATACGGCTATGCTGCTCCAGAGTATGTGATGACAGGTATGGAAGTTGTAATAGATAGTTAGGAGTAAACTCTGAAATTATCACCCGCTAGCCCTGCATTTCACGAGGAAACTGTAATCAACTAGAAAAACAAGTTTTACTTTTGTTAGAAAAGAGGAATAGCATCAACTAAAGAGTAAACCTTTTGTCCAAGCATCTACATTTCTATTTTATATGCTATGGAATACGTTTCAAGACTGGGATCCTTGTCGGGGATCTGACAAAATTGCACATTTGGCTCCTCCTTTTACAGGACACTTGACATCTAAGAGTGATGTTTACAGCTTCGGAGTTGTGCTACTTGAGATTTTGACAGGCAGAAGATCATTGGACAAGAAACGACCTAGTGGTGAGCAGAATCTAGTTGCATGGGCACGACCTTATTTGGCTGACAAGAGAAAGATGTACCAGCTAGTGGATCCCAGGTTGGAGCTGAATTACTCCCTTAAAGCTGTCCAGAAAGTTTCTCAATTGGCTTACAACTGCCTCAGTAGGGATTCAAAGTCCCGTCCGACAATGGATGAAGTTGTGAAAGTTCTCACTCCATTGCAAGATCTAAACGACCTTGCCATTTTATCTTATCACTCTCGTTTGTCTCAACAAGGTAAGCGCAAGAAGAAAAGTGAAGGAGTGCAGCAGCGTGCAAATGTATCATCCAAAAGCATCAGAGATTCGCCCTTGAATACTGGCAAGCAGCGTTATAGATAAGGGAAATCGATTCAATCTCCTTGATTGATTCAGTATCAAGAAAAACAAAGACTGGTATTCTGCCTTTGTATTCTCTGGCAATTCTGAAGGGAATATTTCAAGCTTGTTTTATGACATTTGGGTGTTCTAAGTATTCTGGAGCCAGAAAGACATCTGAAGAAGAAAGGTATATCAGCTTCTATGAAAACTTACACTAGATAGCTAACCATCAATTCAGACCTTGCCTGTGATTTGCTGTTATTGTAATTGAGATATAGCCTGTAATTAGATCAGATGAAACCTTCCATTTCTAAGATTGCTACGTGTCGCTATCTGGACGTCAATTGCTTTGAGGTTTTGTAGTTGCATTATGACTTCTTCATGTCAGAACTGTATCTTTCATTGATAAAGAATTCATCTCGCAAAACCAAAACTCCAATCCCTGCCAGGTTTAGACCTAGCATCAGTTGATAACCGCAAAAGACCTTTCTATTGAAGAACATTCCGCACTTACACAATGAAAGTTAAACATGCGTAAACCATTTTCTTTCGTTCAGCTCCTGCTTAGAGTCTACACCGAGCCTGGTCCAGATTCAAAAGTCGAGGACTTCGCCGCCAGTGCTTAATAGTGGATGCACCGGCGCAGGCTCCGGCCGGGTTTGACCATAGAAGCTTAGCATCTTAGTCATGTCCAAGACAAGCCAGTGATACGTTTCCAGCAAAATCAGCACTTATGCTATCAACAAGATACAGGGTGTGTGTTTGTGTGTGTGTGTGTGTTTGTGTGTGTGTGTTTGTGTGGGAGTTGAGCATAAGAATCTTCGAAATATGCACTTTATATATCAGTTGAAGCATCTCATATTCAAAATAGAATCTCATTTTTCTTCAGCTTACTCTCCAAGTTATTCACAGAAAGGTTTCTAATGACATACGCATTTCATCATGTCAGCATTCACATTAGAATCATATCTTGCTTTAGTTTATAATGCCAATCATTTCTGAAAAGGGGACAGTGAAAATTCTCTTGCTGCATATAAGAATTGTTAAATGAAGAGGACACCAGCAAATCCTCTTTAGAATATGCTTGCCATCCGACAAGTTAGTTTGAAGCCAGCCAGGATAAACATCGAGCGTCACGAAGGATGCGTTTGGCACATTAGATAAATGTATCCAATAATCAACTAGCAAACAGCATCTATCCACTGAGCCCTATACATACATGATTGAAAGGCAATTTTGCACCTGTGATCTCACCGATTCTTCAAGAGAAAGGCAAAGAAAAGAAACAAGTAAAGGACTCGCTGATATTAGATTGAGGAACTCTAGAATACGACATTCGGAGAATCCTGGCAGTGGGTCTCGATTTTTTTGGAAATAGTTTGTGGTGTACACTTAACCTGCAGGTGGAAATCTAATATATAATGCCAATATCTAATGAGGTTACAGTAATAACTCTGTTGTTGCATGTGAGAATGGCGAAATTACTAGCATATCTCAGCTGTACCCTCCTTGTAAAATCATGGCTCAGCTCGATATTCAACTAACCACCCAATCTCTGTGGCCTTAAAGACTATCGGGCTTTAAACCCTTCACAGAAATATTCCGTCTAACAAAAATCCCGTCAGCATTATAAATTATTGACAGAACTATTCTTTGACAATTTCTATATTGACACAATATTCCATCAGCATAAGAAATTATGACGGAATTAAAAAAATTAAAAGCTGGAATTGCAGACAAACTATTCGGGTGTTTTTTTTTTTTTTTTGAGAGATAGCTAGAAAGAAAAGCAGCTCATGGAAAGGACATACCAATCTATATCACCAGCATTTGGAACCACTGTGAGCTGTTTGATAATGGATTTGGATTTCTCCATACTTAACAAATCCTTTGCAGCCATTTTTACCTGTACAGAATTCTCACAAGATAGCGCCAAACTATCAGTCAAACAGATTTAACTTTATATAAAACTATATATAATTTCATTTGTTATAAATACATATTAAATTATATTTATATGTATTGAATGCCCATTACTCTTGAGTTTAGTCTCTTGGATTTCCATAACCCTTGAGTTCATTTTCTTCTCCTATAAATAGACCACTTGTGTCTTGTATTCTACACACCTTTGGAATAATAGAAGAATTCATATTAAGCAAGGTATTTCTCTCTTGTCTCTTTTGATTATGTTTTGAATATCCATGCTCTTATATGTTAATTATTTATTCTTTTTATAACACACCTTTGGAATAATAGAAAAATTCATATTAAGCAAGGTATTTTTCTTTTTTTTCTTTTGATTATGTTTTGAATATCTATGCTCTTATATGTGAATCATTTATTCTTTTTATAACATCATTAACTTTTTATTTTTATTTTTAAATAAACTCCGATTTCATTACAAAACTAAGAGATGATAAGAAAGTGTTGAACGAGCATTAATTGGACAATTTAAAAAGTAGTAAGAAAGTGTCGAAGCAAACATAATTAGTTATAAACAAAGATTTTCGTTGCAATAATTGCAATGAGAACATAGGCAGGACAACTGTCATAATTTTTCAGATTTGCACTAAAGTTGCTTAAGCATACCTTGGATCTCTAGCCTACTACAAAAAAACGTTGTAAATAATAAAAGAAATAATAAAAGAAACCATTGCTATAAAACATTAACAACAAAATTTAGATCAACAACTATCCGATGTAAATTTATCGTTTCTAATTTATCTACAATGGATTATTTATTGAAAATAAACTAATAACAAAAAATCAATTATAAGGCAAATGAATTAGCAATGAAATATCTATGATATTTCTAATTTCCATTGCCGGGTAATAATTAGCAACAATTTTTTTTGTAAAACAACAAAATATCCGATGGTAATCTCTAAATGTAAAACAATAGAGCTTTGTCTCATGACATTGAGACACTATTTCCCATAGCTAAACCATTAACATTGAGAATTAATAATCGAGAAGACAACATCAAAAACTTAAAAAAAGGTATAAAATTAGCAGTGAATTATTATACATTAATTAATGCTACTCTGGTTCATAATCCAAACACAAAATTTAAAGAGGAAAGCAATCAAGTACAACAAGTTTGGACCTTCGCAAGCTCCAAAATCTTCACCTCCTCGTAACAAGTTGATAGAACCCTAAACAAGCTCATCCTTTTCATTTTTTATTTGACCTGTATTCAAAATTTGGTACTGGTGGAGCTTCAAAACTCTCTAAAATCTCAGTCTTGCTTCCACTACTACTCGCCTCTGTTCCTTCTTCCTCCCTCCTCCATACCACCTTCCGAACCACCCCAGTACTCGTGAACACGCTTCACCATCTCAACATAATCTTCAGGCAGTTGCTTTATTATGCAGGAGCTACAGATTTATATGTCAAATAGCTAAGAAAAAACCAAATGTAAGGAGTTATGAATTACAAATCATTTCAAACAGATCCTTAAGAAAAAATGTATGATCATGTGAATCACGGGCAGGATGTTGTTGTGGCTGGAATAGGGCATCAAAATTCCAGAAGCTGCGAGTTGAAATGGGAATGCATTGGAATGATAAAAAGAAGATCACCAAAACAATAATAAATGTTATTCCACGAATGCAAAATTCCACGAATTAATATAATCAATATTATTTTAAATGATTTAGACTAACTCATACTTGTACCCATATCTTATACAGGGCTTAATTATTATATGTTTTCAAAACATTTAGAACAGCTAGACAACTCTAAGTTATGCTTTCAAAAAGTTAACATTTTATGATCATCTCATCAGTCTTAGAAATTGATGCTTTCAAGAGCTGACACCATCAGAAGATGTAGAAGTAGGGTGGTTTGTCCCGGAATCTGTCAGGTACGCATCTAGACGATGTTTCTTCCATATAAAACTTATTGTCGAAGCCATCACAACTTCTCTTTTTTCTTACTCGTTTTAGCTGTTAAATGTAAAAAAGGAAACGAAATATCGGCGGAGGGCTATTTCATGAAACTTTTTATTCGAATATTTTGGGGGATATGCATACGTGGTAATGAAAATTCATGGAAAAAATTATTGTATCATTTGCACATCATAATCTAGCTATTGCCATAGACCTGATTCAACATATGAAAATATATGTCGATCAAGGTTAACAAATTAAAAGGATCAAGAACATCGATGCAAACTCTTATAAAATAGGATATTCTAGTAGTTGATCTGAGAGTATTTTGATTATCGAATAATAAAAATATAACTATATATATATATATGTATATATATGTGTATGTGTGTGTGTGTGTGTGTGTGTGTGTGTGTGGGGTGATTAACCGCATAAGGTCGGATTTATTTGTTTTATTCACGATGGTTAAAAATATCCCTTTAATCACCTACACTACAATGTGAGATTGCATGGTAGAAATGTTGGCACCTTATTAATTGCCTGAGGATCCAAGGAATATATAGGTGGTGATTTATGGCCATAAATTTCTTACAATGAAGAGCATTTACTGATGAACCTAGACCATTCCATAGTTCATTCTGGAAATCAATCTGCAATAATTTGTATCTAGCTGTACAGAAACTAACCTAAAAGATAATGGCCATTGAAAAATAAGGCTGGCTAGCTAGCTAGGGAGGACCCAAAAGATGGTGAAGATTTACAAAGAAAGGAGGGGGGGGGAATGCAATAGTGATCACTATTGACAATGACAATCTGCCGACAGAAACCAAATAATGCAGCTCACTTTAGAAGCCTCGTTGGCGTCTAGCAAAAAGCTTATTATTTCGAAATCAGCAATTATCTTTTCCCCTTAATTTCAAGTTCAGCTATTCCTTTCTCTTTTCTTCAAGACTACAAAAATATCTGCAAAAACTTCTTTAAAAGGAGTTTACACAAACAAGTCAAAGCAATTCCATGGTCAACTAGCTAGATATACAGATAACTACAGTATTTGGCACATATATCCATGCCCTAGCTAGAATCATGAAGTCATGTATGGTTAATTAATATAAAAAAAGCCCCCCTCTATAAAGAACTTGCACAACCCTTTTCCTTCTGTTGGAGCAATACGTGTAGCTATATAGTACAAGGCATGCTGAGAATTATGAAGCTAGGAACGAAATTGTTTCATGTTCTGAAAATGATTCTATATATATTTACAAGAATATTGATCCGGCTTAGTTTGTAAGCACAACAATCTCAATAATTAGCTAATTGTATCAAATTTAATGCAGTCACAGCAATATCAGTTCTATATTTTTGAAGCAATATAAAGAATTAAGAAATATTCTACAATATTTATTTTTCTTCCAACATTTACATTTTCTACAATAGGATTCTGTAGATAAACAGATAAATGAAAAGAAGGGAGGATGGATAATATGGATGATCTAGAAATTGAATTTAACGGGGGGGAGGACTCACTTATGAGTCTATAACCTATATATTCTTCAATTAAGTAATTTAGGCCAGTCATTCAAGGACTACTAATCGATGTTAAACAAAGAAAACTCATTATTATATTGTAAGCTTAATTAAACATTAAAACACAAATCCCCTACAACATGTCATGATATCCCATCATGTCAATGTCAAACATCTCTCCTATGATTTGATAGCACATACAAGTAAAATATGCAATATTATTCAAACTCATATATGCCATTCGAGGTTTTCGGCAGGTGAATTCAATGTTGAGAGAATTGTCTACATGTATCCTTCATGGTGAGTTAACTATCTGTCTACTTTAGTGGATCCCCCCAAGCCCTTATCAATATATCTAATTGCAGGGGTGAAATGGGTGCTCAATTTGCTTTGTATCTTGGATACTGTTAAGGAACCATCTTATCTAAAAATTTAAACTTTTAGGTGAGATGGTTCCTTAACAGATATAGTATTGAAATAATGAATAAAATCTCATTCCTCTCTTGCATATTCCCATTTTTCAATCCTCTAGTTTGAAATAACTGGGATACTGAATCGAATCCCTTGTTCCTATCTTCTATCTTACTAAATATACTGTAAAAAAAATCAACAAGTTAAATTCAAGAAGAACCCTAACTTGTTATTCTATTGAGATTAAGGAGAGCAATGGAGTTACATACCTTCGTCTAGCTCCTGATACAGCTTCTTCTTGGAAACGACGCTGCAGGCTGAAAGAGCAAGCTAGGGAAAGACGGACAAGATCCACCACGTTATATGAGCAAAGAGTTTGTACGTACTTATGGAAAAATGTACTATACATATATGAATGTGAACCAAATAAGGTAGAGAAAAAAAGTTGCACCAATGTGTGACGAAGATAAGATGATCACTAGACATGCCAAAGAAAAAAACTGAGAAAAACATAACAGAAGAGACCTTGAGGAGAAAGCTGGGAAAGCGAAGAACCCTGAAAAAGTGATATTGGCGCGGCTCAATCTGAGATCGTATTACTTTCACGTGTAAATCCGTCTTCGGATTGAACCTCACCAACATCGCTTTCTCTTGCTTCCCTAGCATCCAGCACAGAGTTTCTCCTCTTATCAGAAAAGGGCAAGGGTGATCATGCAAGTAGAAAACACACCGGCCACGATAAGTTTATAATGTTAACGCGTTTTAGCTTTTAAAACCTGCTACCTGCTGCAGGCTTGGTGCCGCTTTCAAGCTAAAAGCGAAAAGTGTGTACTTGAATAAAGAGACGCTAGATATGGTCACATACGACCTGTCAAAGGACAATAATATGATCATTTAGGGCATCTAGATCTCTTGGTAGGGAAAAGGATGGTGGTTTGGTGGAGTAGGAGGTGGAGGTGGTGGTCTTGTTGGTGGTTATAGTCATGAAGTGGGATCTTGAAATCATGATGATCGATCATTTATATAAATTCCTTGAACTCAGTCAATTAAAATCAAGAGATCTATTCTCCAAGGAAAAGAAAACAAAATAAAAACTCTAGACTTATAAAAGGCATACATAATAATATATTCCGAAATATCAATCAAACACGTGTTTGAAAAATATATACCGATTAAGGAAAACCCTATTATTCAATTATAATCTAACTGGGATCTAAAAACGATATTCCTACACCGAATGAAAACAGAAAACAGTCAATAAAAGGCAAAAAAGATTTAGAAATCATTGTTGCGCCAAGAAAAGAGAACAAAGAGTTGGCCAAATGTTATTACCGGAGTGGCATTGCTAGTTTGATTAACATCAAGAAACAAAAGCTGGCCACTAGGTATGGATCAATCAAGATATACATGGAATGACGAAGCAATCAGCTCAGCTAGGGTTCAAAGATAAATATTTGAAGAAGATGGGAATAAACCCACGATCTTTCTTGATGATATATAGAAAGTAATAGCTTGTCTAGGGTTGATCATGGCCATATATAAGGGACGTGGAGGCAGGGAGAGACGGAGTAAGGGAGGATGGGACGAGGAGGCAAGGGGTGAGAGAGATAGAGAATGTATACCGGTAGGGTTGCCTCGGGATGAGAAGGCGAAGGTGAGTGGAATGATGTCAAGGGGAGCAACTTACTTTTAGGATTTGTCATGCTTCGTTTGTACTCAATAAAATCAAACGCATGCCACCTGATATATTCTTCTCCACTACAAAACCCAAACAACTCCTTTTGATTGTACCTTTTGTTTTAAGAATATGTTAATTATTTTAATCCTCACCCTTTTTATGCCGTGCCTAGCATCCCATTTAATTAAATCTACTAACTTATTGTTTTGTGTCCTAAAAAGGAGAATAAGATGGTTGGCTTATATGCACATAGCATAAACAAATCCTTCTCATATGAGCCAATTACAGGGAAAGCTAAACGCTGGAAATTTTGTTTAAAACATGGTTAACAAAGATATTTGAGGTTAAATTAAAAATAAGTACAATAAGTACTTTTAGGGTTAAGATTTTGTTGGAATATAATTCGCAATATAGACTCATTAATATAGTACATTAACATATGTTTTGAATAAATTACGAGTAAATAGAAAATTAATATGAAAAATCATTGGTTTTCTCATTTGTCTAATTTACATTTGACTTTTTGATATAATTGAACAAGTAATAACGAGTGATTCTAAGTAGTATGAAGTGGATCTGCCACAACTAAATGAGAATTTTGCCCAGAAAAAGTACATAGATGTCCTAGGAGATACATTTATGGAGCAATTGAACATATTTAGATCCAAGAAAAGGTTTGGTTGTATTGGGCCAGAATAACAACTCAAAATGATCATAATTTTTTATCCGGCTGTTAGATCAATTTTTATACAATTTAAAAAACATTAAATACCATTGGAGTTTTGTTATACAATTTATTATAATAATGTGTTTTTTTGGTGTGTTGAAAGGCTTATTAGCACTATATTGTAATGGATAGCTCATTGAAATATCTTAATATATATGAATTGTATCCTATTATTAAAAAAGAAGAAGAATAGAGACTTGAAACAAAATATATATTTTTCCAGGCTTCTCAATCTGCGTTTGTTTATAATTTAACTTCTCTTTAAATGCATTTACTCTATCACAGGGTAACTAAAGACAAGACTTTTAAATGGAATGACGGACTATAAGCTTATAAGATTCTTTCCACGAGGAGATGCTCTACAAAGGAGTAGGTAGCCATTTAGAATTTCGTACGTGGAAACTAATTAAAGGTGGTCAAAGCCAAAGCCAAAGCCATATTTGTGGCAGAAAGAGAGATAAGAATCTTGGAAACATGAGCGCAGAATGTCAGCGAAGAGAATGTCTACTAGAAAGAAGTTTCCTTTGGAAGGGTACGTGCAAAGTTGATTTTTATATTCTTTTTTTTATTTAATTTCAAATCAAAACACATATTTCGGGTGCAAATAGCCACCACAAACCGGAGACATCGGCGCTGAAGGAGCCCTGCCTTGGGCTGCACCAGGGGACACTCGTCTTGGGTTTTGCTCTTCTTTTTCTTTCTTTCTTTCTTTCTCTTGGGATTTTGGGAAGTATAAAAGACTCTTTTAATAAAAAGGGCTTCATGATTTGGGGCGATAAGTTCGCGTGCCACTCCCAAACACAGATTTCCCCACGCCTTGAACCCTTCCCACACCTTCTTTTCTCATTTTCTTGTTTCCTCACCAGATCCTAGGTCACTTCTCTTCTGTATTTGCTTCTCTTTACCTAGATTAATGGCTCGTGAGGTCAAAAGCTAGTTACCACATCTTTGACTTTTCTTTTAATCATCGTTCTCCCTTCTCATATTTACATTGCCATAACCAACACTCACATTTTACTTTTTACGTGTGTGATGAAAATGATGGTTAATGAGCACATAACCTGAAAGCTAAGGCTAGGTCATGTCAAAATACATGCATGAAGAGGTAGATAAAGGTTTGTTTGGTTCGGTGCCTGCTGAAAACGCTTTGAAACCTGTCGGCCGGAATCATAGCCGGATATTGATGTTTCAATGGTTGACAATATTAGTCAATATATAGCGACCGGTGTTTTTGGAGTGTATTTAAAGACACCCAAGAATGACCGACCTTTTTTGCAATGGAATAACTCTCTCTGCACCATAATTCGAGCAACTAATGAAATGAACAGTGAAAACATGAATTCCAAGGTCAGATTGATGGGTCTTGAAACTCTTGATTAAAGGGGTTGGACAAAGAGACACCCGTGTTATATCTACAAGCTTTGATGGCCCATGCTGGCCTTTTTGTCAATGAGGAAAAGCAAACGTGCTTTCTTAGCATGATAATCTTTATTATGATTAGAATATTTGGAGGACTTTAATAAGTTTCCTCCTTTCTAAACTTTTATTTCAACAAGAAATGTATTTATATTTAATATTGTGGTTTGGACATCAAAATTGCTTTCTTTGAATAGCTATCCACTTGGATTTGAATTTGAAATTGAGATTATGAAGAATATAAGATCGAGCACCTGATTATGGGGTTTCGTTGGGTTGGTTAGTGATTCTTTGCATTAGTTACGGATCATGATTCATGAAAGTGCAAAGAATATTGAAGTAAAGTTTAAGCTTTTGCAAAATGGACGTGGGCATGTTTCAATCATGTATGGCAACCTGTCGGCCAAACTGCTCACCTGTCAGCTTGTGGAGACAAGAAACACACATCCCTCTATGAACTCGAGTTGCTACCCTGCTCTCTTTCTACTACAGCTCTCCGTGCATCAAGCTTTTATGTTCACACATGCAAGCAGAGGCAGTCTCCCCTCCTAGAACCTCCCAAAATATCCGACAAGTGGACAGAAGAAGCTAGCATTTTACTTTTCAAAAGATTAATAATGAATCATTAGCATTGCCAAGTGCTCACCCTTCCTTTTCTCGAGGGAAGGAAACATTCCTGCGCCTGAACAATCCCACCATAGAAGCACAGTCCTGGCTACTTATTACTTGGCTGAAACTTTAGAATTATATTTACTCAGCTGTGTGAGATTTACTAAGATGCAACAAAACACGTTACATGTCAGTCAGAGTTTGCAGCACATTGAGTATGATAGTGACCAGGATTTGGACCCCAATAAGCTCTCGTAGCCCACACATTTGGAGCAAAATCACTGATGGCTGATCTCACACAGTTCATGCTGCTCATTCGTGTAGTGAAATAATTGTAGTGCCAACCCAGAAACAACAAAGTTACATACGTGATGTTCTAGAAAACCATCGAGGCGTTTGTTTGCCGAAATTTGGGACAAAGTACAGAAAGGCCCAACAACTGAAGAAAATAGCTGAAGTAGAATGAAAATATTGAATGGCGGAGCAGCCATTGTTCCTCTATAAGTCTGGGCAATGTCTTGCCTTTTATGAAGGAAAGTTGTCTGCATAAAACATGAGCAAAATCACTTTCTCTTCTGTTCGCTATAACTAAATCAAAATTTGGCAGCTGCATGTAGGCATTGATGATCAGCCAAAATTTCCCTCCAGTGTACCTCTATTAACTATTAAGCAGCAGTTTAGGCATTTATTTCCTTCTCAGTTTGCAGTAGGCATACAAACAAGACCTAAAGAAACCAAGGGGCTGGCCAATAACATTCGACTGAAAAGATAGCATGGCACCAGTCAACATAAGAATATGTGTTCCTATAAGACTGACACGTAAACAGCACAGAAAAGTTAACAGGTGATCATTCTCACTGGATCAAAAGGAAGCCCACCAAATAGTATCCAGCCAAATCCAATGGTGAAAAGATCCAATAACAGCACAAATAAAAGAGAAAAAAACATGAATTATTATGATACACGGTGTATATAGGAAGACAACCAGGCAAACATTTACGTTACCAACCTTGTGCTGTAGGTTAAAGATTCAAAATGCTAAGAAGCATAAAAGGCTGCGACCAAAACTAAACAAATTGATAATAGCTCCTACCCTTTTCTTGTTACCTCTATCAATGAACCTCAAATTAGCTCAGTAATATACCCTTTTGGCTCATTAAGAGAAACATGCTTGATGAAAAATATTCCAGCAGTTTTGGCTTAATTAACCTGGTCCCATCAGGGGTGTTAGCTAGAAATATTTAGGGATTCACTTAAGATGCTGCATTTTATGGTTTTGGTATTGTATAAAGTGCTTACGAAATCCAAGAATCATAGACTATGGTTGTTGCACCTGTTTAGAATAATTTGATTTCACAAGGTATAGCTTACAAAAAAGACTCAAACCCTCCTTGGTATTCTTTTCCAGGAAGAATTTGCTGCGACTGAAATCTAGTCAATGCTTCTATATATGCTATGCGCTATTCTAGTAAAAGTGCATATGATGTAATGGATCTGAATGACAAGTCTGGAATTTATATACTCTTAACTGTTCAAGAAGTTCATTTTCTACTCCACCACCACATAGAAACCACTGGCTTCATTATCTAAAATAAATTTAACAAAACTAACAAACGAAAGAGTTATATCAACAAAATCATGTCCTTATTGACAGTGGTTTACTACAAGGATAACAAGAGGTGATTACTTTACATACCTTCAAATTACCACAGATAGAATGTGTCAATTCTGAATTTAGTGTTGTATTCATAAACACAAAATAATTATTTAGGAAAGCTATGATACAGGAAAGAAGCATCACCACCTGCGAAACATTTCAGTGCAGAAGTTTTAGATATGACTGTTAAATATGAATAGCTGATGGATGAATATTGATGTCCATTGCTTTGAATTTGTTAGATGCCAACATCTTAGCAACTGATTGTTAAGACATATATGATGCAGCGGAAGATGATATTTCTTTAAGAATCACATTTTCCTTTTTGCTGATTTTGTTGAATAACAAGTGGACATTGAAGTTTAGTTATGATGATATCACATGATTTTGGGCAGGGAACTCTGAAGTAGCTATATTATGAATTTGACAACTTCTATAGAGATGGTAGATGATGTAGAACAGGTTGCGGAATCATACATGCTCAAGAGGGATCACCCGAAATTCAAAGGCAACTGAATTTCGGCAACCGGGTCGTCGAAGTCGGAATGACGCGAAACTCACTCAGTCAATGCGTTTCGCCGTTTGCGGAAGAAATCATCATTTTTGCTATTTTAGGAAAGTTTCGTTTTTGCAATAACTTTTGATTTAAGAGTCCGAATTGACTTTAGTCAATTGATACTCTCTCAGAATTCATAGGCCTTTCACATTCTGTATTTATCTCAAATTTGCCATTTATGGCAAATTTAATGTTTTATGTCCTTTCCTTTTCTGTATTGAATTAGGCTAGGGTTTTTACTTTAAGTATTAATGTAAAACCTGCAGCCGACTCAACTATCATTTTATTGAATAAACACTGAGTTTTATTAAGATTTATTCTCGTTATTGTTGATTTACGAAATATTAATATTGGTCATATTCCCTTTTGATTTTCTGCTGCGTCAGTAGAAGTAAGGAGTTCAGGCAAATGCAATAACTTCAGAACATCTGCAGTCTTAGAATTTTAAAGATTAGCCCATGAGGTTGGGGAATGCCATGTCATTTTTGTCATTTTTGGTCCACGTATTATTCCTACAGAGTTAGTAAGTAGAATTATGCACTAATTTTAAGAGTTAGTAAGTAGAATTATGCACTAATTTCAGGTTAGTCTAATCAATCAAAATGAATGCGGCCTTCTCATCTTACCATCGCACCACATAGGACCAAAGCTGAAGGCATGAGATTGTATCATCAATAAAACAAAGCTTTGAAAATTCTATCAAATAACCATCTTATTCCGGTGATTTATATTATTCTCTATATATTCTTTAAATAATTTTTTTTTAGGTTTTTATATACTAATCCACACTATCCTGTGTTTAATTTTTATTAAATAGAATGAGAGTGGTGAAATTTGAACTAGTGATCGCGGAGTCAACAAGACTTTGATACCATGTCAAAAAAATCATGTCATCTAACTTAAGTTGTTAAGTGAAGTTTTAAGATATGATTTATGTTATTTTTTAGAAACAATCTAATTGATTTGAACATGAGAATAAATGACATTCTGTCGAGCAATAGAAGCCAGATATATTGTTGTACAATTGTTTGCGACATAGACAACAGCAAAGCCATAAGCATCAAATGACAAATCCAGAGATCTAGCAACAAATGCACCAAATATGATTATCCCGACACAGATTAAATCCTACATCATGCAGGATGTCAGAAACAAGAAAACCCAGATCACACTAGTATTATAGTTTAATATTTAAACCATACAAATTTATATCTTGTAATTGTCATGCTTGATCCAAATCTCCATCACTCTCTAACTGCTTAACAAGTTCAAGTCTGTGAAGAAAAGGACACCATGTTTCTTCTCATATAACCACGCCTTCAAAATTCTGATTGACATAACCAAGGTTGCATGCTCCAAAAATTTTGTCATACAGAAACACTTTTTTTATTAGAAACCTTATAAATATATGAGAAACTATACTAAATAATCATGTAGCACGAGCAGTAACAGCGAACACATACAGCACATGCAAGATATTAGCCAAAGCCTGTGACATTTATTCCCACACCAAATCCATCTTCGAAGCAAGGCTGTCACGACAACTCAAATTTAGATAAAGAAATCCAATCGAATGGATGGTGTGATTAAAAAAGAAAAAGATAAGACAATGAAAAAGGTCCCCTTGAGATTAGCTCAACTCAACAATTACCGTGTCTTTACTGAATGTCTTAGTTCATATTAACTTTATGCTTCCTTCCTGTTACAGCACTCATCCTTCTAGACTCCCAATTTCATTTTGATACGATAATAATATAAATTATATTATGTGGCCTCACATAACAACTTAATCTTTTAAGGGAGATGGTTCTTTAATATGGTATCAGAGCTTGTTGACCTGACAGTCACAAGTTCGAATCTCACCACTCTCATTTTATATAATGAAAAAAACAATGTACAAGGCAATATGGGCATGTACAAGTTTTAATTCCAAAAGGCTTTCACTTGAGAGTGTGTGTTAGAGAATAATATAAATCATATTCTAGGACCTCACATAACAGTTTAAGCTTTTAAATGAGATGATTCCTTTAACGTATTGTTGATCTATCACCTTTATATCAGGATCTGCATATATTTTTTCTTTATCTTAAGCACAAAAGTACTGATCATCTAACCATTCGAACACTCTGTTGTGAATTCAGGAACATGCACCGGATACATCTTGATATTCGATCTTTCATCCGGTGGAGGACATGATAAGGAATCTAAATATGCATCACTCTCATGCCATCACCATGAGAATAAACTTGATGAAAATAGCGGGATATGGCTGGTTCCACAGCCTAATATTCAGGAAAGGCTCGTTTCCTTCACTGATTATTCTGTAAAATGCTTTAGTAATAGCCTGAGACTATGGAGTTTTACTTGCTAATTTAAATCTATAAAGTGAGCTTTTCGGAAAATGGGTTTAATTGCATAAAAAAAATCAATTATCATCTATTAAATAAGCATCAAAATGCACGAACAAATTCCTTTGTGACCAGTTTCTAACAGGAGAGATAAAAGGCTGGAAAGAATTAGAATTAACTCATAATCTTGGACTAGGAAACGAGTAAACAATAAAATGTTGTTGAATGCGTACCATGCAGAGCAGATATGACAATGCCAGAGGAAGGGTGTGGAGTAATGACTTAAATGGTATGAGTTTTGCTGCTCTTTTAGACATGTTATGTGGTTCAATGGTTGTGAAAGATATTATCTTGTATTTTAATTGTTTGTTTGACATGGCTTATTAAAAATATTTTTGAAGAAAAATGAATTTTTTTTATTTAAATTAATTTTTTTAGTGTTTTTAAAGAAGTTTGATCGATGTGTTGGTGTTGAAAATAATTTTTTGAAAATAAAAAAAATTATTTTAATACATTTTCTAATAAAAAAATACTTCAAAAATTAACTTCAATGACATTTTTATCTTTTTTTTAATTGAAATCAACAAGAAAAATACTAATACAAGAGTTGAACCTTTCTATTTTTCGTATCAGTTTATTGTATTCGGCGAAAAATAAAAAAGAGAGAGAGTTCAACCCTTCTATTATTATTATTTAAAAAAAAAATTCATTTTGGATGCTCTTTTTTCTATTTTTTTCTCATCTTCAATTTGAACTATCATCTACTCCATTAAAGTGTTTTAGAGATTTCATGTATATTACTTCCTTGTTTATATATGAAAAAGGATCTATTTATATTAACACCACAAGGAAAATACCAAACAATTTCTCTTCTAACTCCATGGATTATTTTCTTTTATGTGTCAAATAAAAATTAATGAAAGTGTGAAACCGAGCAATTATTTTATTCCTCAATTATTATCTTATCATTTTTCATCAACAGAAAAGTCTGTTTACAGGGCCCACATTTCCATCTCGAAATCAATTCAATAGAAGTCTCTCACTCGCGAAAGTACTTCTCTCTCCCTCCAAATCTCTCCGTTCCTTCCTCCCTAAGCAAAAACAATAATCCTCCTTACCCCTCTCTCTCAAATCCCTAACAATAGCAACCATGCAAGAACCAGAGCTTCACGATTTATCAGACGACGCTGATTACGCTGCATCTCTTCAACAGGTACAGTACCAATCAATCAATCACATTTCCGCTGAATTCAATCCAATTCACAAACATTCATTCAATTCTTAGGTTTTTCTTATGTTATTTTGATTTAGGGATCGGCGAGTACGATGATAACGAGGAGCGATAGCGGAAGGAGCACTTCATCGAGCGTACCGGAAGGAGCAGAAATTGTGTATTCGAAAGATAACGTGACGATTCATCCCTCTCAGTATGCGTCTGAGAGAATTAGTGGCCGGTTAAAGCTCATCAAGCAAGGCTCTTCCCTTTTTATGGTATATAAATTAGGTTTTCTTCCCTTTTCTTTTAAATCAGTTTATTGATCACCTTTTTCTCTTCTCTGTGTTTTAATGTAATTGTTTAGCGAATTTATGCTAAAACGTTGATATTTATGTGGCTATGGTAGACTTGGATTCCGTTAAAAGGGCAGAGTACGAATGCGAGGCTGTCGGAGAGAGGTTGTGTTTCTGAACTGTTAATTTGTTGAATTAAGAGTGTTATAATATACTGGAGTGAATGTGATATGGTTGGTGAATTTGTTGTTGTGTGGTTTTGTTTATGTAGATAGGAATCTTTACACCATAAGAGCTGTGTCTTTTACGGATGTGCGGTCTATTCGTCGACGGACTCCAACCTTTGGGTGGCAGTACATAATTGTTGTTTTGTCATCAGGTATGTATATATATATTTTCTTTTATTGAAGGCTGTATTATTAAGTGATAGTGTATTTAAGTTGAATAAGGATCATTAAATGTTTTGAATACTTTTAGTCTAAGAAGTGGCTAATGTTTAAGTTGAATGAACTCTAGTAGCATTGATGTATGATTTACGTCAGATCACAAGCATCATATTTTTCATTGATTTCTTGCTTTATTATGGATTGATCTTGTTATGAAATTACTCAAATATTTATAAGCAGTGGGACGCATCAATGAAGATGAGTGAAATGGGATTATGAAGAGTTTTGTACTTTGTAACGGTAATCTGTATTGTGTGGCCTCCTTTTTTTGTGACATTTGTATTGAGGATAAGAGCTTTATTTTATTTATTTTTTAACCTAATCAAGGTATGATAAGAGTTCCATATCTATTTATGAACTATTATTTGTATTCATCTTGTTTAATTTTATTTTGAGGTGATTATTTCTACTTCTAGTCAATGTCGTTTGGTTGTTGTCTTTGTGCTCTATGCTGGTTGAGTTTGGGGGGTTTAAAATTGAATCCATCATCCTTGGTTTTATTTCTCATCATTTTTAAAATGGTGTTTTGCAGGACTTGCATTTCCTCAACTTTACTTCTACAATGGAGGAGTCAAAGAGTTCCTTGCTACAATAAAGCAACATATTTTTATTGTGAGGTTGGTTACTGATTTAGTCTTCCAACTCTTTTTTATTTTGATATTCTCTTCCTCAACCTCTTCCTGTCTATCTATAAACATCTACATTATAAAGGTGCATATCTAGATATTATAAGAGCATCTCTAATATATTCAAGTTACATTTATTATGCTACACAAAGAACATTTTACAATTAGAATTGACTATTGATTTCATTTTTTTATCCTTGGTGCCTTGTTTCCTAATCTCTTTGTGCTTTGTGGTGAGAAACGATGCAAGGTTTTTATCAAAACTTGACAAGAATTAAGAGCCTGTTTGTTTTTGTGTTTCAAAAATGCTTTTGAAAAAAAAGATTTATCTTAAATCGTTTTTTGGTGTGTTAATATTTTTTTGGTGTATTAAATCGTTTTGATGTGTTAATGTCAAAAATAATTTTTTTAAAAAACAAAAAATATTCTGATACATTTTCAAGCGAGAAACACTTTAAAAATAACCATTACCACAATACCAAACAGGCTCTAAATGAGAACCTTGCTTGGTAAGATACAAGGAGTGAAGCCTGGCCTTACTTGGGCTATGGCCAAATGGGATTTTGGCCTCATGGAATATTTTTCCTTGTAGAAATGGGTTGGATGGTGGGGTTGTTGGTTCTCTCACTTTTAAGCCTGTTTCCGGCAAGAAAAAAAAAATAGAAAGAAAAGAAACTAATTAGTTCATCCGATACTACTTGTTCATTTTGCTAACATTGTTGTTTGGAAAGGTAAGTTTAAAAAGCATAGGGAAGGGGTAGCAGCATGAAGTTTGTCCTATCATGTCTGGTGTAGAGTTTCTGATATGAGAGAAATGATTATACTTTTGAGGGTTTAAAACTTTTAGTACTAAGGTTGGTGTAAAAGAACTGTCATGGTCACCTATTTTAGGGATTTCTTTGGTTTGCCAGTTTTTTTTTTATTCTAGGGCTATATAAATACTATTTACTTTTGGGAGCTGGGTTTCTTGCAAGTATTCTTCACATTGTTTCACCTTCTCTTTTGTACTTGATCAGCACTCTACATACTTTCTATATGCTTCTGTTATTTGTCTTTAGAGATGCTATTTCTATAATCTTGCTGTTGTACATCACATTTACAGGTCATTGGAAGATGCAAATGTATTTCTGGTGAATGATTTTCAAAATCCCCTACAGGTGCGCATGAACATTTCTTTGTTCTCTTTTTTCAGTTAACTGGCTATCATAGTCACTTTCAATTGCAAATATTGCATTTAGAGGTTGGTTTGCAGTAGACATTGCTTTCTACTAGGTTGTCCAATCTCGGTCATTTTTGTTATGTTTCATGGCCTACCCCCTGAATTGATCCAGATCCTGATATGTTTGGTTGTCTTTTTTTTAATGGTTTTTAACTGGGTTTTGCAGAAAACCTTGTCCTCTTTAGAGTTGCCTGTTTATATTGCAAGTGGACCATCTGCATCCGTTTCAGATGGCGGTGAATCTTCATCTTATGAACTCCAAGAGAGGATTGGTGGCAGTATCCATGATGAAATTCACAGGCCTTCTCAAAATCCTGGGAGGCAGAAGCATAAGAGTCATGATCCTGCTCGAGATCTCACGATCCATGTATTGGAAAAATTCTCCCTTGTGACCAAATTTGCTCGGGACACAAGTTCACAACTATTTCGAGAAAGTAATAGTAATGGCTATGGTGCTATAGAAAGGAAAAGTTCTAGCCAAACTCCTCCTGATGTCCCACACAAGCCATCCACGGATGCAGAGATAGCTCTCGAGCCTGTTCCCTCAGATCCTCTTGAGGTAACCATTTTCTATTTCAAATCTATTAGTATTTTGGGACCCTCTGGAGTCTAATTAAATTACTGGTTTTGTTGTGTCCTGCTTCTAAAAGCTAATATATTTTTAACACGTTGGATGTACGCTCTTCATAATATATTTACTTCTCATTTGAACATAATCCTTAATGTGCACATCATCATGAGGTTTGCACATGCATTTGAAACTGGGATTGGCATAGATATTTGGTACTCTATATCTAAATTGCTGTTTAGTTATGCCATTGTTGGGCTTTTGTGTATAGGTTTTGGACATTGTATGCTGTTGAACATTTTGTTCTTTTTACTTTGTGTGAATCTAACCATACAGAATTTACTTGCAACTTTTGAATTTAATGTATCAATTATCTGTTCTTATTTTGGTTTCTTTCTCTCAATAATATATTGCATTTTAAAAAAGAAGGGTGTGACTGACTGGTGTAGTGCCCGGTGCATTGGAAGTTCACAAAGACTAGTTTAGACTTGCAGGCATACCATTAAGTTTTTAGCATTTACATGGATAATGATTTGAATCTTCCATTTACCAATCAAGCTATTCATTCTGGGTTGGCTCAATCATTTCTGTAGGCTAGCGTGTGGTATTCATAAAATCTATCAAAGCAGCTATTTTGAATGTGGTAAACATAAAAATTTCTTGGGAGCCAGACACCTTTTGTGAACTTTTTACTGGGATAGGTTTGATTGTGCCAAATTCTCACCAACTCACTTCCAGCTAGTAATGTTTTGTCAGTGGAAGTATCATAGTTAAAGAGCAAGAGCTTTATCCTCCCGGTTCAATTCAGACTTCTTGCTTTATTTTGGTGGGGAAAATTTGAACTATTCCAGAGTCGTCTGATGCAGACCTCCATTCTTTTTAAGCAGCACTCTTATGTAGGAAACATGATCATGGTGAAGAGGCTGACCAAATGTGGGAACTTTTGAGCTAATCAATTCTAAGGAGGTATAAAAGGAGCCTTTATGGTTTAATTTAGTGTCCGGTTCATTTCTCTGCTCTCCTGTAGTGATTATCAGTTCACAAGTTATATCAATGGGAGATGGTATTCTACCCCAAATATCTGGAAAAGTCTTCTTTTTTCCATCTCTCTTTTATGACTCATCTACAAAAAAGTACATTAACTAAGCTCAATTCAAATTACATCGACTGAAAACAATACGTTCTTAACTTATTGATTGATAACAATATGTTCTTAACATATGAGCACAATATTGTTCTTGTGACATGCCATCCTTCTTGATTGTTCTCACATGAAGTTGGAATAAGAATGTGGTAGTTGTGGGATCCATCCTTCTTGATTGTTCTTGCATGAAGTTGGAATAAGAATGTGGTAGTTGTGGGTTATGGATCCATAGTAGAGATGTAAGCTGCAGGTCATGAAAAATATTGGAATATACACAAGGTGGGGTTTGAAGAGTGGGAAAATTGGTTTTCTAAGCATTACGATATTAATGCTGCTTCCATTGCTTTGCAAAATCTTAAGTCCCAATTTGGTTTTTTATTTGGACGTGTTGTGTCAGTATATGACTTGATTTTGGGAATTATTATGATAGAACATCTTCCCTGACGTAGTTCAGAGGGAAACACAGCAACATATCAGTAGATATAAGCTGACAGAAGTGAGAAAGAAATTAGAACTAGGTATCATATCCTAGTGTTTAAGAAAAACCTCTAGTATATGAAATTCATTGATGAAAGGAGTCATATGATGGCAGTAACTTTGTCTTATGGCTTATTAATACTGAAATAAGATCTCTAACCCCAGCCCTAGATTGAACTCTTAAACAGAACTTCTAATCCTAGTCACCCACCCAAATACTTATAAGAAAGCTACATGTATTTCTAGTTAATAAGAAAATCTCATGACTGGAATAGTGCCACCCTTTCTCCTGTTCCATGCATTCAAATAAACAGAGAGAATTATAACATTAAAATACATCAACATCACATCTGTTGGTTGTTAAAGTAGAAGCCCTAAACATAAGCGAGTCTTACATTTGAGGGGTTTGACATAGTAGTATCTCAGATTTCATATCTTGATCCTACTCAAGGATCAAAACGAGAACTGAGTTTGCCCTTATGCATGCTTGTACTTTTCATTTTCTTCACTTGCTTTTAGAAAGTTAGATTGTAGATCTCCATGTACTTAGTGGTGTGTAACTTTTCCTGCATGTGATTTCATTTCTTCCAATAGGAGATTAAATGCCACAGAAGAAAAGCACATGTAATTGCTAACTACTTGATTTAGCGTTTGTATTAAGAAATTGAAGATGTTAATGATTTTCTCGGGATGATTTAAACTGTGTTTCGTGGGTTCGTTTCCCTTGTTGTGTTGATCAATAGATAAAATCTCATTCTTTTTTTTTTTATGTGAGATTAATTATTTTCCCCACTTCTTTATGGCAGTTCAATAAAATGACACTTGTATGGGGAAAACCACGACAGCCACCCTTGGGATCAGAAGAGGTGAGCCTTTTTTTCCTGAAGATAAATTCTCTATGATTTTTAATGATAAATCCGTCAATATGAATGTCTGTCAAGTTACTGTCCACAAATTCATTTGAAATAATCTCATTTCAAGCACTCTTAAATGTTTTTTTCTCAGACACTTCCTTGCATCGACCCAAATGCTCCTATTTTTGGCATTTTACATGAATGGATTCTATTTTGACTCTATGCCTATGTTCACCTTCCCCTCTATCAATTTAAAAAGTTGTTGGGTGTGTGCATAATATGTTGTACACACACTGACTCATTATTTCTTTTTAGAATTTGCTTTTTCTAAAATTGAAAATATTATCATGAAAATTTTGATTGATCAAGAGTTGGCCCCGTGATTTAATTGCTGCTGAAATCATTCTTTGATTTAACACTAGGGTATGAATGGTCCTACACTGGGTGTGTTTTCCCATCATAGTCAATTTAATTTGAAGTGTCATCTGCAAGTCTTGTAGTATGAGCCACTTTACAATGATAGTCCTTGGATGGCTGTGGCTGTGATTTTTATATTTCTGATTTGACATTTATTGCTATTACTCAATCTTTTTGTTTTAAGTTCATATGCCAAACGCCTAAACCCTTGTGAGTTAGGGTTACAGATACCCTGAGGAACCATTTATTTGTCATAAATCGATTTAAATTTGTCCATTTCATATGCTGAAGCATTGAAGATAGATTTTGCAGTACCTATGGTCCTTAACCCTGATTGTTTACTCAAGACATTGAATGTACATGCCACAACTGTTCTTCCTGTTGTTTTTAAATTTTTGTTCTATTTTCAGTGGGCTACTTTCTTGGATTCTGAAGGGCGAGTCATGGATGCAAAAGCCTTCAAAACGAGAATATTCTATGGTGGAGTTGAGCACACGATACGCAGAGAGGTTTGTTGTTTACTATCAAACTGTTTTCTGATACTTTGGTTTAATGTTATTCTTCCTAAGATTAACAGTAATGAATATAGGTCTGGCCATTTTTGCTGGGATATCATGCTTATGATTCAACGTATGCGGAGAGGGAATACCTCAAGTCAACCAAAAAGTCAGCGTATGAGACAGTAAGACAACAATGGCAGGTTTGTTGTAATTCTCAGTTTTCCATATATCACTGTGTGCTTATGTTTCTGCCCTATATGTTTCATGGAGGCTTTTTTCCCCTTCCTTGTTGAAGATTTGGTTTTAGACACCCTCTCATGTTGATGATTGAATGTTATTCTTTTCCTCTTCGCACGGGCATTTATTTCTACTTGTAACTGTTTCATGATACATGCTATTGTGTTGCCTGCATTTTACTTGGTTTGGATTATATGATTGCTATTAGGCTCAATTATTGTTAATGCATTGTTGTGGAAAGGGAAAAGGTGATTTTCTTTCATATTATCTGATTTTATCACTATAATAACCATCTAAACAAAATGCACAACTAGAAGAGCAACTTCTGAGGCTTCTTTTGTCGATCATATGTGATCCTTTGGCCGATTAAATGCACCATACACTCTAATGAACCGAGTATTTGTTTGGTTAAACTGAGTTTTTGTCTGTTTTTCAGCCTAATTGCTTTTACTGTCATTGGAAATTAGTTTTGCTTGTTAGGCCAAAGTGCAAAACTGCTTTCTAATCTGATTGATTTTTTTTCCTCGTAAAATACAGTGTTTTATTTGTTTTGTTTAGGAAAAGATGACATTACATTTTTAAGGTTAGGTTAAACCGCAAGTATAATAACTATGTTTTGGTCTCCCTGGCATCTGTCAGAACAGCAGGTGCTTTCATGCATCTTTAACAGTTAGGGTCATTGCTATTCTTATAATTTTCTTTGAAGAAGTTTCCTTTGAGGCTTAATGCATGCCTTTTTTTGCTCCTGCAGAGTATCTCTACTGAACAAGCAAAGAGATTTACAAAATTTAGGGAAAGGAAGGGCCTTATAGACAAAGATGTGGTATGCATGAAACTGCTGTTATTGTTTTCAAGTTTAAATTATTTATTTTACTACCCTAAATTAAAATATATGTAAGATAATTCTAATATTTGTTTTGTTGTGTTTTTAAGGTGAGGACTGATAGAGCACTGCCTTTCTATGATGGGGATGATAATCCAAATGTGAATATCTTACGTGATATTCTATTGACGTATTCCTTCTATAACTTTGATCTTGGTTACTGTCAGGTACTAACTTGTCTGCAATTTTTTTGTTGAAGGAGCTGCTGTTTGTTATCCTTTCTGACAATCATGAAGTCTCATTTATTTATTTCTTGTTTGATGCTTATGTCTATATTGCATTTATGTAACTTTGGAAGTACCGTAATACATGTCAGTAATTACATTCTGAGAGGTGGTACTTTGTTGTAATTAGCAACTTTTAGTGCCTAGCAGTTGCTTGATCTTGTTATTCCTTTCCATCTATACTCTTGTTTCTACTCATCTTTTTATTCTACTTCCATTTCTACTCTTTTTCATACACTTTATGTCTTATTCCTTGTTACTTGTTCTCATCCTGACACGCGGACTGTAAATAAACAACATGGTTTCAATAAGGATTAGTTTAGTAATTCTTAGTTGCAGTTTATCTTATTGTTGTCTCATATGCTCTCTCATCCAGGTTAAGAAAACAGCCAAGGGTGGGTTAAAACTTGCCTTTTCCTATTGGGAAATAAAATGTCTAGTGAAATCCATTCAAGGCCCTTTTTCAACCTATTTGTGTAGGAGGCACAGTGGGGATGCTGAATATTCATGTCTTCTTTTTTTCTCAGGGTATGAGTGATTTACTATCCCCAATTTTGTTTGTGATGGAGGATGAATCGGAATCGTTTTGGTGTTTCGTGGCACTGATGGAACGTCTTGGACCCAATTTTAATCGCGACCAAAATGGCATGCACTCTCAGCTTTTTGCATTATCTAAGGTCTATCTCTCCATTACAAGCCTATCTATTTTCTTTTCTTTTTTTCTCAGAAATTTTATATATTGTTTTGACAAATCATCTATTGAACGATATCCCATCTTAAATTTAGAGTCTGTTTGCTTCTTTGGTGAAATTTAAAGGCCTTCTGGCTTAGTTAATTCTGATGATCTTCTATCTTGTGTTGTCACTGTATACTTTACATTATCAAATTGTGAATGGTAGACAATCATTATTTTGGGATGTTATAGCAGTGGATGAAGGTTAGGAGCTAGCTGGATTTCAGTAAATTGATTTGTTAGGCTGCAGTTACAAGCTGAACTAACTTTTACTATTCTTATCGCAGCTGGTGGAGTTGCTTGATAGTCCATTACATAACTATTTCAAGCAGAATGACTGCTTGAATTACTTCTTTTGTTTCCGCTGGGTTCTAATACAATTTAAAAGGTCAGATTATTGGATTATATAATCCTCTTTTTTCTGCTCTTAGGATGGATGGATATCTTTTTACGAAGCTTGCTGGCATACCCTTTCAATGCATTTTTTTTCCTTTGCAATTACAAACGTAGTAAGTGGATATAAATTTGTTTTTTCTCGTATAAAAGTTAATATATATTTTATGCTCAATACTGATATTCGACTTTCAGCGAGTTCAATTTGGTTTCAATTTAAAATGATTATTGTAGCGAATCTATTGTTGTTTCACCAAGTAGAAGATTTGCATGCATTGTTTTATCATTGTCTCAAAAAACTCAGGATGCTTGCTGGGGTTAGTGATGAAGGGTACATAATTCACTAGTTTGCAATGCTTCTTGAGTGTATTCCCTTCGAATAATCCCAGAAGGGAATATTTACAATAAAGCACAGCATCTGGGACCTCTCCTTAGGAGATTGATACACAATAGCACTCTGGACAAAACATGCAGATGAGTTTTTTTATTTTTTTTTGTGACTAATAGAAAACCACATTAGGGATGGGATGGATATGGAGAAAATCATTCTCAAACATCACTATGGTGCAATAAAAAATAAATAAATCACAATGGTGCAAGTTGTTACTAATTTCAGTGATGCGTTTCGTATCTGAACAGTAATACCATGCTCCCTTATTGCTAGAAATGAAAGGAAATATGGTGTTATTGCTGTATTTCTCTCAATAATTGACCAAATTTTCAGGGAATTTGAATACAAGAAAACAATGCGATTGTGGGAGGTGTTGTGGACCCATTATTTGTCAGAGCATCTGCATCTGTATGTATGTGTTGCAATCTTGAAGCGATACCGCAACAAGATAATAGGAGAGCACATGGACTTCGACACTCTTTTGAAATTCACCAATGAGCTGAGTGGCCATATTGACCTTGACGCAATTCTTAGAGATGCAGAGGCTCTGTGCATATGTGCTGGTGAAAATGGTGCTGCTCGCATCCCGCCAGGAACTCCACCTTCTTTGCCTATTGAGAGCGAGAATGCTTTATTGTATGCTCAAGATGATGAAGTACTGTGATACAATTCTTCTCATTGGTAACACGATATAATCAGCTTTATTTTCTGTTCTCTTCTTCAAATAGTTGTGTATAATTGCTGATTTTTCGAAATAAAATGTTAATAATCAAGTAATCAACTCCGTTTGCTGTCATCCTTTAAAATGACATTATCATCTGTATTGTTGGGTGCGGGGATGTAACTTAGCTGGACTGGCAGTCGCCCCTTGTTCATTATTTATCAATCACATTTCTCTCAAGAGGGAGATTTTTTGGGTTTCCATCTTCCTGTGAAAACTACAAGTTTCTAGCTTCTCATGGGTAGATGGTGAACATGCGCGTACTATCAGCTCATTATGATGGTTTTCTTTTCTATTTCGAACAAAAGATAAAAGAATTTCTATTGAAAAATACCACGTTTTTTTTATATATATATAAAAAACAAAACAATAATGAGAAGCTAACACGTCTTTAAAAGGTTTTATTTCCATGAATTGCGTTGTTTATTTAATCTGCAAATAAAAAATTATAAATAAAATCACTTTATTTTGGACTTTGTATTATATATTGCATATTTGGAGTTTTGCAGAGGTTATTTTTAAAATATTTTTTATCTAAAAAAATATCAAAATAATTTTTTTTTTTTCAAAAATTATTTTTAATATCAGTACATTAAAATAATTTGAAAATATTAAAAAAATTGATTTAATATAAAAAATAAAAATAAAAATTTTAATATTTTCCATAAACACTTTTGAATTACCCTTTTAATCTGCAACCTGTCAATCTCAATAATCAAAACCTTCAACTTTAATAGTCTCTTTTTTGAATTCTTAACAACATTACTGGTGGCTTAAAAGTATTGTCGTGCTCCTTTGCATCTTCGCTATCTTACAGCTAGCAGGCGCCGTGTTTAATTAAAATACAAATTGTTTAAAAAGTGTTGTTTTCCTAAAACTTTTAGTACCTTTTTTCTTAAATAGCACAACCTAAAATATATTTTGAGATTTAACATGCTTAATCGAGGGAATCTTAATAGAGTCGCATAGATGAATAGACATTTTCAGAGGCAATTTCTTCACCATTAACTCCAAGCCAAAAAAAAACTACAATTTGGATAATTTAAATAATCATTTTCCAGCTTTAAACATAGTTCACATAAATAGCATATATCATCTTCAATCCTAATTAACAAAATTATACAGATGATTAACATAATATTTTATTAAAATTAAATTAATTATACACATATTTATAATTCTCATAACATATAATGTAACTATATCTAATAATCACTTTAGCTCATGGAGAAGCTTTGAGCACTTGTAGATAGGTTTGAAGTACCACCCCAACTCATCTAACTCGGCAACGAGTATGTAACATCCTTGTAATGGTAAGGAGAACCAATATCACACTAGCTCCTGGACAGATTTGGGACGTTTAAGGACATGTCTGTATAGGTGTCAACACAACTCATAATTGAGCTTGAGACACTTATGGATAAACCAACATCATTAATACTTTCATGGTAAGAAATCTCGTCTTCTATTAATGTCATTATTCTTATAACATATAATGTAATAATATCTAATAATCACTTTAGCTCATGGACAAGCCTGGAGCACTTGTAGATAGGTTTGGAACATCACCCCAAATCATTTAACTCGAGGACGAGTATGTAACACCCCTATAAGGGTAAGGAGCACCAATATTAACCCATCTCGTGGATAGACTTAGAACGTTTGAAGACATGTGTGTGTATGTGTCAACACCAATAACACCCTAGCTAATAATTGAGCTTTAGACGCTTATGAATAACCAGCATCATCAACACTCTTATGATAAGAAATTTCATTTTCTCATGATAAGAAATCATAATGCCATTTCTAGACATTTTGCCTCGTCAACCCCCTGAAATTGACAACAACTCAATTTTAGTGTAGTATTGGCTACAATACATCTCACCTCATCGGCGCCTTCATGAATAATTGGTGTTGTTTTCCAAGCCTCTTGTACTAGTAATGAATTTATAAATATACACATTAAAAAGTGATTGGTGCTCATTATCTATAATAACAGTAACAATATTTATTAAATATTGTATGTAAAATAGCATTACATACCAATTAATTGTGTCTCGGGATATTGGGGCGTATAATGCATTAAATTGTGTGGAAGACTCTTGAAACCCGACCATGTAGATGAAATTAATACATCCAAAGATATGTAATATGTATGCCAAAGTATACATAACTAATTGGTTCCTTATTGCATTTGTTGAGGGGTCTTGGAATTTACATCCAACCATGTTAGTTTGATGCAATTAAGAGATTATGTTAACTTCTATTTCAAACATATTCCAACCAAGTCAATATAATATTCTAGATAACTTGTTAAGGACATATTCAATGTAGTAGTAAGAAACTCATAGCATCCTCCATTATAAGTGATAATATTTTTGGTATTGACAATGATACCACCATGAAAATATAGTATTCCAAGAGGTACATAATTTGTCAACAAAACTATAATAGTAACATAATCGGCAAAAATCTAAATTCATCAAATTAATCGATGAACACCTAAATTTGTCTAGCTTCGCTATATTTGGAAGTTATCAAATCAATTCATGTATTTCATAGTTAATTATCTTATTTTATACCTAATTCAGTATAATCCTTAATTTAACCTAGATAAACCCTAACTCTTTCCTTAATTCACAATCAACAACAACCCAAAATCATTAACTCTTTTACAAAATAACATAAAATTAACTCAAATTATATCTAATTCACCTAATTATAAAAAAATCTACTTTTAAAAAAAATATACAATTCTAAACCCTAGCATTTAAAAAAAAAAATTAGCACACCTTAGCATAAATTACATCAAGTTGATAGAGGGGAATAACTTGTTTGTTTTTGCGTTTGAAAAGAATTTTTTTTAAAAAAAAAAATATTTATTTCAAATTATATTTTAATATTTTTAGATTGTTTTGATTTATCGATGTTAAAAATTCTTGTAATGTATTTCTAAAAAAAAGTATTTTGATTTTAAAAAAATAAAATTAACACATTAGCATAAATTACATCAAGTTGATAAAGGGAAATAACTTGTTTATTTTTGCGTTTTAAAAAAAATAAAAATAAAAATATTTATTTGAAATTATTCTTTTATGTTTTTAGATTATTTTGATTTATTAATATTCAAAATTCTATATTTCTAAACAAAAAGTATTATAAAAAATCACCTCTCAAACGCTCTCAACCACCCGAAATAAAAGGCTGAAAATGAAGTATAGAATGCGGTGGTGGTGATTTTGGCTGAAAATGGCTTTACTCACGGTGGAAAAAGATAGGAAGGGATGGTGATCTCATGCTAGAGAGAGATGGAGGTGATCTTGTGACCTTAAATGTGAAGATAAGGTTCATGGTTTTAATTTCGTATAAAATTATAAATAACATTTGCATCTTGTGTATCGTAAATGTTAATTGTGAAACAAGAATAATAGTTGATTTTCTCGGGGCTAAAATACAAAAAAACATTATTTTCCATGGAAGTGGAGCTAAGGATTTTGAAAACCTTATTTTCTGCTACTTATTTTTCACTCCGCATGTTTCCCAAAATATCTCTGGCACAAATTTTATTTTTTTCGTTTTTTGAGGTTGCACCATAAGGGTTTGCGATATTCCCGACAGCGCAGCCTATATGTATTTTCTTTCTCAGGTGTAATATGGTTTAGATTATGTCGGGAACATCAGATTTTTATGCAACTTGCCTTGCATCTGTTTAAAACATAATAGGAGGTAATAATTATATATATATAGATAGCAACAGTGCAGGAAATAGCAGCTTTTCCTGTCCCACGGAGAAATCACATTATTACCTTTTAATTAGAAGAGGTCTTCTCAGGTGCAGGGCCTTGCTTGGAGTCTGATATCATAAACTGCGGCATGACTGATTACTGTGGCATGACTGTAAATATGTCTCCTTACCAATCACCGCCAAAGTCTAATGATTCAAACATGACAAAGGAATCCCCGTAGTCTAGGAAAGGCTCGTCTTCAAAGACAAAAGTGGTAGCATTGTTGTCGAGCACCATTGGAGATTCTATGTAATAGTTCATGCTCTGTGCATCTCGCTGTATCCATGCATCACTTACAGCATCTCCTCTCCCTTCATTCTCCGGCTTCTTCCCTTCCAATTCTTCAGCGCTGCCTACTGCGATCGCGTTGCAGGTGGGCTGAGAGTTGCTTGGCGAACGTAGTCTCTTGCTCTTGTTCTGCTTCTCCTCGTCGTTCTGATCAAGTTCGGAGTCGATGGTTTTTCTTTTTCTTGAAGGGCTTCTGTTGTTCAAATGGGTGTTCCAGTAGTTTTTCACATCGTTGTCCGTCCGACCAGGAATCCGCCCTGCTATGAGTGCCCACCTGCAGGTAAAAGTGGTCATTTTCAGATAACATTTCTGATCTGCATTGACGAAAACACCAGAAAGCTAGCACTGACCGGTTGCCGAGAAGCTTATGCATTCTAATTATCATGTCTTCTTCCTCCTGGGACATCCCGCCTCGCTTAATATTGGGTCTCAGATAATTCTTCCATCTTAATCTGCAGCTCTTCCCGCATCTCATCAAACCTGCCAATATAATAATCAAGATATATATATATATATATATATATACCGCATGATATACAAGATAGAGCCACGTACGCACCTGATCTCTTGGACACGGCTGACCAGTTGCCTTCACCATGAGTCTCTACATGTGCTTTCAGGATCAAGTCCTCCTCCGGCTTCCACAACCCTTTCTTGAATTCAGGCTTTGCTCCTTCACCTTCCATCTCTCTCGCTCCAAAATAATTGCAGATGAGAGAGGGTTATGTAGTAATTAGGTTTAACATTTGTGGATGCCACTATCAACCAGTAAATGACGTACAAGCTCGCCTCATGCACAGACAAAAACAAAAAATATGTGTTCATATATGTATGTGTATATAAAAAGCGGAGCTTGTGCTTGTGTCACGAACAGGGCATGCTGCTGGTTTATTATGAGTTGTAAATGGGCACATACCCAGAGAAAACATATAATCAAAGTCTATCCCACTGTGAATTGGAGTTCATATCACCAAGAACTCGCCAAAGTGCCATCCCATCCCAATCCAATCAACTTTACTCAGCTTTCAATTTATATTTTGGCTCTTTTCGTTTTCATTTACCTTCAAAACCATGCTATTTTGTTTCTGTTTTAGGAGAACTTCGAGTTAATCCCCAAACTATTCATTCATTCATTCTCATCTTCGTCACCAAACAAAGTTAGCTTTTTATTTTATTTATATTTTGTTTATTATCAATCAAGTAAAAAATTTAGATATTTATATTTTGTAAGGTTTTCTTATTACTCGAATATTATTTATTATTTAATATGTAAATATATATTAATATATTATATGATAAATTTATAAATATTATGCATATATATGCGTTGTTATGTTAATATTAATTTATGTATATATTGTATTGAATTTGAAAAATGTAGATGTTATATAAATATATTTCAAGTTAGATTTAAATTAAATTTTGGGTTGAATTTGAAAATATATAAATGTTATTCATTATATATTAGATGGTTTGAGTTAAATCTAGGTTGAGTTTGAAAATATTTATATCTTATTTTTAAATATTGGATTCGATGATATAATTATTTATAAAAACCCACTCATTTAAAGAAGTCAGATTTTATATCCATTAAGTTTGAATTAAACTATCATTGAGAGAGGATCCATTAAGGATCAATTGATAGTTAGAGGACTACTATAATAAGATTTACTCTTAATTTAATTTAATTTTTTCATTTCTGTAACCCGACTTAATCATTGTAGACAGTAGAATATGTGTTCACAAATTATTTTTATCCCGAACAATGTTACTTTTCCGAACTAATAAAAATCCCATTCTAAAAATTAGTCTGATGGCATATTTTATTCTCCTACTCTTAATTCTTGATCTTAACAAAAACAAGTAATAATTATAACAATAACAAAATCATTTAGTAGGCGGCTCAGTGATAGGAGAATGGAACTAAAAATATTATTTTAGTTTTTATAAAAATCAAATTTAAAAAGTAATTATAAATAAAAACTATAAAAAAACACAAACTATTTAATTAATAAATCAGGAAAAAACACAAACGATCACATTATAAAACTTTTATCATTAAAGACGAGAATATACGTTTGATTTTCAAACAAAACATCAAGTCATTATCATCACATAAAATTTCCCCACACCTCACGTCGTTTTGTTCTATCAAAATACTACAAAACAAGCTCTCTGTTTTTTTGAAAATTGTAGGGGGGAAACAGGCTCTTTACATGGAAAATGACAAATTTAGGTGGGACGACAATCCATGTACTCAGTTTAACTCCGCATGTAGTAGTGGATATATGTTTTACATGGATATTAGCTTTGTGCTTGGTATTATAAAGTAAAATGTTTTTTATTTTAAAATAATTATTTTTAGATTTTTTTATTTATAAAATCAAAACAATGATAATAAAACAATAAAGCTACTATCATGGCAAACACATCAAGGACCATGCACCTCATCCGAGGTATCTTTTTTTTTAATGAATTATATAAAAACATGTGAAATTAGCATTATTTAACTGTGAACAAAAATCCAATTTGTGGACCTCGTGAATTATTTCTGCGAATGAAGGCAAACAAAACTCCTAGGTTGACTGCACATAATTGATTTATCCTAATAACGATAAACTATAAGGTTAGCTGGTAAACGTGACAGGGTGATTTTTTTAATTTATTTTTATTTAAAATAAATAAAATATATACTTCTTTAATCAAAGTTTCCTTTTCTTATTCATATTTTTCTTATGTTTTAAGTCTTAACAAAATATTTTTTTAATGAAAATAAAGATATTTTTTAAGAATTCATATATTTGGTTTTTTGAAAAAATCCTTTCGTGGTTTTCATGCTTAACATGTATGATTTAGTAATTTTGTTTTTGAAAAAAGAAGTAGCATGATAGAAGAGAGAGAGAGAGGACACAATCTAGCATATTAATCACTATTGATAATAAAAATAAATCTGTGAAGTATGCAAAAGAGAATCCTGGGGCTATATAAATATTATCTGTAAAGATAATATAGTCTAAATCTAACCATACACGGACAAAAAGAAAGAGAGAAAAGTATTAAATAGTCACAAACGTAGCCACAAGCCAACGCGGAAAATACAGAAATATCAACACCATGATAACGAAGCGATGAACTTTCATAATAATAAGCCAAAACCCATAAAAAAATCAGTTTTTTAATGGTCAGAATGGTAAAAGATATATAAAGATTGATTTATTTTTTATAAATTTATATATATATATATAAAAGAGTCTCGAGTCTCAATATTATATACTGCTTGCTAAATAAATTTTTTTTTATTTTTTTATTTTTTAATACAAATTGGGCACAAATTACCAAGAAGTGTTGCGGTACTAACTTTTATGATCATGCTAATATGATTCCTTCACTTTTGCATTGCTTTGCTAAATCTTTTCCAACTTTACTCCCAGCAGATCACATGAATCTTACCTCCCTTGTCTTATTTTTAAAGTGAAAGTAACCTTTCCTCCAAGCAAAATGGTCGTCGTTAGGTCCCCATGAGGCCATGACTAGCAAAAAAAAACAGAAGCCCCCTCTTTCAGTAAATTATAATCATGCTTAAAATGAATAGGAAAAATTACCTTTAATATGTATTCAGTGGTTTGACATATATTGCAATTACCTGTAATAATTATAGTTTATAGATGCACCAACACTTATTTTTCTAGTTCAAAAAAATCAATAAAAAATATTTAATTATTTATAAGATTGTTATTATTTTTCATTTGATAATTAAAGAGTCGTTTCAATTCTAACATTACAACTTTGTCTAATTACTTTTCTGCAATATAAAATCAGTCCAATTTCATAAAACTCATTTGAACCAAAACCAATAAACTTCATATATCATATGGCCATTCTGAGCAGGAAGCCCCCCAAAATAAACCAAAGTGATCAGTCGTGTAAGAAGAAATTTTTTCACCTTTTGGGTCCAATATTCTCGCTTAGTTTTTATTATTATTATTATTAAGAGTGACAGAAAGATAGAGATATCCATCTGTCGTTTGTGGTTATTTCATGTTTAATATATATATATATATATATATATTAAGGATATAGATTAAGGATCAGCTGTCATCACATTCAATTCATTTGATCAAATCCAAGAAAATCAAATAATTCGGGTTTCCATGGCCATTTGGAAAGCCACTTTTATCCATAATTTTATATGACATGATGATTTTTGGACCTACAATTTCTCGTAGAATCTTTAGACGTGAAATAGAATAATTCGTTGGTATGGATTTGGCTTTTCCATGCCCATTTGGAAATCCATTTTTATCAACATTTAATTCAAAAAACATTTAATTATAAATGACATGCGAGTCTTTGTTGATTTCTTTGTCATACAATCTTCTACCGGGCATGAAAAAATATATTATTTTAAATAATAACATGGCACCATTTTCTCCTAATTAATTGGAAGATGTAAAAACAATGGAGATGCAGGGGATCGAACCCTGTACCTCTCGCATGCAAAGCGAGCGCTCTACCATTTGAGCTACATCCCCTTTCGTTATCATATTCCCAATAGAGTTTAAAAGATCTAACTTCTAATTATAGCCAGGTGCTTATATGACGTGGTCATGAAATGGTGTTTTCAGAGATTTGGAGAACATATCGTTGTGAAGGTTCCATGGGCCGGGCTTCGATGATTGTGCAAGTAAAGAAGCCTTGAGCAACCTCTTGCCAATTTTCTAAGCTGAGCAGATCAGATAGCAGTCACTAAAATGTTGAAACTGGTCCTCTATGTTTTTTATAGGGAACTTGACTGATGGACCACGATTTGTTTTTGGGCTAAGTTTGAGCTAGTTCAGTATTTTACATTATTGGAGATAGTGTTACCTATTGAAATATAGGTTTTTTAAGTAAGTAAGTAAGTAAGTATGTATGTATGTATGTATGTATGTCTTGAGCCTGCCTACCTGCAGGAAAGCCTGGTGCACGTGGACGAAACAGATCAAGCGTGGCAATATCTAGAGACAGAGAGATAGAGACCGTGTCTGACAGGAGTGACACTGTCCACTTTGCTATTTCTCTTGCTTCTACAGTGACTCTAAACACAGCTATAAATTTATGGGCCTATAAAAAGTAGAGTGGTAGCCAGGTCAACACTTTTTTCATTAGCTTGACTGCGTCAAAATTAATGAAACTGTGTCTGGTTCGAGTCCAAAAGTGGACTCGAAACATCTATACCCGTTTCATTGATGGATGTGTCCGAAAATTTGGTAAAAAAGTCTGCCACGTGTAGAAGGACTGTAGGGGGTTTCTAGGACACCTAAGACGGGCGTGTCTGGGATGCAAATATTTTAGATTTTTTCCGCCAGGCAATTTTAGATGGCGATGATATTTATGTTTGTTTAGTCAAAAAAGAATTGTCTAGATATAAATGCCCTTGTATTTTATCTTAATTGGAAATATATAAAATATATTTTGAGCAAGAGTGTTACCATACATGAAAGTGAATTGTCTAGATATTTTGCTTGAGCATGACACTAATTCTTACAGGCCGCTGCTGATGGCTAAGAAAGTCATTGGCTTCACACTGGACCTAATTAGAACAGGCAGAGTACTAAAGGTGGTAAAGTGCAAATTCCATTAATAGATCAGCTGGGAGGCCGTAGGCCTGCTTCCCAAAAACGCAGAAAAAAAACCTAAAGCAAGAATGTAAGGTAAAAAGAATATAATTTAAGAAAAATACTCTTTAAAACACAGAAAAAAAAACAGAGCACATATGTTTTTGCTTGTTGGTGATCTTATTAATTACTGTACATGATTATTAATTATTTCCCTTGATAGGGAAAGACATGGGAACATTTTTGTTGCTAGTTGCAAGGTCGTAAGGGGATGATCTCTCTTCCTTGCATATTTAATGGAAATGAGACAGAGGTTCTTTTAGTTAAATTGTTAATTTTTCTAGGAGCTAGCATATGTCCATCATTGATTAGTTTTTAATGGTAGCTTAGACGGATGCTGTTATTACAAATTCTAAGTTCATGGACCAGCTTAATTGTTGAATGTTTTTCTTTCATAATCTATGTCTTAAAACTATCTGACCCATGAAAAGTCCAGTGATTTAAGGTTTAGCAACCCACTTATATATATATTTATATATATCACGTCAGGACAAAAGAGATCTAGTGTGGATTAAGATGTTTTTTATATTAATATATTAAGAACTTGGACAACATCTAAAAATATGAATTTAATATTTATAAAAACAATTTAAAATACAGGCTGGATAAAAAATGCCTCCATCACTCAATTTCTACTTCAATTCAGGATGATTTTTTTCTCCCTTGTCGGTGACTTGTGTTTTACGAGAATAAAAAGTTTCAAGATAAATGCTTATGAAATTCGCAACTATGATCAACTAAAGTAGACCGTGCCCCCCTTGATATCGCCTTCGTGGATAACAACAATTGAAACGTGTGAACATGTACTGATTGATTTAGTGTTAATAGCTTGTCATAAAGAGATTTGTATTTTGAGGATAGTAATTATCAAAATTTTACATGATTATTAATTTTAAGGATTTTAAAATTAGTTAAAATATACACAAGTCGGTCCAACATATAACTTAATAAAAAAAAATTGAAACGTGTTCATGAACGCTGAGGTTGGTTCAGCAAAATACGTGCTCAGCATGAGTTGCATTATTATTTGGCTAGCTGGTAATAGATTACGTTTCCGAAAGCTCATTTTTATGATTAGTTTTATAAATATTAATTATTTAAAAACATTTTAAGAAATCGAATTGAAACGTATAAAAAACCACATTCTATATTACTTATGAATACCTATCAAATGACAAAAATAGTATAGAGGGGGAAAGGAGATTTGTTGTTTTGCTAATTGATTAATTTTGGAATAAACGGATTGCCCAAACTTAATTTAAGAAAATATCTTTAATACTTGATATTGATATTGTGTTTTAAAAATGTTTTTAAAAAATATAAAAATTTATTTTTATTTTATATTATAAATTAAATTTTTGATGTTTTTAGATTATCAATGTTATAATATCAAAAATAATTATTAAAAAATAAAAAAATATTATTTCAATATATTTTTAACAAAAACAGACTTTAAAAATATCATAAACAAATAACCAAAACTAGATATCAAACAGTAAGATATTTAAAGTTAAAATAAATAAAAATGAGATGGACCACAGGAGGGACGTAAGATTTGACCCACGAATCAGAATTTGGAAACCTGGCAAAGTCCTGGTTCTTGGTTCTTGTAATGAATCTTATGGGCCCCGCATGGAGAACATAGCGTGTAGTTTTCACGCTCCAGTAAGAAGCGTGTTGGACAACAATTAGGATCCAGTAATTTTCACTTTTCTAGTGAACAAAGAAGCGAGGGAAGAGCAACCCTAAAAAGAAAGAGAAAGGAATCTCGAGAAAAAAAGAGAGATTTTTTTCAAACTTTTTTCTCTTTTCCTTGAGATGTCATTGTAGTGGGCTGAATTCAAAAATTAGATTCGACTTGGTTAAAGAAAAAATAAAGTTCTCATAAATATCTATTGTATTGTATGGTTGATATTTCATAGTTTTTTTTAGTTATATATAAAAAAACACTAAACAAATTAACCAAGTGTAATAATAATTTCTCCCTCCGTATAAAAAAGACATTAGCTTTCAAAAGTATTTTGATTATTCACTATAAAATTAACCAAAAATAAATTATTTATTACAAAAAACTAAAATACTATTTATATAATTTTGATTAATCTATAAGATTGACCAATACAAAATTAAATTGGTTCGTAAACATGATATGCAATTTTTCACACCAAGGGTAGATTCTAATGTGTTTAAATATATTTATAAGAAAATTAAAAACATTTAATTTCTTTCCTTGCAATTAATTATTTTTTGATATTTCTAAATGTTAATATAAAAACAATTTTTTAAAGAATAAAAATATTATTTGAAATAAAAAATACTTTATAAACAGTCAAAACATGTCAGTGTGAAGCAGAGTTAGGTGTAGTGTCACTTTTTAGCTAGCTCGTGGAATAGAAATGACGGCAGCAGCAATTTTATCTTTCACAAAAATATGTGCAGATGCTGCTCCTCGATGTCAAAATTCACTTTGACACGTTTGTTAGCTAAGATTTCAACCTTATGAACATCAAGTTGACATTTTATTTTAAAAATATTTTTTTAGATTATTTTTATATATTAATATCAAAAATTATTTAATATATTTTTAAATAAAAAAAACTTTAACTAGAAGAAGGGAAGCGAAAAAGGAAGAAAGCAGAGATGGGAAGTAGGTTGGCAAAAAGTGAAGCATTGATAAGGACATCATACCACTGTTGCCTGATCAATGTCCCCTTACCCTCTTACCATGCTTTCCCTTCTTTCATCCCTTGTCTCCCTCTCTTGACTTTGCCTCTCTACCTATTAAGAAATAACTAAAAGAATACGAGATTTACTGTTCATTTACTGTTCATTGTCTCTAAAAACACTGTGGACGCGAGCTTTTTCGTCCGTGCGTCGCGCGAGTTCGTCCACCTTATTTTTTTTTGTCTTTTCCGATTGTGAACAGTGTTTTACCGATTTCGTCCCTGATAATAAGACAAAATAACGGTTTACGCTGAGGGGCACGGGCGTAATTGGCCACGTACGGACCGGTCCGGTTCGGTCCGGTCCGCCTGACTCTTTTTTTTTTTTTAATATTTTTGAAAATGTGTAATGACGTTCGTAGCCCCCGAAACGACAAAATATATGAATTCGGCGCAGGGGTGGTTTAGTAATTGACCATGGCGTTACTGTGCGCTTGCGTCAGCGCTGTCAGCGGACCGTACGGGCGTGTCGGCACGTTTTGTGACCCCGGTTGATTCAGGCGGCGCGTGCGGCTTCATACGGCGGTGCAAAATTTTCCTCCGCCAGTCAATTCGATTCGCAACTCTTCCCTGAATCTCATGGAGTGGCGCGTGCGGTGTAAATATGGACGTGTAGGCTCAAATAGTCGGTTGAACGTTTATGTCCTCTTTTCTCTCTCCTCAGCGCCGAAATCAATTTCAGTCCCCCGAGTTATTGTGCATGCATTTCAGTCCCTTGGTTTTGTTTGATTTCTGTAATCCAAGTTTCGAATTCTTTAAATTTCGTCCTTGCATTCAAATTGATAGATATGCAATTTGCATGTCAGTCCTTCTTCTTTTAATTTTTCGGTTTCCTATTAGATCCCTTAATTTGTTTAGTGCAGCAGGTTATATTGTTTTCAATTTTGTCCCTCATTTCAAATAATTAATAATAATAATAATAATAACAACAACAATTATTTCAATAATAATAATAATAACAATAATAATAATAACAATAATATCAATAATAATAACAATAATAATAATACCAATAATAATAATAATAACAACAATAATAATAATAACAATAATAACAATAATAATAACAATAATAATAATAACAATAATAATACCAATAATAATACCTTATTCTTTTAATTTTTTATTTGTTATTAATTCATTGTTTTTTTGTTTTTTTTGTATTTTTAATTGATTGATTTTTTTATTGTTTTTTATACAAATATTATGCTTTTTTGTAATAATTTCCCTGGGCAATTTAATTATTTGAATTCCTTTTTTATTAATATTGCTCATTTTTTCTCTTTGTTCATTTATTTTGTTTTTTGCTTCTCTTTTTTTTCTTCTTTGAATTGGGTGATTTTTATGATTTGATTATTTATGCAATAATCATGATATTATTACTTTTGTCCATGTATATATAAGTGTGTTTGACATAATAATAATAATAATAATAATAATAATAATAATAATAATAATAATAATAATAATAATAATAATAATAATTTAATTATTTTTCTTGCTTCCTCTTTTGTTAATTTTTTTTCCTTCATATAATTTAATAATTTTTATTGTTTTGACAGTAATGGCAATGATTTTTTTTCTCCTTTTGTTAAAGTTTTTAAAATATTTTTAGTCTTTCATTAATTATATGTTCTAATATTTATTGAATATTATCTCATAGGAATATATATAAAGCGAAGAAAACATGGCCTAAAATTTTTTAAATAAAAAAAATTAATATCAGTATTCTTAAATACATGTAATATAATCATATAATGATAAATCGGATAAAATAAAATAAAAAATGTCTTCGAATTTTAATTTTGTACTTAACACAATAATAATAATAATAATAATAATAATAATAATAATAATAATAATAATATAATAATAATAATAATAATTTAATTATTTTTCTTGCTTCCTCTTTTGTTAATGTTTTTTTTTTTCCTTCGTATAATTTAATAATTTTTATTGTTTTGACAATAATGGCAATGATTTTTTTTTCCTTTTGTTTAAGTTTCTCAAATAATTTCAGTCCCCCGAGTTATTGTGCATGCATTTCAGTCCCTTGGTTTTGTTTGATTTCTGTAATCCAAGTTTCGAATTCTTTCAATTTCGTCCTTGCATTCAAATTGATAGATATGCAATTTGCATGTCAGTCCTTCTTCTTTTAATTTTTCGGTTTCCTATTAGATCCCTTAATTTGTTTAGTGCAGCAGGTTATATTGTTTTCAATTTTGTCCCTCATTTCAAATAATTAATAATAATAATAATAATAACAACAACAATTATTTCAATAATAATAATAATAACAATAATAATAATAACAATAATATCAATAATAATAACAATAATAATAATACCAATAATAATAATAATAACAACAATAATAATAATAACAATAATAACAATAATAATAACAATAATAATAATAACAATAATAATACCAATAATAATACCTTATTCTTTTAATTTTTTATTTGTTATTAATTCATTGTTTTTTTGTTTTTTTTGTATTTTTAATTGATTGATTTTTTTATTGTTTTTTATACAAATATTATGCTTTTTTGTAATAATTTCCCTGGGCAATTTAATTATTTGAATTCCTTTTTTATTAATATTGCTCATTTTTTCTCTTTGTTCATTTATTTTGTTTTTTGCTTCTCTTTTTTTTCTTCTTTGAATTGGGTGATTTTTATGATTTGATTATTTATGCAATAATCATGATATTATTACTTTTGTCCATGTATATATAAGTGTGTTTGACATAATAATAATAATAATAATAATAATAATAATAATAATAATAATAATAATAATAATAATAATAATTTAATTATTTTTCTTGCTTCCTCTTTTGTTAATTTTTTTTCCTTCATATAATTTAATAATTTTTATTGTTTTGACAGTAATGGCAATGATTTTTTTTCTCCTTTTGTTAAAGTTTTTAAAATATTTTTAGTCTTTCATTAATTATATGTTCTAATATTTATTGAATATTATCTCATAGGAATATATATAAAGCGAAGAAAACATGGCCTAAAATTTTTTAAATAAAAAAAATTAATATCAGTATTCTTAAATACATGTAATATAATCATATAATGATAAATCGGATAAAATAAAATAAAAAATGTCTTCGAATTTTAATTTTGTACTTAACACAATAATAATAATAATAATAATAATAATAATAATAATAATAATAATAATAATAATAATATAATAATAATAATAATAATTTAATTATTTTTCTTGCTTCCTCTTTTGTTAATGTTTTTTTTTTCCTTCGTATAATTTAATAATTTTTATTGTTTTGACAATAATGGCAATGATTTTTTTTTCCTTTTGTTTAAGTTTCTCAAATAATTTTAATCTTTCATTAATTATATGTTCTAATATTTATTGAATATTATCTCATAGGAATATATATAGGGCGAAGAAAACATGACCTAAATTTTTTTAGTCAAAAAAATTAATATCAGTATTCTTAAATACATCTAATATAATCATATAATGATAAATCGGATAAAATAAAAAAAAATTGTATTCGAATTTTAATTTTGTACTTAACACAATAATAATAATAAGAATAATAATAATGATAATAATAATTTAATTGTTTTTCTTGCTTACTCTTTTGTTAATTTTTTTTTTCTCTGTATAATTTAATAATTTTTAATCTTTTAGCAGTGATGGCAATGATATTTTTTTTTCCTTTTGTTAAAGTTTCTAAAATAATTTTAGTCTTTCATAATAATAAAAATAATAATATAATTATATTCAGCTTAAAAATAATAATAATAATAATAATAATAATAATAATAATTATAAAAATAATAATAATAATAATAATAACAATTTTTTCAATAATAATAATAATAACAATAATAATAAGAACAATAATAACAATAATAATAACAATAATAATAACAATAATAACAATAATAATAACAATAACAATAACAACAACAATAATAATAATAATAACAATAATAATAATAACAATTATTTTTGTTAGTAACTCTTTTGTTAATATATTTTTTGCTCTTCATAATTTAATAATTTCTATTGTTTTGACAATAATGGTATTAATTTTATATATATATATATTTTTAGTCTTTCGCCTAAGAATATATATAGGGAAAAGAAAACATGACCTAGGATTTTTTTAATATAAAAAATTAATATAAGTATTCTGAGATACATTTAATATAGTTATATAATAGTAGATGATCTGCCACACAATTACAAATAACCGATTAAAACACATTCACAAATTTAATTTTTTTTATTTATAGAATAATGTCTACTTTTGTCCATATATATATAAGTGTACTTAACACAATAATCATCATCATCATAATAATAATAATAATAATAATAATAATAATAATAACAATAATAACAACAACAACAACAACAATAATAACAATTATTTCAATAATAATAACAATAACAATAATAACAATAATAATAACAATAATAATAATAACAATAATAATACCAATAATAATAATAATAATAATTACAATAATAATAATAATAACAATAATAATAATAATAACAACAATTATTTTGTTAGTAACTCTTTTGTTAATATTTTTTTTGCTCTTCATAATTTAATAATTCCTATTCTTTTGACAATAATGGTGTTAATTTTTTATATATATATTTTTAATCTTTCGCCTAATAATATATATAGGGAAAAAAAAACATGACCTAGGATTTTTTTAATATAAAAAATTAATATAAGTATTCTGAGATACATTTAATATAGTTATATAATAGTAGATGATCGGCCACACAATTACAAATAACCGATTAAAACACATTCACAAATTGATCAATAAACTACAACAAAAAAATATCACACCAAACAACCAAATAATTCACCATACAAATGGATACAAAAAATATTTCCATAACCAGTAAACACAACTGAATAAAGAAAAATTAGATGATCGACCACACAATTACAACAAAACCAACCACCAACAAATTCCCGATTGACTACAGCAAACAAAAATCTCTAATCAATATAATCTATTATATTTTTTCGACCAACTGATTATATAATTATCGATCCAATTAAAACACACCAGATAATCAAAACATTGCAATTTTGCAATCTATGAGTTAATTAAATCAACACACAATTCAAATCCAAACTGTGACTAAATTATTCTCCAAGACAGTAAAATAATGTCAACAACCAACTAAATCAATGCAAACAAAAAATAATCTATCTTTAATACATTTCAGCGATTATAATATTGGTATCAACCAGTTAAATGCTTAATAACTGTTAAAAAATATTTAACAATCAAAACATTCAGTTCAAGACAACAAAATATCATCTTTCATTCATTTTATTGATTACAGATTTACATCAACCAATTAAATAATCATCAAAACAATCAATACATACTAAACAATTAATCAATTATAGTCTTGCAATACTCAAATTACAATTCGTTAATCTTTCATAAATTTTATCACTTATCATTTTTAAATTTCAAAATTGAATTACTATCTGAGTTTTTAATCTTATAACAATAATCAACTAATTCAATACATAAAAAAAAAATTATAGCATGATTTAAAATTTACAATTCTCTATCTATCAACTAAAAAATTCTCTGCTTACCACATAAATAATCAGTTTGCTACATATAAAAAGCCCGGCGCAACGCGCGGGCTACCCAACTCGTATTAACTATTTAGCTCTCCTCCATCGCAAGAAACCCAGAAGTCTCCCCCCCGATTTATATCCTCGTTCTTGCTTGGGGGTTTGCTTTATTGGAAACTCTGCTTTTGTTTTGTTGTTGGATGAGACACAGATAGTGATTAATTAATACAGAATTGCAGCTGTAGCGAAGCTGATGGAACTTCAACTTGGTCTCGGTCTTCCATGTGAAAAAACAGCTATGAAAGGTTTGGACCTAAACAGCTATGTCTCGGAGCCTAAAGGGTTGCTGGGCTCGGGCCAGCTTCAGCTGGGTTCGTATTCGTGGTTCTCTACGAATGATAATGACAAGAAACGGAGTTTTATTGGTGCATTTGAAGAGAGCTCGAGAAATGAGGACGTGCCTCGAACGCTGCCTCTCTTGGTTTGGAATAACCAGCCAAACGAGGAAGACGATCCTCTTAAAGATCTTGACAGCCACACCAACAACTCCCTTTCCTCCAACAAGTACATACTCTCTCTCTATCGTGCAAATTATATAGTAGTTAGTCTTTTCTTTCTTCTTCTTCTTCTTCTTTCTTTTGAGTGGGTGCAGTATTGAAAGTTTGGTATTTTTCTTTCACCTGGTTGTGCAGAAGTGATGGAGAAAGTGATGGCATAGTGGGGTGGCCACCGATAAAGTTCAAGAGGAAGAAGCTTGGTCGTCAAAACAGTAGAGTATTAGAGGTTAATCGGGATGGGTGTGAAGATTGCCAGGCTAGATCATCAAACTCCATGTACATTAAGGTCAAGATGGATGGAGCAGGAATAGCAAGGAAAATTGATGTTAGCCTCTACCGTTCTTTTCCAACACTCAAACATACGTTGCTAGACATGTTTGGGATCTGTAAGTAGCTAGCTTTTCATCACTGCATTAAAATTTATCCTTCCTTGAAAGTGACAAGCTCCTAATTTTGCTGTGTAATTCGGCCGGGACAGGCCAGGAAAACTCGAGCAACTACAGACTGGCTTACCAGGATAGAGAAGGTGACTGGCTGCTAACTGAGGGTGTGCCATGGAGGTAAATATGCTCATAAATTCAACAAATTAGCAAAACCTTCCTTTCGGGGTTTGAAATGACATGCAAATTGATGGTGTACTGCTTTTTTTCTTAAGGGACATTTTAAATTTTGCAGGAACTTTCTTGGGTCAGTCCAACGACTAAAATTGACGAGGAGCAGCAAGTGATTAGCTATTTTTCTACCTTTGCTTTGCTTTAATATATATATATATATAATATAACCTAATTAACTGTCTGACTTTTTGCATTAGCTTTGATTAATTAGAATAGAAGAAACATAAAGTACTGAGTTTCTTTTGTTCATGGTGTGGTGGGATTATCTGCTCTTCGTGCATCTATTACTTTCACCTTTATTCCTTGATGCGGCCAGTTAGAATTTCTTGACGCTAAATGCCATGCTTTTGTTGTAAACAATATGAACATCTGGAACAATGCCTGACACAAGCTAAAGATACTTCTAAAGCCTGACACAAGCTAAAGTCATATATTCCTCATGTTTTTATATCAGTGCTCTCATGGGCGATAGCTTTTCTTTTTTGACTTGTCACTGTGTGTTTGATCCCTCAAATCCGAAAAGTTTGTTTTCTAATTTTGATTGTTGATAATTGATTTACAATAGTTCTCTCTTGTAAGATGGTGTATTTGGTGGGTTCAAATTAATTGAATAGATTAAAAGTAGCGATTTTGTTTAAATTTGCAATTAACTTTCTATTAAAATAGATTTAACTGGATTACGTAAGAATAATAATTATGAGGTATTGGTTTGTATTTATTTCTCAAATCAACCGAACTTAATTATCAAAATAATGGAGCATGGCAAATCAAGATACATTAATTTGGCTCAATATATAGTTAATAAAAAAAAATAGTGGGAAAAAAACAAGACATTATAATAGAAGATAAATTATAACTAGAAAAAACACAAAATTTGACGTCGTTTGACAATGCACTTACATGGGAACAAAGAACTATTGTTTTTACTATAACAAAATAAATTTACATGATATGTATTTATAGTAAACTTTAAACCGTCTAGAGCTTTCAGTGCCATACAAATTTATGTAGATTTATCGATATTTGGAAAACAATCCTAAATATAGGCGATGATACAAATAAAAATGGAAAGGGAAAATCAACAAATGTATCCTTATACTTTGAAGCTACTCTCCAATGTACCACTAAACTCTTCCTGTTTGTTATTGCATTTCAAAAATAAATATTTTTGATTTTTTTATGTGTTTAGATTATTTTTATATGCTAATTTCAAAATTAATTTTTTAAAAAATAAAAAGATATTTTTTTTAATATTTTTTTAAATAAAAATATTTTTAAAAGCAACTTCAATCGATATTATAACCTCCGAGTTTTTTTGGTGGTGAATTCTATGAAACTTGGCCAGCCATGTGTCATATAATGTGTATTCAATGGTAAATGTTTGATTTATCCTTTTATTTTTAATCTGTTTTTCTTAACACGTAAGTCCGAGGGTGTTTTTAAAATATTTTTTAAATGATCGATAGCAATTATTTCTTTTAATATATATATTAAAATAATATTTATTTTTTAAAAAAATATTTTTAAAATAGAAATAAAAACATTAATTTTTTTTTAATTATATTCAAAAATACTTTTTAAACACAAAGTGCCACGAACAACAAAATAAAAACTAAAAATATATTAAAAAAATGCAGGAGCACAGGACAACATGTGCGATCAAACCTTAAAAATCGGTGCCAAAATAAAGTAATAAATTTGAGCGAATCTATTCATTTAAAGCCCGCATGTGTGTGTGTGAAATTTTAAAAATATAAATATTTTATACGTATACGATATTATGATATATTTCAAATCAAAATATAATTTTAAATCAAGTTTAATAAATATATATTATATTCATTCTAAAATAATTATAGATAAAAATTTAATATTTTTAAATTGTTTTAATATATCAATATTAAAAATAAATCATAAAAAATAAAAAATATATGTTTTTAATAAAACAACAACTAATACTGTATGCACCCTCGGAATTGTCATCCTTATTAAATACTGTAGGGACTACACATGGTCGGTAATCACAGAGATACAGAGAAAAAATATGACGTCACCGCCTCTCTTTTCTCCACTGTTTCCCGCCACACAAAATCTTCACCACTTCCTCTACCAATATAGCGACACGTGTCCATACAATCTAGTTTTGAGCTGTTCTGGTCAACAATTTCATGTACTCAAACCTTAATCAATCACTCCCCCCGTCTTCTTCTTTCTCAGCCAAATTAAAACGGGATTGTTTTTCAGCAAATCTATTCGTTTAAATAATGAATCTCCAGCCCCTCCTGAACTTGGTTTAATTAAGGTAATTAAGTTTTTTTCTATAATTGTTTGATTCAAGTTGGTTTCTTGATTTTTCATTTTGAATGTCATTAAAGCAATGGGATTTGAATATTCTTAGATTTGAGTATGATAATGGTCAGCTCTGCAATATTTTATTTTGCATGTTATTAAATATATAGTAATTTACTGTAGAAACTCTGAAGTTGTTGTCATTATTAATATTTTAATCTGAAAATCGTTGTAGTCTTGGGTTTAACCCTTTTAATTTGTGGTTCTTTCTAAGTGGTGTGTTGCTTGCTTTTTTGATAAAAAAGAATTATTGCTTCTTTAATGTTAAAATGATTTCCTTTTTCTTTTGTCTGTAGAGGAGAATGAAGATGATGCATGTTTATCTTGGATTATTCGATACATTGTGGTTGATATTTATGTATTTACGTTTGCAAAGCGTTTGCGAGACAAATGGCTATGGTTTGTTGAAAACTGAATGTCTGTCATAATGGATTGTTATAAACAGATTGTTTATTATAACGATCGTCATCAATTCTTGTGTGAAATCCAAGCTGCTTGGCTAGCTTTGCTTTGCCTACTCTACTTTATGGAGCCTGTTGGTTTAATATCTTTGAGATGTTTATTTATGAGGATTCTCGGAGAGGTGGGGTATTATTTGTTCGATTGATTTAAGCAAATTGTGTCCTCCACACAATGTAATTCTTAGTGTAAGCTTGACTGTAAAGGTTGAGAGATAAGAACAAGAGATACCATATTGGATTTAAAGGAGGAGAATATTTGGGCTGAAAAAATGCTAGATTCTAGTTATCTGGATAACTCTGAAAAAATGCTAGAGAATATGTGTACAGCTTTGAGTATCCGCTTAAAGTTCAAAATACAACAGAGTTACATCTCAGAGATTTGAAACGAGTTCTTAGTATTAGGAAAACTACTCAAACTAGCATCAATAGAAATATATCGACATTGCATGCTTCGGAACTGCTTGGAAGCTTTCGAGTAACGGATGCGAAACTGATAGGTCACTGCATGATTAATTTTGACAATTGTGATTTTATTATTAGAGAAGAAATAGAAAGGGTAATGGGCTGTGCATATTAAATTGTAAGCTAGTGCTTCAATTTTGCTTTGCCTTATTTGATTTTATTATCAAAGAAGAAATAGAAAAGGTAATGGGCTGTGCAATTTAAATATGATGTTTGAACTAACAAAATCCTTTAAGAGATATTTTCCTGATGCTGCTTGTGAGCTTCTTATATTCATCTTTTTTTTGTGCATTTGTATTCAATAACTTCGTTTAGCAAACAAGTCGTTAAATAATTTTCCAATTGCCCTCAGTCACACAATGACTACCCAAATATTGTGCAGGTGATTAATGGTGGAAGAAGCATGACTTTGGGGCTTACAGACTGAGACCATGCACGTGACTGCACCTTCGGATCTTTCTACACCAAATCATGGACCCTAGACATCTACACTTAGTCTCCAGAAGAGTAACCTTTAAGGTTCTCTTCATACCGCTGATACTTGTGCTGATTTGTGTTATTGGAATCCTCATACATGTCCAGCATATCTCCTACTTTTTCCGTCCACTTTGGGACAATGCCCCTGTTCCCTTTAAGCATGTACCTCACTATTATGCAGAGAATATTTCAATGGAACATCTATGCCTCCTACATGGTTGGTCCCTACGCTCTGAACCCCGTCGTGTATTTGATGCCATCATCTTTAGCAATGAGCTAGACATTCTTGAGATTAGATGGAGAGAGCTCCATCCTTACATCACTAAATTTATAATCCTCGAGTCAAACTCCACCTTCACTGGCATCCCCAAGCCTCTCTTCTTTGATTCGAACCGGTTTAGATTTGCCTTTGCGGAGGAGAAGATTGTCCATGGTGTATTTTCAGGCCGAAGTGCTACCTGTGGAACATGTGAAAGCCCTTTTGGACTCGAGTTTGAGCAGCGGAGAGCTATGACTGGATTGCTCCGCAGGTCAGGAATTTCCAACGGTGACTTGATAATTATGTCCGACGCCGATGAGATTCCAAGCCCACACACAGTGAAATTGCTGCAGTGGTGTGATGAAATTCCACATGTCATGCACCTCGAGCTGAAGCACTATATGTACTCATTTGAGTTCCCTGTAGATTACAGTAGTTGGCGGGCCACAGTCCAGATCTTTGGTCCTCAGACTGGATACCGGCATTCACGCCAAACTGACCTTATTCTTTCTGATTCTGGGTGGCATTGTAGTTTTTGCTTTCGTCGACTTCAGGAATTTGTGTTCAAGATGACTGCTTATAGCCATGCAGATAGAGTTAGGAGGAAGGATTTTTTGAACTGCTCTAGAATTCAGAAACTCATTTGCAGGGGAGATGATCTCTTTGATATGCTACCTGAGGAGTACACTTTTCGGGAGCTGATTAAGAAGATGGGACCGATACCTCATTCGGCTTCTGCAGTTCATCTTCCAGCTTATTTGATAGAGAATGCCGACAAGTTTAGATTTCTTCTCCCTGGGGGTTGCTTACGAACACAGGTATGAAGGGTTCGGCAAAAGTTTAGATGCAGTACCTTTTCTTTTTCAGGACTCAAATGCCTCGTTTTTGTAAAGGGATGTGTTGCTGCATAACAGTTACAAACAAGGAAGAGAACTGATTATTAAAAAAATGATATTTGTTACTCTATAAAATTGATTATTGAAATTTGCAAACAAGGGTTTTTTTTCTTCTTATGGGAAGTATACATCTGATCAGTCTATCCATGCACTTATTTTATATTAAAAAAATGCTTGCATTATTTTTACACAAACATACAATTTCTTTTTGTAATTTAGGTGATTATATATAGAAATAAATAAAAAGTGTATGAATAGAATGATCAGATGTACACCCACCCTGAAAAGTTTAACCTTTTCGCTTTCATATGCTCCTATGTGAATATTCTCCATACCCTATTAATGGGATTGAAGCCGTATTTTATTTTTCTTTCCAGAAATAATGCAGGAGTTCACTTGCATCTTACAATTTCATTTTATTTCTTTGTTTTTTAAAAGGGTTTTATTTGTTTTTTGGCACATCATATGTTGATAAGAAATGGCTTATTGTCTCCCCTTTTCTTTTATTTGAAATGGAGAGGATCAACTTGATGCTCAAGGACTTCACAGAAAGAGGACTTGAGACAGGAGTGTGATCTTTCTATATATATATATATATGAATCACCTTTCATGTATCATTCCTTATTCTTAAGGAAGAAGAGACATTTACTTACCTTTATACTGATAACAAGTGACAAAAAATAACTTTTTTATGAGTTAAAAAAATAGTTTATAATAAACTTAAACTCACATTATTTCCATAACCGAGAGAGACGATACCCTATAATTGTAGGAATTTATTTAATTATACAAGCATGTTTGTTTTTATGTTTTATAATTATTTTAAAACAACTTGAAAATTCTTTATTTTTTTTTCTCTAATTCAATTTTTGTGTGTTTTTATATTATTTTGATATGTTTATGTCAAAAATAAAGTTTAAAAAATAAAAAATATATATTGTTTTAATGTGTTCCAGGCAAAAAATACTTTAAAAAACAAGTTACTACTGTTAAAGAACTATCTCACCTAAGAATTTAAGTTTTTACGTGATGTCTCAGAATATGATTTATATTATTCTCTAACACACACCTTCAAGTGAAAACTCTTTAGTCTTGAAACTTGCACAAATTCACACTACCTTGTGCTTAATTTCTATCAAATAAAATGAAAGTGGTGAGATTCGAACTTGTGAATGTTGAATCAACAAGGCTCTGATGTCATGTTAAGAAACAATCTCATTTAAAAGTTTAAGCTATTAAGTGAAATCTCATAATATAATTTATATTATTTTCTAACAACTACAATACTAGTAGTGACTAATAGAATTTTATTAGCTTTTAAAAAATTGTATTGTATTATGTTATGGGTTTGCATTTACTAAGTTTTTTTATTAAATCTTAAATACATCATTTTTATTGAAATAACTTGAGAGGAAATAGCCCGGGGGGTTAGTACATATAAAATTAATGAAAAACATCTTTATAAATGAAAAATAAATTATATAGCTTTTACAAAATTATAGTTTGAAATGCAATTATATAGAGCAGTGAAAAAAGAAAAAATTATTCGGTTAACAAAACATTTTTTTCCTTATGATTGGATAAAAACAGAAATTATCACAATATCAATATAATAAACATTCTAAATGCCAAGTAAGCTTATGTTTAGGCATGGCTTCTTACCTTTTTTATTTATTTTTATGGAATGGAGTGTGAGGAAATTCAATAAATAACATATTGCTGGTTGTTCACCCTCTCGCGGCCATTCTGTAACATTACAGAAGGCAACTCCATCACCTTTTCTTTTTCCTTGAACACACAGAACTTCACTCGATTGGACCTCCATTCATCGTTTCTGAAGTTTGGTGCCGGCTCACGCTTTTTGTCCCTTAGTTTTAATTCTAGCTTTGTGACCTAATTCGGGGACGGATTAAAAAATAATAATAATGAACTGGCTGAGTTAATTATTTTCATTAAAATACTATCCTCTTGTTTTTTTAAGTCTTTTGGAGTTGACATGATTAAATTTATATAGACCAACTGAATTTATATAGATTAATGTATTTTTATACATATAAATCGAGATTCAATCTGAGTGAAGCTCTATTCAGAAATTTTTTTTAACTCCATCCATCATGGTGGCTTAGGAATGGCTTTTTGATTTTTCAATTGCAGAGAAGGATACTATCACCTCACACGTAGTGAATCTAGTGATTATACAAAGTGATTTAGCAAAAAAGATGCCACCTTGTCGATTGATGCTGCAACTACAACCATGTTAGGATATTATTAGGCATGATTGGATTCTCACCTTATATATATATATATGTTAGAAACTCACCTTATAGCACGTATTTACTTCAAAACAAAACTTATTATTGCTTTTGTTCATAATTTAGGGACAGATTAGGGTTTAGAAAGAGACTGATTAGAGTTTAAAAAAAATAAAAAAGTAAAGTGGAAAGTTACATAGCATGTTTGTGATAGAAGTTATTACTTAAAGAGTTTTTTTTTATATAGAAATATATTACTTTTTTAACATTAACATATCGAATCAAGTTAAAAACACAAAAAATTATTTAAAAATAATAATAAAAAGGAGAAATTACAGCCGAGAAACTTGAGATGCAAGCTGTTTAAAGTGATGAAATATTTTTCAGCAAGTAGGAAAAAGTGGAGTGGATGAAAGATCCTGAATGGCGACAAAGGTGCCTTTGTATGGCCATTGAGTTTAACCCTCGTTAAGGAATAAAGATGTTTTACTGTGTCGGTCTGTTTGTTTTCAAGTATTTTTTTTTCTAAATGATTTTTATGGAATGTAAAATCTAAAAAAAGTGAATTAGTTTTAGATATTTTAGACTGATTTGAAAAAAATAATGGAAAATATTTTATAATGTTTCGCCATGCTAGGAAAAATAAGTTGAAAAATAACTTGCTATTGCGAATCCACTTGTCATTGCAGAAGACAAGACATTAATAGACTCCAATATATTATTATGCTGTGTTTTTTTTTCTTATTATTATTTTGGAGTTAGGGTTCTTTATGGTTTGGTTTGGGTTTAGTTTGGAGTTAGGGTTGTTTAAGGTTTGCTTTGGGTAAATTCATGGAATTGTGTCATAACACGACTGCTATTCACATGAGTGGTTATGTAATATAATCTTTATTGTGATTAACAATTGATTTATGTTAGTTTTTTCAATTTTATTCTTCAATATTAGATTATTAGGCTTTGAGTTTCATTTTTTTTTTCTTTTATTGGGTTATCTCAATCCCGTGTCTTGGTTAGCAAACTAGTTGAGTAAACCCAAATTGACTTGGTATTTTTAATTATTTTTTTATTTTTCTTTTCATATTTAACTTTCATTGTTTTATTCAATTTCTTTTTAGACGGTTATCTCAATCTCATGATTTGACCGCAAATTTGGGGCAGCCTGGCGGCAACAGGTCTCGCTCTCATACACGGGAGCGAGATTCGAGCCATCCTAGCGCCCTATCCCAAACTTGTAAGAGCCTAGGATAGCCGGGGGTTTACGCATGCTCTGGACCCACAAAGTGCGCTTTTCGGGTCATGTGGTTCCCACGTTATCCAAAAAAAAATTCATAATATTATCTCTGTTATCCCGTCCTTATTCAATTTCTTTCCTTGTTATCAAATGAAATTGTTGAGAGTGCTGAGACCTTTTAAGAATATTTAGAGGGTATTTTTCTATATATAATATTGGCAAACACTTTTTTATTATTATTATTAATCATTGTCGCTTTTGTTTTTTTTTTTTTATTGTCAATGAATTTGTTTTATAATCATATTATTAAATTAACTAAGTTTAATCAAGCTTATTGAACTTTGTTCAAATCAATGACTCAAGTCCTAGTTTTTCTTTATACTTTAAAAATATTATCATCACATGAGTTTCTTTTTTTATGTAGTGCGAGTCACCTATCTAGTGAAAAACTAAAAACCATTAGTAATCAACTATGAATTGTGAGACAATTCATAATGTATTACAATAATATTTTTATCATGTTTTGTTCCTTTTTTGTTAATATTTGTTTTTCAATTTCATTAACTAGATTGTTTACTATTGTGTTGTTTGAGATTTGAGGTTAATAGTTATTTTGATCTATTTTTGATATGGTTATCCCGATCACAAAAACTTTTCTCGCTATTTTATTACACGTGATAAGTCCATAAAAAGTTATCTTATTTTATTGTATTATAAAGACTGAAAATTAGTCGACTAAAATTATATTAGTTAAGTATTTAAAGGTCCTTTAAAAAAAAAATAATGTGTTATCCTGAGATTTTTTAACTTTTTTATTTTTGATGGGTTAGTATGTGAAACTCGAATGGGCATTTATCTTTATTAAAAAAAAAAAAAACTTGTGCAGGCCGCTACGCAGACCATCAAGTAGTAGCTAATTGTGTACGTGTCCTCACTCAATTAGGTAATTGTCATGATTGGGCCAGTATACATGAACATGATAGGTCACCTCTTTATTTAAGCAAATGAGATGTCAATTAGCAAAATATTTTTCAATTTGATTGCAGCTGTCACATGCTAGATATGAGATTAGTTAGTACTAGCCTTTTGTTGTGGGCTGAATTATTTATTTATTTATATATATATATATAAAGGGTATTTAAATGAGGTTACAAAAAATATAAGAAATTAAGAAGGATAGAATTATGATTTTGGTTTGAGAACGAGCAAGGAGAACGGTTTTATATGGATCAAAATAATAGCTGGTATTGAGGAATCTCCCTCTGTAATAAATCAAGGTGGTAATTGGTATGATGGATTTGTCAAGTGAGCTATACTTGTATTAAAAAAATTATTCATCTAGTGTATGTTTGCTTGGAACAATAATGTTAACATATGTTTTTTAAAATATTTAATTAATATTACTTTTAGTATCAATACACCAAAACAAACTAAAAAAATAAAATATTAAAAAAAAAAAACATTTTTAAAATGCAAAAAATAATTTTCCCACCATCCACGTTTTTGTAAGCATAAAGTGGTCCAGGAAACAAGGACACAACAATCAAAGCGGATGGAATTTCAAGTTATCCTTGAAAGAGAGACAATTCTATCTTCTTATACTATTTTTTATATTACTATATATAAAAAAAGCGTGGGGTTTTCACTGTGCATCCACGCATTGTGCACACAGATACAGTGCACTGTGGATTGCAATAGTAATTTTTTTTTTGTTTTTTTTGCTTTTGTTTTCTGCTTACGTTTTTTTTTTCTCTTTTTTTCTTCTTTTTTTTTGTTTTTATTTTATGATTACGCTCCTCTCTTTTTTTCATTTTTTTTTTTGCTTTCTTTTTTTCCTAATTATTCTTTTTCTTCTTTTTTTCTTCTTTTTTTCTTCTTTTTTTTGTATTTTTTCCTTATTATTTTTTTTTCATTTTTTTCTTATTATATTTTTTTTTCTTTTTCTACTTATATATTTTTTTGGTTTTTTGTTTTTTAATAATCAGGGTGTCCGAGCTCACTTAAATGCACCATGATTAATCTCCATATCCAAATTTTTTTGATAACCAGGGTGTCCAGGCCAACTTATGCATACCACGACAATCCCCGGACCCACATTTTTTTTTCTAAAATGCTTTCCTGCTGGTATATATATATTTTTTTTTATACTTTTTTTTATTCACTTGTACATTTTTTTTATAACCGGGATCTCCGACCAGCTTAAGCACACCATGACTAATTTTTGGGCCGAATTTTTTTAAAAACAATATGGATTGCTACAGTGCTTTCACGCTTATACATTTTTTTTGTTTTCTTTCGCTTATACATTTTTTTGTAACCATGGTCTCTCAGCCAGCTTAAGCTCTTTTTTTCATTTATACATTTTTTTTCACTTATATTTTTTTTTTATAACCACGATCTCCGGGCCAGCTCAAGTGCACTACCACCACTCCTCGGACCAAATCTGTTTTTTGATAATCGGGCTGTCCAGGCCAGCGTGGACACACCATGACTAATCTCCGAACCAATTTATTATTATTTATTATTTTTTTTCCTTATACGTTTTTTTGTTCACTTTTATTTTTATTTGTTCTTTGGATTAGATGATTTTTATAATTTTATTATTTGCGCAATAATAATGATAATTTTAGTGATTATTTTTTTAATAAAAATCTTTTGATTTTTTTTAAAGATTTTCCTGAAATTTTAATTTATATCGGTGATCATTTTAAAAGTAATATTACTCTATTTTTCCCTTTATTCATTTTTTTTTTGTTTTCTGTTTCTTTATTTGTTCTTTAGATTATATGATTTTATTATTTATGCAATAATAATGATAATTTTAGTTATTGTTTTTTTATAAAAATCTTTTGCTTTTATTTTTAATTTTCATGGCAATTTAATTATTTTAATTGTTTTGGCAGTAATGTTAGTAATAATTTTAGTTTTAATAGCAATGATAATGGCAATAACGTCAGGATGAATTTTCAATCTATGATTTCGTCTTTTTGTTGATAGAAAATTAACAACTTATTTTTTTTATTTGATTATTGTAGGTATTTTTACAATTTATATTTTATTTCTGTTTGATTTAAATTGAATTATAAAATGAACTAATCTTAATACAGTGAACTTAATAATTCAGATATCCGAGTTTTCTTGCTTTTTTAATGATAATGATAAATTTATGCTGGTTATTTCATTTGAAACTACTAAACAGATAAATTTATATCGATTTTAAATTCATATATTTTATAGAAAACTTGCACTTGACATGAATTCTGCACAAATTTATTATTTTAGCTAAATTTATATTATAATAAAAAAAATATACACAATTAATATTTTTTACATTGAAAAAAATATTGTTCCGCCCGCGGCGAAGCGCGGGGGCATTGTCTAGTATATCAATAAAATCTGTGGTTAAATGGCGTCCCTATGGACAGGGTCGGTGAAAAATGGCTTCAAATATATCCGATTTAAATATTAAAAAAAGAGTAAATTTCATGGAATATTATTTTATTGTTTTTTTTATTCAAACATAACATGGTATGACTCTATTTTTTTTTATTAAAAAAGGATTAATTTTGGATCACACATTAGAGGTAGCTCTCAATATAATCGATTTTTGGCACGAAACAAAGCTGTTGTCAGTCCCGAAATCGATTAACAATGGAAAACTGGTCCAAAAAGATAAATTCCCACTGCCCAGGGAAAATTATCGAAACAATTACGTACACAGAAAGTAAGAGCTTGAGCTTTGAAAAAGAGAGGAAAAAGAAACACACCAGAAAGGTAGGCTTCAAGAATAAACTTTTGAAATCCATATTATAATTACAGAATAAAGATAATCTGATAAAAGAAGGAGCCATGAGTGGGCACTCGGCTATCTGCCCCCACAAAATGCAATGAAACTTCATGGAAAGTGACCTTCACGTAGGAAATAATTTCCTTGTGGGCACTCATTCAAGGGTAGGGTTAGCCGTGCCTTGCATCATAAAATTATACGGTCAATGTATTCCCTGTATAGCAACAGAGTACTCGTCGGAATTATTACAGATTAGTTGAAATATATATAAATTAACTTAAATATTCATCTCAATAAAAAAAAAAATATTTATTCGGAGTTTAGCCTTTACGAAGTTTTTCTTTGTAAACAGATAGGAAGGTCTGGTTCAAGTTTGTCCCAACTTTATGCACTAGGAGTTTCAGAGCAAAAGCCCCCCTTGCTAGAAACTCAAATTAGGATGCCTCATCTATATATCGAAACCAATTCTTTAATCACGACTTAAAAACATATTTTTCATGAGTTATAACAGGCTTTAAATAGGTTTTATTAAGGATTGAATCTCACGAATTTAATAGTAATAATAAAAGATAGATCAGATGAGTTTTGGCCACCTCGAATAACACAATAGCTACTTATAATTCTAGACTCTTATCTCTTGTTTTTTTTAAATAAACTTTAACTGAAAATATTTGAAATGTTATTTTTAAGATTTTTTATTTGTTTACATAGAACATCTAAATTATAATTAAAAAGAAAACCAATATCACTATGGGTGTTTGACACTGCATTTCAAAAAAAAAATTAAAATAAAAATATTTTATTTCTTACTTGAAATTAATTTTTTTAATATTTTTAGATCATTTTTATGTAATGATATAAAAAATATTATTTTAATATAATTCTAAATAAAAATTATTTTTAAAAACAATTTCAACAACATTTTTATATAATGAAAATGTTGTCAAATAATATCACGACACGGTGATCCATAAAAAAATCGGAAAGCCTTCAATCGATTCAAATTTCAAACTTTAGTTTAGTTAGATGGGTTGTAATGTCATGCTCGACAGATTGACATGAAGTGACTGTTTGGGATGTGTGGGAGTGTATTTTGTTTATTAAAATGATTTTTATAAAAAAATAATTCAAAATACTAAAAAAAATAAAAAATAAAAACATTGTCAAACAAGACCAAAAATCGAGAACACATCTCCTCATTCAAATTTTCAACGCAATGGTTCTTTGCGTTGAAAAATTGACAGCCTCCATAACTTTTTTGCCACAGCATGTTAGAATTTGAAAAAAATAATCTAAATTAAGAGTACTTAATAAAAAGAGAATTACAAAATAAATAAATAAAAAGAGTTTACTTACTATTTTAGAGTATAAAAACACGATAAAAAAGATAAAAAAATATTTTAGTTGAAGAAATAAGATTGAAATGTAAAATAAATATACCTTTTTTTTACTCTACAACATGTTTTGACATAACAATATTTAAAAATAATGATGTCCATGTATTTAAATAGGTGGCTTAAATGTGAGATAGATTGAAATAAAATATATTTGTTGTCGGTCTTCAGTTTTTAGTCGACATTTAAAATTATTTTTTTGTGTTAAATCTAATTTTCGTGTTATTCATAATAAAATTAGAATGATTTATAAGGAAATATATTATAATAATCTCAAATTGACTAATTTACATTTTTAAAAATCATATTTATTATTAATCAATCATATTAAATATTAAATTCCAAGTTGAAATTTAATGACCAGTATATATATATATATATATATATATATATCTTTTCCATGCCTTTACATAGAAATTATATTAAAATATGGAGGAGAACAATTTAGAGCTCAACCTTTTTCACGACCATAAAATGAACTAAAATTAATTCATGGTAAATAAAGAAAGGTAGAGAAAGAAAATTTGATTTCAAAGCTCACATAACGAGACAATGACTTCACATCTTAATTAATTTGCTCAATATTAGGGGCTACCAAGATGGCCACGCCAAAACTACAATGGGAGCGTCGGCATGTGATAGTAACCCATCTCTTTCTCTTTTCTTTCTTGATAAACACAAAACGACCTGATTAGAACCGTTTAAATTGGCTTTCGTCACCCAGAATTGACGTGTGGTTTTTTTTTTTCTCTTGTTGAAAACGATAACAATGATTAAAAAAACACGTATCGTGATATATGCGATATGCTTCAATTTATCGTAAAATGACTTATCTTTCATGACACATTCACTTTATCCATTTATTTGACGTCTTTCAGAAGTGTATAAATAAGTCCATTATTATTATTAAAAATAATAAAAAAGAGCATTATTTGGTTCTTAGATCTCTACTTGCTCGAGTATATAGATAAACTATACTCGCTAGGTGAGTCACTGTGAGTTGCGTGTATGATAGCAACTTTTGGATGGATTTGACCTTGTCGAGTCCATGCGAATTATACTTTTCTTTTATTCGAAGAAGCACCAGAGCAGCAGCAGCACTCTTTTCTACTTATATTCAAAATAAGATACTGTTTAATGACGCCGTCCCATGGTTAAATTGGTGCTTGTAAGTATAGTAAAAGTTGTTTTTTTAAACTATTTTTTTTGTATAAAAATATATTAAAATAATATTTTTTTAAATGATATCAGCACATTAAAATAATCTAAAAACACTAAAAATATTTAATTTAAAATAAAAAATAAAGATAATTTTTGTTTCAAAAGTATTTTTTAAACACATTGTCAAATATCCTTTAATAGTTGATAACTATTCGGGACTTTATTTAAAAAAGAATTGTGTTTTTTTATTATTTTGATATGATGATGTCAAAAATAATTATTTTTTAAAAAAGTGTAATATTTTTCATAAGTTATTTGATATTTGTTTACTGTTTTTTTAGTGCAGCTGGAATTGTAAATTTAATGATACAAAATATATGTTTTTTAAAAAACAAATAAATCATAGGAGGATTTATGTAATTAATCACATGGTAAAAGTTCTCCGGATGAATTTCAAGGCAGGAAGACTGTGATGAACCATGATAAAGTCAAGCCACGTTGGGACATGTGATTTAACAAGCAGCTAAAAAACTTGCTTAATTATTCAGGTAGAAAGAGATGCGTAGTTGCGTGCCACTCAAGCTCTTGTTTGTCAGATCGTTTCTTTCTCGCTTCCGTGTTTACCTCTTTAGTCACCCTTTTTTGTTTTCGTTGAAAATAATATTATATACCTTGACCTTTTCACAACCACGAAAGATCCTCTGTTTGATATTATATTTTAAAAATATTTTTAATGATTATTTTTATTTTAAATAAATTATTTTTGATGGTTTTAGATCATTTTCATATGTTATTATTAAAAATAATTTTAAAAAATAAAAAAATAATTTTTATATATTTTTAAATAAAAAATATTTAAAAATTTTTCTAATTGCACTTCAAAACATGCGCGGATTTCACTTTAAATTATTTTTTTAATATTTTAAAATCATTTTAACATATTAATATCAAAATTATTTTTTAAAAACACTTAAATAATAACTGCTATCATGTTTTAATACACCCATTAATGAATAAACTCACTTATAACATGAGCTAAGTTTGAAGTGTTAGCGTCAACATTAAAGAAACAGACAGGTTATCCCATCATATATGCCTGAAAATCTAACAATTAAGTTAAAAACGAAGAACTAAGAAACCAATACCACGTCTCACGGGGAGAAAACAAGAAGTAGAGAGGAAAATTCAAGCAGAGAGCAGAAGAATGGCTCGATCAAGCTTTGGAGCATTCGCCAGAAAAGAAATTCTATAAAAAACAGGCCGGTGGCACCGCTTCTAGAAACTTCGATATATGTCTGGTGATTGTTCAGGTAGGCCTAGAAGGACTTGCGTGTCAAAATAATGTCGAGGCCAGTTTTTTTTTTTTTTTTTTTTTCTGACAAGCCCGTGAAGTTAGAAACCTCTTCCAAACTGGCTGGTTTAAGCTGAGAGTAAGATGCTAGCGTGGCCTATTAAATGCTTATAATATGATCGATGTTGTTTTTAAAATTATTTTTTTATTCAGAAATATATTAAAAATATTATTTTTTTATTTTTAATATATTATTTTTGATATCACCATATAAAATGATATGAAAACATTAAATTTTTTTAATTTAAAATAATATAACAAAAATTCATTAAAATAAAAAATAAATATTTTTTTATGTGTTTTTAAATAAAAAATACTTTAAAAAACAATCGTTATTCTACTATGCACATATAGTGTTTTTCAAAAGCATTAAGTTTTGCTTGAAAATACATTAAAATATTTTTTTATTTTTTCATATCACTATATCAAAATTATATAAAAAAATATGAGATAATAAAAAATGACATTTTAATAAATAAGATTTGTAACTATATAAAATATAAATGGTTATTTAATTTTAAGTGCAAGTGTTTAGTTGAAAAATCGAAACCACTGCAAGATCTTTTTTCTTAGACAAACCATCTAGAGCTACTCATCTATAAAAAGTAGCAGCCCTCACAAACCCTTTGATTCCAATTCAAATCGGCAGCAAAAGTCAAAAGTTTTCTTATCTCAACATCACACGGTGAGGATATTTACAAGTCACTAACCTGTCATTATAACGATGGAGATTATCCACCGCTCCCTTAAACCACGGCCAACTTCCTAGCAGGCACGCAATTTTCAATCTATTAGTTGTAGCTCTCAATTGAGGGACTAATTTGACATAAATAAATAAATTATATTATATTATTGGTTCCTAATTACTGGATATTAAAAAGAATCTAGTTATGTCGGACTAGTTTGACTAAGTCCAAGCTTGTGTCAGGATCTCGGTTGTTGTTTTTTAAAGTATTTTTTTGTTTCAAATATATCAAAATAATATTTTTTTAAAAATTATTTTTGATATGAAAATAATCTAAAAATATTATTTTTTTAATTTAAAAAAAAATCAAAATTTTAAAAAATACAGTGACAACAGGGTCTTAGTCCTAATATTTTCGAATTAACTTGTAAAACCAGGGCGGAGTTAACAGCGACTATGCAAACATGTTTACATTGCGAGGGCAAAAGGTTCGTGCCCAGCATTATTTGTCTTCAAAGGAGAAAACGACAGAGTCACTTTCGTGTTGCTTCGCTGTTGTCCAAACCTATCTTTTAGCGCGTGTGGCACGAAACTTTTTTATTTATAAGAAAATCTCTAAATTTCATATAAACAAACTTTGCTTTCCTTGATTGCGATTCATTGCCGCTGTTGTTGGTTCACCTTCGCCTAGGGGGTGTTTCAAAAGCATTCCAACAGTACTTTTCAATTTTTTTTAATTATTTTACTTTAAATAATTGTTTTTAGATAATTTTGATATGTTGAAATATTTTGATATTTTACTTTAAAAAACAATTACAATCATATTATCAAGTATCCCCTGAGTGTCTATTTGACACTTTATTTTAAAAATATTTTAAAAAATATTGGATCTATAAAAAAATATTATTCTTATATATTTCTGAACGAAAAATAGTTTAAAAAACAACTTCAATCATTTTTTTTTTAAAACAACGCAATCTCATTGCCCCGCAATTAGGACCTAAAATAGCAATAATATATATTTAATCACACACCAAAATTAAAGAAAATGACTATGTTAAAAAGTTGGTTAATTAGTGCCCCTTTAAAAGTATAATAATTAAATTCCCTTAAAAAAATATACAAAAGGGCCATCTTTTAGAGTGTATGCACGGGCAATGACCAAAAAATTGCCGAATCATGGAGGAAGCATGAGAAAGAAAAGAATGCTCACCAAATTATTACTATCATTGTTATGATAGGATATATCTCAATTAATCTTATTATTTTTTTAATTAATATAGATATCCGAACCAAATTACACATAATTCAACTAATTTCGTCATTGTTATGATTGAATGTGCAAACACCATTCCTTTTAAGGATGGATGCAAAAAAATCACTGCTATCTGGTGCTATATGTACTCTGTCATGACAGCTAAGAAAAATATAAAAGGGATTATCTACACCCAACAATATCAAGAAAAGAATATACATACATACATACATACATACATATACATATAAATATACATATTTTTTATTTTTTATTGTGGTATTTGCAAAATTTCTCCCAGCCAACAAGAAAAAGAGAAAATCCATGAAGGGGCGAAAACCGGGCCCAAGGGTAATAATATGTTGTTGCCACCGACCATGAATTAATTAAAAAAAATCACCTTGATTTTATTTAGAGAGATTAAACTATCAATGCTATTTTTTCAGAACATTCTTCTGGACCTATCATTATGAATATGTTATGTACAAGTAATACATGTGATAATATAGTTTGATTTATTCACTTATCTAACTTGACAAAAGCTAGTGACATTATACTTTGACTTGTGAAAGGACAAACTAATTTTTTGCAAATCTATTTTTGAAGTTCAACTTATATGGCAAGTAATCTATATGCAGATTGGCATTCTGGTTTCATATTAAAGAAAATCTTGCCAGGAAATAATTTCTCGTTTTTAGATTTTATTAAATTTATTGGCTTGATTTGGAGATAAAAATTAATTATGATTCATTATTTTAATATTCATTAAGCGGTATATAACAAAAAAGAAAGAAATAGTAGCTCACGTGTGTTTGGTTATGTGATTGAACCCGCTTTTCGTTAAAGTTTGATTTTTTGTTTGAAGTTCTTTTTTATATATTTTTATAATTTTTAGGATATATTTCTTTTAAAAGTAATTTATTTTTTTAATATATTTATGAGTAAAAATCAATTTGTAAAACAACTATTAATACAATGACAAACATATCCCCAAATGACATTACGTGATGATAAAAGATTTATGATCTGTATAACAGGTTTTAAGTTCGAGTTAAAATATATATTTTTATAAAAAACTAAAATAATCAAAATTTTACTCGCTAATCTGAAATCATAAAATGAGATTTCAAATGGATGAAGTTTCGTCCTATAAGAAAATAGAAATATAATAAAGGACAAACACTCTATTTTATAGAATGAGATGTTAGGTTCGGTGGCAAGCGCGTAAATAAAACAACGAAAATAAACACAGTGGTTGTACATGGAAATCCCCGCAAACCCAGGCTTAAATACGTCCAAATTCAGCGTAATAATAACGCCTGATACGACCAACGGCTTATACAAAATCCGAAAGGCCATCGCACCTATCACTTGTATAAGCACAATTACTTATCACTAACTTTATTAGTCTAATTATCTCATCTCATCTCATCTCCTCTCACGAGTATGTGATTTGTCTGACTACACCTCCCTCTCAAATCCCTAAACCTATCCTTCTCTATAAATTCCAGTAGAGTTCATAGAGAGAGAAACCACAAAATTCATTAACTTTAACCAGAGAGAGAAAGTCCAAAAAAGCTGTGCAACGACTCACCGTCCGTTCTCCTCTATCTCAACAACAATTCTTCTCCGATCTGGAAACAGGCATGGAAATTTATTCATTTCTCTCTGAATTTTGGAGATTTACGTGATTTTCTTTTATGTTTGATTTCCTTATGTTTAGTTTTCAATTCTCGTGAGGTTTTAGATCTCTTTATGAGTTAATTAATTTTTGATTTTTTTGGTTGTTGCAGGTTAAAAGGAATTTCTTTTTAATTATTTTTGTAAGAATTGTGATTATGTCTTCGCTAAGCAGAGAGCTTGTGTTTCTCATACTTCAATTTCTCGAGGAAGAGAAATTTAAGGAAACTGTTCACAGGTACGTAATTTTACACTTCATTTATTTTTCGATATTTTTTTGTGGTTCATTTCTTGTTATTGTGATTTGGATTTGGTGAAAATTTGTTTTGTTAATTTTTTCTTGGTTCGTGTCAATTTTTTTATGGGTGGAGACTGGAGCAAGAGTCAGGGTTTTACTTTAACATGAGGTATTTTGAGGAAATGGTGACAAATGGAGAGTGGGATGAAGTGGAGAAGTATTTGTCAGGATTTACGAAAGTTGATGATAATAGATATTCGATGAAGATTTTCTTCGAGATTAGGAAGCAAAAGTACCTTGAAGCTTTGGACAAGTATGTGCTTTCTTGCTTTTTCTACACGGTTAATTAATATGGATTTTTTGATACATTTCCTTTCGGGGGATTATGATTTTGATTCGAGTAATCGTGACACAGGCTGAACAAATTGTTTGTGTGGGCCCACTGGGCTAACCAATTGCAGTAGTGGGGGCCACTGAAGTGGTTAATTTGATTGGTCTTGTGTACATATACAGTCTATGTAGCAGTATTTTACTTTGAAGCATTGTTTAATTTTTTTGCGGGTGAAAAAACGTAGGCGAGATCGTGCGAAGGCAGTGGAAATTTTAGTGAAGGACTTGAAAGTATTTTCAGCGTTTAATGAAGAGCTTTTTAAAGAAATTACTCAGCTACTGACGCTGGAAAACTTTAGGTACATAATTTTTATTTTAATTGTTAGTCTTGTTCTATTGGTGCCTAATTTATTGATGATATCCGGATATCCTGTGTTTGTTTACTTTAATTTGCAGAGATAATGAACAACTATCAAAATATGGAGATACCAAGTCTGCTAGGGGTATAATGCTTGGTGAACTCAAAAAGTTGATAGAGGCTAACCCTCTTTTCCGTGACAAGCTTCAGTTTCCAACTTTGAAGAATTCTAGATTGCGGACTTTAATTAATCAAAGGTGGTCGAGAATTTCTTGCCTTCTGTTTGTTGACCCTTTGTATCGAAGTTATTTTTTTGTTACTCACTTTTCTTGCCATTGAATTGCAGTTTAAATTGGCAACATCAGCTTTGTAAGAATCCAAGGCCTAATCCTGATATAAAGACTTTATTTGTTGACCACAGCTGTGGACAACCAAATGGTGCACGTGCCCCATCCCCTGTCACTAATTCCTTAATGGATGCTGTGCCTAAGGCAGGGGGTTTTCCTCCAATAACTGGTCATGGAGTAAGAGACAAATCTGAAAGGAGTTACCCTTGTTTATCTATATGCTGGTTTTGAATTATGAATTTATCTGACTCTGGGTATACATGCTTGCAGCCATTTCCGCCAACACCTGCTATTCCTTCTGCTCTTGCTGGATGGATGGCAAATCCATCTGCTGTCACTCATCAACCTGCTTCTGCTGGGCCCATGGGTTTGGCTGCTCCTAATAATGCAGGTAGGCTACATGAGACATCTGAACCAACTTCTTTAGATAGTTTTTAATGTTCTTACAGTCTTTGACAAACATTCTTGGAATCGAAACACACATGTACAAACTCAAGAAGGAAGTCCTAGTTATAATAATATAGCTAATGATAGTAGAAGAGTGCACATATTTATAAGAGGAAATGCATTACAAGGGGTTATTGGTACTGCTCAAAGATCTTATCTTTACTTGATAGTTACCTTCATCCAACCATAACCCTAGCGAAGGGAAATGTGTAGACATCTTATTGCTTGCATTTTATGCAAACAAATATATATATACTGAATATGCATTATTCTATTACGATCTTGTTGGCTCGACAGAAGTACAAGTATTTTGCTAACATTTTTTTGATAAAGTGATCATGATTTAATATTTCATTGAAGAGAATTTGATTGGTGATCCAATCTCTTCTTCACACTACTTTCCATTTAATTTCTGTGGTTTCTGATTTGCTAATTTGCCTCTACTTCTTTGTATCTTCATTGTAGTAGCACTCTTAAAGCGTCCTAGGAGTCCCCCTACCAGTAACCCAGCTATTGACTATCAAACAGCAGACTCTGAACATGTGTTGAAGAGGTCAAGACCATTTGTATTATCAGATGAGGTATAGACTGAAATTTGGCCTTGTCCTTTACATTTCTATGCTGTTTTTTTTGCCTTAATATGATCTTTGATGCCTTTTGCTGTTATGAGGAAATACGCTCAATTTTTGAGATGCCAAGGTGGATGAATTAGGAGGATGCATATATAGAGTGGGACTATTTCGATATTCGTGCTTTGAGGTGCACTGGGGTGTGCATGATTGTACATGTGCATTCCAATAAATATTACGAGATTGAGTTTCTCGTGATAGATATAACATTTGGCTGAATAAAAAAAAAGTTAAATTGTTGACTATCGTAATTCTTCTTCTTTACTGGATATTCTATCAGGTCAATAATCTTCCAATAAACATTCTGCCTGTTGCTTATACGAGCCAGAATCATGGCCAAAGCTCTTACTCTTCTGATGACCTGCCCAAGAATCCTGTTATGACTTTAAATCAAGGTTCTACTGTGAAGAGTATGGATTTCCATCCAGTCCAACAAATTCTTCTTCTTGGTAAGCAGCCTCAATGGTATAGAATTCCCATCTTTACTTGTGCGCGCACATTCGGTTTGCAAATTAACAGGTGTTTTGGAGATTGTCTCATTTGTTGTTTCACTGTCAGTTGGAACAAACATGGGTGATGTCATGGTATGGGAGTTGGGCAGCAGAGAAAGGATTGGTTGGAAGAATTTCAAGGTTTGGGACCTTAATGCATGCTCAAGGGCTCTGCAGGTACATTTTAATCTTGAAAAGTTTAATAGAATATGAAGTAATTATGATACTTTCTGGAGCTGTTATGTTATCAGGTTAAGTTTAACGAACAGATTATTGTGTAGGCTTCTCTGTCCAGTGATTATACAGCATCGGTTAACCGTGTGGCATGGAGTCCTGATGGAACTTTATTTGGTATGTTAAAATGCTATCTTTCTAGCCTGCTCTACCTCAAAGACTTTCCTGAATGGAAACCAGTGAACTTGCCAGATATGTTATTGTTTTCTTCCTTTTCCAGGTGTTGCATACTCCAAGCACATTGTGCATGTATACTCCTATCATGGTGGTGATGACATAAGAAATCACCTTGAGGTTTGTGCCTGTAGTGGATATCTTTGAAGCCCAGTGTCTTTCCATCTCTAGATAATGTCATCTATCTTCAATACATGGATTAAAAAAACTAGCAATATGTATTTATCATGCTGTATTCCTGTGGATACGTACTGAAATTTGCTGTCAATTTTCCTTGTGTTTTAGATTGATGCTCATAGTGGGAATGTCAATGATCTTGCTTTCTCTTACCCAAACAAACAACTTGCTGTTGTCACTTGTGGCGATGACAGGACCATCAAGGTATGTTTCTTACATCTCTATTTATAGCATGTACATGCAAGCAATGGTGCTTTTTAAGAGTTTGAAATTCTGCAGGTTTGGGATGCGGGTTTGGGGACTAGACTGTTCAATTTTCTGGGCCATGAGGCACCTGTATATTCTGTGTGCCCACATCACAAGGAGAATATTCAGGTAATATATAAGATGTAATTGAACCCTCTCCACCTCCAGTTTTTACTTATTTCTGTTTGATTAAATGCTAAAGCAAAATTAGCAATCTTTTTGTGAGCAGTTGGCAAATGGAGATTCATTGCCAGGTTAAATTCTAATTTTATGAATAGAAATCTGAGTCAAATTTTTAAATTAAATACAGGTTTTCGAACTCATATTTAAATGATAGATATGTAAAAACAGAGGCAGAGAAGACAAAATATTTTGGGAACTTTCCACAAACTATTTGAAAAAAAAAAGACACTATAAGGGGAGATTGGAGAGATAAAGGGGGAAGTTGCATGCTGTAGAAGCATGGAAATGGTAAAATTATTTTTGATAGAGTAGACTGAGGCTAAAGAGTATTAAAGAGAAGGAGAAAGGCATGTTACTCTTCAATATTTAACTATCTATCCTTTTTCTTCTTTAATTTGATTTCCTCCTTACCTTCTCCCAGTTTATCTTTTCAACGGCAGCTGACGGAAAGATAAAGGCATGGTTGTATGATAACTTGGGTTCAAGAGTTGACTATAATGCACCAGGGAATTCGTCTACCACAATGGCATACAGTGCTGATGGAACTAGGTTTGTGTACATTCTTTATTGCTTTCTGTTTTCTTCCAGTGATGAGAGATTGCTATTTCTTATTCTGTTTTCTTTTGACTGAGATATTCATTTCATCTTTATGAACAACTTGCAGGTTATTCTCATGTGGTACCAACAAAGAAGGAGAATCACACTTGGTGGAGTGGAATGAAAGTGAAGGAGCTGTTAAGCGTGCCTATAATGGTCTTGCAAAGCGTTCTGTTGGCATTGTCAAGTTTGATACCACTAAGAACCGATTCTTGGCAGCCGTAGATGAGTTCATGATCAAGTTTTGGGATATGGACAACCCCAACATATTGACAAGTTTTGATGCAGAGGGTGGATTGCCGGTAAAAGTTCTGATGGTCCTTTCTTGTTAAATCTGTTTGATTAAGCCCTTATGATGTACAATGAAGTGGTAAACGAAACAAACCCGAAAGCCCTAGAGAACTCATTTCTGAAAACTCTGTTATCTTGAGCAACTAATATTCATAACTTGTCTTGAAAAACCTACTAAGATGCTATATCTATGTGGCATTATAAGCAAACATAAGAACGAAAAACTAAAATCCAATAGGAAGAGGAAAACTTAACAGCAGTCTTACTGAAAGAAAGGAACTAAAATAAAACATAATTAACTTATGATTTTTCTACCTGAAATAAGCAGTTTTAAAATCTGACTAGTGCGCTCACATTTAAAAACTCTGTTATCATAAATTTGCAGGCTTCTTCTTGTATTAGATTTAACAAGGAAGGTACGCTATTAGCTGTCTCAACAAATGACAATAGCATCAAAATTCTAGCAAATTCAGATGGGATTAGGATGCTCCGATCACTGGAGAATCGTACATTTGATGCTTCTAGAGCTGCTTCTGCTTCTGTTGTGAAGGTAAAACTTTTATAGACATGGAAATTCTTTTTAGGACCTTTATATCTCTAGAGTTATGCAATTAGAAAGTTATTATATCTGAACATGCTGCATCTCATGCAACTATCTTAATGCATGATTTGTATGCAGGCCCCTCCAATAGGCAATTTTCCTCCCACCAATGCCCCAGTTGGGACCAGTGGTGATGATCAAGCTGCCCCTGCAGCACCCATGATTGGAATGGTAGGCGTTACTTGTCCTTGTAGAGTAATCTCATTTATCATACTGCCATGTATGTATCTCAATGCAAAAGGATCTATATGCACATTCAATGATTTATGTATCTCAATGCAAAAGGATCTATATGCACATTCAATGATTTGATGTTTCCTTTTGTTTTGAGTTTCTACAGAATAGTGACAGTCGAAGTTTAGTTGATGTGAAGCCTAAAATTCAAGATGAATCGGTTGAAAAATCTAGGATCTGGAAATTAACAGAAATAAATGAATCATCACAGTGCCGCTCCCTGAGGCTTCCTGATAGCTTGACTGCCATGAGGGTATGATTTACTTTTTGCAAATTTTATTTGAAGGATGTTAATATGCTATTTATTCATGCCATGTTCATGTTAGAAAAATGATCGCACTTCTGAATAATATTGCTTAAAACTTAACAAGTCAGTAGCTTACTGCTATACCTTTGTTTTCCTCCTTCCTGATCCGTCTATATATGTGAATATTTTGTGGCACTGTGGCAGGCAATAGCAAGTTGACATTCAAGTTCATATCACTAATTGTGGAAGACATTAAATGCAATGAGATAATTAGATCATGTTATGCTAGATGCACTTTTTTACATTTTAATACTTGCAGTTTTGGTGGCAAACAATAGCAGCTATGGTTTAAGCTTGTCTGTTGGTCAAATTTTGAACTTTCATTGTATAATTGTTGTTTTTTTGCAGCTGAAGTTGTTAACCTGTTGTTTATAGTTTTTCCTTGTACTTTTTCTGCAGCTGAAGTTTTATGCATTTGAGATTGCTTTGTATGTTATGTTCTTGAAGTTAACGACTTGTAAGCTGTAACTATATGGGTTTGGTGACAATTGTTTCAGGTGTCTAGATTAATTTATACAAATTCTGGAGTTGCCATATTGGCATTAGCGTCTAATGCAGTGCACAAGCTTTGGAAGTGGCAGAGAAATGATCGAAATCTGTCTGGGAAGGTATTTTTATCTTGTCAACTTTTTTTTTTTTTTTTTTTTTAAATATGGGAAGGTTTGTGCTTTGAAGGTACTTAAATTTACTAGGTGGAAGGTAGCATTTCTATATTGTTCTATTGATTTTAAAAGACTTGCCTTTAATAGAGTTTTTACCTGTTCTAGGCCAGTGCCAGTGTACAGCCTCAATTATGGCAGCCTTCCAGTGGAATTTTGATGACTAATGATATTAGCGACACAAACCCTGAAGATGCTGTTCCATGCTTTGCACTTTCAAAGAATGATTCTTATGTCATGTCTGCTTCAGGAGGGAAGATTTCTCTTTTCAATATGATGACATTTAAGGTAAATGTTCTATCACTATTTTCTCTATTTAAGCTCAATTCGCCGTGCTTGATTGATTTTTTTGTGTGATGTCAGAAGGGCATGATTTAGGGAACTTTGTCGATGAATGGTTTTATGATGCTTGTTGCAGTTAAATGTGTACCCTTAAACATTTTTTTTAGCAACATAATACTGATATTTCCTTTTGGAAAACCAAAGTCTTTAGAAGATATATCAGATGAGGTTATTACTATTTATATTTCCTTATTAAATTGTGGAACAAAGAAATATTTAGGGCTAATTACCGGTTTGCAGATGAACAAGGGTGGCTTTTTCAGTGGAGACTTGTTATCAACTCGTTGAATACTAGTTTTACTACACTTTCAGTTCTGTCCTTGTTATAAATTTATCCATTTTTCTTGATTGTAGACAATGACAACATTCATGGCCCCACCACCAGCTGCAACGTTTTTAGCATTTCACCCTCAGGACAACAATATCATAGCTATTGGCATGGAGGACTCTTCTATACAAATTTATAACGTTAGGGTTGATGAGGTATTTGCTTTGATACCTCAAAATTTTAAATTTTTTACTGGAGGTAGAAAAGCACGAGTAAACAATTTGAAATATTCCATTTCACAGGTCAAAACAAAGTTAAAAGGTCATCAGAAAAGAATTACAGGCCTTGCCTTCTCTCACACTCTAAATGTCCTGGTGTCTTCTGGAGCTGACTCTCAGGTAAGAATTATTGGTAATGCAATGTGTCTGTTACCGTGGAATAAGCAATTAAGCCTATTATTTAAGTAATGAATTTCAGAGCAGTCTAGCGGACTGATGTAGCAAATGACAATAACATGGAAAGGCTTGTCTTGTTTTTCCCTTTGGCAGATGGTCTTGAGATGATTTTAGGGACAACAGTTTGAGCTTTATCCGGGAACTTTTTTTCTTGGATTTTTTAATTTCATATACCTTTTGTAACGCTTCTGTTAATGTGGCTTTCTAGATAATAGAATTATGCCATCTTTTATCCCCTTGTGTATCTGATCGGTTCATATAAAGTAGCTTGTGTGATCATCAAGTGTTCAATGTTGGAATTACTCACTTGGTTCTGCATGTGTTTTCCCTCAACAGTTGTGTGTTTGGAGCACAGATGCATGGGAGAAGCAAGCCAGCAAATTCTTGCAAATTCCAACTGGACGAGTTGCACCTTCTCTTGCAGATACACGTGTTCAATTTCACCTTGACCAGATACATTTGCTGGCAGTTCATGAAACACAGATAGCTATATTTGAAGCACCTAAATTGGAATGCCAAAAGCAGGTTTGGCATAGTTTCTGGAAATACTACAGTTGCACTCATTTGTTATTTCATTTCTTTCAAGTGGGAAAGTGTTGCCTGGATTTTAATCACTCAACATCATGTCATGCATGCACATAGTGAAATGGTGCTGCAAGTATTTGTTGATAATTTTTAATTTTTGGAAATGTCTCCAAAGGTTCTGACATTCTTTATATGAAATGGTATCCTCTTAATACAGTGGTTCCGTCAAGAAGCAAGCGGTCCCATCACGCATGCCACATATTCCTGTGATAGCCAGTCCATATTTGTTAGCTTTGAAGATGGAAGTGTGGTCGTTCTCACTGCTTCAACACTCAGGTTGAGATGCAGAATAAGTTCTACTGCTTATTTACCTCCCAATCCAAGGTTAATGCTCCCCCCCCCCCCCCTCCATCTTTTGGTTTGTTGTTTGTTTTTCTTTCCTGTTGTAGAAGATTCTAACTATTTCAATAATCTTGCTTGTTTGCTCTGTCTAATGATGTGATTTTAGCAGCTTAAGAGTATATCCTCTTGTCATTGCTGCACATCCCTCCGAGCCTGATCAATTCGCGTTAGGACTAACAGATGGCGGGGTTCACGTGCTTGAACCATTGGAGTCAGAAGGAAAATGGGGGACCTCGCCTCCGGTTGAAAATGGTGCTGGCCCGAGTGCAACCGCTGGCGCTGAACAAGCTCAAAGGTAGTCTGTCAGGTGCACGACTCTCAACAAGGGGACCTTTTATTGTCTATGCCTTCCATGTAGTCCCGCTCCCTGGGCCCACCACAATGTGATTTTCGAGGGGAAGCTGCGGAAATTAGGTACTGTAGGTTTAGCATACTTGCATCCATCCAGGATAGAGAGTCCGTTTAAGTGCCAGTGTAATCACGTTGCTTCTCTCTCAGAGCATGATGCTCCCCTCGTTAGAAATGACTGGAGAAGCATGGGTTTATGGGTGTACATTTTGAACAGTCAAATTAAAAAAAGAGAAAAAGGTAAAGAAAAGCTGAAGGTGAAGGTCCGACTATAGAATCTGAAAGGTAATTTTTAGGAAGAGAGTCGAGCTGGATGGCCCAGGGGAACTGGTTGTTTTATCTGCCTGCCATTTTTATCTTGTTTCAGGGATGGTCATCTAATTTAATTTCATTTTTCTCTGGCCCCGATCAGAAAGTATTCGTGGCGGCGTTTGACTCCTTTGTTATTTCGTTTTAATTAATACAAGTTTGTTTTTTTCGGCACCCTTCTCCACCGTTGATTCAATCAAGAGTTGAGATTCATCTGCTCGACACGGGCAATCTCCCAACTCTTGTGTTATATTTCAACTCAGAGGTTGCTTTGAGTTGGTCAGCTAAATTGGTTCACCAAGGACCTGATGACAATGGCTGCGCTGGGCCGAAGTTGACAGAGAGTACCTGACGTGTCTAGTAATCAGTCAGATCTCTCCCGGTTCAAAATGGTCCGTGTCATATTCTTTTTTAATTCTATTTCGATGCATTATTCAGGCTACAATTACGACCGTCATTTCGTAGTAGTTCCACCGGTGCGTTCGGTGGGAAATTTAGCAAACCAATATCAATGGGCTGGAAGATCTCTGGTTATTGTCTTCTGAAAAAGAGAGGGGACCTGTCTGCTTATGTTATTCACCATAAAAAAAGAGCAACGATCTCATTCAAGATAAAGAAAGGGGTCGGTGCCAGGTCTCATTAGTTTACTCCCAATGATCCCATCTTTGTTGATTATCAGCTATTGATTCTCACGGTTATTGATGAATTCCTTGCATCTTCTTATCAAGCTTCCTGCTATACTTTTTTAACTGCTTTCATCTTTTTTCTCTATCGTTGATTTAGTTATACAGCATCATAGCTAGTTCTTGACTTTGGATAGTCTTTGATACCAATTATTAAACTTATAGCCATTTAATAAGAGAAATAAAATAATAAACGAAAAGAGAGAAGAGAATCTGGAAGAAGATTTATAATATATCATTACTTGCCCCTTATGAAAATCCTTACGATGCTTATATACATAAGCTGTTTATTCTTCTAGCAAACTAATGATTTGTCTTGGATACCTCCACCTATAGGTATGTTTAAGCTGATTGATGACGCGTAATCAAATGGAAAAGTAAGACCTTCAAGAATTGGTGTTCTTAAAGATCATGTAGGGAGACTTCTTTGTGTTTTTTTATATTTATTGTTTTACAGGAAATATGGATTCTAAAGAAGATGTGGTCTTGTACATTAGAAAGCTATGCTTTTAATATTTGTTGTTGCTACAAATGAATGAGTTGTGAAGTTAGACTCTTGTAATCAAGGTTGTTAAAATCGTGATTTTGACACGACACGGAAGGCACTTCTGAAACTCGGATCGTAAGATCGGATTGTAAAATTGTACCTGAAATTTTTCCGTACAAAAATCGTAAAATCGTGTAGGTAGAAAAATTGTAAAATTGTACGTAAAATATTTTCGAATATAATACAACACAATTATGGCCATAAAACTTCTTTACTTAAGGTTCATATATGATTTAAATAACTTAATCAAACATTTCTTTGCTGCAAGTATTAATTGTTGTGACATGCTTTGAACACTTTATAAAAATACCCCTTTGTATTAACAGGCAATGCTAAAAGGAAACAAAATGAAGTTTCGGTCTCTTCTTGTGGAATACAATCAGGGACAAGGTAAAAAACTCCTCACAATAAATGATTTGGTAGAGGTCCCATAAACTGCTAGATAGTAACTTTAATATGCCAACACTCTCTTTAGGAAAATGTTGTACAAGAACAAAAACTCACTTCGGGAAAATTATAAACTAACAAATAAATCATAAGAAAACTTCTATTGAAAAGAAAAGGGAAGCAACATAAGAATCTTATCTAGACTTGAAATGGTTATTAATATCCAAATATGCTTCTTTCTAAGCAAATAAATGATAGCATGAGGTGCTACACCCCTAAAGGTTCTGGTGGGAAATCAAATTCAAAAAATAGAAACATTCAACAATTGCTATATTTTTCCAGCCATTCGTAAAATGGAATAAGAAATCAAAGTAATGAATTACAAGCATGAGTCGGAGAGCAAATTCAACAGCCTCAGCTGTAGAAAGAGCAATACTTCCAACTCAAAAGTTCCAAGGAGTAGCAATAACAATATTTTCTACAAAGAGAACCTCAATCAGAACTCTCTCAACTTGCTATTGAATTGAACATAGGTACATAACAACAGCTTAAACAACACTACTAAACTTCATCATTAAAAAACCCATGGTTAATTCCATTAAAAAATCTACAGTTATACAACATCATTACTAATTACGAAATTTCACTTGTCCAAATTGTATCCATCAATGTTCATTCGATATGTAAAAATTATCATTTCAATAACCCTTACTAAAACATTAGCAAGAACCCAAACTTTTTTCAGCCTAAATCTAAAACAAAAAAAAAAATCAATCTTCAACCAAAAGATCTCTTTTATCAACAAAAACAAAAACCTTGAGAGGCGACATAACAAACACCCAGGAAGAACACAACCAAAAGGTTTATTTATCAATAAAACCAAAGATTGGGGATGAGACGATTCGAGAGATGAGAGGAGAGGACGAATTGGGGATGAGCTGATGAACAAAAGATTGAGGATGAGAAGAGAAGAGTGACGATTGAGGATGAGAAGAGAAGAGTGACGATTGGGGAAATGAAAATGAAAGAAATTAGGAGCAAAATTGAAGAAATTCGAGACCAAAAACCATATTGAAAAGACGCGTAAATTTAAAGACTCTATTGAAGTTTAAAAGGGGTTCAATTGCACAAAACTAATAGTTTTAAGCTAATTAGGGATAAAATCAAAACAATTATAAGATAAAAGGATTAAATTGAACTTTGGTAGAAGAAAAAAAAGAAGGTCAGACGGCATGTCATTTGGTCCAATAGAGGTGTCCAGATGACACATTATGGTCACTATTCATTTCCTTCCCCCAAAATTTTGTCGAAAATCCTGCTTTGGTACTAACTTTGAAGGTGCATTTAATGCCCTTATGTTTCATAAAACTTGACAAAACATGCACAAAAATAATCCTTTGATTCTTGACTATACCGGGGTATGGTCAATTCTCGCTGATGGAGACTACATAAGCATCGGTTTAGCCCCAAAGTTGACAAATCAGATAGCCTACTATAACTGTCAAATTTAACAGCTCACAACACCTATTTTGAGTCAATGGTGGTGATGTTTCTGAAATGAACCAATGACTGAAATATTGTCAGTAAAGAAAAGATTATCCTATTACACCACCTATAAATAGAGGTCAAATCTATGATCCGAGGGAGGAGAAATCACAAACCAAAGTTGGAAAGAAACCATTCAAAAACCTAGATTTTTTCCCTCCCATTTTGACAGTCATTTCAGCTCCTTATCTCACCATCTCCAACAACGTCAACAACTCTTTCAACCATTCAAATTCTTCCATGCAACATCGAAAACAATATTAGAAATCGCTCGCCTTTGAAAAGTCAATAAATACCCTCAAATTTTCCACCTAAAATTACCAACTCAGCAACCCAACCATTGTTCATTTAATACGAGAACAATACAGAGTGAATTAAATCACTCTACACTGTTTATTCAATATGTGAACAGTACAAATAATTAATTCATCCTTTTTTTCCTTAGGATTGGACCCCCAAACTAAGCGTTTAAGCTGAACCCGGCCTAGCAATAATAACAAAAATCCAAAAAAATAAAAATTTGTGATTTTATCGAATATTTTTCCACCAATTTTTGTTCAATATTGGTCCGTAGATCTATGTTGAAGTATACGAACATGGTATAAAATTATGATTTTTCTTTGAAATTTCCAAAAAAAAATCTTATTTGGAAAATCTAAAAAATGTGTTTTCTTTTCATGCATACAACATAATACTAAAACACATTTTAAGCATATTTTCACAAAAAAAATGCAATTTTTTTCATGTTTTCAAATGCAAAATGGATATGGTAATTGGTTTATGATTATTCGTTGTCAAAATATCAAAAAAATTTCAACAACCATTTTGTTCATTTTATTTAGCTATAGACTTTAATATGGGATGCGTAAAATTATATTGTAAAATACAACCTTAGATATTAAAAAACAATAAATACAGTGTTAAAAGTTAGACTTTAGAATGATTAGGTTCCCAATAAAGTAGAGACTCCCTAACGTAGATATATCTACTTTAAATTTTAGAAAGATTGATAAAAAGAAATCTGACATAGAAAAACAGTCAAACAACAATGTAACTTACCTTAAGTAGGATGTACCGTGACGATGTGTCTTTCCCTTGCATAATGAATCCCCTTACCCGGACTCTCGCAGACCATTAGATTTCTTAATGACTTTTAATACTAGATATGACTCTTAAAATTATAATTATAATTTTAAGATTATAAAAAAACTTTTTTCCACACACCCCGTCACCAAGGATGGCAGTGTGAAAAACAACCATCCCGACATATCGTATTTTAAATAAATAAACAAATATTGATACATACATTCAAATGATTTTTGACATTATTGATCTGCTGATTATCATTCTATTGTGAACAAATCCATCATTGAATTCTCACGCGTGAATACTATTGTAGCATTTGATACCTACAATGGTAATCATCGCCTAACCAACAATGAATTACTCAATGAAGCACGATGACATAAAATATATTTGAAACACAAATAGATAATCCATGGGCACTGCTTCTTTTTTTTTTTTTACTAATGTGATATTTGTTATAGAAAAAAAGTTTTCAAATCATAGAATGTGATTTTTATCACATTTAAGGATGTAATTATTTATAATAATAATAATAATAATAATAATAATAATAATAATTAACAGCTAATGAATCATTAATCATATATTGTCTTATTATTTAATAAAAAGAATTAAATAAATCTAGCATTATCCAACACAAATTAACATTTAAGAAAAAAACCCCATAACACATACCTTATATATATATAAATGGATCATATATCCTCAAAAATCACATCCTTTAATAAATGGCAAGCAAGATCCATTCATCCCATTTAAGACAAATTCTATTTTGAAAAAAAATTAAAACTCATAATTTAATCAAATCCTAAAAGAAATCTCCAGCACCCTCTTAATCGGTTAAGTGCAAGATAATTAATAACAAAAAATAGAATAAAATGCTTTTTCAAAAACGAAAAATCAAATTCATCAAACGCAGCCTTTTTTTCAAAGCCCGCCTTTGTTGCCTCTAATAAATAACACGAGCACGCACGCATACATAAAAGAAAGAAAGAAACAGAGACGCTCTCAAAGAGAGAAAAAGAGAGTACTTTTTCTTTCACCACAGTGTCAATCTCTTCTTGGATGTGTCTCCATTATCACCACAGATCTCTCATTTCCACCTCCAGAGCAATCTCTTCATAGGTACTATCTTTTCCTTTTCTTTGATCTGATTTTGACTGATCAAGTATCGATAAAGAATTAAATGATAAACACTCCAGTTGTAGTTTTATTGGTAAAGATGTAGGTTAGAGCTGTTTGATATGAACCATTCGTTAAAAAGATTTAAAACCTCGACTATTTTTTTGTTTTCTTTTCTTATGATGAAGGTACTGAGTTTTTTTTTGGTGGCTAAAAGAGAAAATGGCATTACGTAAGGCAATTGGGGCTGTGAAAGATCAAACAAGTATACGTATAGCGAAAGTGGCAGCGAATGCATCACCAGAACTTGAGATTTTGGTTGTCAAAGCTACTAGTCATGATGAGGATCCTGCTGATGAGAAGTATTATAGGGAGATTATAAGTCTTATTTCGAGTTCAAGGGGTTATGTGAATGCTTGTGTGGCTACTATATCGAAAAGGATACGTAAAACCCGTGATTGGATTGTGGCTTTAAAGGCTTTGATGCTTATTCATAGGGTTTTGATTGATGGACACCCTTCATTTGAGGAGGAGATACTGTACGCCACGAGGAGAGGGATACGTGTTTTGAATATGTCGGATTTTAGAGACGAGGCGCATTCGAATTCATGGGATCATACGGGGTTTGTGAGGTTTTACGCAATGTATCTTGATGAGAAGGTTGAGTTTGCTGTTTTTGAGAGGAGAGTGAGAGAGGATGAGAGAAAATTTGATGAGGGTGATGATGAGTCTGGACGTAGAGAGAATAGGGATGATTTTGAGTATGGGATGCCTAAGAGATCGAGGTCTTATGGAGAGTTGAATGGTGATATGTCTAAGCGAGAAAAGAAGAAGGAGATAACGCCAATTAAAGAAATGAAGCCGGAGAGGCTTTTAGGCATACTGGACCAGCAGTTGAGGATCCTTGATAGAGTTTTGGCCTGTAGACCAACAGGAATGGCCAAGAATGATAGATTGGTGCTTGTATCCCTTTACCAGATGGTGAAGGAGAGTTTTGGGCTATACACTGAGATTTGTGAGGCATTGGGGGTATTGTTGGATAGATTTACTGAGATGGAGTATGCATATTGTCTTAAAGGTTTTGATATCTATGCTGGTGCAGCCAAGATAATTGATGATCTGGTGATGTTTTATGGTTGGTGCAAGGATATGGGAATTGGAAGTTCATCCGAGTACCCTGAAGTGAAGAAGATTACTGAAAATCTTTTGGGGACCCTTGGGGAGTTCCTGCAAGAAATGACGAATAGGCGAACCAAGAGTTCTGAGAGAAGTATGGGGGAGAACGTTCCGGCTAAGCAAGAACAAGAACCCGAAATGAATGGGGTCAAGGCTCTTCCTCCACCAGAGAGTTATACCCCTCCACCTCTTCCTGAGCTGCAGCCCAAGCCCCAGCCTCAACAGGTGACAGAAGATTTCATAAATCTAAAGGATAATGGCATTTCGGCAGATGAGCAGGGCAACGAATTGGCTCTGGCTTTGTTCTCTGGACCCCCAACTACAAATACAAATGGTGCGTGGGTAGCATTCTCATCAGACGGAGAGCCCGAGGTAACTTCAGCATGGCAGACCCCATCTGCTCAGAGCGGTCAAGCAGATTGGGAATTGACATTAGTAGAATCTGCTAGCAATCTATCGAAACAGAAAGCTACTTCAGGAGGTGGTTTTGATCAGTTTCTGCTGAATGGAATGTATGATCAGGGGCTAGTAAGGCAACATGTAAGCACAAGACAACTGACTGGCGGTAGCGCAAGTAGTGTGGCATTGCCTGGTGTGGACAAGAGTACTGCAACAAAAGTTCTGGCATTGCCTGCTCCTGACGGGACAATACAGCCAGTCGGAAACCAGGATCCATTTGCTGCTTCCATTGCAGTTCCACCTCCTTCCTATGTGCAGATAGCAGACATGGAGAGGAAGCACCATTTGCTAGCAAGTGAACAGAAGCTCTGGCAACATTACGGAAGCGATGGGATGCACGGTCAAGCGAGTTTGGCCAAGATTAGCGGTGCCTCTGGTTTCTATGGCCCCACTACTCATCCATTGATGATGCCTTCTGGGATGCCACATGTCAATGGCATGGGGCATCAGGGAGGGTTCTACTACTATCCGTCCTATTAAGTCGATTGTCTCGATGACCTGCTTGCACTTCCTGATCTGCATCACCTTGTGAAGATTTTTTGCAATTAGTAATTACTTGCATCACTGGGAGAGGCAGGGATTCTGAAAGTGTAATATTATGATCAACATGGACATTATTTAGTTCCTCCTTTTGCCATCGATTTTTCACACAGAAATGAAACCATCAGCCGTACGTGTCTTCTTATGTCTCTCGGAAGCTTACATTGTTGCTAGTTCTTGCATGAGAGGTGCCTCTAAATCTCTTGTAGAAGGCAATCTCGTCTGAATTTCGGAGCTACAGAATCTCTGCTTCATGGCTTGAGTTTCCACTCACGTTTCAAACTGGTGAAAATCTCCCGACTGGGGAGAACTTGAGCTTTATGTTTGAAAATGTCAACTATGACCAGCATGAAAGGGGAATTGAGTTGACATCGATTCTCTCAATTTATGGTCGTCGTCACCACCAGCCTCATCCTCATCCTCATCCTCGTCATCTTTTTTTTGTTAGCCGACCGAGTCCTCAACTTCAAGCACTGGTTGCCGGTCCAATTAGCCTGTTATGATCATGAGCAATTCATGCTGCTTTCGGTCTTCCATCATTTCATTGGATATTAATTATTATGCTCCGTAATGGCCTGCAAGATGGGTTTTATTTAATTTTCCTTTACTACGAAAAACTATGCAAAATGAAGCAAACACAATTTATGCAGTCTTATTTAGGAATCATCTCACTTAAAAGCTTAAGTTTTTAGAAGAGATGATTCCTTAATATGGTATCAGAACCTTGTTAACCTAGCGGTCATGAGTTCAAATCTCACTACCTCCATTCTATTTGATAAAAAATATAATCAAGCACAAGGTAATGTGGATCTGTGTAAGTTTCAAGCCCAAAGAGCTTTTACTTGAAAGAGTGTGTTAAAGTATAATATAATCATATTCTAGGGCTTTATCTATAAGCTTAAACTTTTAGCTGAGATGATTCCTCAGCACTCTTCTAATTAGTATTAAGATATTGAAAATGGGCTTGAATTCATGAATTTGATTTTGCCAAATAACTAAGCCGAGTTGAATCCAAGATTTGACAAAATAATCGAAGAAATAGTGCTATCTTCTTTAATTAAATCATGCCTCCGATTATGAGAAAAAATCATTTGAAACCCTTGTGTAACTTGCCTCTTTATTGAAGGAATAAAAAATGTTATAAAATTATTAACATTGAGGAAATAAAATGTGATTTTTTAACCATATGAGAAATATGTAATCATCTCTTCTTCTTCTTTTAAAAAAAGAGGAGTCATATCCTCATTAGGTTCACCACCAAAACCCTGGTGAACAATCATTTTCTCTGTAAAAGTTACATTACTTATGTTTGTTCGTAGATTAGTTGTCATATTAATAATAATTAATGTTATAATTCAAGTGATTTTAATAATTTAGCATCCCACTCATCCTAGTAGAATGACCATATAGCACGTTTTTATGACATCATTTTTTTTTCATTCCAATCCTTAATCGTGAGCTATTCATTTTTTCTATCATTAGGTTATAAGTTTAGAATTATAAATTTGGTATCACAAAAAATGATGTATAAATATATTTACGACTTGTAATTAATTATTTTTAGATTTAAGTGTGTTTTAAATTAAATAATTTCTGGTTCCACTTAAAAATAATTGAATTGATGCCGAAGGCCGGCTGCCAAGATTGAAATGATGAGCAAAAATCATCTACAAGTATAGTCCAACCCAGATTCATGGGAGATAACCAAAAAACAACATCACTAGTGAGTGAACTGAGTTTATAGTGGATGAACACAAAAAAAAATTATACAATTTTAATAAAAATAATTAAATCAAGTTGATATAATAACTTTAGTGAACAACCCAATAACTCTATTTTATCTAGTCAATTTTTAGGTCACTTCACCAACTATGCACAATAGTGAGATTTCAACTCCAATAGAAAAGACGAACTACAACGAGGCGACAAGGGACCCATGACATCCCCAAAGTCAGAGAAAATTTTCATTTTAATCCTAAAATTTTATGCTCGTTAGAATATACCGCTGTATCTAAGATTTATTTCATAGAGAATATCTATTCTGCCCTCAAAAATCTTCCCTATTATAACCATTATTTTATTTACAAATGCACCATGCTATTTTGTTTTTTAATTAACACAACCCGTTGTTGCCGTCTCCGTTAGAAACCATCCATTCCCGTCGACTAGCTAGCCCATCACTGCTGATCTTTACGTGTCACCTCAAGCAGAAATTGCCATGCATGCATGCACAGGTTGCCCATATGCAAAGCATTCCACAGCATCCACACAGACAATCGTCAAATCATATCCCACCATACACTACTCAGATAAAATTATAAAATAATTATAATGTATGGCTTACCTTACTGCCCTAATCTCTTGTGCTAAATAGGCACACCACATCATCACTTCAATTAATAACACCCATTTTCTTTCTTCTGCTCTTGACTTTATTTTTCTGCAAATATAATCTTCCTCTCATACTCCTTTCACGATTCGATTTGAAGTAAGGATCTGGATCTTAATTTGTTCACGTAGATTGTTGCTGCTGTTAAGAGAGATGATAGTGGATGAGAAATTCTGTTTCAGAGAGGAAACGAGACTTACAGTTCATAAGACCTCCGTGTTCTTCCCAGGAGATGGTTTCCTCGTCTATGATCCTAACAGGGAAATCATCCTTCGGTTTGATTCTTACGGCCCTGATTCTGAGCCTAAAGATGAGCTTGTTCTCATGGATGCCAGCGGAAAGGGCCTCCTCACCCTTCATCGAAAGGTTAGCTAGCTGCTGCTTTTTTTTAAGCTCCACTTTGGAAAATTAGTTCCGTACTTCAAGGTTAATTACGTGTAATATTCAGTGTTTTATATGATTAAGTTTCATATAAAAATGCCCCCATAATATATACGTTCTTGTTTTCTGCATGGTCAGGATTTTAGGGAAGAGATAAATAAACTTTTTGCTCCAATGAAAAACGAAAATAATAAGGATTCTTGTTTTCTTTGATTTGTTGAAAACAGAAGCCAAGTCTTCGTCAACGGTGGGAAGGCTTCTTAGGAGAGAGGAAGGAAGATCATCAAGAACCAACTTTTAGTGTTTGTAGATCTAGTATCATCGCACGGTCCAACCTGGTCGTGGAGGTTTTTGGTGATCCAGGTGAGGAGTACCATATCAGGGGTTCTTATTCTAAGAGACGCTGTGCAGTTTTTAACACTTCCTCGGAGAATTCATCAAAAGAACTGGTGGCTGTGATCAAAAGAAAAGTGGACCCCACCACTCATGTGATGCTTGGAAAGGATGTCTTTTGGCTTTGTGTAAGGCCAGGGTTTGATGGTGCTTTTGCAATGGGATTGGTTCTGGTTCTTGATCAAATGTACGGTGATACTGCTGATGGTGATGTGCAGGAGGTAGACCCTACCTCCGAGGATTTTTCCTCTTAACCCTTTTATTTATTTAGATGTACTCATAAATAAAATTAGATTATTCATCAGAGCAACGCGGCGGATCTAGTCAAATTTATTTGAACATAAAAGAATCTTAATTTGTTTTTAATTTTATCATTAAATCCTACTTTGTGATATGTTATTTCTTTTAATTCAGTCCTTATTTATTCGATATTTTTCGATCATTTTGTTTAATTGATTCTTCTTTTCAATTTCAAAAGAATTTAATTTTTCCAACGTTGATTTTTAGAAAGAAGAAGAAATTATAATCCGAACTCTACGTCTCATGGGACCTAATCACAAATAATTTGCCTAATTTGTACTGAAAAATCCTCTTCATTTGAATCTGATATATCATAAAAAAGGGGTATCCGTAGTTGCATTTTTTCATGATTGAAGTAACCATGCATGGAAAAAAGCTCAAAAGATGAACACAAATCACTAAACCACAAAATCCGATGACTGATGCATTGTTGCAATGTTGTCTCTCGTGTTATAGATATGATGAGATGTCCTCTTCGCTCTAATTTAATCTTAGAAAAGAAAACATAATTGGAATTATAATTTTCATGATTTGGGTAACATGTACACAAATAAGATAATGAATTGGCAAATAGCCAAATATATGATAGCATTGAGACAAATGAAGGTGCATGCATGAAGACTTCATTTTCACTTCAATTTGCGTCCCTGTTTTAATTTTTTTCTAAGTATTTTAAAAAAATAAAAATCTAATTAAGAAAGAGATAATGAAATTTACTTTCTTGGCCATGTGATTGGTTGTGCTTGATTTTAAAAATATTTTTTATTTAAAAATATATTAAAATTATATATTTTTTATTTTTTAAAATTATTTTTGACGGCATGAATATTATCTAAATATATTATTTTTTTAATTAAAAATAAAATAAAAATTCATTTTTTTAAAATATTTTTAAGATTCATTACCAAACACTCATCTTTTTAAAGTGAAATAAACTCACAAGGGTCGAGACCATTTCCAGTGACTGACTTGATAGGATAGTCTTGTCCGTACTTAAAGGTGAAGTTGATTGATGCTGATGCTAGGGCAACGTTGTTTTTCATCGTACATTTTCTTGTTTGGCTATTGCTAGCCTAGAATCCAAAGAATATCAGCATGGCAGCTATAAAATGAATCGAGATTTGATCTAACATTGTTTTGGGGCCCAACAACATTATCTTCTTTCATGCTTTCTTTTTTCCTTTTATTGCAAATTCTTAGCTTTCACGGACTAGATTGTTTTGGTGGCTTTCCTCTCCGGCTGGATGTGGAATGGTATGACCTATTATCTTTAATCTCTCTTTTTCTTACATATAAAATACTTGTTATTGTTTTTTTTTTTTTTTGGTTCATTTCAATGGTATTGAAAAAGAAAGGTAAAATATGTTATAAATCCCTCGAATTCCTGATTATTAAAATTCTTGACTCTATTTATGATAGATAAGATCCATGCATCCCATCTCTGAGTGATCAAAAGAAACTCAACTTGTATTAAGCAAAATGGGAGTGAATTTTGTTCATGTTAAAAAGAAAAAGAAAAAAAAAGAGAATGAAAAGGAAGAAACACATAGGACATCTTGATTGAAAATTGGAGGGTCTATATAAGAGTAGATCCTCTTCCTCTTTTTCTTTGTTGGATACACACACATACAACCATTAAACCAAATTAAAAGGATTCAACATCTCATTGTTTGTATCTTTCCATCCATATCACACCCAATATCTTTTTTTATTTTTACATGTAGTTATATACTGAATTTTACAAAAAGAGTTATAAAATTTGAATAAAAAATAAAAGGCCAAACTTAATTACATACTAGACTTGATAAAATCTAGATTTACATAAATAACATCTCACCTCAAGCACATAATAATAAACTAAAATAGTGTGCTTGAGCATTTTTGGGCAAATAATGATAGTATGGGTGATGAAAGAAAGATATAAAGAATTTACTTAGTGCAAAATCTTTAAAACAAGGAATGAAATGAGATGAGTTTATAGTTACCATAAGTTAACCGAAATAAAATAGAATGAGGTGTTAATTATCTAGAGTTATTTTAAATTTTTCTATTAAAAGAAGATTGAAAAGGACTATATAATGACAACAAATCAACAACAATGATTGCTTTGTAATTAAATTAAGTTTGCATGATTTTCAAAACTTGTTTATCTACAAGATTATAATGTTGTAGATTGATAACTTGTAAATGATAATTAGTAGGTCTATAATTGTAAACTTGTAGTTTTATTTATAGAAAACCCTTAAAGTACAAAAATATATATCAATCCATGCTCTTTTATGAAGGATTTCTCTTACATGATAGTAATAAAATTGAGAATCACTAGATGAATGTTAATTCTTTGATCATGAATTATTAAGTTATCTTTTAATTTCATTTCAAAGTATTCAAATTATTAGTTTGTAATTATTTTTCTACATATAAAATGAGCATAAAGTTTTAAACCTGTATTAAAGTGATATCATTATTAGTTTGGAAATCAAAAGTCTAAAATTATAAGGGTGGTCAAAAGTTTAAAAATAAAACTAAATTTGTTTTTGTTTAAATTAGACTTGGTGATTAGCTTGAAAATTCAAAGTATTATTAATTGAAGCAGACATAAAAAAAAAACCCTAAAACACTCCACGAAGACATGATAATCAACTATGATATATAACAGTTGTGCTACCAAGTTATACCATTTAATAACCTCTATCATTAGCGTTGTTCAATGTTGTGTAAATATGAAATGTTATTTTTGTCCTCAAGAACCATGACGTGATGACAAAAAACTTGCGATTTGCATAACAAGTTTTGAGTTCGAATTAGGGCGTTTAACTCTTATAAAAATCTAAAACAACTAATATTTTACTTGTTTACCTAGATTTACAAGGCGTGTTTTTCAAAAATAAAATTTTCTGACATCCAATAAAAAAAAATGAACCGATTTCGTCCTACCTATATTAGTGTAAAAATAACTTAAGACAGGCTTTGTATGAACGAGGTCGATCCAAAGTAGATAAGTCCATGACTTACAACCCAAATCATTTGCAAAATGTAGAATGTTTATGTTTTACTTCTCTTGCAAAATGTAGGCGCGTAGTTTTTTTTCCTTCTTTTGGACAAAAGTGAATAAGGCCACCTTTCAATTCTAAGAAAGAAAAACTTTTACTTGATCTAGTAGGGTGTTTGGGAGAGCTGTTGCTGTAGCTTTTCAAAGTACTTTTCATGCCGAAATATATCAAAATGATGTTTTTTTATTTTTTAAAAATCATTTTTGATATCAGCATATCAAAATGATCTAAAAACACCAAACCATGGACATTTAAAAAAAAAAAAAAAAAAACTGCAAACCTACAGGCTACCGTGACACTGTTTACTGTCATGATTACATGGGATTTGATTCTGAGGGGTGGTGTAGGATAAGATGTCATTTTTGTTTGTGCCCATACTTGGGTAACCTGTAGTACGACATGGACATCCAGGTGAGGGAGAGAGAGTTTAGTGGCAAATGCCAACTTTCTTTTTTCTTTATTTCATAAGAAATGAGCATGACCCCCAAAAACACCCAAAAAACCTTTCACTGTAAAAAAAAACGAAATTTTTGGTAATCTCCCAAAAATTATTGGGGCAAAGGGAAGGCAAACTGTGGGAAAGCAACTCCTTTTCTTTTATCTTTCTCTCTCTAGTCTTTTGTGCTACTCCCCAGCCAACAAAAAAGTGAGAAGCTGGAAAAATTGATTTGAAAGAATTGAAGTGACCTTGACCCATGCACTCTCCTCTACTTTCTCTTATTTAAATCCCTCTAACACCTTCCCCATTCTTTCTCTCTCTGTTTTTTTTACTACAGTGATATTGGTTTTGTGTGTGTTTTGGAGTGAGCGAGAGTGTTTGTGTTTAGCGAGGGAAGATGCCAAGGCCTTATGAGTGTGTGAGAAGAGCTTGGCATAGTGATAGGCACAAACCCATCCGAGGTTCCATGATTGGACAAATTTTAAGGTTCTGGGTCTTGCTTATTTTGAATAAAAATTGAATCTTTTTTATGCATTTTGTGATTGCAAAGTTTGTGTTTTGATTAGGATGGCCTATGACACTCACAGTGCTTCAACTAAAGGGAACAGGGAGTGGCAAGATAAGCTTCTTCTTGTGGTTTGCAAAGCAGAGGAAATCATGTACTCTAAAGCCAACTCTGAGGTGTGATTGAACTTTTTGTTTTTCTTTTCGTCTATAGATTCTTGGATCGTTATTAGGTTTGTATTGTGTTTTTGAACTCATTATAACATGGTTTTTGTTGTTTAGGCTGAGTATATGAGCCAGGACACTTTATGGGACAGAGTAAATGATGCCATTAACACCATTATTAGGAGAGATGAGAGCACTGAAACTGGAGATCTTTTGCATCCCTGTATTGAAGGTACTGATTTCCTTATGCAAGCTCATCTTTCTTGCATCCAACTTTGAAATTTATGTTTTTGGGCTCTCATTTTAAATTGTGCCACTCAGGCTTATTTTAATTTGCAATTATACATGATCTGTAATATTTGTATAGGAGGTGTTGAATCATGTCTAGTTTGTTGAAATGTTATTTAGCTGCCCTTAATTTGGGATGCAAAGTGGAGAGAGCTTCGAGAAGTCAACGACATAGCAATCCCAGGAGCTACCTCAGTCCAAGACCGCAAGAATCGACACCTGTACCTCCTATAGCTATAGATAGAACTCATGATGAACAAGGCTTTCAGTTAATGCCAGCTCACTCTATCAATCAATTGAACTTTGCAAGAGCCACGGCAACTGCGAATCCAGATCTTTTGGTTTCAGATTCTAATCATCACTTGGCTGAGAATAGTAATGTTGCTTACAGTTACCCTTTCTTGCATGAGAATATCCCACCTGGCACTGATCAGCTAACAACCAGGGAAGCCAGCATGCACCAGAACTCTGGTTCAGTTTATCCATTGTATTGTGGAAATCAATATCAAGTCGAAGCATCTGATATGGTCACCCAATTTCCGATGAAGAGGAAATCCAACACTATATTTATGGGCAAACCTATTGGTACATCTGTTGCACCCCATAGGGAAATGGGTGTCTTGCGGACAGTTTTTTCATGTTCCAGTGCTGAAATTGGTTCCACGAGATTCACACAAGCAGATTTCAGGAATACTCATGACAAGCCAACTGACACTCAATGTGATTTATCCTTAAGGCTGGGTCTGTACTCAGACCCGTGCATGAGCATAGAAAGAAATCAAACTCAAGAAAATGAAAATGCTGGCTCAAGCAGTTTTCAAGAAAGAGACAAGTTTAGTGTTTTTTCTAAACAAAGAAACAAGGAATTCTGTTTTTTTCCTGGTACAAGTACTAGGGATCCCTTTGAGTCCTGATCAGTTAAATAGGTTTCAGAGGGTCATGATCAGAATTTGAGGACAGCCATCAGAAAGCGAAAAGCACCCTTCAGAGATAATTCAGAGGATGTACATTTTTGCTGGCAGTCCAACCAGTTCATTGGTCGAATAGAAGGGCCAGGTTTGTAGGCATTGTTTTCCCCGTTGTAGTTGTAGTGTCTATGCTTCAAAATTTGAGGTGGCTAGAATTATGCTGGTCAATCCTTTTTGCAACGTCATTTTCCTATGTAGTAGTTCAGATCACATATTTACATGCTAACAGCGAGATTGCAACCTGGAATTTATTGAAAAGGTGAGTTGTAAATGAAATCTGAGTTTGATCTAAACTATACTGGTTAGTGACATAACTTGCAAAAGACATCTAGCCACTACCAAAATCCAAATAGGTATTTTGGGAACCAGCTTAGCTCCACACATTTATTCATGCCACCTTGCATTGAATAATCTTGAATAAAAAAAAAAGAGGAGATTTTAGGAGGCAGTTTGGAGAAAGGAAAGTAATTTACAGTGTAGTAGGATATATGAGAAACTTAAGACTAATAAGTACTGCAGAACCACAATGAAATCAGTCTATGGAAATGTCCTGGTATGACATTGAGGGCCTCTTCATGAATGGCTACTCTACCATGCTAGAATAAACTTCTCCAGTTTCTAGGCAAATGTTCTATAGTTAAACGATTATGAATACATGTTGATTAATTAAGGAGTGAAATTAACAGTTACTGTGAGTTAGCTGTAGGTCATTATTCTTAAGCTCTATGCATTCATCATTTCAAAAACAAAAAAAAATCTGGATTTTTTTAGGTAAGTCTGTTCTGTATTGGATGGGGTGAGTGTTGACCAGTTTCCTAGTATAATTGTCTGAAGAAGATAATTTTGTGCCTGTTTTTGTTTGTACGATTTTACATTATTAGGTCTCAGCTAAGGGTGGATTGTTTTTAGGTAAGTCTTTTCTGTATTGGATGGGGCGAGTGGTGACCAGTTTCCTAGTATAACTGTCTGAAGAATGATAATTTTGTGCCCTGTTTTTGTTCGTACGATTTTACATTATTAGGTGTCAGCTAAGGCAATATCCCCTGGGTATATTTGCAAAGTTTTGATGTGAATAATGCTCCTGTATTCCTTTTGTGTATATCGAAAGAAGGTTTTGGGAGGTAACTGGCTGTGACTCGGGCAAGATATATTCTGGAGAGGACTCTGATAGTAGGCCTGACAAAGAAAATGGATTACCATAGAAGTAACTTGTAATTAAGAAGACATCCCAAGAATGTGAAAGGTTACTTCAGTACTTTTGAAAATGATTCAGGAGATTACTTTTATATGGTTTCTATGGCAGGGATCTCTTCGAAGATTGGAGTATAATCTTCCTATACAATCAACAAAAGAATGGATGATTCCTTTTCTGGTGGTTTATATGTTCTGGAACTCAAGTTCACTGTTTTTGCTAAAAAAAGAAAGGTTTCTAACCATCATTTGTCATGCAGCTTTCCCTAGTTAGTGCTAAAACAAAATATAAGCTTTGTCAACAACTTCCTACAAATATCTGTTAATTTGAAACCAATATGGCAAGATTTTGAGATTTTCCCAGCTGTTGCTATGTTAGCAATGTGGTTTAAAGATAACAAAGCATGAAATTCCATAATGCCTGGTCCCAGTTTCTCCATTTTAGCTTTTACTGTTTCATTCGTTACTTTTTTTTTTTTTTCTTTTCCATGCCCAGAAACTCAACTGTTACCCTGCTACCTCAGCATGGGCATTTATGCTGATTAACTGAAAAGAACTTGTTGGGAGCTGCCTCTGTTTTTATTGTAGGTGCTGAGATCCTTTTTTGAAAGAATGGTAGGATTCCTCATAGCATGCTCCTGGCAATCACATTCTATAGCAGTGGATATAAGCTCAATTTCCATCACATAATTGTAAAAGTATAAACATTCGAGAATGTTTATGTTCTGCTTTTTTAAACTGTGACATAAGAACACAAATTATATTTGATTACTTTTGCATGTGTATTCTTTCATCTATTCTTGTGTTATCTGAATTTAAACCTAACCAGGCATATCTGGTTGGTTTAATTTGGCTGTCAATGCTCTCATGTTGGCTAGATCTCTGTCTTTTGCATCATGAGTAACTCTTCTGAACACTGAAGCTACTACTAGGTCAGACTGAGTGAAATTTTTCAAGCTCCATGGCTCTGTTTATGTCTCCAAAATTGACCGACTTGAGTAATACTAGCTCATTTGCCCGTGCTGTGCTGCGAGTATTAGAAAAGACATTTTGAGCGCAGAAAAAAATATATCCAAGTATCTGTAATGTGCTGTAAATAAAAAAAGAATGAAACTTGAAGCAATGCTGGGATGAAAAATATTTGATTCACTTGAAAGTTGACTTGCGAAGGACGATCTTGAATTTTTTTTGAAAAATAAATAAATTTGAAAAGCTCAATCTTGAATTAATTTAATGTTGGAGGACAAAAATAATTAAAAACAACATTTGATTAAAGAAAACCAGGTGAATTCAAGTCTCTCTCATTGGATTCAGTAATTGTTTAATTCTAGATATTATTTTTTGTTAAATTATATGATAATAATATAAATGATATATTCTTTAACATAAAACAATGTATTTTTTAAGAGTACAAAAATCATGTTAATCCTTTGGGGCTGAGATGTCTAAGTAGATCACTGACAAAAAAATTGTATTATTATATATATATATATATATATATATATATATATATATATATATATATATATATGTCAACTCATCAATAAAATGATGAAATTGTATTTTTTTTAAAACAATTGAGACATAAGAAAACATTAAAAAAAAATAGCTTAAATGTTGTGGATTAACTTAAACATGTTATCTGAAAAATAGATTCATTTGAGTTCAATGATAGGTTTTATCATTTTTTTAGAACTACAAATAAAATAGCAAAAAATAAAATAACACTATCGCTTAGACCAGGGCATTCATTAAAAAAAAACCCAGGTTCGTGGGCTTTCCAGCCCAGCTAACATGTTTAAGCCTGACTCTTTTTTATTTCTTAAAAGGGTGGACGTGCCATTTATTTTTCCTTAAAAAAAATAGCATATGACGTTTAATATGCTTTCAGCGGACTAGGGGTCACTGGAAAATTAGGGGTTCATCATTTGTTTTCAATTAAAAACCTATTTTCAACCAATTTTGACCTAAAACACTCAGAAAAACACCTCAAACACTTTAATAAACCTATATATGGCCACAAAAACCCAAAGAAAAAGCTTTAAAAAATAAAAATCAATCCAAAACAAAAATATAAATATAAGAAAAATAATATAGAAAAATTTAAAATCATAAAAAAAAAAGAATCAAAACAATAAATCAGGTACAAAAACTAAATGAAGGATTGTTTGGGAGACATGACAATTGGCTATCTTTAGATGTTGAAAGTTGTTGCAAACACTATCCAAAGAGTTTAGAATTTAGATAACTCATTAACTCGTACGTAGCACTCACCAACCATTTTATGTTTTTAATAATATTTATTCATGGCTAGAAGAATTATATTTTAGAAGAAAAAGAGAAGTAAAAAATAAAAAAAATATTGGCACTTTATTACACTAGAAACTCATTCCAACAGATTTGGTATTTTTTTTCATAATTCGCTGAACATATTCTGCTAATGCTTTTTTCATAAGAGGGAAATTTAATTGGTAAGAAACGAACAAAATATGAAAAAAGCTCAACATTTTTATGAGCGTGTAGATTAATCGACTTCCCTTGATTCCATCACCTTTGCTAGGGTCATGGTTCTCAAAATCACGAGTTGACTCTCAAAATCGTACGATTTTGAGAGTCAACTCATCAAACCTTGCAACTCTGGTAGAAAAATTGATTTTGATCAAACTTGGTCAAAATCATTCAAAATTATAAAATCGATAAAGTTTCAAAATTTTAAAAGCCTGTCAGAGCCCCTCCCTCCGCCCCCTGCTCTTTCTCTCTTTTATATATATATATATATATATATATATATATATATATGAAATTATACTTAAAATTTTAAAATTTTTTTTTATTAAATTTTTTTGATATTTTTAAATCATTTTCATGTCCTGACATCAAAATAATTTGTTGGAGTTGGAGCTAGTACTAGCAATATAGGTGTTGGTACCAATATTAGTACTGATAATCCTTTCAATAATAATGCTTTTGATGAATGTATTAAAAATAACGAGAAAAATGACGGTCATGAGACTGATTTTAATTTGTATAGCATATCAACAAAATATTTATTTTAAATTTGTTAGTTTTTACCTAATAAAATTCTATGGACATACTTGTTTTGTAATATATTTTTAAGTTATTTTGAATCATGTATGAGCCTTAACTAATGAAGTTTTATGACCATAATTATGTTGTATTGTATTCAGAAATATTTTACTTACGATTTTATGATTTTTCTACCCACACGATTTTAGCTGAGATTTTATGATTTTTATGAGGAAAAATTCAGGTACGATTTTACGATTCGATCTTATGATCCGAGTTTCAAAAATATTTTCCGTGTCGTGTCAAAATCGTGATTTTGACAACCAGGGCTAGCCCACCCACCACGTTCCACACGCGTAACTAGTATCTCATAAATAAGTAGCATCTTGTCTTAATCTTATCTCATATATGACTAATACTTTAATTAAAAGCAATAACGTCGGGGAGCTTTGTGCACCCACCATATATATGTCTCTTTTTGAAAAAATCTTTGGAAAATCTAGGGAGCTTCGTGCCCCTCTTAATCTCATTTTTTAGGTGACGGTAAGAAGTTGGCACGAGGTGAAAGTAGCTGATTGATTAATTAACGGCTTAAAGTAAACTCAAGGAAAATTAGGTCCCCACAACGCAACTTGGTTGAATACAATGGAGATATGGTAGGTCTGCGGGTTATTATAATAATAATATAACGGGGTGGCATCATATTTTGTGGAACCACCAAATTTATAAAGAGCAAATGAGTGATAAAGTACTTGGAAAGACAATCAGTATATCATCAAATAGGTGATAGAGTACATAGAAGCAATATGACAGAATACTAGAAAATTATTTATTGCTAGCTACAGGATGGGCTAATAGAAATACATGAAACTAATGGCAATGGACATGAACACCAGAGCAAAGGTAGCAACAAGACTTGAGGCGGCTGAGGGCGGCGGCGGCGGCGGCGGAGGCGGAGGCGGTGAAGAAGGTGTCCCTGGTGGTGAGGGGGTGCTGCCTGCAGCTACGGTAATGAATAATTTCTGTCCTGCAGAGCAGTGGTCAGCAATTGTGCAAACAAAGTAGTGATCACCAGTAGCATTGAGAAGGACCGATGCCGGTCCAGTTGACAAAACATTGCTTTGACCGGCTACGTTGCAATTATTGTAATCACTCTTTGAGACCTTCGCCACATCGTGTGCACCTGTGGTGAATGTGAATGCTGCAAAGCAATAGTCTTGTCACGTAAATTTAAGCAAACCCTAGGAGAGAAAATTAGAGCATGGAAGTTGAAGTATCCTTGATTTGGTTTTAATATCGAAACTACGTTCTTCTCGTGTGTGTGTGTGTGTGTGTGTGTGTGTGTATGCAAATTAACTTGTAATTCTTGGATTTAACCTTCAAAGATCAAAGCAGGATCTGACAGAAAGTAATAGAGATAAAGAATCGAACATAAATATTGGTTTTTTTTGTGTGTAAGCCAACTTACTTAAAGTGTCACCAATGGCGAAGGTTTTATTTGAAGCCCAGTCAGAGTAAACAGAGGAGCTAGAAGGTTTTATCCAACCGGTGCTGTCTCCAACCTCATAAGTTTCTGCCACCGAGTTGCGCAGCAACAGTGACACGGCTCCTAAAACTACAAAAACAATGAGATTTCTCATGCTGGCTAGTCTAGTTTCTGTGTTCTCAAAAGTAAAGCCACCCCTTCTCCGATGATCTTTCTCTGCGTGTGAGCCTCTCTATCTAATCTTCCTCCTGTCTATATATTTATATACAGAGGGAGGTGGGATATTTTCTTTACAGAAAGGTGGTCCTTTGACCAATGGATTTGTGCCATTTAGAGGGAACTTTTCCCTTCTTTTTTTTTTTTTTTTAAAAAAATGGGGGTAGGTGTTGAATGGGATCATCATCAAGAACTTAAACGGTGATAAATGACTCGATGATCGCCAAAAGTCATAGTTTTCAGATGATGAATTTTTTTTTTTTCCGTTCAATTTTCCGAGCACTATAGCTAACAGCTTGGCATTCCATTAATCATTGGTCAACTTTAAAAACACAACGTAAAACTTATTCCCATTTAAATTTATATTATAATACCATAAATAGGCATTAATTAATTAATTAATTTTAGAGTCTTATTTCAGACCTTGAAAGCCAAAATCTTCTTCGTATCTTCTAAAATCAAACATTACTTGCAAGAAATAAGTTTCAAGTAGCTAAACGATGCGTCCAAACATGGATACGTTCATTTAGGGTTTAATTAATTATTGTGGCCTCAAGATCTGTTCAACATTCAGCATGTTTCATTGACCTTGAAATTTGGATTCGGTTCATATCTATCGTTTTTCTTTTCATAATCCCTAAAGATCGTAAGTTTGGATCAGGCTGATATAGGTATATGAGGTTCTTCCAGATGTTATGAGTGTAAAAGATAAAATAATATTTTTTTTTGCCGAAATTTTTTTTTTTCATACTAAAAAGAGATATTATAGAATCAAATGTTAGGTGAGGATGAAAATGAAAGAGGAGGGACAAAGGTCGAAAAAGCAAGGCAATCAGTGCTTTTTAAAACTCTAGAATGAATTACCCATTTTCCCCTAAAAAAAAGAGCACCAAAAATTATTATTGAGGTTAATTAAGTCATTTCACAATGGTCCATTTGTCATTACGGCTAAACTTCATAGATTTATTCCATTCACTTTTGTTGCCGACTTTTTTTTTCTTACTTTTTTGACGCAAATAATTATTTAATTAAATAAAAATTTATTCTAAATAAAATTATTAAACATGATTAAGTCCATGTCTCATGTTGCGAGGTTAAACATCTTAATCTTAGTTTTTTTTTTATTAGATATTAATTTAATCAATTAGCATTTTGATTTATGATTGAGATTTTTTTATGAAAAAATATATTGAAAAAACCTGTTTATTTATGTTTTTACTGAAAAAAAGTTATTCAATCCACGTCAAAATAGGTGTAGAATAACTAATAGAAATTATATGACGTGCCTGCATGTAGAAACTACACTCACGTATTTCCATCTTGGCAACAAAAGAAGAGAGGGATAGAATGTGAAGTCACTTGCATTTGTCAGGAATGTCAGCTGTAGCTATGTAATGTTTTCTTGTAATGAAAACGCGTGAATGATATACTGGGTCAAGAGGACGGTTCGTTAATTTATTTATTTTTATTCATATTTTATTATTTTGAATTTGAATGTATTAAGAATATGAAAAGGATATATATATATATATATATATATATATATATATATATATATGTATGTATGTGTGTGTGTGTGTGTGTGTGTGTGTGTGTGTGTGTGTGAATATAAATACTGCTGTGTATGTCAAACTAGTTTCACTTTAAGGCCTTTTTGTTTTATGAAGAAAGGTTTCTTGAAAACTATTTTCTAAATCTTCTTGTATTTGTTTACCAATAAAATAAAGTAGTCATTTTTTAGTTGAAGAAAGATTTGGTTTGATTTTTTTTTTTAAATATTGCACTTTTATTTTGGACAGAAAGTATTTTCTAGAAGTTGTGAAAAAATAAAAAAAATATCTTGTTATTTTTAATTATATCAAGTCTGGTCCTCAATTTTTTGATTGCTATATATATTGTTTTGATTTTTTTTATTCATCATCTTAAATTTGTTTTTTATACTAATTTTACTCCTTATTTTTTTATTGTTATTTGTTTTTCTATATATGCTTTTAATTGATTTTTTATTTATTTATCATATCTGGAACTAATTTTTTTTATTGCTATTTATTTTATCTAAAGTAATTTGTTAAAACATTTTTTTTTCAATTTCATCATCTTTCAGTTTTTTTATCTGTTAAATTTGGTCTTTATTTTCTTAAGCTATTAGTTTTATTTAAGATAATTTATGAAGTTTGATTTTTTTTTTAATTTGATTGATTTTAATTTATCAGGTTTGATCTTCTTTTTTTTAATAATTTTTCTTAAAATAAAAACATTGATAAGATATTTTTAGCTTATTTTCAATGACGGTCAAATACTGAAAAAATAAATATAGTTTATTTCTCGTAAAAATACACAATTTCATAAAATAATTTATTTTTAAAAAGTATTTTTCATGTAAAGTATTCTTTTTAAGAGAAGATTACGATAAAGAAGATGACCAATGTAAAGAGAGAGAAATCCAAAGGGATGGGGAAAAAATGACACCGACGAAGTTCAATCACGACTCATTTAGAGAACACTTTTAAAGCAGACATCATCACTTGTATACGCTTTCCAATATCGTGTGCTTATTTTCTTGGTAATTGAAATTTATTAATTATAGGGTACAGGGTAGTTAATGACTCGGGTGTTTGGAAAAAAAATAAATGAAATTTAATTTTAAATTAATTTTTATTTTTTTATATATTTTTTTAATATTTTTTTTTTAAAAAAACAACATCAATCACACAACAACAGTCATTAATATGGCTACTGGTCAACCTGAAGATGCATCCGGAGCTTCATTGGCACATCTTAAAGGTTTTTTTTCAGGTTGAGAAATATCCCACGCAACAAGGACTTCGAAAGTATATGGCCCCAGTACTGCAATGGAGAAGACCAGTTGGCTTATTCCTGGAATCTTTCAAGCGTTCCCACTCAGACACTGATGTTTGCTAATTTGTTTGGAAGATTTTATTGCCATCGGCGATGACTTTGCTAAATTTAATTACAGATCGATGCCATTGGTGTGGCTCTCCTTATCATACTGCAGCACGAACTCCAGAAATCTCAGTCCAAGCATTGCGGATACTGAATGAAGATTAGGTTTTCAAACGATGCACCAATCATATGAATCCACGCAAGGATTCATTCCTGCTAGCCTCATGCAGAAGAACCATCCAGCTTCGCACACATCATTTTTCTGATAAGATGACTGTTTTTTAGTGTAATTTTACAAAGTTTATAATGGGACCAACCCGAAACATTTGAGTTTGGTGATTCATTGGACCTGAGAGAACATGAGTTTGACAAGGTGAAAATTCGATATACCTGAGTTTAATAGTGAGTTATGTAGTTTGACAAGGTGTAAAATTCAATGTATCTGAGTTCAATAGTGAGTTGAATTCAAAGTATCATGGGTCTGATAATATATCAGATTTCAATGTCTTGGTTGAGTTGTTAACTAAATCCAAAGTGAATTCAGGATAATATGAATCTAGCGAGATGTCAAATCTAATATATTTGAATTTAATAGTTAGTTGAAACTAATATAACATACTTGGATTTAACAGTCACTTGAACTCAATATAACATGAATTTGACAAGAAATGAGACCAGTATACTTGAGTTCAGTTACTTCAATATAACAGTAGCTTAGAGAGTTGCTAGACCCAACTTATTTGGATTCAACTTAATTGGGTTCATCAGTTAAATGCACTCAGGATGACATGGACCTGATGAAATAGCAAAACCAATATAGTTGGGTTTAGCCGTCAGCTGAACCTAAGACAATGTGCTAGGTTCTAAATGAACATCTAAATTGAAAGCATATCGAGTTGAATAAACTATTTTATTTTTTAATCTAGATCAAGTTACATCTCGTGTCTTGAGTATCCAAGACTAAAAAATCATACTTTAATAATAATTATATAAATCATTCATTTATGAGGTAATGATTTCCATACATTTATAGATATATAAAAAAATCTCTTAAAAAACCTTTTATATTTAACATCTCATTAATGGCATGCAAGAGATATTAATGCCACGAAAAAAAAGACTTTTTAGTTTTTTTTTCTTTGAAAACAACAAGGTTCAAAGAGTTCATAACCCTTTTTTATTTCATTTCATTAGAGCTTACATGTTATTTCAGGGCATTAATCATCCTAAAATACAAAAACAAACACAATTTATTCTTGAGATTTAAAGCTCTTTTAAGTTATTTCTTGTATTTCTCGTAAATTTACCGATTTTATCATAGAGAATCTTCAAATCTCCCATTTAAGACTGTTTTTACAAGTACTTGCAGCTTTATCATTAATTTGGTATTTCTTGAGCTAAGAAGAAAACTATTTACCTGAATATCTTGGTTAACCACTACCTACAAATTAAATAACCTATTATATGAATAATATGGGTCTGGGGACATGATCATTTTCCATTCCAGATTCATGAAATAAAAGGTTTTCTTAACTTTAAATGCAGTCATAATACACTTAAACAAAACACACCTCTCCATGCATGATGAACTTATGATCCCATTGCTAGAGCAGCAGCAGATTCTGAATGAAGTCTGGCATGAGACAGATGATTCTGATTAAACTAGTCGGAGAAATGATCACAATCTTTTTCCCTATATACAACGGTTGGATAGGGAAAACCATAACAGATAAAAACAAGAGGTTCAATTTGATAGGAACTGAAATACATTTTGCTGAAAAAGATAAAAATCACAATTCCTGGGAAATATATTATGCAGGTTAAAATCAATTTTAATGTTTTTTTTTTGTGCTCTGAATGGTATTAAACCTAGAACGTTCGACTTCCAATGCTGGTTTTGCTCTAATATAACAATGACTTTCCCAACATTATTGTTTCAGAAATAGAAACGAAGCAGCGGCAGAGATTGTCAATATCAGTATGAAGGACTTGGACAAACCTTGAGCTTGGACAGCCTGCACGAGTGTAGATAAAAAGTTAAAAACAGAAAAAATCAAATAATATAAGCCGGATCATAGAAAAACACATGCAAATCCTGTATATGCATTTGCCTTTACTGTTGTGAAAGAGACATGCAAATCCTCTTGTGATAACTTAATATATAGCCCCTTAAATTCAGCTCTCAAAAGACAGCAAATTGTTGGTCGCTAGGGAATAAAATTGTATGGCATGTCTAATACATAAAGTATGTGAAAGAATTGTTTGAGATAACAAATATCATAATCATATATGATAAAAGTACTCAAACATGCTCAACCCACTGCATGTCCGTAGTTTAGTTACTGCCTAATTATTGAAGAGATAAGGATCAGAGCTCCAGAGCGCAGTGCAGAGCAAAAGGAAGCACTTTCTAGCAAATTTAGACTATTGGTGAAAAGAGTAAGATTTGATGTCATGTACTATTAATTGTGTAAACTTAAGTATGCCATACAGCGATGTGATTTGGGATGTTGGGCTCCTAGAATTGGAGAAAATGTGGACATGTGCCCATTCTTCATCCACAAAGCAAAGTGCTTCTGGGGTGGCGGAGGACTCTTTTCAGCGTTTCTTACTCTTCCACTTGAGAAATATAAGATGGTTTACAGTTAAAATTTTAATTGGTTTGTTGAATATTTCGTCAAAAAAGACTAGAATTAGAATATATATAATATGTGTGTGTGTGTGTGTGTTACTGCCTTTTAAACGATACATGGTATAAAGAGTCTTATACCTTCATAGATAAAAGTGATGAATCTGCAGATGAAGATTTAAGTCCATGAAACCCAATATCGTATGAAATGCTTCCATCAGGCTTGAAAAGTCCAAAATTCCGCTCAGAAGTTTGCCCAGACTTCAAATTCTCATTAAATACTGCAAAAATATAGGCCTTCACCACCATTTTCGGCCTGAGTGGAGTACCTTTCTTCTTTGCAAGCCTTTTACGCAGGTTATAATTATATGTCCTTGCATTACTAACTGTTGCTGCAGCTTCGTTATCATCCCCACGTGAGGCCCAACCTGTTTCTGTAACTATGACCTCCATCTTTTTGAATCCAGCTTCTTCCAGAGCAGCATAGGCTGCATCAATCTGCGCATCAAGCATGTTATCATAGTGCAAATTTGTTTTCATGTCATAAATTCCCTTAGTTTTCTCGAAAAGGGCATAATTAATATCAATATTCTCTGGATTGTACATGTATGCCAGGAAAGGATATGCATTCAAGCAGAACGGAGAGCCAATCTGTGAGAAGAACTCCAAGAGCGGCTTCATGTATTGTGCAGCATTCTCTTCAAATATACACGAAGAGGGAGGGTAAGAATTAGCAAAAACAGCTTGTGAATGTGATGTAGTAATCTGAACCGTATCAGCCAAACCAAGCTTACTTAAGGCTTTGTACACATTTTTAACAGCACCCAATAGAGCTTCCCAGAGTTCATGATCATCCCCTCCTAAAACCTCATTACCCACAGCAATCCCACAAATACTGGTCTTGGGATGGAATGCCTGCACATTTTCTTTAACCCAAGACATGGCATGGCTAGCATTAGCACTCATGTCTTTCAGATACCCATTGGGGAGGCCAACAACAAGTTGAAGCCCAGTGCCGCTAAATGCCTCGAGGACGCTGTGATCAGCATCATAAATCCGAACATTCCTAATCTTCGCTGCCCTGAGAAGTGTAACAACTTCATCTGGTGAAGGGATGTTATCTGCAATTCTTCCATAATTTATGCCATAGGTTCCAGTGAATGCTTCTGCTGCTAGAAGCTCTGGAAGGAAAAAAGAAGTGATGACAGATTGTTTCTTTAACCACTTTCTAATTTGTTTCAAGCCACCAAAGAACAAGGAGCATAGAACAAAAGCAAAAACAACGTAAAAGACTAATGAAACCCTCCAATTTGCATTGAATAATGTTGTGGGAACACGATGATCAATCGATCATAACCAAACTAAATTTGACTTTCCCTATTCTCTGCTTCGTGTTGACTAGCAGATGCAAGAATGAATCCCAATATAGATCATTGAAAAGACAAGCTGAATAGAGTGTTGTATTACAATTCACAGAAGCTCCTCATATTGACTGAATATAAAATGATATAAGACTCAATGATTCAGCAGCTCCTTAACACATACAAACAAAAATTGTAATAGTAAAATCATCCCCAGACAAGGAGCTCTATTAAAGAAACACTATAACTACCTTCAATTCTTTAATTAAACCAAACAAAAATGTTTGATTCACCAAAGAATTGAGTCATGTCAATTTCTAAAAAAAAAAAGGCAAAAGGAAATAATAGAAAAATCCTATACAAGAAATTCAGACGGTAACAAAAAGAATAAAATATTAAGAACTACAAAACCAACTCTCTTAAAATTTTATAAGCAGTGAGCAATCATTGTGGGAGAAACAAACAACACACTGTGTTCCAGTTGACTGCAGTCAATACACTTTAAAGTCACCAAAAATTAAAAGCAACCCAAGAAAATCCACCATTAGACTAGCAAGCCCAATTGTAATAACAAGCTAAAAAAAAACTCAAGACATCAAAAAGCTTAATGATCCAAATTCCATTCAATTCAACTACAAAGTCTGAGATGAAACCAACTAAGATAGCAACACAAAGGAACCCATTATACTAATCCAATCAGCTAAAGAATATAGCAAAAGAGGAGGAAAAAAAATACCAATCTCTTGAGATAAAAAGAGCAAGAACGTAAACAGCAATTGGTGATGATGACGACGACGACGACTTTTCATTGTGAAGATCACACAGCCACCCCCAACAGAATAAACAAAATAACTAAGCAACGATCTCTATTTGAATTAACTCCTTTAGTGCTACTGAAACTCTTCTTCTTCGTCTATGCAGCTGGTAGTGGCATGCCATAGACACACATAAAGATTCCTTTTTTTTGTTTTTTTACCTTTTTAGCTTCTACACACGGTTAAGTTTCAAACTCTTTTTCGTCTCCGTCAGTTGGGATCTTTTTTAAATCTCTAATCTAGATTTTTAAAAGGGTCTTTGTATCTGTATCTAAATCTTGTCTATGTATATCAAACAAATCCAACTCCGAAAATTGCAAGAAAATTGAAGGCAGAGAGAGTTGAAGGTTTTGTTCTGGCGGACGTTTCCTAGGGGACTTACTATTACAGAAGTGAGTGAGGGGTTTTTGTATGGGTTTTTAACTTTTTATTGTTTTTATCGATCTTGTCCTCTTGCTCCTGATCAATGAATTCGGCTAATCGTATGCTCTTAAACATTTATTAAATATTTTTAGAGTATTTTTATTTTTATTTTTTATGTTTTAAGAGTTTTTGAGAAAAATTAAATTTTATTTACTTTTTAAAATCAATTTAAAATGTAAAAAATAAATACTTTCATATAATATTCAATGGGTACCCTTAGCTTTTCCCTTAATTAGTTAATTGTTTTTCTTTTGTTTTTTCTTATATTAAATAAAAAGGAAAAGACAGGTTCAAGTCCCGAGTATCATATTGTTGTCAATTTGGGAATCAAAGTTCAAAGCAATGCAATTTAGTCCTCTAAGCATTAGATGTTCATCACCTTAACTTCTTCAACTTTGATTCCTTTCTACTAACACAGCAGCGAAATTCTAATTGAAGAACAGTTAGTTAGAGAAGGGTTGTTTTTTAGATATTTTGATCAAGAGGTCCTGAGTTTGATTCTCGTTTCAGTTCTTCCTCTCCAGTTCTGCAAAATCTTTTACGGAGATATTGCTGGTATTTACTTTTTAAAAAGGGCTAGGTTTTATTTGTATTAGAAAAGAAAAAAAGAGGTTACTATAATATTAAAAAAAAATTATCGTAGCATATTTATTCATTTATTTGTTTTGAAGACGTATTAACTTTTACAAATATACTTTCAAAATGGTGCTTTCTTATCAAAGTCAACAAAAGTTGTAGATGGAGAACCTTTCTGGGACTTTTGCTTTCCCATCTACTATGCTACACGTAAGGGAATCTACTTTTACTGAGTCCATCCCATGTTGTAATGGATTCTCTTTTCAGAAGAGCGTGGCAACTACACAGACGAACAATAGTACATGGTGGATGGTGGGATGGTATCGGTCTGGTGGTCAAGATGAGCTTCTTCTTTTCTTTTATTTTAGGTTCAAATCTTGTTAGACATGCTTGTCATCCCTGCGGTGCTTTACATGCTTATTGAGCTTGCAAGATGTTCAGTGAACCCGGAGATTTAGTTGTGGTTCGCGCAAGCTAGCCCGAACACCCCGGTTATAAAAAAAAAAAATACTTCATGGTGGGATTCTTAACTCAAGGAAGCCACCAAGCCACAAACAATACCTTCCACCCTAAAACCTTATCTGAGCCCCATTCTCCTTTTTGAAATGCATTCTCCATGTTGAAACCAGCATGTGTCGGTGTTCTCTTTGTACCACTCACAAAGTCTCCTCCACAAAGTCTCTTTTCTACAAAATTGTAAAAAGATAAAACTGGAGGTGATGACTTTTGTGGCTGAGATTCGGTACTGTATGCTAGTGATAGATTATAACCTTTCAAAGTTTAATTAAAGATTGCTTTGAAAACAAGCTCATGAATGGATGTTCAAAACGTTTATGTAATGGATTTAATAAGAGGATTTTTTTTCCTGCTTATATGGTTTGGCTAGGTCTGAAAGAGATGTGATGTAATGACAAAAAACTTGAGATCTGTACAGCAGATCTCGAGTTCGAGTCAGGGCATGCATCACTTATAAGAGTCTGAGATAATTGAGATTTTGTTAACTCACCTAGACTCACAAAGTACGTTTTCCGGAAGTGGAGTTTCCTCGAATAAAAAAAAAAGGTTTTGCAAGGTTGATTTATTGATTAAGGTCTTGGTTATTGGCTTGGTTTGGTTTTTTCAGTGGTATGAGCATGAAGTTGTTTATGTGATACTTGTCTTTTTGCAAGTAAAACTCATGGATGAACATGTTAAAATTTGGGAGTAAAAATCAATTTACTTGGATGATGTAACTAGATAGAACTCTACGTGTATGATGTTAGAAGCAACTGATAAATTGTATTTGATTTTTATGAGTTTAAGAACATTGGAAAAAGATAAATCTTTTGTGAAGTTCTTGAAACTATTTTACACTATTACATTTAAATTACTAATATCTTTAGAAAAATAAGTCCTAGATGCATAAAGCCAAAATGAACATTTTATATGTCAAGTTGGGAATTTTGAAGCAAACTCAAAGTGTGTTTGAAAGTATAGTGGTATTTATTTTTTAAAGTATTTTTTAATTTAAAAATAAATCAAAATAATATTAATATTATTTATTTAGGAAAATTTATTTTTACAACCACAAATAAAAAAAATTAAATACATTAGACAAATAATTTAAAACAAAAACTTCTTAAAAGTTTAAATAAAAAACAGTTTGAAATTCAGTATTAAACGCCCATTAAAGCAAAAGATTAGCTGACCAGACCAGAATACTTTCTGAAAATAACTGGATCAGATTACAGAATTCAGCAAACCTTATCCTCTTGAATGAAAGCTTCCCAAGCTATCAAGACCTCTAATTTTTCCCACCAGAAACAACCAAAAAAAATCAAGGAAAATGGCAGCAGAATTTCTCTTAACTGCGAAACCCTTCCTCTCCTCCTCTTCAACACCATCCTCTCTATCTTCCCTCACAAATACACCAGTCCTACTATCTCGTGCACAGCAAAAGAAATGTAATCCCAAGAGGCCGTTGACTTTATGCAAAACTCTCAGTGATGAGTCACTGTCTGCAACATCCTCTCCAGTTATAATAACCAAAAGAAGCTTGTCTATTAGCTTCTTAACCAGCTTTGTATTCTCATTGGCAAGTGGAGGTAATTCTAGTGCCAATGCAGCTATATTAGAAGCTGATGATGACGAAGAGTTGATGGAGAAAGTTAAGAGGGACAGAAAGAAGAGGTTAGAAAAACAAGGAGTTATTAGTTCTGCTAACCAGGAAAAAGGTTAGGCCTCTTATTTCTCTTGCATGCTTAAATTTTAGAAATCAGGCTGAGATGTGCTGGAATAGTGTAGCTGTCAAATTTAGGCCTTGACTTCAGCTCCAGGGGTTAGATAAACCAATTGTCAAATTCCTTAACCAAGGGTTTGTAGCTTAACGGTACTCTTTCGAAGAAATACTGGCGAGGGCTCGGGTTTGAGTTCAAGTTTAATCTTCACAAAATAAAATAAAAAGGATAAGTTTTTGGTTTCTAGTTGGCTCCACTGTGGGGATGTTTCAATAGGGGTTTGAAGCTCAAGTTCAAATGATTCGAGGAAATTCAAGTTCTTCATATGATCTAATGAATCGCAAAATCCGCAGATTAACTCAGTTTTTGCTTCTAATTATGCTTTTTATAATGTTAATTTGTTTTTTTTTTCAGCACAAAAAAACAGATTAACTCAGTTTGGAGGCTTTTTGTTAACTATGTCTCAAGTCCTCTTTATGTATATTGTCACCTTATGATAGGCGATGCTTTCTCTAACTTTTTGCCATGGAATGACCTGTTGCAGGTTATTTGCAAGATCTTGTGTACAAGATGAGCAAAGTAGGTCAAGCGATAGACAAGAATGATCTATCTACAGCTGGTTCTGTTCTTGGGGGTAGCACTGATACAGATTGGGTCCAAAAGGCAAATATTGCCTTCACCAAGGTAAACGCAACTATTTATATGTGATTGAATGTATATTAGCTGCTAGGAATGCTGTTCTTGCAAAAACAAATTCCTTGTTGCCGAGGATATGTTTCCCCAGTATTAGGACCATCGCGTTAGTGGGATAGAGGCCGCAGATTGATTCTATCGAAATGTGATCATGAAGTTTTGTGTATACATTTGTGTAGCATGATTCCTTTCTGATAAACTCTGATTACTTCGGTACCATTTCACTACAGCTGAGCTCTAGTCCTGACGAAAAGACTCAGGTGGACACCTTCAATTCTTCACTAGCTTCATTAATCTCATCAGGTTGGTTATCTTGCCACTGTGTTCGCTCGGGATACATGGCTTTAGATTTGTGTCACGACATTTCAAGATAATCATTACAGTCTGGGTCTCTGCAGTAGCCCATCTGACATCTAAACACGATTTTCTTGGATGTGAATTTACCACTTAAATTTGAATTATATGATTATACAATGATTGTATGACTTGACTATGTTTTTCGCTTTGCAGTTACTGGCAATGACATTGAATCCTCCAAAACTGCTTTTGTATCATCAGCCAATGCTTTTGAGAAATGGACAGCCTTGACGGGGCTGGTTGGACAGCTCAAAGGGCTTTGAAAAGGAATCTGGATGATGGTCTCTTTCTTCATTTCTTTTTTGTTGTGATGAACATTTGAAGTTCTTTGATTTCTATCATTCAATTTTAGCTTGCTTACGAGTTATAGTTTCTTGCTCAATGTTTTTGAGTTTGGTTAAAAGTAATAATATTTATCGATACACACTGGAAAATCTGTAGTTTTTTGTGCTCTCGGAAATTTCATCGACCTGAGTTCTTTTCTGTGATTACCGATCCGTGCATATTCACCAGTTGTGCAAAAATCTGCAATCATGCGAAGCATTTTAAAGTTGCTATAATATAGTAAATCGAAGGGAATAACTCGTATATCAGAACTCGAACTATAAACAAAATTGTAAATCCTAATCTTGTACAGCCTTGACATGTAAAAGAGCGGCCAATTCAGGTTCCATTGTTTTACATGTCTTCAACACATCCTTGCTCCATTGTTTTACAGCTATTTTGGGGAGCTCAGCATAAAAGGAACAGTAAATTGAAACTCGCCCAGGAACAGTAAATTGGAGAAGCATCTCATGGTGGTGCTCTACGGGAATTGCTGTTAAGGAGAGAGAGAGAGAGCGCTGCTGGTGACTGTGGAGTGAGAGAGAGAGAACTCCGGCTGACTGTAGGAGAGAGAAGGAGCTGCCGGTGCTGCCGCCTATGATTCTCTTGCACACCGTGAGGATGCTGTAAGCTTCCTCTGTTATGTTATTGTTCTTCGTTCCTCTGTTACACGTGCCAACAAAATGAAACGCAGACAAGAAAGGCCGAAATGAAACGCAGGCAAAAACTTCAAATTTCTGCTTCTTGTAAACGGTGGTTCAATCATATTTTTGGTGCGTTCCATAACAATTAAAATTGCGGTGAAAACTTTACCAAACATGTGTAAACTGTGTTTTCTTTAAAACACAATTTGCACCGCAATACCAAACACTTAATCTCTAAATTTGACCAGTGCAATTTTTTCCATGATTCTAATCTCCAGCAGCCGGGGTTCAATTTTGATCGGGAAAACTGAACTCCAAACCATGTCATGAAACAAATATGAAAAGGCTACCTCGTAGAATTTCTAACATCTTATTACATAACTGGATAATAATATTACATAACCAGTATTTGACGTCATGATGGTACAACGACTACTACTGCAGGCTACTCGTTTAGCAATAAGCTGCTACATTATACACCTATCCTGTGCCAGTATTAAAGCATTGTCTGAATCAACAATCAGATAACTACTCATTACAACATTGAAGCTACAGTCATTTAAGGGACTTCGCACTAAGAGGTCAGAAAGATGAGATAGAGATGAAGAGACTTAAATTACTCTAAATGTAGTAGCTCAGGGTTGAATCTCGCCAGCATTGCTGCCATTCTCAGTCGCCTGTCCATCCACCTTCCCTTTAACCCCAATGATGCCTGTATGATCAGGTTTCTCACCACTGCAATTCTCTGCTTCTTTAACCTTCATCTCTCCTTCAGACTCGGGAGCAGTTCTGTTGAGTTTCTCTTTGTCATCTTCAGCTTCATCCTTTTTCTCATCATCAATGGCTGCACTTGCTTTCTCCTGTTGGCCCGACCCCTGCTCTTTAGCTGCCTCACCCTGTGTTTGCTCATCCTTCTCTAGGAGCTTTTCCTCATCTATTTTTTCATTTTCATTTCCAGATGCTCCAGAACCATTTGATTTCCCTTCAGAGTTTCTGGGCTCTGATTCAGCTTTCCCCTCTTCGGTTTCAGCAGATAACTTGATTTCTTTTCCAGCTCCAGCTTCTTCAGTACAAGCTGCCTCTGTACCTGGTCCATTATTCTCATCTTGATTTTCTTTCTCGACATCCTTTTCTACTTCTACCTCCATGTTACTTTCCTCAGTTTTTTCAGCTATCTCTTTTGCCTCCTCGGTTCCTTCCAAAGTAGTTTCTGTGACATCCTTTTCTACTTCTACCTCCATGTTACCCTTCTCAGTTTTTTCAGCTACCTCTTTTGCCTCCTCGGTTCCTTCCAAAGTAGTTTCTGTGTCTTCGCTCTCCTTTGAAGCTGATGATTTCTTGATTCTCTTTTTTGGAGGTCCACTTTCTTTCACCGGAGTTACCTTGGCCTTCTCACTAATCCTCGCTGATCTCCTTGGAGTCTCACCAGAGCCCCAGTCAAACTCAGATACTGCTGTACCACCAGGGTGTGCTTTGAGGTACTGTTCCAACTGTCTTTTGCTCGTGATTTCTTCCCCAGTTGGTGCAGTGAAAATGATCTCACCTTTCTTAGGGGTCCCACTTTTCTTGGGTACAAACTACACATCAATATGGACCAGAAGATTAGATTGACTACTGACCAGCAAGGACAACCAACAATGCACTTGAAAAACATGGTATGTTAAGATAATGGTGCCAAACATGTGCTATAAAACAAGTAAAGTGATTCAAGTGGCAGCAGATAAAAGGAAAGGGCAACACTATGAAAGTCAAGATGACAGATTACACTTAAAAACTATTAATATGGTATAAATAAGTCGAATGGCAATACAGGATTTCTGTAACTCGAATAAACTCAAATTCAATGCAACTGCAGTGCTGCTGCTGTTGTTACAAGGGGAACCACACACAATCTCAATGTGTTACTGTAATGCTAAACAGTGATTCTAGGAAAAGAAACCTCATCAATAACCTTATGCTAAAAGAAGCTTAACATTCAGGTGAATTATTTAAATGACATTGTCTACTAAAGTTTCAAATCAATGTAATCTCAACCTCTAGTGAAAGGATTTCTTAGACATTACCATGAACAAGAGGAGGGGATAGCACAGTGTTGGTAATATGGGGACTTCAGAGGGATGTTATGAGGACAAAGTTCATTTAAGTTACCCATTTCACAACCTTAGGAAAGCATCTCCACTTTATTTCTAGGCTTCCAATCAAAGTTATAAGCAAAGCAGCAATATTTTACAAGCACACCACCTAAATCAATTCAGTTCCCATCATTTCCCCGTGATTTCTGAGATGCATATTGGTAGCTGACATTACTAGCATCCCATGTGTTGGAAGGAGGAAAGGAGATGATGACTGGCATCCAGATACAAAGCATTTCTCCCTTTGTATCTCAGTCAAGCAATGAGAGGTTTAGAATTAGATGAAGGAAAACTATCATGTGGACCTTTCCCTCCTCATTTTCACCCACCTCCAAAGATCAATGATATGGTGGATTAGCTTAGGCATTTAAATTCTCCACTTTTGATGCCATTTATTTCAAACCACATAAACCAAATTTGTTGTCCCCTTTAGTTTCCCTCCCTAGTTCTTCTGCCTGTGATATTGATCTCCCACTAAACAAAGCCTTATTAATCGAGTAGTGACAGTAAAGAAAACCAATAGGCGTAGGCACCAGAGCACCACCCCATTTACAAGAAAAAAACATATCATGAACTAAAACTCTTAAAAACTAGGTTCATGGACTATATACTATATCTGCATACAAAACAAATAATCCATTACTGAAGATCCTTTTGCTATAAAATGTTTCTCAGAATGCCAAAACGTGCACAATCTTGACCCATAAATCCTTTAGAGAATAGACTCTTCCCCTCAAAATGTTCTTTTATTACTGCACCAAAGCATGGCTTCAAGCATTTAGCTGCTTGTCAATTGATCCTGCCACAACTTGATAAAACCTCAAAGCCATAAACCATCCCTCATAAACTTCTCGCCCCTGCACATGTAAAACTAAATCATTAATAGAATCAGCCACTATTCTGCAGAAAAGACATCGGTTCGCCAGGGTTTTTTCTCTCTTCCAAATATCATCAACAGCTAAATTCTTCTTCACATTGCTTCCCACAGAAAATTACATTTTGGATGGAGCTCTAGTCTTCCATATAGCCTTCGAAGGCTGTCAAATCTTCCATCAAATTCAAAACACTTATTTTGTCACTAAGCCCACGAGGAGGATTCTACCTCTGGATTTGCTACCTTCACAGAAATTTCAAAATGTATCCTTCTAACAACATGAGCAAACCATATTATTACCCTTTTCATCTTGTTCTTCCAAGAAAAGTAGAATATCTCACAGCAACGCTCCTGTTTTAACATGTATATTTCAGCAGTACAAAAGACTGCAGCATTCACTGATAAAAATACCAATTCTCAAGCCAGAATCCCATCACTCGTACCTTCGGAATGGCAGATTGGCAACATAACAAGAAGTTTACTACATCTCAACATAAAACCCCTTCACAGATATTCTTCAACATATTTCCAGAAAACAAGGGTCATTGACAGGAGACACCAAAATCTTCAACTCCACCTATAGTATTGCATTTTATGGGCACATCAACCAGTTCTAGGAGGGAAAATTTGGTGACAATCCTACCTTGAAACAGTACATTACATTGAATGATCCCACTGAAGCAGTCAGAAAAACAAATTTTGGGACAATTCTACAAAGCAAAATTTTTATATGACGGGATTGCTCTTGAAACTCAAATCAGTTGATTTGAGACTTCTATCAGTACAAGTAATGGTCCTAAATATCATACCATTAGAAATCCTATTACTCATTATAATAACATGAAATCCACCTATACTTTGAACCATATACGCAGAGCATTCAAAATTGGCAAGAAAAAATGAGCTTTATTCATTCAGTACTAGAACTTTATTACTTGTTTAGCTGCTCTAACAATCCTATAAAGTATAAAAAAGATAGAGAAAACAATGGAAATCTTTCCAAACGCATCCATTATTTAATATGCAGAAAAAAAAAGACAGACAAAACTCAATCTCCCACATCCACTACCATATGCAAAAAATAATTAAATTAAAAAGTACATTTAAAATTAACCAAATATAGCCACAATAAAACTTAATAAACTACAAGCCCAGATAATTCCAACACAAAAACCCCAAAAACCCCACCTAATTTATAATAAATTTGAGCCGTACCCAAAAATCCCTAACGAATTCTACACCAAAAACCCAAAATTTAAGAAAAAATAGAAATACCCAATTCGCAATTAAATCATACTAAGCCAAATTAAAGCTCATAACAAACAAATAACCCAAAAAATTCAAACTTTACACCCAAAATAAACAGAGAGGGAGAATTAATAAAAGGAACCTTCTTTTTCCAGCCAGAAGGAGCAGGAAGCTCTAAAGAGAAACCCTCTTCCTCTATCGCTACAGTCTCCTTGTCTTTCTCCATGGAGCTTGCCATAAATTTCACCTTTTCAATTACAAACACAAAAAATACATAAAAAATAACAAAACGACATGTATTTTTACAGATAACAAAACAGAGAGAGAAAGAGGATAAGAGACAGGGATTATATACTTTATCCAATTTTGTAAATGGTGACCAAAAATATCGACAAGAAGCAAAGATATTATATAATTTATACAGAAATTTTAGCTGCTTAGAACACTCCCACGTTTCGATTGGTTGATGAGAGTTTTTGTTGCGTGCTTTCTTTCAACCTTGGTTTTTTTTATAGTATGTTTCAATTTGGTCTGCCTACTAGGAATACCTACTCTTAGGCTTTCATAATGTTTCGATCCTTTTGCTTTCTTAATTACAATTACAAATTATAAAATAAATTCAAATAGCTAGGAAATTTACTGGCACTAAGTTCTTCATCATCTCACATAATGTTCCGTTAGTATTAGTGGCAATTTCTTATTCTTTTTTTTTTCTCATTACTTTTTTTGGTATTCTTATATTGGAACGTTTTTTATCCGGTGTAGTTTGTTTCACTTATGCTCTTATGTGCAAGCTACGATAAAAAAAAGTTTTTTTTTTATGACAAGATTAATTTTTATTTTATTTTTAAAGAACATAAATGAATTAATAGCATAAAATAGAAGAGTTGTTTTTTTTTATTTTTATTGTCTAAAAGGCGCATCTTTCTACATTTTGTTCCTAGAGTTTTTAAAATTTATATTTTAATTATAAAACTTTATTTTCTTAGATTTTATCGTGGGCTAGTTTCAATTTCTAAGTTTGCCTCAACTTCTTTCTAAAGTTCAAGGCATATCTTGCTCCTTTATAAAAGGCTAGATATATTTGGGCTTTTTACTTTTAGCCCTTTTATATATTTTAAAATAAAACCATATTTAGATGAATAAAAACAATGATGTTTAAAAACAAATATTTTACTATGTCATTTTTAAAATAAAAATAAAGCTTTTGTGATAATATTTGGAAAATTATTTTTGAATGGTTATGTATAAAATTATACGATTTCTTTTTTAAAAAAAATCAAATGAATTTATATGAAAATAAAACGTATATTTTTTTAGCTTTTTATTGCTATTTTGTTATATTGTTAACTCAAATTAATTATTCTTTTATTTTTTTTATAGTATTAGGTAAAAATAATGAAAATATTGTTTTTGCTTTGAAAATCATGATAAGTTTCATTTGGTTAGGGCAGAAAAGAAATGAATGAATAGCAAAAAGATAATTACAATTAAGAATCAAATTTTATTCTCCTAAATTCAAATCTTAGTCGGTTTTTTTTTCTCAAGCTTGAGCACTAATTTGTTTTTAAGTTATAACTAAAGTTATACAACTCGGTTTTCTATGTCATTTATCTTTTAAAAAAAATATAAAACATAAGCCTAAAATTTATATATAGAGCGCAAAACCTAGTTGAATTAATCTAGGAGTTTTTATAGACGACAATACTCCTTTACTAAAACATATCTATAGTTAGAAGAGTCATAAAAATTCATAAGTAGATAAATTGAAAAGATTATTAAAAAGGCTATAATTTTATAGAAATAGAGAATTTATAATTCACATGTTTTCTGCTCCAAAATTGACTCGCAATCTAAGGCAGAATAGTTAGCATAACACCTTATCAATAAGGAAATAGGTTTCCTTTCCTTTAGAGGACAAGCCTAATGTATATAAACTCTTTGTACCATATGTTATAGATTACGATGAATTTAATAAAATAAAAAGAAAAAGGCAACATCTTATAGGAAAAGAAAAAGAGGAGGATAATGATAGACGCAAGAAATGGCCACCCTTCAAGAAGTCCATTCCTTCAACTCTAAAGTAATGTTTAATGTGTCACATTAATTTTTTAATTTGTGTACGGTAAAATTTCTCTATTATAAGATGTGAAATGTAACTAGTTATAATTAAACAAATAAATTTATTAATTGAACTTAATGTATGTGTACACTAAATCATTGTTTACATGATTTAGGATTCAATTCAAGAATGAGAAGAAATAATTGTTTCAACTTTTGTTTGAAATACCATAAGAAATACATAGGATATAGATATTAATGTACTTGTATAATCTTTTAAGGTTTTTAATTGGATAAAGAGTAATCACCTAGTATTATGATTATTATAAATTTTAATTGGTCTTTAAAGATTCTAGATAAGAGACTAGTATGTAAAATAAAAGATATTACACTTCTAATCAAGGTTGTCAATACCGTTCCGGTTGCCGTTCCGGTTTTTCTATTGGAACGTTGCCGTTCTGGTTTTTCTATTGGAACGGAACGTTCCGGTTTCGGAGCGTTTCGGCGTGCCGTTTTGGAGTTGTACTATTCATATATAATTAAAATATTAATTTAACAAGTATAATTAAAATTCAAGATAAATTAACTTTAAATTATACAATATAAACACAAAGTCAAACAAACATAATTTCAAAATTAGAAAGAAAATCATAAGTTAATCAAAATAAAGAGGATTTTAAGGCCGGAACGGCACACCCAGAACGGTACCAAGACGTTCCGGTCGGAATTTGGCCAGAATTTCCGGAACGGGCCGGAATTAAAACTGAGACGAAAACGACGCCGTTTCGTCTCGGTTTTTTTAACGACATGGAACATTCCGGCCTTTCTGGCCGGAACGGAACGGAATTGGCAAGTATGCTTCTAATACACCTTACGTAATGTAAATTACATTGTTGATTTCAGTCCTTAAAGTCTTGTGTCTTTTATAGTTTGATTCTTTCTTTTGAGTTTATTCAATCATGTCCCTAATTCATAATCAAACTTCAATATTTATGCAATTAAGCTTCTAATTCGACCAAATTAGCTTTTTAGAATTGCAATCCAACCCCTAAACTTAAATTTCCTCTAATTAGAACCCAAATTGAACTAGAAAACCAATTTTTCTTCCAATTAAGCTCTCAATAAATTAATTACATCCTTAAAAAAATCTATTTGAGTTCTTAAAAATCAAATCTTGAACTTTTCTTTTTAAATTGGATTTTTCTTGTCAAAGGGCTTTCATCGGTCAAATTGAATTATCAATTTGATGTTCTTCGACCAATCTTTGACAATTTTTTAGATATTTTTCATGTTCTTTCCGCTAATATATATATTTTGAATTTTATTTTTATTTTTTCTGTATTTACTTTCTTCTATGTTTTTTGTTTTTTATTCATTTTATATTTATGGGGCCCAAAATACAGAACGACATACTTTATATGGGATTCACTGCCCACATGTGCAATACCTAACAAGAACTCTCATGAAGATTTTATTACAATAAACATGGAAAGCGACCGAACCTCATGAGGCATTACAATCAGTCCGTTATCATGTTGGCAAAGTCGAGAAAGAAGAGATCCTGGTAAACAATAATGCTCTACGTTTCTCATTTTCTCCGTTCTCCTCCTATTTCGAGGCCTTTTATTGTGCTTGTCCTGTACTTCATTTCTGCAGATAGCTAGTTTAAAATTTCAGGGTTTCTAGGTTCTGCAATTATGGATTGTAAACTATGTGTTAATCTTGTCTATTTCCTAAATTTTAAATATTTGACATTATTGTTTTTCATTTGCTGTGATACCGTGCACTAAGATATAGTTCACGTACGTTATTTCTCGAGTGAAATTGAACAAATTATAAATGAAAATGAAGGCTGGAACATGGACTTTGAGGTTTTTTATTATTTTTTTGGTTATGGAAAACCTCTCTAGGAAGAGGACATAGGGTAGCAATTGAACCTGCAAAGTCAGTGGTGACATCAATTATTTGATTTCATAATTTTTTGAAACTACTTTCCACATATGATATATAACTCCAAGAGATAGGCAAATGATTGAAGAAGTTTGCTTTTATTTCCTTCTCCGGCTCTAACTAAGAGTCAAATATTTGTTTTTCAATGTATGTAAGATGCATTTTAAAAGATTTATTTTAAAAAGATTAATTTTAATTGATGCCCAAGTTAATTCACGAATGCACTGATGGTCAAATTAAACAAAATGATATACCAAGAAACTACTTGAAGTTTTTTTTTTTTGAGCATGCATCAAATCAACTACATATCTAACTCAAAACACAATTAAGCAACGAATGTTGCAGCCAATTAACAACCACTATTTTAAACATTTCATAATCGTATAGGCTTAGAAATTGAGTTTTGAGGGTGATTAGATAATGAGTTTAATTAAATGTTATTGCTATTTGATTAATTCTCCATAGCTAAGAAGATGATAGCTTGATATAGAAAGTCAAATACTAGCAAAATATCTCACTTTGGATAAGGACCCTCAATGCTTAAGTTGATATCTTTGTAGATAAAGATTATAATAAATGTCCAAAAGAACATTGAATCTTAAGAACTAAGTTATTTAATTTTGTTTTGGTATGTGTTAAGTACTCATTAAATAAAAATGGTGTTTTGTGTAGATAGTAGGTACAATATGTTCAGAATAGAGAAACTATTAACATTTTACCTAGATAACTCAAGAGGCTTTTATACTCATGAACCTTGTTTGCTTGAATGAAAGGGCTAGAGAGTCATTTCACCTTTATAATATTAATGAAGAGCAAATATCCCCTACATGTGCATGAATGATGAACAAATGTTAATTACATAAATGTTAACGAGTGACAATATCTTTGACACATATATTAATAAGATAAAAATATAGTAGGTCATAAAAAAATATTGTAAACTTAGATGTGTAGGTCGAGTATAGATTTGTCGAGTAAGTATCTTGTATTGTATTCAACAAGTCATATAATACTCAACTTTTCAATGATAGAATGCATAGAGTCACCTAGCACTTAGTAAGTATCTTGTATTGTATGTTGATCTTTTTATTTAAAACTTTTTAACTTTTCAATGATCTTTTCATTTAATGTACAGTGTCTACGGCATATTAACAAATGATGTGTGACTCCATCATTTCTTAACATAAAGTTGAACATGTCCCAGCCACAATATTAGTTTTAGATAGTTATTTATATGCACTTTACCATGGGATAAATTTTTTTTTTATATAAATATAGAAATTATATGTACAAGTGTTTTTTACTTGTTTTTGTACATAAAAGTTTTTTAAATGTAATTATAAAATATATGTATACATGTTATCAAATAATTCAAGAACTATGTATAAATAATTTTTTTTAAAACTAATTACAAATAAATTAAAATGAAAATAGAAAAAAAACATATATAGAACAAAATATTTGGCCTCGTACAATGAGATTTGGCGATGATGACATTGTTTATAAAAATCAATTTTTAATTTAATGGAATGATAATATAAATAGACATACATGAAATTTATTGAATAAAATAAAATGAAAAAAAAAATATTGTATAAGGTTACATATATTAGTAGGATTTGTTTTTTTCTAATAGTTTTTAAGGAGGACTTGAACCCCTAAATTCCTTAAAAGAACAAAAGACTTTGTGTAACTAGATCAAAGGCCTATTAAACATGAAATATTTTGATTGTTCATTTATGTGAATGGAAGAGAAAAACTAAAATGTAAATAATATATTTTGTTTTGTGTTTTAATTAGTTTTAATCATTTATGATTAGTTTTCAAAGAACACCGTTAAGGTCTAATATGTATTATGAAATAATCATCAACATTAAGTGTATCATAATACTCATATAAATCCACTTAAAATTTATATTGTTCATTGCTTGCTTGAATTTTTTTTATGATCTCAACATGAAAATTTTGAACTCTACATATAAACAACTCAAACATTTTAGTATGAAGAGATATAGATATAAATTTTACAGATTTTGTAGGTTTGTAACTATAAATACTATAAAATTAAGGAAATGTAGTGATGTAAACACTATTCAAAACACTCAAGTAGATATAGTTTGAACACAACCTAATAAATCAAGATTATCTTCCTCTTCCTCGTCACGTGTTAGGGGTAAGGGTTGAAGGAGCTCAATATGTTACTTTAAATCTATGATGGCTGGACATCAAGCATGAGGTGGGGGGGGGGGGGCATTAATTATCTCTTCAAGCAATTTCACTCAAGAGTTTTCTAAAACTTCCTCTGCCACTAAAGCTGACTCATTATTTTCTTTGTTTTTAGACTTATTTGGACTTATTATGTTAAGTTCCTTTTATTGCAAATCCTTTCCATCTAGGTCACTAAATTTCTCAGGATCAAGTTCATACACTTGAATACTATAATATTTCTCTTTATTTATATCTTTATATTATTATATGACTAAGTTTTCAGTTGTATAATTGATAAATATATGACCATAACCTTGACATTTATTATTGTAAACCTCTAAACTCATTCTTGATCTTTTATCAATGACCCGTATACCCTTATTTGCTTTATAAATTTAGGAACTACTAAGATTAGGTTTATGGGGTGGAATACCTAACAAAGATATATTATTTTTAAAATAAAACCTAAAACCATGAGGGTTTTGGCGTTTTGTCCATTAACTGCTTGTAACCAACTAATAATCTTACACTACAGTATAGGCTTGGTCAATGGTGAAAACACCTTGGAATAAAACTTCTTTTCTAATATCATCATTCAAACCCCAATAAAACTAAATCATAGTAATGACTTTTCTAATATGATACATCTTATCCTATACTCATTGAATTGTGTTATTTACCCATTAACATATTTGTTTCTTTGTTTACAATTATTCTATTTATGTAGAAGTTTAGTCCTATAGGATTGATGTAGCTACTTATGTTACAAGTTTTAATTTAGTTTAGTCTAATTAGTGATAAGAAGTTTACATCTTTTTTCCAAACAATCCTTAATATCTTTTTACTAAAATTAGCCTTCATCAATGAGTTTCATCTTAGTAAACCTAATTCTTTTATTTTAGAATTGTTAGACCAATCAAAGAAGTGATTCATATCATCAATCCACCTATTAAAGATCCAACGATTATGATGACCATTAAAAGTGGAGGCCTTTATTTTATTAGATCTTATAACTCATTCATCAAGGTTATTATGACTAGAGTAAACTAAATGATATTCATATTGGGGGTGTTTGGGGTGAACTTTATTATAGTAATTATTATTGTAATTTTTAGTGGTCTTTAGGTTTCTTATCTAAAATTGTCTAAGGGTTTAACTCTCTCTTTAGGTTTCTTATCTAAAATTGTCTAAGGGTTTAACTCTCTAAGACAAGTTGATCATTTAGGTTTGTATAAGATTCATGATAACTGTAGACTTTACGTCTGACACTAGATGCTCATAATTCAAATACATGCAATACTAACTTATAAATAAAATTGAGAACACAATTTATTTTTGCAAGAGAGAAAAAACACAAAAATAAAACTAATCCCATTTTCTTAATAAGGAGATCAATCAAGAATATAATATATTAGAAAATTATAAGCATGAAATGGTAGACCTTTTAAATGTAAACGACTAACCAAACATAATGTCATATCTTTTTAGCATTTCTGGCGAGCTTTGCAATTAATAAAGAGACTAGATGATAAATGTAAATGATAAAAGAGGTTAATAAGAAAAAGAACAAATAAAAATGCAAGGTAAAATATCTTATGAGCAAAAAAGTAATATTACTGACAACTCTAAATAACAAGTGCAAAATAAATAAATAAAAATCGACTAATCGAAAGGTTTAGTGATTTATCAACCAAATTATTGAGCAATGGTAATAGACTACTTGTATCGCATAAGTTGTTGTTGACGAAATTGCTAAATAATGGTGATAGACTGTTACGACCTTAGTATATTAATCTGCTAATGCTAATGTCAGCTATTTAGAGGTATAAGCTCTTGTGTCTTTTGTTCTTTTGTTTGAATTGTTCAAATCAAACCATTGTTGTAAATCCCTTAGCAGCAGGAGTCAAAATAAATAGTTTGAGGAAACAACTCCTCTGATTCATGTATTTAACCCCCTGTTTTCAATGAAATAAGATACGAATTATCTTTCAACCAAAAGCAATATCTATCTTTTGTGGAGGCTAAGTTACCCTCGAAGTAGCTTATTGATCTTTACCTTTGATTCCTTCATTAATCACCAGCTCAAGCCAAGGATCACTAACATAGACCTAGATCACGTAAGCTATTGTAGGATCACTAACATAGTTGTATACTTACATGTGTTAATTTTTTTTAACCTTTTCTTCTGTTTTGTTTTTTTTAATTTCATTTACTTTAACTTATTTTCTTAGGACATAAAATACGCTTTATAATTGAAGAAAGAAAGGAAATAAAATAGAATTATTACCCACCAAAACTTACGAGATTTGTTTTTTATTAAAATTAACCAAACTAGGTCGATTGAGTTGATAAAATGGGTCCATATTTACTACCTTGTTGGACCATTTTGTCGGTCACAACATAGAAACCGATCACAATAAAGTAGAGTCGATGAACTCAACTATTTTATAATTTTGCTATAAAGGAGAGGTCGGGCCCAAGATCTTTCAGAAGGATGAAAAACACTAATGTCAGTAGAGTTATAAATTATTGACCACGCCATGCCCAAGGATTGGAAGAGCCAAGGTATAGTACAGTTATGCCTTCACCTCCGGCACTTATTCTCCTGTCTCCTTGGGCTTTTATTTATATTTATAAAAAACATTTTATGTCATCTAGGTAGTAGTTGCATTGAATAACCATTAATGATCAGGGCCTCTATCAAGTTGATGTCTTTTATGTTGTCAATTTATTTCTTAAAAAAACATTGGAGGCCAGTAATTGATTCATTAAGACAAGAACCTTCGTAAAACTTACTTCTTACATCTTAAAATAAGAATTGGACCCCATAATTCAGAAAGGAAAACATCACGTCAACCACTAGATGAACACCTCAACCTTGGAACGAAATGTTATCCCATAGAAATCTTAAAAAATGAGAAGAGGAAAAAGTTGAGCCCTTTTCACATTAAATTCTTTCACCTACTGTACATAAAAGTAAAATGACCCAGCACATAGATGACAATGTCAGCTATAATCCAGCGAATATATACACAAGATAGCAAACAAACAAACATTCACACAGGTTTTGAAATTAAAAAGGAAATCTAAATTTCGCCCCCCTAGTCCGCCGTGGTAAGGCAGAATCGAAGAGGGTAAGGTCACATTCATGACTTGATATGATCGCTGCTTATATAGAGTTAACGCTGCCAAAAGCCATCCTCTTCCCAACCCCAAAACCCTAACTTTCTTATGTTCTCTCCTTATTTCCAAAATTTTGTTAAAAATCATTTTATATAAAGACTTCATCTAAAAATTTAAATTATTAGGTGAGATCTCAGAATATGATTATCCTATAAAGTAAAAGCTTTTTGGGCTTGAAACTTGTATGTAGGTCCACACTACCTTGTGCTTGATTTTTATCAAATAGAAAGAGAATAGTGAGATTCGAACTCGTGATCGCTGGGCCAACAAGGCTCTGATACCAAAAAATCATCTCACCTAAAAACTTAAACTATTAAATAAAATATAAAATATAATTTATATTATTCTCTAATATATTTTAATTCTTTCATTGTCTCCCTTTTCAAGCTCCTAGCATTTTTTTACCTGGTTTAGCACCACCAAAATACTCACTTTTATCCCTCACTTCTACTGCTTTAACTCTCTCTCTCTCTCTCTCTCTCTAAAGCATTCTCTCTCTCTAAAGCATTACTTTCTATATATATGGGCCATAGAGTTTTACTGTCGTGATACAATAGCGCAGTATAAACGTAAAAAAAAAGTAGTAACAGAGAATCATAAAAGCCTTTTGCTTTCTGCTTTGTGTTTCGTTGCAATTTACAAGAGTTACAGCTAGCTAGCTCCTCCTCTTTTTATATATATCTTCTTTGTGCTTCCTCTTTTTTATTGTGCTACCTCCTCCTCCTCCTCCTTCTTCTTCTTGACTAGAGACCTTGTAATCTCTTGATTGTTAGTATCCTAGAGAAACATCATGACGAGCTTCATAGATGTGGTGCCTCATGAGCAACTCTGCTACATCCCTTGCAACTTTTGCAATATTGTTCTCGCGGTATATATCTCTGCATGATTTCTTCTTTAATGGGATCTGCTTTCCTTTTTCAGGTCTGATTTAGGGTAGTCCTTGTGTACACACACGTATTGTTTTGGTTTGTTTCTTTCCTTGCATATCTCAGAAAGAAACATTTTTAGATCATGATAAAAGCTGGTCTGTGTGATCAGGCTCGCTCTCGTGCTAATTTTTTAAACTAAAATCTATTGATTTTTATTTCTGGGGTTTCTTGATTTTGGTACAGTCAGGTCTCCATCGCTGGAGCTCTCCTTTTCTTCTTCTTTTGCAGTCAAAGAAGAGTCAGGCCTGAAGGCTCTATTGCGCTGCTACTGGCCAAAGAGAGAGATAATTAATTGACAATCTTTTATATTATTTTCGTGAATATAGGTGTTATCTAGCGTCAAAACAAGCCATTTGCCGATAAACCTGATGAAGACAACTCCTTTACCACTTGATTTTCTCCCACTCACTCTACCTCTATGGCTAATAACCTTTCCTTTACTAAAATTGATGCACCACAAAAGTGCTGTACAATCCCGAGCTCATTTTGTTACAGCTAGGAAGATGAACATGAAAATGGAGATCTCTGAATATAATAGCCACCCTTTTTCTTTGAAACACCAACCAGCACAAGAAGATAAAGAAACCCCACTTAGCAGTTGTACTTCTAGTTCTTGCTTTCCCTATCCTTCCCCTTAATTTTTCTTTTCCCCGAGAAAAAATTCCAAACCCTATTGGAATCAAGTCCAAAACTCGTTCGCTTTGATCTTTCCTTTCTCTTCCTCTCTATGTTCATACTTCATATATAGCTCGGATCAAGAGAAAATTGAAGGAATTAATCATCCCCTTTTCTCAAGCAATTCCTTATTGTTAATATTCAATGTACTTTTATGGATAGTTTCTTAAGTTTGATGGGAAACTGTTAACAATCAGTATTTAAGGAAATAGCAAGGATGAGATTTGTTATAGTAACCAAAACATTCTATGGAGGTCAGTAGAGTATAATAGTGGTGTTGTTTTGCAGGTGAGTGTTCCATGCAGCAGCTTGTTTGACATCGTGACCGTCCGATGTGGGCACTGCACCAATATATGGTCGGTGAACATGGCAGCTGCCTTTCAGTCACTGTCATGGCAAGATCAAGTTCAGGTGATATATAAGTAATAACTATATATTTTCAGCTTATTTTTAGGGGGTGAGTACTTCCTTCCTAGATAGCCTCTAAAATCTAGGGCTTCTGGGTCCTTTTGCTCCTTTTAAGGGAATCAAAACCGTCCTCAGAATCTGAATTTTAACAGAAATCGATGGAGTTTTTCAAAGCATTTCTGATTTATCTGGAGGACTATTTTTTATAAAACTGTAAATATAACCTAGCAGCCGCTATAACCGATCCTATTTTTTCTTGCTTTTTGAGGCTACGATAGCTGATTTTTGCGGCCATAACAGTTGTATTAGCCTCTCTGTAGATCACTAGGGTTTCTCTTTTCCTACTTTTTCGAGCTCTCTTTATAAAAAAAATCCATGCTAAGACTTTGATTTGATTAGACATCAGCTGTTAGGGTTCTTTCGTTCAATGATTCTCTTGTTTAATGAGTTTTGTCTTATTGGCATCTTGATTAGAGCACTTTTTCCAAGGTCTGTCCATTTGGGTTTTATTTTCTTTGTTTTCTCATGTACCAATTATAATAATATATAAATGGACAATTCTAACCGATTCAGTCACTTCATTCCAGTTCTGTTCTGATTTTATAATTATTTGATTGATGGCTTAATTACTTTACATAATTAAGCAAACTAAACAGTAATATCTATATATTTATTTATTTCTTTATGTTGTGGGCAGGCATCAAACTACAACTCCCGCGATTACAGAATTGACCTGGGATCCTCCTCCAACTGCAACAAGAAGATCTCAATGAAAACCCCAGCTGCCAACATTGTCACTCAAGAAAGGGTTGTTAATCGCCGTAAGATAGAGATTTCCACTGTTCTTGGATGTCTGCTTAATTTAATGTTCATTTTCATACTTTTTTTTTTTTTTGTCTTCCTCTCTAAATACAGTCTTCAGGATATTTATTTATAAATTTTTGTACTAATCATGTATGTGCTGTTATTTTCCATTTTCAGCTCCCGAGAAGAGGCAGCGAGTACCTTCTGCGTATAATCAGTTCATAAAGTACTGTAAAATTACTCAGTCTCTCTTCCTTGAGTTTTCCTTACCTTTCGCGTGGTGACGCACTTTGTTGAATGTTCTTAGTTTATTTACATTTATTAAAAAACTAAAATGTGGTTTTGTAGAGAGGAGATTCAGAGGATCAAGGCCAATAATCCTGATATCAGTCACAGAGAAGCTTTCAGTACTGCAGCCAAAAACGTAAGTGGAATAAATCATCATTGCAAAGCTGATCACAAGCTTTCACGAAACTACAAAAATATTTATATTATATTAATATCTTCTTTTTATTATGGTTATTGATCACTTGTACATCTTGTTTGACCAGTGGGCACACTTCCCTCATATTCATTTTGGATTGATGTTGGAGGCTAACAAGCAATCTAAGCTGGATGATGTAAGTATTTGAGAGCTTATAATTTATCCAACAATAAATATAATTACATTGGAAGAAAGGAGAATTTCTTCATGAACTCGCATTGTTTATCAAAAAATGATGTGGTGTCGGTGCATGAAAAGTTTTTAATCGATCGAGTTATAGATGATGACTTTGACTCATGAGATTTTCTACATAAAATTAATCCAGCCAATATATAGGTGTACTATTATTTACTTACTTTTGCACTTGATAACTTTGCACAGGGCAGTGAGAAGCATCTAATGTCGAGGTCTTCACTACTGAACAACTGATCATGGTTTTGCTTTTTGAAAACCAGACCTCCATGAAACTCCATGCTCTTTGAAGTGAATTAAGAATCTTTGACTTCAGTGTGTGTCTTAAATAAGGATATATATATATAGATATATATATATGAACCGGTGTTTCTCCAATATTGTATTTGTGTCCAACTGTTTATGTTATCGTTTACTTCACTTGATGTAAGCTATTTTCATTTCGTCATCTATATGATCCTCGATCTTCTTTGCCATGAGTAATGGAGTTTAAAGCTTTATATAATCTGATAATGATTTGACTTACTTATTCTGCTGTTTTTTATATACAGAAAAAAAACCAGTGTTAAACATCACCTCCCTCAAAGCTAGGTGATCATCAAAATTGATTAGGCATAACTAGAAGCATAAATACTAACGCTTCATATATATATATATATTAGTACTTATGATCTTGGCACAAAAGAGAAATTAAAGATCATGATTGTGTATCAGCATAATAGGCAATGGATGGACAAAGATAATATAGGAAAGTCAAGTCTTTTGGTTTGGTCGTGTCATTAATTATAGCTAGCTTGACGGAAATTAAAGACAATGATTTACTTGAAAATGTGTGCGATCACCATTTTCTAACTTTGTGGCGAGATACGGAAGGAATGAGTAAATTATTCAATACGTACATGGCCATTGTGTAACCCGGATTCCATTAAGGCTTAGTTTTGGTGATGTGGATTTTCTCCTCGCATTATTAATATGCAATCAAAATTCATGTTTCCAAAAATCAGATTTGGCTTTTTAAGTATTAAAGTTGAATTTGGCTCTCCTCAATTCAAGGATAAATATATTTCATAATGTTTGTAAAATCAAAACCATTGATTATGAAATCAATTAATGGGTTGAGATTTTTTATAGAGAAAAACAAGTAAAACGTTTCAATTACGCACTAGCTTATAGGAATGAGAGTTTAACCGTTGAAATTTAAGCCAAGAGAGAGTTTAGTAATTTGACCAACCAAGAGACAACAACAGTTTGATTGTTTCAGCAACATGATATACCATGTTAACCTTAAATTAACCTAAGAAGATCTGAATTCATTAAAATTTGTTTTTCTTCAAAAACTCACCAAATATTTCTAGTATCTCTTACATGCTCCTAGTTTAATTAGGTCGTCTCTCTCTTGTTTCTTGTCTAGAAAAGCATGTATAATAAAATGCACCAATAATGATAATAAAAACCATTGTTATTGTGTAAGACGTCGTCGATGTGTACACGTACCGATTTGAGTTTAATAATGTTTGTTAAATTTGATACTTGAATTTTCTTTCCATTCAAAAACTTGTAATGGATAGTCTCTTCTTTACTCTATGTCCTTTCTTTTTTCTTGGTCAAAACAAAAGCCCTAATTGGCCTTCAGCTACATAATTTGGGATGATTTTCCTTCAAATCCTAATTCTCCGTTTCATTCTTTGAGATTTTGAGTGAAAATACCTAATCTGAAACACCGGAACATCTTCTTCGAGGAACGATATTTTTGATTGGTTGCAGTTCAAAATGCCTCATCTATATGTTCATAGCGACAAACTTTTAAATTCCTATGCTAACGAATTCTTTTTTTTCCGTCCAGGAAGATGGTTCAGAGAGTCTGCATAAGTCTGATGATTAAATTTTGGGATATCCATATATGCACTATTGTAATTTAATTCTTACTTATTGGTAATAGGTAGAGGAGGTTTTACATAACTATGTTTGGATTAAAAAAAATGTAAAATTAATATTTTTATTGATGAAATATATTTTGAAAGTGCATGTAAACGCTACCAAACACTTTTTTAGATGAAAAACAAATGTCACTTCACATGACCTTTTGTTCAGTAATTCATTATATGAAAAGAACTTTGTTGATGCGTGTTGATGAATAGTTTTTTTTACTAAGTATTTCTAATGCTTTGTGAAAAAATCTGAGCCCTTAACAAGATATAGCTAAAGTGAACATGAGTTTAATGAGTTGATAAACCCAATATACTTGGATTCGGTCATATGTTGAGCCAAAGTGAACATGAGTTAATTTAGTGAGTTTCCAAGCCTAATATACCTAGGATTGACCAAGTGCCGAGTTCAAGTGAATATGAGTTTGTCGAGTTGTTAGCTCTAACATACTTAAGTTTGGTCACATGTTGAGCGTAAATGAATATGTGTTTGTCGAGTTGTTATGCCCAACATATATGAGTTCAACCACGTGTTTAGCCCGAGTGAATATGGATCTAGCGAGTTGTTAGACTCGATATATTTGAATTCAACCACGTGTTAAGTCCAATTGGACATGAGTGTGACAAGTTGTTAGTCCCAACATACTTAAGATTTGCCACATGTTGAGCCAAAATGAACATGGTTTGGAGAGTTGTCAACCCCAATACACTTGGGTTTTGGCACATGCTGAGGTCGAGTGAATATGGATCCGGTGAGTTGTTAAACTCAATACACTTGAGTTATACCACATGTTGAGCATAAGTAAACATGGGTGTAGTGAGTTTCCAAACCCAACAAACATGGGTTCGACCATGTACTGATCCCAAATGAACATGGATAAGACAAGTTGTCAAACTCAATATACTTGAGTTTAGTCACGTGTTAAGCTCAAGCAAACATTGGTCTATCGAATTGTTAGACTCATCTCTCATAAGCTTTCTACACACAAAATCTCATTGATCTAGATATTATTATAGACCTATATCAAGTTTGATTTGATTATTATCGACTAAATAATCGATTGACTTTTTTATAAACTTTAACGGTATGGTTTCTTTATGTCAGCTTTTAAATAAATAATTCATTTTTACATGTTAAGAACATTAATTTTTTATAATCTTTTATCATGTTTGAATCTTGAAGATCAATAAAGTTAAATGCAAATTCACTTGTCGGATTAATCCTATTAAAAAATGTCATTGAAAGGACATATAATTAGAAGAACAATCTTATTTAAATTTGTAAGATAATTCATATATAATTTCACAAATTAAACCTAAGGGAAACAAAAAAAAAAGTGAAAACAATAAAGAGAAGGGAGAAGATGAGAAGAAAGGATATATGTAAATGTGTAATGGTTGATTTTCCTCGGGATCTGCTTGTGGATTGTACTAGATTACAAGCTGGCAAATATTGTGTCTTATTGTTTTGTTCCTCCTTGTTTATTTTACCGAAAAGAGGCACAAAATATAAAATAATTTTTGATGAAATGATTTTATCTATACCTTAGAAGACCACTTAACAAGTTTATAATTGAATCTATATTAACCTTGAGCAAAACCCCTAACAAATTACGACCAAGTTTGGTGATCTTTCAAGATATGGTTATTAAATAATTAAAACAAACTAATTTAGAAAATAAAAATTAAGAGAGGAGACTAGGGTTTCATTAAAAAATATTTTAATGCTTAATTAATTATTTAACCTATATATATATATATATATATATATATATATATATATATATATATGATCTAAAGGAAAGAAACTGTTTTACTTTAAATAAATAATAAAATAGAACAACTTTATTATCTTAACAATGATTAAAATCATCTTGTTGAGATTTTTCTATCAGTACTTGTTGTATTGAAGAAAAAAAAGCTCTAATAAGTCTTAGTGACACAATCTTTTTTAACCATTAGATTTTAAATTTTATTTATTGGCTATTTGTAACATTTAATTAATCTGATCAAGAAATAATTTCAATAACATTTATTTTCAATAGCAATTGTTTTTTACTACTATTAAAAATAGTGGTTGTGTTCAAACTATATTATTTTCTATATATTTTTCTTAGGTGTCTCATTTTCTTGAAGTATTTTATTGTGCATGGTGGCTTTAAGCTACCACAATACACAGCAGCTAATGCTGCGACACTGCAATTTGCGACCCCATTTCTGACATTAGAATCTGAAACGTCAAATTCACGTATTAATTCCATTTAACCTCTGACCACTTCCAGACTCAGACAAATTCACTCAGTAACTTTTTTAGGGTTTGGTTTGGATTTGCTCTTTCTCTCCGTGTATCTTGCTGTCTTCACTCAGTGGTTAAATATTCAGTCAGCTTCTACTATTCCTATTCCTATACCTTAATAATTGTGGCATCTCATGCATTCGTTTCTTTTTTTCTTTTTTCTACGAGCTGACCCACAAATGGAAGATCTAATTCCATGTCTTTATTGTGGAATTTTCAGTCCCACAACCCTTTTCTTTCTTTTTTCAATTTTACAATCATCAGGTAACTTTGAACTGATAAAGTTAGAGGGTATGAAAATCTGATTAAATCTCATTTTATATAGCTAAATTGGCTGAAACAACGAGTAATAAGAATATTAAGAACCTGGAAACCTTACACGGGAGAGAAAAAAAAAAAAAAAAGCAGAAGAAAAGCGAGAGACATCATGAAAATGTATAGACGTGAAGATGGAACCCACAGGGACAGGGTGAATAATGATAATTATAAGATGGCTGAAAAGGGATAAGTTCTTCCTGCAATCGAAATGGGAGCAATATGTGATTCCCATGGCATCGTGTTCTTGTATTCAAATTCTTCAATTCTGTGATAAGAATGAATGCCACCTGCTGCTAACTTGAAGTCGATGCACGACATTGAAGCATCTGGGCCAGTGCTGACCCACTTTTGTCGGGCCCATATTAACTCACCAGTCTGGGCCTACACACACTGCCCATAGGCCGGTGGCCCTGTTACCTATGGGCTATCAAATGATGGCCTACGATGAATCAGAAATGAGAGAGAAAGAAGCACGTCGATAATTGACCTTAACATATACCCTCGTTCACCCTTTTTTTTTTTATGATTATTATTATTATGAACGCCATTAATCGATTATTTTTATTTATTTATTTGGTTATCAATATTTTTTCTTTTCTATTTCATTCTTAAGAGTTATTTGTTGAGATTTGTTTTTCTTTGTATTTTATCAAGAATATTAAATGTCTGAGAATATTCTGGCTTTAAAATTAAAGATTAATATCATGAAATAGAAAGAATAATGACCATTATTAATAGAAATCAAAACTCATTGCCCTTTTCATTTTCTGTTAAAAATATGCAGAAAAATTCAATTTAGATTCTAAAATTTAAGTTTCCACATATTTTGTCCATGTTGTTTTATACTCTTACATTTTGATCCTCTACTTGTTTCTTTATCTGAATATTGAGAGATAAAATAAATCAATAAATAAAGTCAGCCATAATCCACTCACAAGAAGATTAATCTTAGTCTTGATAGATTCATTTTAAAAAGGAGAATACAATGGAAATATCTTAATTTTTCATTAAAAAATACATTTTTGTTCAAAATACATTTTTATTTAAAAAACAATTTTTCTAATAAAAAAATCTAGTTAAAAAAAAACCTTTTAATTGAAGAAATGCATTTTTTCTATCAATTCAAATCTTTAATTTTTTTTTACAAATATTTTCTATTTTGATTGCTGTTTTTAATTTTTTTTTTATTTGAAGATACATATTACTAATAAAAAGATTTGTTTTCACAAAAAATATATAGAAAGAGAAAATTTGCCTAACAAAATACATTTTTTCCTCCAAAATTTAAACTTTATCTATTTTATTTGTCACAAATAAATTTAGATTTCAAAAGAACATAATAATTCAACACAGTTACTTTTGCATATTTTAGAAAAAGGATGAATACCTAAAAAAGGCATTTTTCCTAAAAAAAAACCCAAAAATCTCATTGTTTTATTTAATGCAGATGGTATCTTTGCCTATAGAACTGAAATTAAGATAGTATTCTCTGATTCAAAGTTGAACTTCAGATCGGAAGATGCATTGTCTTGTATGGTGTCGTTGCTTGTTGAAGGAAAAGAAAAAACAAGGGCATGTCTTAGAGCCAAAACTATACAGACTTGAAGATACATCTTTTGGTGGTGGCGCACGGTGGCTGAGATTGACGGCGTGATGGTTGGTGGTGGAGGCTCAGTGACTGCCCCCGGCCGGCAATGCAGAAACAGGGAAAGTAAATCCAGAACTCTTCGCAGGTTTGCCGACGGTGATAGAAGGCAAAACTGGTTTATTCCCTGAAGAGTGAGTCGGAGGCTTGTTCTGAAAACTCTTTTTAATTCTCAAAACGAAGATTGACATCATCACCACAAGCATTCTGCTCCTGATCCACCCCATACGATTTATCCATTAAAAAAACAAAAATAAACCACGTCAAATTAAAATAAAAACAAATTGGGAAAACATAATTTAAAATCCAGAATACTTAATAAAAACATTGTCTTTATTCACATTCATATGGATGCATGCACATTTAAGGAATTATGAAATTCTGCATCCAGAAAATTAAGGTGGTCGACACCTTTCTGTCTGTAATAGCAAAAGGTGCTCTTGACGTCTCCCCCCTCTTACCAAAAGCAAAATCACGTCAATTTCTATCCATCGATAGCAATCCAATCATATCTCTAAACACTTAAAGAATGTGTGAAGTTTATATATCAAAAAACTACTAAAAATATACAAAAATAAAAGAAATTAAAAAATAAAAACAAAAAAGGACATTTATTGGTCAAACAAATATGAGTAAACATTAACGTATTAAAATACTTTTCTTTAAAAAATGTTAGGCTAATTATATATTTTAGTATTTGTTTTATATTAACATATTAAAATATAAAAATACTGAATTAAGATTTTCTTAAACTTTCAAATCAATTTAATCTCAGTGTTCTGAAATACTTTAATATAATAATATCAAGAATAAATCTTAAAAAATAAAAAAAGATATTTTAATTTCTTTTTAGATAAAAATCACTTTAAACTAAAAAAATATCAAGTCACATGTAGACAAAACAGATGAAAAGGACACAAACACAACAGATCACTAACAACAAAATATTCACTATACGTTTTTAAGAGAGAGTTTGACTCTCATTTCCCACCACCAAAGCCAAACTTACTCTGTTTTGTAACACAAGTTGCATTTAATACAGAGATAACAATAAAAATTAAAACTAAAAGTATAAATGTATAAATACGAACAAAAAATAAAACTATCCCAGAAAGGTAAAAAAAATTAAAGGGATCGAAATTAAACTAAAAAATAATAATAAAGACCAAAATGCAAAAAAAAAAAATACATATGTTGAAACGAGATAGAAAAAAATTCTTGCTATGACAAAACGCAGGGGTAAATGGCTCGTATATGTGTATATATATATTGAGTATAGGAAACACTATGATCATCATCTAGGATGCTTAGGGCCACATATCCATCAAGGCAGGTAAAGTCCATATCTATTATGGAGCATGGCTAAATATAGTTGCCATCAGATTTTCATTGTTTAGTTTATGCACTCTAAAAGTGATGCTATGCTCTTCAATTATTGCAGAGAATTTTGAAGTATGCCCAACATTAGCTTGCTTTTGTGCTGTGTTTAGTTACAAATGTCGTTGCCATAGCTGTTCTTCCTTTCTGTCTCCATCATTGAGTTTGAAAATAAATTCTGAATAGGCAAAATAAATAAATTCACAGTCTTCAAGTAAATCATTTCATCGACACCATCATCGAGTAATTCGATTTGAACTAGTATGTACCCCTTGTTCGCTGTTACATCCAAGTAGGAAACCATTAAAATCTGGCTTGGATTTTGTGTCACGGCTTAGGCTATAATGTTTTAATGATTGCATGCATATAATAAGTTATGAATTGCTAATTGACAATGATCCCTTCGATAAGAGGCTATAATAACAGTAAAAGTGATGTTGATGTATATGAAAAATAAAATTATCATTGTTTGATGAGACGTGTTTCGAAGATAATTAAGATAAATATTATTGATTATTTTCTAATAATAATAATAATAAAAGAAATCAAATACCTTACACAATCATAATCAATTTTACATGTTTAGATATATAAACTCTAAATAGTTTACAAGGGACGTTTCATGATGATAAAGAGCTTGTGATCTGCAAAGTAAGTCTCGAGTTCGAGTCAAGACGTGTATTTTTTATAAGAATCTGGGACAACTGGGATTTTACTCGCACACCTGGATCTATAAATTATACTTTCTAGAAAATAGGGTTTTCTTCCTATAAAAAAAAACTCTAAATAAATGAAGTATAATCTATCGAATTATGAATAATATTTTCTTATTTTAAATCTGCGCGAGCAGAATGGTGGGCTGCTGATAGTCTACCTGTCAACATGAAGCAACAGAACAAAGAGAAGAAAGTTAAGGAAGGAATAAATAATTGCAGTATCGACAGAAGTCAAAGAAGGGAGGAGGAGATGATCAATATCTACAGTACTGAACATCTCTTAACATCTGAGGACAGCATCAAGTTCACGCCGAAAGGACTTACTTTCACTTCAAGGCACCACTCCTCTGATAAGACCAGTTTGGCACTAGCTTAGTGAAAACCCTTTAGAGATACTGCGTAAACAACAATCAAATCCTGCGTTGTTAAAGACTTTCTACGAGTCTTAACAGCAGATCAAGGACCTTAATTAACATCAGATTAGCAAATGAGTTAATAGATTGGATTCTCCCCATGATTGTCCTGCAACTTGTGAAAACATCTGATGGAAGATGTTGAAGCTCTGGAAAAGACTTGTGTGATCTGACTTCGAATGGACCCAAGAGTTGCTAGAACTCAATGGTTATAGATTATTGGTAACTAGCAAGCTAACATCTCTTGTTAGATTCCGGCTAGGTCACATTCCCAGCAAGCCTACACCACGTGCTGGTAGTGCATTTCATTTGAAGGTACTTCTAACACCGCCCGTCCGTTTATGTCCCCACACTACATGAATTACCCCATTGATTCCATAACCAGCCCATCAATCAAATCTGGGGGGGGAGGGACGGGACATATCACATATGGAGCTGTCAACTAGGTTAAATTTAGTAGGTGGCGGCATTTTTTCCTTTTTCTTCTAGTGTAGCATGTTATGTTGCGTTATATTAAGATGAGCACAGAGTTTTTCTGACAAGCAGAGGACCCAGCTAGGTAGGCAGAGTTTGTTGTATCAACCCAGCTTGTTTATGCCTTTCTAATCAACATCACATATCACAATTTCGTTGCGTTTGGTTTCCCCCTATATTAACCTTAAGTTCGGATCGAGACTGTTAGTAATTAGATGCAAAAAATGGAAGGTGAGAAAGGATTAGTAGGTCATCGTGAGGCAAGAGACACCTACAAGATTGCTTATTTAATCCATTTTTTTCTCGGTGCTGGTAATTTGCTTCCATGGAATGCTTTCATCACAGCTATTGATTACTTTGGCTATCTCTATCCAACCAAGCACATTGAGAAGGTCTTTTCTGTAGCTTACATGAGCTCTTCGGTGCTAGTTCTGATAATAGTCATGAGTTGGGGTGGCTGGAGCAAGCACCTGAGTTACAGGTTGAGAATGAACACGGGATTTTGCATGTTTATACTCTCTCTAATGGTGGCTCTGGTAATCGACTGGACTTGGAGCAGCAGTGGGCCAAAAGGGAGTACTTCAAATGGAGCCTATGCTGTGACAGTTGCATCAGTTGTGGTTTGTGGTGTAGCTGATGGCATGATAGGAGGAAGTTTGATAGGAGCAGCTGGAAAGCTTCCAAAACAGTATATGCAGGCTGTTTTTGCAGGAACTGCCTCTTCAGGTATTACATAATACTGCACCTTCTAACTTCTCTTCTCATGTCTTCCATGATCCAACAATTAAGTTCTAGATATGATGAAGCATATTGTCTCTTCCCAAAGTAAGAATTAGACCTACATATTAGTTCATTAAGAAGATATCTACTGTTGGAGAGAGTTTGGGGAAGATAAATAGCATCCTAAGGGGACTATTTTAAAAAAAAAGTATTTTTAGCGACAAAAGTTATGGATGCACTTTCTAGAAGTTATATCAAGGCAAAAACCTTCACTGTTTTCCCTAAACAGATTATTTAGAATAAACAGCGATTTCCAGCAATAGCATGTTTTTATTTTTCCAAACATTGCCAGCAGGACGTTTTTGGCACAACATAACATCTGGAAAGACTTGAACAGTTTTCATGCCAAGTGGAGCATCAAGTTATTTCTGAATTTCTAGAGTTTTGATGTTGCAGGGTATTAGAGCCTCATTGAATTGCCACCATCAGTCATTCCTCCCTGAAGATAGTTCTAAATTGCTACTTTTTAAGTAAAGTTCTTAGAGAAGATGGAACATTCATGTTAATTAGTTGTCTTGCTTGAACTTTATTTTGCCTGTAAGAAGTTGGTGGTGAAGTCAAGCAGCTTTTATTACACAACTCAAAGAATCACACTCGGATCCTCTGACATTATCAATTCCTTGTAACAGGTGTTCTCATCTCCATCTTGAGGATTATAACAAAGGCATCACTCCCCCAGAATCCTCAAGGTCTCCAAACGAGTGCCCGATTCTACTTCATAGTCAGTGCCATCATTCTGCTGTGCTGCACTCTCTCCTGCAACTTGTTATACAAACTACCAGTTATGGAACAGTATTGCAGACTTACTCCAGATGATTCACTGTGTCCAAAGCCAGAATTTTGGGCTGTAGCAAGAAAAATCCGATGGCCAGCTTTTGGAATTCTCATGATCTATATCGTGACTCTGTCGATATTTCCTGGTTTCATAGCAGAAGATCTCACATCCAAGTTACTTAAAGATTGGTACCCAATTTTGCTGATAACAATATACAATGCTGCAGACTTCATAGGAAAATCCTTGACTGCAATATATGTTCTAAAGAGCATTAAGAAGGCAACATGGGTTTGCATTCTCAGGCTTGTTTTCTATCCACTCTTTGCAGCTTGCCTCAATGGACCGAGGTGGCTGAAAACAGAAGCACCAGTGGCAGCTCTGACTTTCATGCTCGGAGTGACCAATGGCTACCTGACAAGCGTCCTCATGATCCTTACCCCCAAGTCAGTGTCTGTTTCAGAATCAGAATTGTCTGCGATTGTAATGGTTGTGTTCCTAGGGCTAGGGCTAGTTGGTGGATCGATTATTGGCTGGTTCTGGGTCATTTGAGTCTTTCTGGACCGTGAGGGCTAGTTGGAATCAGATTAGGTTCGCTAGTAAAATTCAACAACCATGGCTAATAGAGCTCAGCATTAGGAATAATAATTAATGGAAATTCCTATCACATGGTATGAATGTGAAAGTATCCTTGTCCTTTCTGTACTGAAGAAGATTGAATTAGATTATTCTTCTTTATCCTTCATGAAGAACAGGTCTGTCTCGCCAAATATTCCCATTCGCACTCAAAAGGTTGATGTAACAGGGGCCAACTGGCCTCGAACATACACAAACTGAAAGATATTAAAGCAAAACGAATCTCGCTAATATCTCTGAACATGTGACTCGGTATCCATCAGCAGCTGTTCGTGGATTTTTCAGAAATCGAAGCTGTAATGTTCAAAGAAGGCTTGTCAGCCAAGCCAGCCAACCGGCACAAGATTTTGTGCCCTCTAAAATCTCTGGCTGGAAGCAGCTTGATACAACGGATCAGGGAAGAATAATCACAACTCGGTCTAAGAGAGCTTATCTTGAATCGCAAGCGTAGATTTGCCGTCGTCGTCACAGAGCCCCTAAACATCCTGTGGTGGCAAGCCCTGACGATTCACCACTAGGGCTTGCTAACTTTGAACAGAATACTAGGTAAAAATTATGGAATACAGGAGAAGTTAGATATTTTGTGGCCTGGTAGCTGCACCAATTTTTTTTTTCACGAAAGAAATAAATTCAAGAGATGATTATGCTGGTAGAGGGTGAAAAGAAATTCATAACTAATTAAGTCTTGATTAATTTGATAATAAGATAAAAAAAAAATTAAAAAGCATTCCCAAGAAAAACTACAAAAAAAGACAAAAAAAGTTAACCCTTATTAATTTTTCAAACATGTGAACGAGGTTATTAGATCAGATCAGAAACACTATATATGAAAAAACATGATGCTTATTTTCTAGAAAAAAAATATTGAAGCATTAAATTAAAAAATACACAATAAATAAATAAAATAATAATGGTTAAAATTAAATTAAAAATAAATCAAAAGGCAATAACAAAATTTTAATTTGAGAGTTAAATTTAAAAGGATAACATAAATAACAAAAATGAAAAATAAAATCAATAGAATGAGGACTAAAATAAAATAAAATAAAAAAACACTATTAAATTTGGATTGAGGTGAGATTAAAAAAACAAAACTTTTATAAAAGGATAAAAAAATCTAAAGAATAATGATGAAGTTGAAAACATCAATGCATGATAAAAAAAAAATGTCCTCATTCTGCTATATAAAAAATGTCCAAAAAAAATTACCGTGTTTTTCCCAAATGAGTTAGTTTCTGCTAATCATTTAACGATTTAAGCACATCCAGTCTTTATCGTTTCCTTCCAAGTTAAGGGGAAGCATAGCCCTGAAGAAAATCAAGAGGTATTGTCCTTGTTATACTAATCTAAAGCACTGGAGAAAATGAAAGCCTAAACTTCAAATTTTCTGCAATACTCCATTATGCAGTAGCAGCAGTACCTATCAGAACACAGGAACTATATTGACAATTGTCTGAAGCAAAGCACAGAGAGGGATGTTTCGATAAGAACACACCTATTATTTTACTTTCTTCATTAAATAGCTGGACGTGCAAACTTCATTAATCAATTAAAAAGGTTACAAAAAAAAAAAAAAGCAAAACGGAAAGGCTGTATGAACAAAGGTCAGAAGTTATGTCTAAGATTTGATTCAAGATTTTTGGCAGTGGTGGTTATCTCAAGATGCGGCAGCTAAAGGAGGGAGAGGAGGCTTTGATCCATGGGAAAAAATTGCTGGCAGCAACTCGCTCATATTTTCTGCATTTTCATCCTCCTCTTCTTCTTCAGCGTCCCAGAGAAACTGTGCGTATGATGCCATCACATAGCTGCAGCATCAGAACAAATCATAATCAGTACATCGCAGCCATCAGATCAGATTCCAAGATTAACTACAGCAACAAATTAAAGGAAAGTGAAATACTGTAATGCTGATAATTGTCTAAGATCCTGATAATCCATGTTTATAATGGTCCAGCAGCATATTTTAAGTCGACTCTCCAATCAAGAATGGCGCTTACCAATCATCAGGGGAAGCTTTAAAAGCTTGATCGAAATAAGATTCAGCCCGGGAAGAATCCTTATGACTATGCCATATCAAATCAGCATACATTGAAAGAACATCTGCATCATTGGGATTTGCTAAAATCGCTCTTCCACAGTACTCTTCAGCTTTTACAAAGTCCGCACGAACCTGTTCCAATTCCAAAACAATACATTTTTAACAATCTTGTCCAATTCACTTATTAACTTGTTTGTTCTTGAGAATTAATTTTCAATGTCTAAAAATTAACCAGTTTTGAAAAGCTTATGCTTCGAGAATATCCATTGAAAGCAAATTCCTATTGTAAAGAGCAAAACTTCTAATAAAAAGGTGCTTTAAAAGCACAATCTTCTGACAGTTATTCCTTGTTAATATATCATTGCATTAACTATACAAAACAGAGACATATATAGCTTCCCATTTCTTTGGATTTCAAGAACTAACATAACACAAAACACATGATTTAACCATAACACAAACAAATTCAACATAAAATAGAGCACCAAACAGAACAACATCAACAACAACATTAAAAACCATGAAAGCAAGAACCATTTGCAATATATACTTCAAACGGATACCTCTTTCAGGAATTTAGCGTAATTACTAAGAAGAAGAGGGTTCCCAGGATTAGCTTCGATCATCTTCTGGTAATAAACATCAGTACTCTCAATCCCTTTATTAGACTCCCCGAACCCTGATCCTCCATCATCACCAAAACCCGACCCGCCACCACCATAAAACTTCCCTCCACCACTATCACTACCACCACCCGTCACCATGACCTCTAACATTCCACTATCACTCTCACCCTTCACTCCAACCTCACATCCTTCAAAGAACCAACCACTCTCCAAAAATGACACCTTTTTCTCCACTTCTTCAACTTCCTCGTCAACAGAGATTCCATTCAAGATTCTGTTATTGGGTTTCCTCTTTGGCACGGAAAGGTCTCTTAGATCGGTCTCGGAAAAGGCTCTCGTCATTCTTTTCATGGAATCATGATCCTGTGAGGAAATGGATGAAAATGAACTAGAAGATGATGCTGTTAACGAAATGGATCGGGATTTTTGGATTTGGTGTAAAGATTCAGGTTCTGGTAACGGTTCTTTCAATTGTGGAGGGATCCACGTGTTCAGTATTGGCGTTGATGAGCTTCTGAGAAGCATTTTTTTTTCCTGCCTTGGATTTCTCAGTCTGAGAAAAAATGGATACTTGAGATGTGAGAGAGAAGGAGAAGGTCATTCTTTTATATAGACATCTTCCCGTTGATTTTGTTAACATGGGAAGATTAGTGTGGTACCGTGTTTTATTTTCGCGATTTTTGGGAAGTGTTTTTTTAAGTGTTTTTTTAAAAAAATATTTATTTTTTTATTTTAAATTAAAAAATTAATGTTTTTATATCATTTTGATACATTTTTTAATATGAAAAGTATTTTAAAAAATAATCGCATTTTGGGGTGAAATTATAATTTTGTATTTTGAGTTTTTTTATTATTTAATGTGTTAATATTAAATATATATATATATATATATTATTTTAATATAAAAATAATTTTAAAAATAATTATCATCGTGCTATAAACTCTACCTTAATATTTAGGGTTTCAAGGCTTGTTTGGTTGAATCAAAAGTTTTCATTTTAGATTTTGTTTGTATTTTTTTGGGTTTTAAGGAATTTTTTCTTAAATTATATTCTTTTTACCTTACATTCTTGCTTTAGGGTTTTTGTCTTTCTGTTTTATACCCTGATTATTTGATTGGTTGTTGGTAATTGGTCAATAAATAAATAATGTGAGCAGTTAATTGTTTTCTTTTTTGTCATGTTGAGTAATTAATTGAATTTTAGTTTTGGAAGGGTTTTTAAAAAAACGATAAGATAATTCAGGTAACTTTAAATTATTTACCATCCAAGTTTATTTTTTAATTCAGAACGAATCTATTTATTAAATTTACTTTCTCATAAATGTGAGAACTTTTTACGAAATACTATATAATAATCTCACACAATTCAATTACTAAATTAGGTATTGATGAAAAATATTGTATAATTTTGTCACATTTTGCATAATGTTTTAATTTGGTAAGTAGGTATGCTTTATTTTCGTAGCCTCATATAGAAAATCAGAAACGATATATAATTTATCTTAAATGCACCACTAAAAAATTAAAGGAATATCTTATAGAAAATATATTTGTGTTTGAAATTATAATAAAAAATATTTTTTAAATTATTTTTATTTAAAAATATATTAAAATAATATTTTTATTTTTTAAATTTATTTTTAGTATCATCACATTAAAATAAACTAAAAAAAAATATGTTTTACTGCAAAAAGAAGAATCGATTTAATTTTAAGAGGCAAAATCAATTCCCGAGATTTTAGTTACCAAACAAACTTTAGCGAACTCTCCGAATATGTGCGCGGGACAGAGGCATGTACGGTGTTGACATTCCATTTCCATTTCCCGTACATGGTACATAGTATTTTTTTAATTAAAAATATATATTTTTTATATAAGGGTAAAAAAATATACTTGCATAGTAGGAACCGCTTAAAACATGATCCTTTGAGATGGGGCCCGCTAGAACCGTTAGATTTATTACATAATACATATAGACGGTCCAGATTCAATATCATCATGTGAGTCACATTCCCTACGACTGGCATTTGGTAGCGACTCATGCAAGGAGGATTTTTCCGCGGTGCCTTGGAAACAGTAAAAGCCCATCAATGTGCGACCGTTTTACGATTTTGCCACTAGGGTGCTTAGGTGGCTAGGCTTAACTTCCGTGGGAGCCAAGATCGCAAATTGGCTCACAGGGGTGGAGCCCATGGCTCGATTGAACGGTCTGCCTTGGTGCTATGAGGTCATGGCCATTGGCCACCATGTGTTTGTGTTGGCTATCCTGATAGATTCTTATGGGTCCTACTTGGAGTGTGCTTTTTGTCAGAGTAGTGCCAGTTGATGATTGTAGGGATACATTGATAGATTTTTTTTTACTTTAATTATTGTTGCATTTTTGGCTTTATGTGCATCATGTGCGATTATAAAATGTTTGTTTTCTACGTAAATTTGTTTTTATTAATATTTGTGTTTGTGTAAGTTTATTCTGGACTAATTTTATGGGTTTTGAGTTAATTATTATAAATTTTTTTTTATGCGTAAATGGTATAATATTTTTTTTATTAATATAGATATTTGGACAAGTTTTTATGTACCTTAATTAATTTAACAGGTTCTAAAATTAATTAGAATATAAACTTTTGATAATTATTATATTATAAATGAGAGAAATCAGAATTGAGCAAATCCATCAATCACAAAATTTTACAATTGAGACCAAAGTTATTGATCCCGTCCCGTTCCGGCCGGAACGGCCGGAACAGCCCGTCCCGTTGCAAAATCCGGGACAAAACGGCGACGTTTTTGTCCCGGTCAAAATCCCGGCCAGTTCCGGAAAATCCGGCCGAATTCCGGCCGGAACGCCCCGGTTCCATACCGGGCGTTCCGTTCCGGTTTAAGGCAAAACGTCGTCGTTTTGTCTTGTAACGGAACCAAGAAAAAAAAAGGAGAAGAGGATGAGAAGGAAGAGAGTAAAGGAGAAGAGGATGAGGAGGAAGAAAAGAAAATGGAGAAGAGGAGATGAGGGTGGGCAGTTCTCGATCGTCTCTTTTATCAATCCATTCGGGCGCTTTTTGCCTTCTTCTCTTTTTTCTTTTGTTACATCCTTTGGAGGAGAGAAAGCGGCGGCGTGGGAGAAGGAAGAAGGTAGGTTAGGGTTATGTTAGTTGTTAGGGGCTTTTATATTATAATAATAAAAAAAAAAAAAAAAAAAAGGTAGGTTTATAATTTAAAACTGTTAGGTCCATGATTTTATTTATATACACGGGAGCACATATTAGCTCATTCTAGCTAAAAGTTTATACGGGGGGTAAGGGGTTATATAAATTAATAATAATAATAATAATAATAATAATAATAATAATAATAAAGTAGGTTTATACGGGGGAGGGGTAATAATAATAATAATAATAATAATAATAATAATATGGGGGTTTATAATAATAATAATAATAATAATAATAATAATAATAATAATAATTAGCATAAAAAATAGTTAGCATAAAAAATATTTTTAAAAAAATCCTATTAATTTAAGATAATAAATAACATTAATTAATTTATATTTCACATCAACAAAATATTTATTTTTAGTTTGTTAATTTTTATCTAATGAAATTCTATGGACATAATTGTTTTGTAATGTATTTTTCAATTATTTTGAATCATGCATGAACCTTAATATTTTATTTTTTTCATATATATAATTAAATAAAAATGAAAAAAATAATTCGGATTTTTTTCATTTTTCATTTTTTATTTTTAAAAAAATAATTTTATTGTTGAAATTTTAGAGATGTTTCTAATTTTGAGATTATGTTTGTTTGATTTTGTGTTTGTATTGTATAATTTAAAGTTTATTTATCTTGAATTTAAATTATACTTGTTAAATTAATATTTTATTTTTTTCATATATATAATTAAATAAAAATGAACAGTACAAAACCGGAACGGTACCCGGAACGGTACCGAAACCGGGACGTCCCATTCCAAACATAAATCCGGAACCGGGACCGGGACGGGATCAATAACTATGATTGAGACACCTAAAGTTGACACATGGGGACTATTGTCTGTATGTGGAAGTGGACACATGGCTTTTCTTTGTTACTTTGATTCCTCTGTCATGCATATGCTCTTAGCTAGTACGACTAGGGAAATAATACCTTATTGATATTTGATAGAATGAATTCTAACTTATATTATATTCTCCATTTAAAAAAATAGTTTTTTCGAGTCATTTTGACTTATATATATTTTTGTAACTTACAGTTAGTTTAGCTCTTTTTTGTCATAAATTATTTATAAAAAAAGTAATTATAAAATCAAATACCTGTTTAATTATATCCAGCCTATTCTTAATAAATTATTATGTCTTCATTCAATCTTTTCTTTTGTCATATTTTTTTTATAAATAATAATAAAAAAAAACAACATCACGTGACTTGTACTAAAGAAGCTTTATGTAATGTAACACTCATTACGCAACAAAGATGGTAACTTCTCTATACATTATGATTTTGTAATAGATTTCTTAAATTTATTACTGTAGTGTGGTTATGTAACCTTTTTTTCTTTTTGTATTTGAGGAAATTCCACCTTTCTTATGGTATCTTTTATGGATTCGGGTTAAGTAAATAAAATCCTGGATGTTGCAAATTCTTACAAGGTGAGTATAACCTAACTCAAACTCGAGATATGCAATACAAATTTCAAGTTTTTTATCATCATATCATGTTCTTTAGGGACATTATTCATAGGCATAACGCTGTTACAAATACTTATAAAATATATATTAGTAGAGATAATTTCTACCATTCAAATGATCCGCAGCTCTCGTTATGGAGATCGAGTGATTAATTTTATGAAATAAAAAATCTTTAAATAATTTATTTTAACTTTTAATAGACTTTTAGTATATTTCAATGTTTTACATGGACATTTATATTCATGTAAAAGCTAGGGATAGCACCATCGATTGTGAAAGAAATAATATTTTGTAATATATTTTAATGGGCCACCGCAATAGATATGAAATTCAGGTAGTCTCAAGCAGAAGCCTAGCTCAGGAAGCATCTTTTATGCTCTAATAATACAAACGGTCATAACTGTATGTATCAAGTTAAGCCGACCCTATTTTCCATCAGAGAAGGATAGTTTTTTCCGGCACTCTCTCAACCTCCAATTCCAACATGAAGTAGGACCATTGACTCGTGCTACCTATGTCTTTTTTCATGATGTCTTTGTTACTTGCATCATCAAACATTAACTAACCCATGACTAATGATTTTTATTTTTATTTTTATTTTTCAATTCGATGATAAGAAATATTCTCAAATTAATTTGAGCACCAATCAAATTCAAGTCTCGTTTTCAGATGACTTTTAAGACTTGTGTATCTAATAAAATCTCATAAATATTACTCTCGGGATTTGAATTTTAAAAAATCAAAAGTTAGAAAGCAACCTCATTAATTACACATGCAAGCTTTTTCAAAGTGTTGTTTATGTAAGTTTTTTTAGTATAAATAAAAAATGCATCTAATTAAATAAATGAAGAATCATCTGTGAAATAAACAGAAAAACTTATTAATGATAACTAAAATTAAAACTGAAAAAAATCAAGAGACTTGTAATAGATAAAAATATTTGATCATGCAAAACAAAATATTTATTAATTATGTTGTGTTTACCGAGTTTGTTTATAAGAATTGATTTTTCTATTAAACAAACAATAATAAAATAAAAACAAAAATAAAATTGATTGAATAAGAAAATATTATCCAAGGCTGAAACAAAATAGAAATATTTTTTAAAAATAAATATTTTTATTTTTTATTTTTTAAAATACAATTCATCTGTATAAAAGAAAAACATTTATATATGAATCAAGAGAATGGTCAAATTTAAGATTCATGGTAGAAACAAGGGAAACAATATTTTACCAAGAGAATTCCTTATTTAATTTAATTGAAGTGAGATCTAAATATCATAAACATAAAATAAATAGAGTGTTAGTTTTAACCGGATGGTTCCCAATCCTAATTAGATCAATAGGTGAAAATCATGCTAAGATAATTATGAACAACATGCAGCAGAGAAAAAGTCAAGAAGAAGGCAGGCCCTTTCGATGGATTGAAAAGGGCATCTGCAATTTAATCGATCATAGAATCCTCCAAGCAAAAAGGCATGGCACCATCTCAAGACAGAAGATAAATCTCAATAGGTGGTCTGAATGGTAATAAGAGAAAATCTATATATATATATATATATATATATATATATATATATATATAGAAGAAGTAGTTTTGCAATTTGATCATTGAACGTATTGAATCAGAAACAACTCTCCGGCCCTATCTACCTCATGAACAGCCCATACAATTTCACCATTAATTTGCCTGGTGCTGATAAATTCCATCGCTTGTCACCTTATGCATGCCATTCTGATTCAAAGCAAGAAAACATAAAGTATGTTCATGCATATAGCAAAGCACCGAGATGATAAAAGGTTTGAAATTTGTAAAGTAGATTTTGAGTTCGAGTTAGGGCTTATACCTCTTGTAAGAGTCTAAAATAATAAGGATTTTACTGGCTCACCTGAACCCACAAGCACAAATTGCATTTTCTAGAGATGATTCTCGAATAAAAAAAAAAAAAACAAGACACGGGAAGAAAAGGTTAAAAAATGTAGCCGGAGGGGAGAGTTTGGGAGAGAAACCAGGAAAACGAAGATGGGAGCTTGCAGTGGGAAATCATAATGGGCAAAAAAACCACTTGGCTTCATTAAATTCAGAAAAACATAACTCTCCAAACCATTCACAGCATCGCCTTATTCTATTCATGTCAAGGCATAGGCTGGACCTTTAGATAACTAGAAAAATTCAAGAAACATGATTCGCATATGGTGCCATTGCAATTGATTCCAAAGCATGAAAGAGCTTGTGATACAGAGAGAAGCAAATTCTCCTTGCATATGCTCGCCGGAAAGCTCAAACAATCTTCTGAATGAAATCATATGCTCCACTCAAATCACTGGCATCAAAGCTCATCCCCTCATGAACCCTAGACCAGAGAGTACCTATATTCTTTATGATCTCTATATTCCCATTCAGAGTTTACCCAACCTTCTCAAAATCAAGGATAAAGGAGTCACTCTACTATTAAAATCCGAAGTTGAATGTGTCTGTCTACATTGCACCACAGTAATTTCACTGCACCTTTTAGAAATTTTTTTCTTAATTGTTTACATTCATATATATATATATATATATGTGTGTGTGTGTGTGTGTGTGTTTTGTCCGTGTTTATTTCTTCTTAAAATTGGAGGAGGCTGGACTTCTTCATACAGCATGTGGAACCTCAAATTCTGTTGCACCTGAGGTATATGATTTGGCCTCTCGTGCTTTCGCTGTGTTCTATTATTTTACATAATTTTTCCATCTATGCCAGCATTTGATACCCTGCGCTGCTGTATGATTTCCAACATGAGATGCATCCTTTTCACAGATTATCTCTCTCTGCTTTTATTAATTTGTTCTTTGTTATGGAGAAGGGGTTGCTGGTTGAGGACATGCATAAGTCTAACGCTTCATTGAGTTGAAGATCATATTGGAGGATGGAGAATTGCACGTCACTATGTTTGAATTGATTGGTTCCTCATCTTTTGAATCTAATCTATCTACTTTGTGGAACTTATTCCTTCTCGTCCTCTGCACATGAACTTTTCTCCACGGCTCATCTGCAGCTTCACTGTTTCTTATAGCAAGTCATCTGTAGTTTTGGATTTTCCATGTAGTTCAATCATAAATGCTCTTGGCGTGCTGTTATTTGCCAGAGATCATGTTCTGCATATGTACCCAGTTTGGTAAAAACCACTAATAAGTTGCCTGCATTTCTTAAACAAAATATTCTGCGCAAAACTGCAAGATTTGGTGCAGCAATTTCCATGAATATTCCTGGAAACATTTTTTCCAGTTTTTGTCTGAAATGGGGCATTGTATGATAAGAGAAGAGTGGAAAGTGTTGCTGATAAAGAGCAAATACAAGCCAGGAATTAACAAACAAAGCTAACTGCCCAACCAACCTCATGCCACTACAGAAAAATAATTCCAGAAAATTCAGCTACGAAGGTTCTAATATGTAGGATTTCAATCAGATGTAACAAGCTTATCTCCATTTCATTGTTGTTGATTGTGGAAAGTAATTCCTGCAGACAAGACTCGAAGGAATATCTGAAAATAAGGCTGGACAATTTGCAGCTGTTCTGGAGGTAACTTCCTAGATTTCATTTCATTCCTCTCTTCAAATTTTTTTAATATGCAAAAACTAAGGTGTCAGTGGTTTCAGAACAGGAACTATACTAAAATAACTTGTCTTTCACGCTCAGGTTTATGAACTTGCTCCATCACTTTTCATGGTAGATGCACGGAAGGCATCTGGGGAAACTCTAGAATATCACAAGGTGAATTCATTTAAATCCTGAAAAAGTTCCCCTGCCATCTAGAAATCACACACTCTCTTTTCTTTATTTTTAAGATTATGATAATGTTGCCCAACTCTCCATATGCTTAACTGTAGGGCTAAGAACCCATCTAACCATGAGAAGAGGGAGGAGGGGTGGAGTTAGATTCTTGCAATCATATGTATGAGTAGAACTTTCTTATAGTAGCTCACTGGAATTTAATAGCAGCTGAGTCTTAGGCAACTCAAATAAAAGTTTAGCAAAATTTTCTGGAATCAAGGATAATATTTGCTGCTTGTCTTGTCTCATGGCCTCAGCACATTATTTTTGGTTTTTCATTGTTAGCATGTGCATTCTCGGGACCTCATTGATGTGTGTTCATAAGGTCATCTATCGGTCATTTCACAGCCTGTTCTCCACTTTTGGATCATTGGAAGCTCTGATATTGACTTCCCACTATTTGATTAGTTTCGATCACATTTCCTATTGATTTGTTAATAAATCCCAAGAATCTTCCTTGGACATATAAAACTCCGTGTTCTGACAGATTTTTCCTTCACCCAGGAGTGATATAGGTAGCATAATTTGAGTGTTTGCTCTCATAATGAAAGTTTGAGGGTCATTGATTTGTTGGTTTTGGTGGATCATCTAGCTCATAAAACATATCTTAATAGCATCTTATGGTGATTTAGAGTTCATCGGTTTGCTTTGTTGCTATCATATACGTCCAGGTTTTGTAACAGGCTGCAAGGTTATTGCGACGTTGTTTATGTTTCAACGCTGGTAACACGTATATCAATGGCTTCCCTTTTCAGTTCTACAAGAACTTCTGCGCTCAGCTGGAAAATATCATCTGGAAACCACCACAAGGGTGCGAAAATTCCAGCCTGCTTCATACATGACTTGGTGATCCAGTTTTATGGGCGTGAAGCAAATCAGGGTACTTGTTTCTTTTTCATATATTATAGTGTTTGTAAATTATAATTTATTATCTGCTGTGAAATCTATTGTATGACACATGAGAGTTGAGATTACGGAATACTACAATAAACACTCACCTGTCAGGTTTTTATTATATTCAAACCTACCATTTAAGAAATTTATAATTTATATTTTAAAAAAAAAAGTCAGGACGTGAAGGAAATCCTAGTGATGAGGAAAGGGATCAAGGATCCTCTATATAGCTATTTCTGGGAATATTTTATGCTTTACTTGTTTCCTTTTTATTTCAAACGAGAAATTGCGTTTCGTTGGCTCTCGAAGATAAAATTTACACCCAGCAACATCCCTACTTTTTGAAGTTATCTCCATTGCCATCACTGCGTCACCCCCAAATTTCTCGTTTGTACATTTAGTAAAATTTTAATCTCAACAATAAATTTGAAAAAAATATTAAAATAGACCCATTAAAAATCCATTATTTATTTCATTATAAATCACTTAAGTCACAAACTCAAAATCAATTTCAGAAAATTAAAAACTTTAATTTTTCAAAATCTCAAACAAACTCTTACATGTACAAATCATACATTCATACAATAAATTTATATGGAAAAAATTATAAAATAAATCTACACATAAACAGACAACATATAGAACAAAAACATGAAATAAAAATTACCTTTTTAAAATTTTGTTGAAACAAAAAATAGTTGGTTTTGCGTACTTGATATGGAGAATCCTAAAAAATAATTGAATACAAAGAGCGATTAGGGTGGCTGGATTTGCGATGAGAGGTTGATTTGTGATAAAATAGGATGGAGAAAGAAGAAGAAAGGGGGAAAGGGGGTTCATTCACTAGATTATAAATTAAATAATATTGATGGATTTACAATTGTATTTCACCAACGATTTCATCTTGTTGGCAATTTCGTTTCTAAATAAATGACATGTCAATGTATCTTTTGACCCTCTTTTTTCCACTTTAATTCCCTCCATATATGTCTATGAAATATTTTTGTGGGTGTTTACCAATAGAGATAATGAGGAACAATTCTATCAATAAGGTTCACAAAAATCTATAGATGATAAATTTCAATCTGTATTTTTGTTTGTATTTGTCAATTTTTGGTAAGTGAATGATGTTTTTTTGTTAAAAGAACTTTAAATTATCAATGGTTTGCAACCAGATTTTTTACTGGATCATCCTGGTTTGTCTTCCCTTATTCTTTCCTAAACCCAACCTGTTTCGGCTCCAAGGTGGTCGGGTCACAGGTCAACTCATCGGACTGTTCCGAGTTACAAAACTAAGTTACAAGTCTATTCAGTTATATGCAAAGCTATCTTGGTCCATGCCATGATAAAATATCATAATAAATTTAGTAAAATCTCCCACCAAACCCCTCTAAATTGATGGAATCACTTAGTTTGAATCCAATGGGCAGCCCTAATGGAAAAGTCCACACCTCCTGCGACGTCGTTCCAATGTCCAAGCACAGTCTGTCGCCTCAGTTTTAAGGCCACGTTCACAAACAGTTGACATAGACATCTATCTTTGGAACCTGTAACTTTTGTTGAGCAAACAATCTCATTCATCAGATAAGGTTTGCAAGAACAAAAGTCATGAATCTTCTTGGAAAGTGCGTTGTAATTTCTCCCTCCAGATGATCACAAAAGAAAAGGATAAGCTCCACCATATCCCTCCGCAAACTGGACACATGAAATTTGTTATTTTGGGGGGGCTTTTAGAGACCACAAGCCGTTCCAAAAATTCTTTGATGATTCTCCACTGATCTCCGATCGCTGGTAGAAGGAGAAGATATCTGGGACATAATCAAACAAATTACGAAGGCCGGATAATGAAGATGCAAATCATAATCAGGCACGTTTTCATGGTGCCCTCAAAATAGAAGAGATCAAATAATGTGTCATACTTTTAGTGTTGGTAATTTTTAAAGTGCGGAATATATATTAGGTTGTAAATATTAATTTAGTGTGATGTAGTATTGATGAATCAATATTTTTAATCATTCATGAAAAAAAGCCATTAATCTGTATTTAGAAATCCACGAATAGAGGATGGATGATAACCCATTAATATATGGGTGAGGCTATAAAGGAAATAACATAAATGAAGTTGTTTTAATATCCATCACTACTTATATCTATGTTGTACAATCTTACTTAGATTACAACTTCAACAGACTCCCACTTGTATTACAACTACTGCACTCCTATAAATACAGGAGGTATTATCAATAAAGTTTTGTTCTTCTTTGTACAATTTCTATATGGTATCAGAGCCATCTTCTCTAACAAGCTTTTCCTCCAAGATGACAACCTCATCAGAAACGATCTCTGTCAACAAAGAGACTAATATCATGGCTTTCAATGTTGGGTCTCAATTACCCTTAAAATTGACCTCTACCAATTTTTTATTATGGCGTGCTTAGCTAACACCCCTGCTCATAGGATATGATCTCCAAGGTTATATTGATGGCACCACTGTCTGCCCATCATCTTCCATTGCTTCAACTGATTCAACTTCTGCAAGTGTCCCTAACCCAGCTTTTCAATGTTGGATTAGGCAAGATAAGTTGATACTTCACGCCATTCTTGCATCTGTCTCAGAACCAGTAATGCCCCTGATTGCTGCTTCTTCCACTGCCCATGATGCATGGACTAAATTGCAATGATTGTTTGCAAATCGATCACATACCCGTGTTATACAACTCAAGGAAAAGTTAACTCTCATACAGCGAGAGTCTCGGTCAATCACAGATTATCTTCATGCCATCAAAATCATCATTGATGAACTAGCAGTGATTGACTCACAAATCTCAGCAGATGACATAACTCTGTATGTCCTTAATGGTCTTGGACCTGAATTCCGAGATATTGCAGCCTTAATTCAAAATCGTGAGTCTTCTCTTACATTCGAAGAACTTCATGACATGCTAGTCTCTCATGAAAGCTATCTCAAGCGCATTGAAACATCAAATTCAATCACTATTGCTACTGCAAATAGCACTCATCGTCGTCAACAGCCCCCACACTTCTATCGTAATCAACGATCACACAATGGTTACTCTGGTCACAATCCAGCAAATAACAACTATCATGGTCGTCGAGAATGGCATGGCAAACCTCAAATCATTTGTCAATTATATGACAAAATTGGACACTCAACAAAAACATGCAGAGTAGTTCCACGCAACAAAACAGTGAACCGTGCTTCATCAAATGGAAACAAAGATAAAAAATGGCTTATGGACTCAGCAGCATCCCACAACATCACATCTGATATTCAAAACTTATCAATCCACTCAGAATACGATGGTACTGATCAAGTAGTCATCGGCGATGGTTCAAGTTTGCAAGTAACACATGTTGGCTCAATGACTCTTCCCTCTCCTTCCAAACCCTTCAAACTCACTGAAACTCTTTGTGCTCGTGATATTCATCAAAATCTGATTTCAGTCCATAATTTCACTCGTTCTAATAATACTTATGTTAAGTTTCATCCATTTTATTTTCTTGTGAAGGATCGGAGCACGGGGGTGACTATTCTTCGCGGTAAATGTCAAGATGGTGTTTATCCAATGCCCAGGCTTGCTGCTGCCATGCGACCCTCTGTCCTAGTACTTGTCGGGGAAAGAACATCAACTGACAGATGGCATAAAAGACTTGGTCATCCATCATTTAAACTTGTTGATTTCATTATTCGTCAATTTTCCCTTCCAGTTGTTGGCTCTCGTTCTTCATTATCATCTTTATGTTCAGCTTGTCAATGCAATAAAAGTCACAAGTTACCTTTTTCATCAACTTCTCTTTCCAGGACTCATCCCCTTGAATACATCTACACCGATGTTTGGGGGCCTGCTTCTTCAACATTCAAATAAAAAGGTTCATGAATTATAAATACCTAATGAATCATCCAAGTAAGAGGTTCATAATTTTTATTTTCAAAATACTCATACTTTAATTCTCAAATCATTTATCATATCAAAACAAAAACAAACACTCTTGTTATTGAAATCTAAAATTTATTATCTCATTTATTAAAATCTCTTGACTTAAAAGTCATGACTTTATCATTTAAGAATTCTCAAACCCTATCAAAAAGGAATGTTTTATAGGTGTTAGGACTTTTACTACCAATCATCCACTTTCTAAGCTCTAGAAAAGAGAGTATTGATATAAATGTGTGATTACCCACTATTTAGACACTCAAAAACCTCATTCATGAACATATTAAATTTTAGAACATCATCAAGTATCATCAAAGAAATTTCTAAAAAAGAATTAAGTATCAAGACAGGAACGAAAGGGGGTTAAAGGTGTTCTAAATAATAGTATATTCTTTTTGATTTTATAGTATATTTTAAAAACATAATAACCATTGTATAAAAAAAACACTATAAGTTTGAATCTAATAACAAGTTCAATGGAAATGGGCCTTAAATGTTGTGACATGTCCTTCCGATATCCAAACACCATTATATTTCAACATTTTAAGAATTTGTTTTCAATTAATGGCTTGCATTTGCTCAAACAAAATTAGATAGAATTTCCTTTCTTTTAATCTTTTAATTATGTTTGGTTTTGTAAATTTAAAGTTAAAAAGTTAAGTATTGAAAAGTAAAAGTTAGATATGTAAAACAAATGGTTAAAAATAAAGCTTTGTGATGATAGATGATATAGTTTGATAATTGTGTCAACAAATATTTACTTATATTAATAAATAAATAATTATATATCGTTTAATTAAGAATAATACTTGTCCAATTTATAAATTGGTGAGAAATGAAGATGGTTAAGATTGATCATATAACATCAATAAAGAAGATTATAATTGACTATCAGGTGTTAATTGAACAAGTTATATTTGTGGACATTAAAAGAGTTGAAGAAATTTTCAACTAGTTAAAATATTTGTGGCAAATAAAGCTTTTTATGTTAATCAAATAATCCTCACTCTAAACTAGATCAAATGGGAAAAATATTACAAGTGACATATTTGTAGAGATCTGATATTAATAGTTGTGTTGTCTTTAAAATGAGGTTGGTTGTATTCGCTTCATAAAAAAGAAGATGGGGGTGGATAACACCCCTTTCATCAAGGTTAAAACAAGAATATCTATTTTAAGTCGTAAAGACTCATTGGTAAAGGGGAATTACAAAAAAAAATGTTTGATCGACCACGATAAAGGCTAGTATTAGTTATAAATATTGTTAATAGAAAAAGGTACATTGACCATGGCAAAGATAATGAACTAGCATAAAAATCTATAAATAACTTTTTAAGATGTATATATGTGTCATACTTATCATATCATTCTTTCTAAAAGAGGTTTGAGAGGAAAAGTTGAACAAGTTACAACTCAACAGTATGCCAAGACCTATAGGCTTCAAATGCCTCCTAAAAAGAATGACATTAGCTTCATTAATATAAAAGTCAACAAAACTTAGTTATAAGGATGAGAAACTAGCTAGTGACTACAAACATCACTCAGATATAAGAAAAAAGTGGCAAAAAGGTTGGCTAACTTTTGGTTAAATCACAAGTACACGAATCATAACAAGTAATAAAGTGATGAGTAGAGTATCGTCCCACGAGAATTTGCAAAAATTATCAATAAGCACCAAAATTATTAAATCCCTATCGATTTGATGATTCAATTATAAAAGTATAAGAAACTAAAAATAATTAAAACAAACAAGAAAATAATTAAATGGTGTTGAAATTAAGTTTAACACATCCTAGGATATTTGATTTCACCGTAACTAATCTTATGTGAATTTTCTCAATTGAATTAATCCTCTCAAAATTTCTTTTTTATTGTTGATAATCAGGTTTTACTAATTTAATCATTAATCTCTCTCGAGCATCAATGAATTATTTTAACAAACAAACTTCCTATCTCTTTGTGAAAATTCTAAACTCGTCAAAGTACATTAGGAACGATGAAACCTTGCGCGATTACACAAGTTCCATAGATATCTCTAACATATAGATTTCTTATGGTATTCCAAACAATGGCTGAAATAATTATCACTTCTCAGACTCAAATTGAATCTCAAACCATGCAAACAATGATCAAGCGTACACAAGCATTAAGTATAGAATGAAACACTTAGCATGTATTAGATTAATTCAATCAAAGAAATTGTTCACATATTCATTACTAGGCTACATAAAAAATCCCGGAATAAAAAAAATACTCCATAGCAAATTAAAAAGAAACAAACTTGATACGATGAACATCACTCAAGAGTATTGGAGAATTAGAGGTTTTGACGTCTTGAAAGGGCTGTTGTTCTTAACTTCTTTCTTTTAGATTTTACTGCCTCCTCTCCTAGATACTGCTTTCTTTTTTTGTAATGTGTTTAGGGTTTTCTTCTATCAAAAAGACTACCTTTAGCTGCTGATTTAAGACGTATATATATTCTGGCTTCTTCCTCGAAATGAAAGAAAGTTAATTTCCTATTTTGACACGGATTCTTCTTCTCTCTAATATTGTGAGTCAATTTAAGGGTAGCAAACGTGTGAATTAAGACCTCTCATTTCTGGAAAAAAAAAAGTGTAGAAAATATAATTTCCTTTCCTCTTGATCTCTCAAGTTTTGGCCATCTGGAACTCTAGATATGATCCAAAACCCGAGACAGTGTTTGGGTCACATGGATTCCTAGTTTGATTCGGACTCTGCATTTCGACTCGATTTTTGGGGTTCAAAATAGCAAAATTGGGTTCTTCTCATTGCATAAGAGTTGTATGAAATTATATCTTATTTGCATAAAAGTAAAGAATGCATGAAACGGAGTTGTATAACTCCCGTTATACCTCAAAAACCAATCAATGTTGAGGCTTGTCTAAGTAGACCAACCAATGTTTGAATTCTAAGCTCATCCCATTGTTTGCTTCTTCATGTGATCCCAATTCAGCATATTCCAATAGTCAAATACCTAAAAATAAATTTAATTTTCAAGAAGTGAATAATTCTCAAAGATACCTAAAATTTTAGACAACTTGCTAAAAATCCAACAAAATTCTCTAAAATAAAGCAGGAAAGACTCAAAATATGTATGCAATATAATCCCTTATCACTAACCAAGACCTAGTTTTGAAGAATGCAACATCTAAACATACTGGTGACAAAGGAAACATGTTTTATGATAAAGGGTAGTGATTGATCAATAATAAGCATCAATAAACACTTGTTAAAATACTAACATATGGTATTGATGATCAACCATAAACACAATCATCACAAAACAAAATTTAGCGTGTTATAGCATAAAAATAGGTTAACCATGTTATGCAACTATCTTTGTCTATCAATTTAAGTGGAAAAATTATGGTCAATATTTCTTTATCCTAAATAAAGGAATATGAAGGCATTCACTACTTAAAAATAAACAACCACTTATTATTTGACTATGAATAATTGTTGTTCAATTTATAAATAAGCAAAGAAAGATGGAATCAATTCTCAACTATTAGAGATGGTTGAGATCAATTTAAGTTTAAATTAGTGATTATTATAGTATGATAAGAGCATATACAATTGTGGAAGGATAAACTCAAATAAAAAGTACAAGTTATACCAGAGTTTGAATTGTAAAGCCCTTCAATAAACAATTTATATGTGATTGTGATTTTAACTTTGTGTAAAATTCTATTTTTACAACATCATCAATAAGGCATCCTGAGAATGTTGGTTAGCCCTATATAAACAATTTATTCTTGCATTTTATCTTCTCTTTATCGCTTATTTTGTTCTTATTGTTTATAGTTTTTACTATATTTTCTTTATCACTTTTTTTTTTTATTTTTACCTAGATCATTTTTTTTTTTTTTTCATTCTTTTTTCTTTCTAATCCTTTCAAGCCAATTAGAGAACCTTAACTCCATTTGTTTTGCAAGGCTTACTATATGTCTCCACTCAAGATTAACATAGAATACATGGACTTAGATTACCTATCATGTCAACAATATTAAAATCAAATATAATAAATAAATAATATATAATAGTAAAATTATTCCATCTCCTATTAATCCCTTAAACTTTTTCTCTATACAAAAAACAAATCACTACCAGGTTTTTTTTTTTTAAAAAAAAAAGGTTAGCCTTTTAATATTGAACGCTATTTAATTCAAAATCAAACAAAACCTGATACTTCATAAACAATTGACATAGATATCTTTTTTTTTCTTCTATCAAAGGTACACTTATCTCATCTTTTGTACAACAGGAGGGCAGAAACTTCACATGCCAAGTTGATTTTGATGTACAAATCATTTCACAACTCTTTTTATAAGTTTCTCAAAAATAAGATATAAAATATCATTTCTCACCTTGTCTTGATTGAGATCATTTCTTATCAGCCATAGGTTTTAGTAATGACTTCCCAATGACATGTATTTAGTTAAAAAAATTCTAAAGATGGTCCCCCATCTCTGAGGATTGAACAAAGTTTCTCGTTAAGATTTCAGGACTTGCCCATTTTCCACCGGAAAGGACAAAATCATTGTTTCCTTGGGCAAAAGAATGGTCAAATTTAAGATTCATGGTTGAAGCAAGGGAAACAATTTACCAAGAGAATTCCTTATTTAATTTTCTAGCTGAGAAAAAGGAGAGAAAAAAAAAGGGGGGGGGGGGGGGGGATCACTTCAGGTCGCCATCTCATGAATTTTGTACGTGCAACAGTTAATAAAATTGAGATCTAAATATCATAAACATAAAATAAATAGATTATAGAGTGTATGGTTCCCAATCCTGATTAGATCAACAGGTGAAAATCATGGTACGAAGATAATTATGAACAGCATGCAGTAGAGAAAAAGCCAAGAAGAAGGCTGGCCCTTTCGATGGATTGAAAAGGACATCTGCAATTTAATCGATCATAGAATCCTCCAAGCAGAAAGGCATGGTACGTAAGATAATTATGAACAGCATGCAGTAGAGAAAAAGCCAAGAAGAAGGCTGGCCCTTTCGATGGATTGAAAAGGGCATCTGCAATTTAATCGATCATAGAATCCTCCAAGCAGAAAGGCATGGTACGTACCATCTCAAGACAGCAGATGAATCTCAATAGGTGGTCTGAATGGTAATAAGAGAAAATCTATATAGAAGAAGTAGTTTTGCAATTTAATCATTGAACGCATTGATTCAGAAACAACTCTCCGGCGCTATCTACCTGGTGTTGATAAATTCCATCGCTCTCACCATATGCATGCCATCCTGATTCAAAGCAAGAAAAACTAAAGAATGTTCATGCATATAGCAAAGCACCTACGCAAGAAAAAAAATGCAAGACATGGGAAGAAAAGGTAAGAAAATGTAGCCGGAGAGGAGAGTTTGGGAGAGAAACCAGGAAAACGAAGATGGGAGCTTGTAGTGGGAAATCATAATGGGCAAAAAACCACTTAGCTTCATTAAATTCAGAAAATCACAGCATCGCCTTATTCTATTCATGTCAACATGATTCGCACATGGTACCATTGCAATTGATTCCAAAGCATGAAAGAGCTTGTGATACAGAGAGAAGCAAATTCTCCTTGCTTATGCTCGTCGGAAAACTCAAACAATAATCTGAATGAAATCATATGCTTCACTCAAATCACAGACATCAAAGCTCATCCCCTCAGGAACCCTAGACCAGAGAGGACCTATATTCATTATGTTCTCTGTTCCCTTTCGGAGTTTACCTAACCTTCTCACAAATCAAGGATAAAAGAGTCACTCTACTATTAAAATCAAAAGTAGTTGAATGTGTCTGTCTACATTACACCACAGTAATTTCACTGCGCACCTTTTAGATTTTTTTTTCCCTTAATTGCTTACGTTCATATATATATTGTGTGTGTGTGTAATTTCTCCCTGATCTCATTAGTAGCGTTAATTCCTCTCAAAAAACATAAAAAATATTCTGTTTCGACCAGTGATCGAACGGAACTCGTTCAAGCAGTTTGGAATTTTAGATTGAGGGTGAAAAGAAGAGGAAAAGATGAGCTGAGTAACTATATTATAATGATGAAGAAAGTAACGAGAAAGGTAGGAACATATGAAGTTGGCCGTACAATTGGAGAAGGAAACTTCGCCAAGGTCAAATTTGCTCAAAATATAGAAACTGGAGAGAGTGTCGCCATTAAAATTCTCTCTAAATCAACCATTCTCAAGCACAAAATGGTTGATCAGGTAGCTTATCACCCCTTAATCTCTCTCTTTCAACTTAATTATCATTCTCTTTTACTTACAAGTTATAAAGAATGTAAGGTTAATTTTCTGGGTTGGCAGATAAAAAGAGAGATATCAATCATGAAGATAGTGAGACATCCTAACATTGTTAAGCTGCATGAGGTGATTATTATAATTATGATTATCATTATACTTTTTTACCATAAATATGGCCTTTTAAAAAAATTCAGTTGCGGTATCATTGCTTGATTATTTTGATTTACTGACTGGTTGAATTATAGGTTTTGTCGAGCCGGACGAAGATATATATAATTCTTGAGTTTGTTTCTGGAGGGGAATTATTTGATAAAATTGTAAGTGTTTTGAGCTTCTCTTGTCTTGATTCGTTGAGGGTTTCAAAGTAAAACTATTATTAATGCTAGTGGTTAGCTTAGCGAAATATACCAGTGAAGGATTTTGATGTGGATGGAAGGATGTACAGGCTCATCAAGGAAGACTTTCCGAAAATGAATCGAGGCGGTATTTTCAGCAGCTTATACACGCTGTTGCTCACTGTCACAGGAAGGGTGTTTACCACAGAGACCTGAAGGTGAACAGCCGACAGATTGTGTTGTTGGGCATTTGACTTGTTGATTTTATGATTATGTCTTTTTTCTGTGTAGCCTGAAAACCTTCTTCTCGATGCTTATGGGAATTTGAAGGTTTCAGACTTTGGATTGAGCGCGTTGCCCCAGAAAGTAAGCATACGATTATCGTACTTGGAATGAACACACACACACACACACAAACACAAATATATATATATATATATATATATATATATATATATATATTCACAAATCCTATATATTCACAAATCCATCGGTTTTTTCATATCCATCTCTCTCTAACTGTGTGTGTTTTGTCCGTGTTTATTTCTACTTAAAAATGGAGGGGGTTGGACTTCTTCATACAACATGTGGAACCCCAAATTATGTTGCGCCTGAGGTATATTCTCAAAAGACAGTGGAAATATATGATTTGGCCTCTCGTGCTTTCGCTGTGTTCTATTATTTTATATAATTTTTCCATCTATGCCAGCATTTGATGCCCGCGCTGCTGTATGATTTCCAACATGAGATGCATCCTTTTCACAGATTATTTCTCTCTGCTTTTATTATTAATCTGTTCTTTATTATGGAGAAGGGGTTGCTGGTTGAGGACATGCATGAGTCTAACGCATCATTGAGTTGAAGATCATGTTGGAGGATGGAGAATTGAACGTCATTATGTTTGAATTGATTGGTTCCTCATCTTTTGAATTTAATCTATCTACTTTGTGGAACTTATTCCTCCTCGTCCTCTACACATGAACTTTTCTCCACGGCTCATCTGCAGCTTCACTGTTTCTTATAGCAACTCATCTCTAGTTTTGAAATTTTCCATGTAGTTCAATCATAAATGCGACTTTCTCCATTTATTTCCTGGTGCTGTGTCGTTCCTCTGTTTCTTTATACAATTTCTTGCACTAATCGACTACCTATCAGGTACTTGGTCACCAGGGTTATGATGGAGCTGCTGCTGATGTGTGGTCATGTGGAGTCATCCTCTTTGTTCTAATGGCTGGATATCTTCCATTTGACGAGATAGACCTTCCAACCTTGAATCGAAGGGTTAGCAATCTTCTTCTTTTTTTCTTTTGGAGGAAGTGAAGTGCTTCGTATATGCCAACTAGTTATTTTTTCTCAAAATCTCAATTGTACACTCGGTCACTGTCTTACTATCAAGTTCAGCAAGGACACTTTTATTCAATATAAAGGGTTCCTTGTTTGTGAATTAAAAGCTTTCTGAGAAGCCACACTTGTTCTTTCTCTTCACTTGCAGATCTGCATGTACAGGTGCTTAGCAAGAGCAGAATTTTTTTGTTCCTCTTTTTTGGTTGTTCTGGGCACTAATCCCCATGTGTATGCCTATAGTAGCATTTTATATCTTGTCCATGGAGGTTTCAGCTCCAAACAGCCACTGATAACCTTGCATTTCTCCTAGCCATGCATGGGGAAATGGTGAAAATTAAAGCCCTTGTTCACCTTGTTCTATTCCTCAAAACGCAACCTTCCATGCTGTACCACGTTGGGTTCTGTATGTATTTATAATTTCCAGAAGCATGATGTGGACATTCCTAACTATTTTTCTGGTTTTTGCATAGATAAATGCTGCGGAATATTCTTGTCCCTTTTGGTTTCCTCCTAGAGCAAAAGCATTGATAGATAAGATACTCGATCCCAATCCTAAAACCGTGAGTTCTTTACTTCATTATATTAACCTTATAGCTGATCTGGGAATTTGTACCGGAAATTAAATGCCCACATGCAAAATTGTTGTGGTGTGGATCACATCATGTCTGAAACCTATGATTAGCAAGGACTTGAATATCAGTTTAGTACACCTCGTATTCATGGTAATCTTTTCATCTGGAAAAAAACTGGTTCTCTGCAGCGTATAGGGATTGAGGGAATTAAAAAACATCCATGGTTTTCGCAAAGCTATGAGTCTGATGGACATAGTGAAGAAGAGGAAGTGAATTTGGATGATGTTCGTGCAGTTTTTGATGAGATCGAGGTTGGTATCATCACTTTTAAATTACTATTTGCAAGCTTTAAATTCTGCAGTTGAGAGCATGCTACCATCATATCAATGGCATTGAACATGCATCATCTGATACCCTTTGTTCTTCGGTGGCCTCTTTTGTTTTACTTTCTTACGGTACCGTAATGCTCCCTGCTGGCCTGCAGACATCATTTTTTTTGCCTTTCAAGCTTTCTAACTTCTCCTTCTACGTGGTGATTCTTGGAACAGGATCATTCTGTAGCAGAGCGATTGGAGAACAGTGAGGGCGGTCCTTTGGTGATGAATGCATTTGAGATTATTACCCTAGGGCTGAATCTATCAGCATTGTTTGATAGACGTCAGGTACAGTAACTTTTTCAGAGTTGTGCTGCAAGGTATGACCAAAACTAATGTCTGGCCTGTTGTAGTTCAAGATTCTGTAGTCGAATTTCACGTGAGGCTAAGATAATTTGATAAAAGAAAAGCAAAGATAAGGATAGTGGAGACATGATCAAGAGTCATGTGATCAACTTCTTGAGCTTTCCATCAGTTAGAATGTTATGTATGATATCCAGCAACACCTCTGCCATTGTAATGGTGAACAATATTGATCTTTTGTTGCTTCTCGTTGTGCCTTGCTGGATATCTTTGTAGTTCCTTTCCCTTGGTACAAGCAGTATGTGATAATAACTCAAAGTGCCTTATGTGTGTTGGCTGACGGTGCATTTTTTCTCTGGAAGGATTATGTAAAACGACAAACTCGTTTCGTATCCCGCAAACCTGCAAAAGTTATAATTTCAGCAATCGAATCTGTCGCGGAATCAATGAATCTCAAGTTCCATACACGTAATTACAAGGTAGAACTTGTTGTATTTGCATGAAATCCCAATTTAACATTTCCATTCACGCTCTTGGCGTGCTGATTCTGCCAGAGATCATGTTCTGCATATGTCCCAGTTTGGTAGAAACCACTAATAAGTTTCCTGCATTTCTTAAATAACATATTCTGCGCAAAACTGCGAGATTTGGGGCAGCAATTTCCATGAATATTCCTAGAAACATTTTTTTCCAGTTTTTGTCTGAAATGGGGCATTGTATGATAAGAGATGAGTGGAAAGTGTTGCTGATAAAGAGCAAATACAGGCCAGGAATTAACAAACAAAGCTAACTGCCGAAACAATCACTACAGAAAAATAATTGCCAGAAAATTCAGCTACGAAGGTTCTAATATGTAGGATTTCAATAAGATGTAACAATCTTATCTCCATTTCAATGTTGTTGATTGTGGAAAGTAATTCCTGTAGACAAAACTCGAAGGAAAATCTGAAAATAAGGCTGGACAATTTGCAGCTGTTCTGGAGGTAACTTCCTAGATTTCATTTTATTCCTCTCTTCAAATTTTTTAATATGCAAAAACTAAGGTGTCAGTGGTTTCAGAACAGGAACTATACTAAAATAACTTGTCTTTCATGCTCAGGTTTATGAAGTTGCTCCATCACTTTTCATGGTAGATGCACGGAAGGCATCTGGGGAAACTCGTGAATATCACAAGGTGAATTCATTTAAATCCTGAAAAAGTTGCCCTGCCATCAAGAAATCACACACTCTCTTTTCTTTATTCTTAAGATTATGATAATGCTGTCCAACTCTCCATATGCTTAACTGTAGGGCTAAGAACCCATCTAACCATGAGAAGAGGGAGGAGGGGTGGAGTTAGATTCTTGCAATCATATGTTATAGTAGCTCACTGGAATTTTACACAGTAGCTGAGTCTTAGGCAACTCAAATAAGCCCATTTTAGCAATATTTTCTGGCATCAAGGATAATATTTGCTACTTGTCTTGTCTCATGGCCTCAGCACATTATTTTTGGTTTTTCATTATTAACATGTGCATTCTCGGGACCTCATTAACGTGTGTTCAAAGTCATTTATAGGTCATTTCACAGCCTGCTCTCCACTTTTGGATCATTGGAAGCTCTGATATTGACTTCCCACTATTTGATTAGTTTCTATCACATTTTCTTATTGATTTGTTAATAAATCCTAAGAATCTTCCTTGGACATATAAAACTCCGTGTTCTTAACTGCTACTCTAATGATACTGGATAGTGCTCTGGCATTACACTCCAGTGAGATAGCTAGCATGATTTTGAGTGTTTGCTATCATAATGAAAGTTTAAGGGTCATTGATTTGTTGGTTTTGGCGGATCAGCTAGCTCATAAAACATGTCTTAATAGCATCTTATGGTGATTTAGAGTTCATCGGCCTGCTATTGTTGCTATCATATACGTCCAGGTTTTGTAATAGGCTGCAAGGTTATTGCGACGTTGTTTAGCTTTGGTAACACCTAAATCAATGGCTTCCCTTTTCAGTTCTACAAGAACTTCTGCGCGCAGCTGGAAAATATCATCTGGAAACCTCCACAAGGGTGCGAAAATTCCAGCCTGCTTCATACATGAGTTGGTGATCCATTTTTATGGGCGTGAAGCAAATCAGTGACCAAAATGGCAAAAGGGGAGATATTCTTACCGGCAAGAACTTCGATAAATAGGCGTTGATGGCATTGCAGGGTACTTGTTTCTTTTTCATATATTTTAGTGTTTGTAAATTATAGTTTATTATCTGCTGTGAAATCTATTGTATGACACATTAGATGCTTCTACGTTACATTATTCTCTTGCTTGCCTGCCATGACCATCTTAGCTTCACCTGCCATGACCATGGCTATTTACTAACCTTGTCTTCCATCTTCCTACTCTCCCTTATCTTCAAATTTCTAGTTTATAAATAATATTATATGGTTTTCGCAATGGTTTTCAGGAGAGAATTGGTATTCTCTTTGCATGGAATTTATTCATTTTTTAGCTTGATTTAGTTTTCCATGAGGCTAAAACGTTTCACAGAAGACAGTCACATCGAGGCGAATTCATGAGATAGCTAGACAGATACAACATAGTTCTATCCCTGAAAGAAAATTTACAAAATATCAACACAACAAGGCAAGCCAATACCCCCATCATACATCAGGCACTGCTTTCTTGAGAGTTGAGAGAGAGGTGGGCTCTTGGTGTGCAAGGAAGATACTACTTTGGTAGCACTGTTAAATGGAATAATAACACTAATGAATCCTAGGATTGCAGTATACATATTTCAAGGTTGGAAATACTTATCTCCACATTTGCACCTCCATGAGAGCAGGTAATAGCTTTCATCTTCTGTGGATGATGATGGTCCTCTGACAACACTCTTATGATGGAGAGGAGTAACCAGAGCAGCCATGCAAGGTTTACAGTGAAAGCACCTATTGACGCATTGAGGAGGCCTTGAGCCCAGAACCATTTTCTTCTGCTTCATATCCCCCCCTCCTCTTGAAAACATCGATGATCCAACTGCCAAAAAATAGCAACAAGAACCATTTCTGTGAGCTCCTTTTTTTCTGTATGCAATAGTTTCTGAAAAACTCAGATCAATTTTTTACCTGATATAGGAGGGGGGAATGCGAGGAAAAAGAAGAGAGTCACAATAATTGCAATTCTTATCGAGGAGTCTGTCAATGAAGTCATGAATCTTGTCAAATGGGGTAAAAGGATTAACAGGAGGGATCTGCAGAGAGATTTGGGGAAACTATTGAAACAATGATACGAGTCTTGTCTAAGAGGCTGTAGCTTACAAGTTCACACATGATGTTATAAAGTATTGTTTAGTTGAGAAAAGAAAAAAAAAAATATATATATATATTACAATGCACCTCAGTTTGGGGGGAGGCTGGAGGGTCCCAACAGAGCTCGCTTTGTGTTGATGGCACATTTCAAGCAATAGTTAAAATTCTGTTCAGGGTCAGTGTGAATGACTGAAGTTACATTTTTTTTCATCTTTTGTTGTTTGACTGGCTACTTTTTCAGAAAATTCAAGTACTTCTTTCTGTCACAGTTTAAACAAAAGAAAACAGGCAAATACAAATATTTTAACCCCTGCGTTCTTCGTCATCAGTCGTCACTAGACGCTACATTAGCCAACCCTGCTACATCATTCCACTTGTTTTTGCTTTTAATATCTACTTACCTTCTGCCATTCATGGCCATAATCCCATGCCAATGCCCTGTAATTTCCCATCATCTACAGGAAACAGGGCTTTTTTCACATTTTTCTCAGGCTGCAGCTTTAAGGATTCTGGATTTTATCAGTTTTGTGTATACGAACTCTGTGGTGGCAATGTATCTTTAAACAAGCTATGATGCTTCACTTGCCTTGTCCATCAGTCACCACCAGTAAAAAAACCCTCTCTGATTACTGAAGAGCTTGGCAACTAAAGTTGTTCTTGATTGTAAATGCAAGCAGTACGTGGGAGAGCTGTTACGGTAGTTTTTTGAAGTGTTTTTTATGCCGAAGTATATTAAAATAATATTTTTTATTTTTTAAAAATTATTTTTAACATTAGCACATCAAAATGATCTAAAAATACCAAAATATATTCATTTAAAATTAAAAAAAAATTTAAAAACTGCGTTTGAAATATCGTCCCAAACGGGCACTAAATGGTGACCAGAAATCAGCCAGGGGATAGGGATAGCGCTAGCGAGGATAGCTGGTAGTTATTTCAATGGTGGCCCTTTTATTTTCTAAAATTATTTTTAGCATTAATATATTAAAATGATTCAAAAACATACAAAAATAATAATAAACTCTTAACCCCAAACACAAAGTCTAACCTCTAATCCCTAGTCTAAATCCAAACTCTAAACCCTTATTAATTGTAAATTCAAACTCCTAACTTTAAATAACAACCCTAAACCCTAAATTAATCCCACAAATTGCAAATAGCCCCTTAAACTCGTATGATCTAGCAAATCAAAAACTAAACAAATCCCAAAACCTTAAGAACATAGAAGCAACAAGTACTCACACCGACAATAATCCTAACCATGGTGCTGCAAAAGTCAACATACAAATGTGAAAGTACAAGAGTAAAAAAGAAGAGATTCTGTCTTCCCAAAGCAAAGGATAAAAGAGAGAATGAAAGTAGTCCGGGCATGTTAGTGTCTGGTTAAAGAACACAAAAACAGCGCTAAGATTTCCTAACAGTGATGTAATATTTTAACGTTGTTATTGGGAAAATATCGTTGACTGATCGAGGGGATCACTTATTTTAACTTGATTGGATGGCACTAATACTAAAATCATATAATGACCATAGTAATTTAATTAATTATCCCTGAGAATTTGGAATTGTCACCATCAGTCCAACGATAGCTGCGACAGATTAAGGTCTTCGATTCGAATTCTGGAATCTGTAATGGAGATTTCTGCTTTGACATTCTTTCAACAAGAAGGAAATACTACATTTTATTGAAGCAGTTGCGGAGTACAATTCATATACAAAGAGAAGCCAGAAATAACAGGACTCAGACAAAAACAAAAACAGCTGAAATCAAGTTGTCGTGACAAATCCAGCTGCCACTGCCAAAGCCTGCAAATCTGAAGCGCCCAGGTATAGAAATGCCCAAAGCAACCACTCTTACACACTGGAATGAAGAGAACACAAAACACGATAACCATGAAACCAACACACCCTGAAAGACTCTTAAAGAAGACACTTGATACTGAGAACTGAATAAAACAAGAGACTTTTTTCAATATATAAACCCACTTCGTAAGATCGGAATAAAGAAAGCTTAGTCGTCACAAACCATCAAAGGAATGCAAGGAAAGAGCTAAAACACGGGGGGGTGTTACATCCAGCAAAACACAAAACAAGGACCTTGGATGATATATGAAATGGAGTAGCCACAAGTGGAAATTCTTAATAGAGCTTTGGTGACTGTATTCTCAAGAAACCATGTCATGAAGGAGGCGGCCTCCAATCAAGGGGGGCAGAACATTTACAACAGGCTTTCTGTCTGAAGAAAGCCTGCAAAAAAGGATGGAGAAGTGATCTGCCAGAGTTCCATGGAAACAACCAAAGCCACTCAGTTACTAGTAGACCCCCACCGATGATGGGCCAAAAACTATGCTGAACGCTACTGCCCGTGTGAACTAACTATATGAAATTTATCCTTCTACTATGTATAGACAAACTGGAGTGCATGGATCTCCTTATCCAGTTCAACGCCTTTGATTCTACCGATTTGATTCAGTGAATGAGCATCTCTTTTCCTCCCTGATTATGAAAGGATATCACATCTCCACAGGCTCTCTACAAGCAGCTCAACTGTGCTGCTGCTAATTGAACTGCAGTTTTGGAGGTTCAACCCCACCAGGGTCCTGCCCATTTTCTTTAGGCAGGGCAAGCTCTTGTTTGATACTTCAGAACATCCTGACAAGGATAGGACTTGAAGATTGAGGTGCTCTGAACTTGACATGACAGCAATGCCAGAATCAGTGACTGCACACTTTGACAGATCTAGGTCACTGAGAAACAGACAATTTTCAGCAATTGCTACCAAGCTAGCATCTGTGATCTTTCTGCAACCATCCAGATTCAGCAATTCAAGGGTTCTACCATGTAGCCTAGCCAAGGCTGAAACTACTTCATCGGTCAAACTCATACAACCATTAAGATTCACCTTAACAAGACCTGCCTCACAACTCTCCAGCAGTGGCAGAATCCCAGAATCAGTAATTCCACAAAGCCCACTTAGGTCAACATGCTGAAGTTGAGGGCACAGCTTCCCTACCACAGCCAAGCTCGCACTGCCAAATCCTGGGCAATTTTTAATGGACAAGTATCGAAGATAGCTGCAAGGAGAGGGCACTGCCATTCCAAGAGCCATATCCTTAATTCCCATGCACTTCACAAGACTAAGAGCTTTCAGCTTTGTTCCACAGTTTGAAAGTGCACCAACGATCCCTGACTGGGTAATTCTGTTACATTCTTCCAATTGCAGGCTCTCGAGAGATCCGGCAGCTTTGGTAAAAGCAACCAACCCGTTATCAGACACAAAGCAACACTTGCGGAGGCACATCTGCTTCAGATTCAAGGAGCCCTTTGCAATAGCTTCAAGGCTCACATCTGTTATCCCCCGGCATGAAGTAATTGTCAAAGACATTAATTTTTGCAAACCCTGAGCATTACCCATGACCCAAAAGCCTTTCTCACTAACATGCTGGAGAACACTAAGGGAAAGATTGGTAACAGCTTTCCCATAGTGCCCAATTACGGCGAGAGAGAAGTCTGTGATGTTCAATGCCTGAAGCTTCACCCTTGTTAATAAAGAAGAGGCTGAGGATACTAAACTTGATATTCCATGATCCCCAATAAGAGGGCAGTCTTTAATAGAGATTGAATGCAACTTGGGGCAAAGCTTTCCGATTGCTTGCAAGCCTTCGTTACCAATCTTAGAACAAGATTCAATATTCAATGAACTCAAATTAGGACAGTTCCCAGCAATTGCAATCAAACCCTTGTTGGAAATTGAAGGACAGTTGGAGAGGTCAAGCTTCTCCAACAAATGGCATTCTTTGGCGATCTCAAATAGACCTTCATCCCCAACAAAAGGAACGTTCCACAAAGAAAGAGCCCTAAGAGAAGGGCAACCACGTGCTATTGCTGATAGACCAATGTTGGTAACCCCACGAACAGAGTTGCTTCCCCGGATCAACAGCTTTCCCAGGCCCCCACGGCTACTTGTCCCAACAGCAATGGCAGCCAGTCTTAGATCTGTTGCTTTCTTTCCTTCCAAGGACCTGGTAAGGTAACCATCACTCTCAATTTCCCCTCTGTCCTCCCAAGAGACCATTTCAACATCATTACAAACAGGAGCTGCTGTTTCCTTTTTCTCTTCAGCTACAGTGTTGCTGTTGCAAAATTCAGACCTCCTGATACTGCTCAAAAGCATAAGCCATTTCTTGGAGACACGGGCACAGGAACTCCTCTCTTTGCCTTCAGGAACGCGTTTGAAGATCTCAAAAAGGCATTCATCTGGAAGAACTTCAATTGATGGTCGCTTATTCTGCTCGAACCCAGATGGTTCAAAGAGAAAGGGAGCACTAATGCGAGCCCGCTTGCAAGCAGGGCTGTATACATCCACATGGGATACGGTTGAATATAATCGACCAAGGTCTGAAGGATTTGTATAGAAAGAGCCCCCAGAATAGATTTCATCATCTCCTGAAAAATCCATCAACAAACACCAATGAGCTAAAGCTCTCTAAAAGATTCTACATAGTAAACAGAGGCCAGAAGCAAGTAGACTAACAAAATTCAAGCTTTGATTTTTACTTCAAAAAATCAAACCCTCTTAAGAATTGCCAACAGAAGACTACTTTAGGATCTATATCGTGGTTTGTTGGATTTGGTAAGAATTCACAAGTAAGCCACCAATTACCTAACGAATCTCCTAAAGTTTCTTCCTTTCCTGAATTTCCATCTATCCTCAAATTGCTTTTGTTCAAAGACAAAAACCAAATCCAGCTAATTTGCAGACGGATCGTGTTTCAGCCACAACAGATCACAAAACCAATAAATAAGCACTTCAAGTTGATTTCTTTACCTACTATTTTCATACCACGACAAGAGTCCAATCCAAACAAGCAGATTATAACATACCTCAAATCCAACAAACATTAATTCACTTTTAAACCTCAAAAAGTAAAGGCATAAGCCAAAAACACCCAAGAATAGAAAATGTAAAACTTACCACTGTAGTTAACAAGAGTAGGCATGACTGAAACAACTGAAAGGAAAAGTAGATGAAGAAGCCTTGTTGATTAACAGAAAACAAACTAAAAGCAAGTACCAAGAAACTGATAAGAAATGAAGCAAGAAAGCTTAAATGCATCACCAGGAGTGAAAAAAAAAGAAGAAGTAGAGAACTTTAAACCCCAACAGAGTAGGGCAAAAAAAGAAAACAAAGGAGAGAATGAACGAAGAGAAGGGTTTTTCTTCTTCTTTTTTTGAGCCTGGTTTTCCTGGTTTGGTTTGTTGTTTGAAAAGAAAAGTGCAAGTGGCGTGTTAATATATAGTATGAAACAAATCAAGATATGTTTAGCAGAGAGAGGGAGATTCGTTGGCTTTTTCCACCATGCAATGTATCCTTCCCCTTTACTGTTTTCTTTTCTTTCTTCGCGGTCCCAACGGCCCACTCTGCCATTCTTGTATTATTCTACTCTTTTGTTGTCGTTTTGAGAAATTATGGCATCTTGAACCATTCTCTTCCGTATCTCCTTCCTATTTTGTTTTCTAAAAGTATTTATAATTACAAATATATTAAAACAATATTTCTAAAAATTTTATTTTTTATTTCTAATACTGGTGCATTAAAGTTATTTTAAAAACATCTAAAAATATCAATTTAATATTTTTTCATGCAAAAAAAATATAAAACATTTTAAGAAATAGGTTGTAACCCAAAAACCACCATTCATTGGCATATAGAATAAAAGTATGGCTAATATTGTTAAGATTTACATAAAGAATTTATTTTTATTTTTTTAATTTTATGGGTCATAAAATTAAAAAACAATAAAATCTTCAGTAATCCTAATTTATATGGAACTTGAACTGTTAACTTTTTTATGGAGCAGGGCCTTACTAGTGAATATTGTTAACTGTTGAATGGTTTTCTATCTAATTTATATTTTTCTCTAGAGAGTAGCTAAGATTATACGAGCGGGCAGTGTAAAGAACAAACAAACAAATTATTTTCTTACCATAGATAGAAAACCATGAATTGTTCAGAACTTCAAAAAGCAGGTTAGATACAGTGGTTCGGGCTTAAAGGAGCAAGTTGTGGAAGAGCACTCTTTTTGCAGGTTTTCAAAAACTGGAATCATTGTATATGGCCATGGCCAATACCCTAGTTACAGTCTGGTGTCTCCTCTCTTCCACCTTCTGATCCTATTTATTGGACAGTTGGGACTTGGTATCTGGGGAAATACAACTGGATTTGTCTCCCTTTTTCACTCATCTTTACCCTAATCAACTTTCCTAGACAACATAAACAGCTTTTCAGTGCAGGGTTTAGGCCTTGGGGACGATGATTACGTCTGTGTTGCTGTTCCTGAGTTGACAACTAGCCTGGGAATGAAGAGATATTATATTGTCCACTGTTAAGGATAGGATTAGCACTTGGTACTGAAAATAAATGGAAACGTAAAGGATGATTGGGTAGGTTAAACTTGTATAGTTTATGTACGTATGTGCTTTCTTGGAAAGCTATAATTTTGTATTCAAACGATGCAATGTATGTTCATCGCATCTCTGCAATCATTCTGATGTTCTGTCCTTATGGGGTTCCTATATGAGGAATGCTAGGACGTAATATTATTTTTATTATTTAATGGAAAATATAAATTTAATCTCTCTCTCACTCACACACGCATATATATGACTCTTGTTTTTGTTTTTTTGGAGAATGGTACATCTAGAATCATAGAACGAGGCAACCAATGAAGCATCGATTATGAAAAAATGAAATTGGTAAAAGAGTTTAATCTTAATCATTATTCTTATCAAATTTAAATATAAACCCTAACCAGTCACTTCACAAATAATTCATTGGCACGGAAAGAGAAGGACACCAGTCTTTAACTGGTGATTACTTTAAACATTTAATCATTGAAATACTCCACTAAATTCTTATCCACTTGAGATTAAGAAATTAATAATTCGGTGGAATAGTCTATGTATATATTTGCCTTGATCTAGCGTGAGAAATTTTCATTAAAGTTAAAAATCAAAATAAAGCCATAATACTTATGGTAAGTTTATTTCCCTGTATTGCTGCCCAGAAAATGGTAGACATGATCAAGTCAACTAGAGCAACCATTGAGCTCATTGGCACTGGTAGACATGATCAAGTCAACAACCATTGAGCTCATTGGCACTGGTAGACATGATCAAGTCAACAAGAGCAACCATTGAGCTCATTGGCACTGGTCAGCTTAGAGAGAGAGAGAGAGAGAGAGAGAGAGAGAGGTTGTAAAAATCAAAGCAGCGGGTTGACCAGGGAAAAGGAAGAGAATATAGAGGAGAGACAAGGGGGGCCATGTTGTGAGAACGATCTTTGTGGTTCTCTTCTCTTGGACAATAGTTAAAGAGATGTGCAATGAATTTGATTTGTGGATATTAAAATTTATGTCCACCTCCAGTTGCAGAAAAATATGGAAATCTGAATACAAGAAAGGTAGAACACGTAGAGGATCGTGGTTAGAATCAATGGATTTCCATGGAGCCTCCAGCTGCCTTGCGGCTTGAGGAAAAAGCAAATCTCCTTGGACTGTTCAATTTTATCTTCTTTTCTTTAAAACATAAAGAACAATATAATTCAAGGTATTAATTTAATTAGCTACTATACCTGTTTAATTTGAACGATTTTGGACCGACTGTTGAGCATAGTTACGATATATTTATACAATCTAATATTAAAAAAAAAAACCATTGTATTAAACCAAAAGAGAGGTGGGAAAACGATAATAGAGGGTGTTTGTGACATCGTTTCGACCAATATTTTTATGAATTTTTACCATTTTTACTTTTAAATTATTTTATTTTTTGATATTGAATATCCCCTTCCCCCTTAGGAATAGCCATTACTTTTTTTAATTTGTGTTGTACGTACTTAGAATTAAATATTTTGCAACTCTTTTATTTCTCAATTGTTTTTTGCCACACAACATAAAGCAAATACCATGAACATTATGATCTATCCATGTGTGTGTGTTACTCGTTGCGGGTTTATTTTCCATGTTACTCTTTTTATTTTGATTTATTTTAATTTTTTTGAGCAAGTCTTTGATGTTAGTCACAATTGTGGCTATGCATGTGCTACTCACATGCTGCCACATGATCAATTATAGATTCCTAATAATTAATAATACGGATCCTAGACAAGAAATGAGAACAACATTATGATTTTTTAACAAGTGCAAAAAAGAATAATACCTACTGAAATAGGTATTTTTTGCTTCAATGAAATATATATATATATATATATATATATGGCCACTAGGGGTTGGAGGGAAACTATTTTCGTGTACGCATCAAAATCGAGCTTGCTCAATTGGCAATGTATGAAGCTTTTCAGAGCTTTTTCCAGTTTTCTAAGTGGTGACTTCTCCTTCAGAAATGATATCCATATCTCCTCTCTCCCTCCCCAAATTGATGGTGTTATGCTCACAACTCAACAAAATGCATGCATGTTTAAGAATTACTGCTGTGATTTTTAATTAACATGAGAGCTACGTGAATATAATGGGTCGGTGGCATTTAGGGTTCATCAATCTTCCTTATCTTGAAGATATAATTTGAACTTAATGTCTACTTTGATTGTTTGTGCTAACATTAGTTAGAAATAGCATTCATTCTAGATGCTTGGTTACGTTTGAGCAACTAATTGCTAATTAGATCACCTAATCGTGTCATTAAGCTCTCATGTTTTCCCTTCGGTCCAAATCAGAAAACCACTGGGACCATTTGCGATGATGAACACATGTATTTAGACAGAAAACTTCACATGATCTTGCTGCGTGTATTTTAAAGAAGTCACGTGATTAATTAATGCTACAGTAGTTACCCACCCATGCGAGTTTAATGGTTGAATTGCAATGGGAATTTCGTTTTTTCTGTGTTTGTTAATTAAACACATGGACCAACGAGTTTTGATATTTAACTAGTATATCTATTCGTGCTCCGCCGACTGATTTTTTTATAAATAATATTAAGAACATGAAGAGTTTACTAACATTGTTATAATACTAACTAGGTGGGTTAATTATTTAATAATTTATTTTTTATTAAATTCAATATTAAAAGATAAAAGAAAAAATTAAAAGAAAAGAAAAAATAGATCTTATTTGCGGGTAAACTCGTCATACCTGTGAATTAGGTAAGTCAGGCTAATGTATCAAACTTGTGAACTAAGCTATGCATTTCATTAGTATGTAATATTTTAAAAAAAAAACATTATCTTTTATTTAACTATCTGATAATAGAATTAGACAATTGCAAAATCAAATACTAATCCAATATAAAGATGTTTTTTTTAGATCATGATAACCTCATAAAAAATGAAGCAGAACCAATTATGAAATTGAATTCCCGATTAAGTTAGTATCTAAGGGTAAAAATAAAAAATTAAAAAAATCAAAACAATTAAACTTGTTAGACTTGCGAACCAAGTCAGTTAGTCAAACTTGTGAAAACATCCATGGACTTTAAAAAGCTTAATAACATAACTTTTCTCTAAAACTATTTTTCAATTATATGAGAAAAAAAAACTATATGATAAAAAAAAATCAAGTCCAATTATATATAAAAAAATGCTTTACCAAACTTGTAAACCAAGACAAACTCAGTTACCTTGACAAACTATTAACTCATGTTAATCTTATATAAAGGTAAAATAAGAGGAAACAAATTTTAAAGCAAAACTCAATCATCTCAATATTAAAAGATAAGATCGATAAAAAAAAATCTGAAAAAAAAAATCATAACAAAAATTTAAAATAATAAAAAAAAAAAAAACATTGTGGATTACTATTGTCATTCAAAATGCAATGTGTGTGGGTGAATAGTGATTTCCTAACACCCTTTAAATTTTATTACTTTATAAAGTTTAATAACATAGATTTTTTGAAAAACTATTTTTTTTAACTATATGAGAAAAAAATAGACTATATATATATATATAAAAGTTAAGTTCAATTAAAGCATAAGAAACTCATAAACCATGTTAACCTCATATAAAAGCAAATAAAAAGAAACAAATTACAAAGATAAATTCTTAACAATCTCAATTTTAAAAGATAAAATCGATAAAAACATATTTGAAAAAAAAATCATAACAAAATTTAAAAAAAAAATAGCATAACACTGGGAGTTACTAGTGTAATCCATAGTATAATGGATTGTTTTCCCCACATCTTTTAATTTTTAGTACTTTATAAAGATTAATAGCATGATTTTCTCTAAAACTGTTTTTAACTATATGAGTAAAAAATAAAATATATAAAAAAATAATTCTATTAAAATGAAAAAAAGTTACCAAATTATAAATTTAGGCCACTTGAGTTCCCTTGACAAACCCACAAATCACTCTAATCTCATGGAAAGACAAAATAAGAAGAAAAAACTTACAAAACTAAATTCTCAACTATCTTAATATTAAAAAAAAATTATAAAAACAATTTAAAAAACATTACAGAAAGAAACAAAAAGAAAGGAAAATGAAAAATCATGTGTTGAAGTTAGAAAAAAGACAATGTGAGAAGACATTGTAGCAATCCATGGTGTTTTATAAGAAAAACTACAATGTTGTCCCCATATGTTTTAATTATTGTTGAAAAATAAACTATAAAAAAACCAAGTTCAATTAAACAAAAAAAAGAGACAAAACATTCCCTACCAAACTCATAAACTAGGATAACTAAGACTACTTATGTTTTGTTGACAAACCTGCAAACCACATTAACCTTATAGAAAGACAAAATAAAAATAATTTTAAAGTTAAATTATCAATCATCTCAATATTAAAAAAAATTAAAAAAATAATTTTGAAAAAAAAAACAAAAAAAAAAAAGAAAAAAAGCATGTGTCCAAGAAAAGAAGAAAAAAACAATATGAAGAGACATTGTAACAATCCACAACATTTTGTTAGGAAAACTACAGTTCTTTCCCCGTACTACTTAGATTATAGGTAATATTGTATAATGGTAAGTAACTCTTTATTTGCTACAGATGTTATTTGCTAGATGTTTAACTCATATCAAAATATAAACTACAAACTTATAAAATCAAATTTTAATTATTAAATCATTCTTGCAAAGACAACTTTGATAATTATAAGTTGAAGGATCAATATTTTTTAGCATTATGAAAAAAACAATTTATGGTCTAGGTACTTGTTTAAAAGGTTTAAAGGTTAGGTGGTAACTCATTAATAAGTACATGGAACTTGAGTTCATGCCTAACATTATGAGGCTTGGTAGAATACCAAGCCAGATAATATGGGTCTAGCTCATTTCTAGACCTAACACTTCTAGGTATGGCTACGAGCTGAGTCCAAGTGGAAAAAGGTTTGACGAGATGCAAGATCCAACACCTTGGATCTTGCTGCATGTCAAGCTCAATAGGTCACAAATCTAGTAAGATGTCAAACCTTACACTCTTAGGTTTCAGTTATGTTCCGATCCTAGACAAATATGGGTATGACAAGCTACCAAATTCACCGCTCATAGGCATTGACACTATGTCAAGTCCAAGTAGGTATAATTTTTGTTGAGCTACCAAACCTAATACCCAAGGGCTTGTATACACCACGAGCCTTATTGGGCATTAGTTTGGTGACCTTTCAACCTTTGGTTTAACTATATGTCAAGCCCAATTAGGCATGAGTCTAACAGCACACCAAACTCTTCACAATTGAGATCGATTACATGTTGTTTAAGCATACATAGGTATAACAAGATGCAAGACCCACCCCCATAGGCTTGATATCATACCAAGCCTAATTGGGCATAGGTTTAGCATGTTGTCATATGGACTCGACTACGTGATAACCCAATTGGGCATGGTCCTAATAAGTTGTCAAACTCAGCACCTTTGAAATTGGTATCATATTGAGCCTAAATGAGTATGAGTTTGGTGAGTTGTTAGATCTAACACCTTTTGTCTTGACTGCATGCCATGGCTAATTGGAAATAGGTCTAGCGAGCCACCAGACTTGTCGTCCTTAGGCTTGGTTGCACACCAAGCCCAATTAGGCATAAGTATGATGTGCTACCCTACACCCTTGGGTTTTGTTATGTGTCAACCCCAAGTGAGAAAAGATCTTCTGATTCATTGTTATAATTCATTTATAATAGATTAGGCATTCCGTTAAGCATAAAGGGCTACAAGTCTAAAGATAATTGTCTCCCAGCACCTATAAATGTATAAAAAAAAATCTCTCAATGACTTACTATATTTTTTTTATCTCATTAATTTTGTGTAATGGATTTTATCCCATGTGAATGCTATTATGAGAAAATGACTCTTCAACCCCTCCACTCCAACAAAAATAACAAGGTTCAAGGGTTATAAATACTCCTACAACAACTTTGGTAAATGGTTCATAATTTTTACTCTATATAGACTAATACTTTTAAATCCCATAGCATTTATCATAACCAGGGGTCAGAAAAAAAAAACAAAAAATAAAGTAAACCAAGAAAATTGTAAAACATTAACCAAGAAAAACCAAAAAAAAATAATTGAGAAAAATGAAACCATTACAAAAAAAATGATTAAACCGATAAATTAAAAAAAAATCCGGTTTGGTCCGGTTTTTGGTTGTTTAAGGCAAAAGCCGATAAACCAAAACCGAACCGATTTAAATTTAAAAAATATACTATATATTTTTTTTATTATTCTTCCGGTCCAGTTCAAATTTTTTAATTTGATTTCATTTTAGTGAAATGTGAGAAGGGAAAAACCGAACCGAAATGGTTGTTTAAACAATGTCCAATTTTTTTTTTTTGATTTGGTTATTCTTATAGATAAAAACTGAATCGAACAAAAAATATTACTCCTACTTATACCAAAACAAGAACAAAAACTCTTGTTCTCGAAACTCACTGCTCGTTTTCTTATTTATTGCAATTCATTTCTTAAAAGTTGTTGGCTTTATTATCAAATAACTCTATACCCCACAAAAAGATCTTTTATAATTGTGAGATCTTTTATTACCAGTTGTTCGTTTCCTAAGCTTCGAAGAATATAATATTGACATTAAAATATAATTAGCTATTGTCCAAACACAAAAAAAAAATACATTTCTGAATTCTGTAACATCATAGGTGAGTCCTAACACTAAAAAATAGAGATCATGTTCATGGAATCTATTTTCTTTCTAATATTGGAGTCCATGTTAGAATACTGCAATATAAATGGGGTCCCATGGCATTTACATGTTAACGAGCAAAAGAGCGCAGAGAGCCAGATGGAGTCATCATGATATAAATGGGGGTGTTTTTAAAATATCAAACCATTGAATATTGGAACGCATGGGATGAAATGGGGTGGTTCATGACTCAGCATGGGCGGAATTTAAAATGAGGCTGGGCAAGTAGGTGAGAAAGAGCAGAACAAAGGCTAGAATCATTGGATCTATTCCACTCCTTGTGGTTGTTTCCGAATGTGTTTGTAAAATATTTTCGAAAAAAATTAAAAAAATATATTTTTATTTTTTATTTTAAATTAAAAAATTTAGTGTTTTTAAATCATTTTTATATGATAGTATTAAAACTATTTTTTAAAAAAATAAAAAATATCATATTAATGTATTTCTGAAAAGAAAATATTTTCAAAAGTAACTCAATCAAACACTAAACAATCACTTTTTTGAGATCCATGGCCATCTGCCTATACACGTGTTGCATATTTGATGACCCTAACCATGCCTGACTTTGGAAACATAAGAAGAAATAGGAGTGTTCCTGTTCGATGTCTCTGCGGTCTTGATCGTTGCGAACATACTTTTGTTTCCTACAATTCCAAACACGATCATGATTAAGTCGAGGGTGTATGCCACTAGCTGTTTATAATATTTATTAGGGTTCAACTCATTTGTCTTTTCAACCAGTGAGTGAAATGGAGGATTCATTGGTTTTGATTAGACAAATGAGGGAAGCGTGTACAGTAATGGAAGCAAGCAAGATCCACACCACACACCAAACCCCGATTAGGTCCACCTCTCACAGGGTCTTACGTGGCCTTTCTTTTATGTGGTGGCGCTATGTGCACACGGTTCATCCATGTCATCGTACGAATAAATAAATAACTACTCAGCAGTCAGCATAGGTCGGCATGTCGCCCTGTTAACCAAAGAGTTATATCTTGTCGGATAATTAATGCATCGGTAGATATATAGATTATTGTAGATTGAATTAGTGTAATTATCGATTTGGTGCTCAGTGCATCAAAATTTAATTCTTGTTTCCAGGTATTTTTATTTTTTTTGGGATAGTCCCTTTTTTTTATTCATATTCATGTATTATGTACTCTTAGTTTTGGTTTATAATTTCTATCATTTGAAAAGTAACTTATTAATGTTTTGTTTTCAAGTTTATTAAGGAAATGAGAACCGAATATAATAAATAAAAAAATTGAAGAATGATGAAATCAAAAACCATATAGTTTAATAAATTATTTAAAATAAAATAAATAACAATTAAAATAATGGATATCAAATATAAAAAAAAATGAGAAATTAAAAAATAACTAATCTCATAAATTATATTAAATAAAATAAATAACAATTAAAAAACAAGAATAAGATAAAAAAAAAAAAAAAAAACTAGATCAGGTTTTTGAATTTGCGTGTTCTAATGGGTTAGTGTATGGCAGCCATCATATTTGTGAAGGTTTTCATGCAACTTGATGTTTACTGTTTCTTGTCACAAAATTCATTGTATAAAGCTGCACTCGTGCCGTTGCAAATGCATTGTATCTCTTTCATTTTACTCATGTCTTTCCCCATCACCAAGCTATTTTTATTTTTATTTTTATTTTTATTTTTATGTTTTTTGGTTACGTTCGTGTATTCTTTTCAAAAATAACGGCTGTGGCTATCCTATTATTAAAAAGGATCTTGTTCATATTTCAAGGCCTTTTCAAAAATAATTCTACCATCCATCGATCCTTGTTATCCCATTTCATATTTCAAGTCCTTTATTTCTTTTCTTTTTCGTTCTTGCATGTTATGTTGGCACGGTTCAGCTACCTGATATTATTGTTCAATATTCCTGCATTATATTAAATACCGATTTTACAGAATTTAATTTTAGGTCATTCTTTAAAAAAAAAAAAACATAGGAAGACCTTTTTCATTCTAACCACCAATTACTATAATTTTGGTGTCTACATTCTTCATCTTTGAATGAAGAACTTAATGAAAATAGTTCTTACCTTCAATGATACTTAAGAAAAATAGATTTGGGGTCCACAATTGTTTTTTGATTTGGAGATTTCAGCCCCGTTAAACCATGTACTATGGGTTGTAAATGAGTTTCTTTTGTGTTTTTGAGATAAAATAAAAATATTCAAATCTGGGTGCTTGATTTTTCAATCATTAAAGCCAAAAAAAGTAGTAGATGATGTTTCGTCCGTTCAAGCTTTTTGTTTAAGGCGAGTGGATGTGGTCTTCCAGGCTCAAGCATGCCCAAGCTTTTTAATTCTAGGATGGGAACACAAACGCATCAGATCAGCTTGACATTGATTTGGGAAAATTACAATCGAGTGGAAACATTTGCTTGGACCTTCTTTTTTTCCTTTTCATACATGGACATTTACAAAGTACAGAAGTTTTAAGAGTTAAACACACATGGATTCTTCATAAGTGAAAAGCTGAAACAATCTTTGCCATTCAAAATCATCAATCGTTCAATCCCTCCTGCTCCCATGCATCCACCAGAAAACTAACCATCTCCTGACGAGTTAAAACCCGACCGTTAAATGTCAAATTCTGGCTATGAAGAAACGCAAACAAAACCGCGAAAAAGACTGAGCTGCATTAACTTACAGAAAGTGGGATGGACTTTGGGAAAGGATTTCTGGATCCTAGTAAACCTTCATAAGTTGCATTCCAACTGAAAAGACAGCAAATAAACATGAGAACGCAAATATACAAATCACAAGGAATTTACTAGATTCAACTCAGAAAAGTTCCCCCCCTTTTATCCAAGGCCAAAAAAACCATGTGATAGCTGTTATATATGGGAACACAAACAGGAATTAGTAGCCACAACAGCAGCACGCAATCATCAGTAGAGATGATTTCGCATGAAAAAAGAAAATAAACAGGGTTGTAGAAGAACATTAATCAACAGCCTAAACTTAGAGAGCTGGAGAACCCTCTTATTTATGGTGCCTTTGCTGAGCACGGGAAAGCACGAGCATCTGAATAAACATTGAACTTCTAAGAGAAAGAAAAACACCTTGATCTGGATCCCCATCTTCGCTGATTTTGGTTCCCAGATGTGCCACATCCAATCCATTGAAGCCTGTTCAGTTGCCAGAGAAGGAGACCTGAGAATAACAAAATCTCGACGTCACATACCATCATCTATAGTCAACTAGCACCGATAAGCTGCAGCTTACCATGATTTACAAATTCCCCGTTGCTGCTCATGCCACCAGTGCTGCTACCAGGATTCTGATTTGGCAAACTGATTGATGAGATGCTTCTTTGAGATTGAACAGTACTGTTGTCCAAGTCACATGTGCTGGAGCTCCAAAAATCATCTAATACGCTAGGTTTCGTCACCACTCGCCCTTGTATTCTCAATCCTTTTGACGGCTCATCCACAGCAATAACTGGTGTGGGTTTAGTAAAGCATCCAAAACAGCCACTGCTCTGTTGCAAACCAAGTTAAAGCATGTATACAAATGCAACACACGACAACAAAAAAATAGTGAGTGTTATTACCTTATGTATGAAATTTAACATTGGCAAGGTTCATAATGAGATAAGGAAACATCTTTCAATCCAATTTATAATCATTAATTTATCGAGGAGCAACATCACCACAAACGCTTCTCTACAGAGAAGCAATTACATAGTAAAACTTGCGTTCACATGTTTCTTTCTATTTTATTGTCAAGGAGCCAATGAAAGAAGTTAATCTAAACAGAGCTAGAACTGACAGGCAAAAGAAGGCATTCATATAGCTTATAATTAGTTTGGAGCCAGACTTTATTGGTTTCAGTTGTGTTCACCAACATTACACTCTTGAGACACGGTTGAAGTACAGAGATTGACAATTATACAACCTATGATCCAAACTACCATTTTGCTTGATCAATTTTATCGGAAATGAACAGATGACAACATCATAACAAGCCATAATTAGCATCACCTCCATCTATATCTGGCAATAAATTTTTAATCTTTGAACAACTATAGCGTCAGACAGTTGTATCTTTAGTTCAGTAGGTACGAGAAGTGTTATCTTCCAGCAACAAATCATCTAAGATGCATTAGTAACCCTTAGGTCCTTAGCTAGGCGCCTTCTTGGTTGGCTTCAACTCACCAAAAAAGTATTCCATACAAAAACATAAGAACTACAATTTGAATATAACACCTTTGCTTCTTCAAGTTTTAAAAGTATTATCTACTTAAAAATCCATTTTAGTTCACTTAGTTTTTTCATATAGCATCGAGTAGAATTTGGTTTGAAGTTTCCAAGTTTATGACAACTCTAAGTGACCCAAGAATTTATCCTGACCCAGTCGTCATTAAATCACTCTAAAAAAAAAAGAACCTTAACCTTACCAAAAATAGAGAAAACACAGAAGTACTTGCAAAAAATCCCATTACCCAAAAAGAAACCAAACCCAGTTGTTCTTTTAAGGTTCATAACTCAAACTCAAGATCTGACCCTTCTTCCAGTTGACCAAACAGACGTTAGTCCCTAACCCACTAGCCAACAAATTAAAGCCAATGAAAGTAATCAACCAAAGAAAGAAACAAGAAACGGGGTTTTCAGGGCTTACCCCATACAAGCAAGGAAGTGAACGATCCAAGCAGGAATTGAGCTATTCACTGTCACCATTAATTGATATTCAACTTGGTGGTGGAGACTGAAGAAGTGTGGATTAGTGAATGGTATCAAAGAGGATGATGAGTTAAGTAATCATATCGTGGTGTTAGATACTTCAGCTAATTATTACTTCGTAGCAGCTATTTTTTTTTTCCAAATTGGATAATATTTTTTTTATAATTCGTATGAATTTACTTTTTCTAATATGAAATGTTTTTGTTTTTAGCTCACACTATCTGTTGACTGACTGTATGAATTTATTTACTGACTGAACCAGCACCATATAAAAACAATTCTTGGTACACTAAAACCTCTATGAATTCATTACTGTTCGTTATTAGAATCCATATGCTTTTAATTTATATTTCTTGATAAATACAATTTAATCATCGATTGCACATCGCACATCTCATTTAAGCAATTATTAATTATATTTTTTATTATTATTATTTGAAGGAAGGTTTGGTTTGGATTCTTGTAAATTTCTTAGGTCTTAACCATAGAAGTATGTTTGCATGAGCATTCGTTTATCAAAACTAAATTTTATATTGAATTTTCGTGGAGTTTTAACTATATTATTTATATTTAAATTAATGTATATGCATGCTTTTTTTCTTAACATTTGAATCATAAATAATAACATAAATATCAGTAGGGGATAGTGATTGATTTATATAGATGGTAATGATTCAGAATTCTTAACCTTATCGTTGATTTTAATGATATTGATTGAGGACATCCACTATGCAATAAAAATTAAAGGGAGAGGCTTTAACATCACCGTTCCAAATTTTCTAACTTAAATGACAAAAGTGTCCTTTATTATTTGAAACCATTTTTAAGTCAAAATAAATTTTATTCTTAGGAGTCCCCGTCATTTATTTGCTTTTCTTTCTAATTTTCCTTTCTCCTGTATCCTTGAAAAGGAAAACGATGTGAGTGTGTTTTTCTGATTTAAAAAAAAAAAAAGAATTTATAGCTTGTTCATTAGTTTTCGTTAGATTATGCATGAAGCCACTTTCACGAGAAAGTGGAAAGATATAGGATTTTATTTTAAAGAAAATAAAGGCTAATTTAGTCATTTGATTTGTCAAAATATAAACAAAGCAGTGGTAATCATAGTTACGAAACCTTCGTGACTTCATATGTTAATCAAGTGACTAGGTTTCAAATTATAAATTTCGAATAATTTGCTTAGTTAAACCTAATAACATGTCTAGTCAATCTAAAATCCAAGTGATTTGAAATAATATTTTTTTAATAAGCTCTAAAAATATAAAATTAATTTATGAATGCTTAATCTCACATATTTTCTTTATAGTTTGTATTCATATAAATTATTTTTTAATGTCTTAACATGTGATAACTATATATAGCTTGCATATTTTTCTTCACATTTTTCTAGTAAAAGAATTTTATTTGAAACAAATGAAAAAAATAAAAGGGAAATGACTACAAACTTGTGCTGGCATGTGTCGTTCATTCCTTGCCTTCGGAAGGAATGAACAAATCAAATTACCTAATAATAATGAGGAACAAATCTATTAAATTATGAAGATGATTCTAACACTACATGTTTTTTAGAATTTACATGAGCCATACATAAATAATCATTACTTTTCATGCGCTTTTTTTTTTTTGTTCAATTAAGAAATGCCAATCTAAAATCTAAGGTTTTCTAAAGTTTTATTTATGTATATTATTCATAATTGTCAAATTTGATCACACTAAAGCTCTGCATCATTGGATTAATAAATTAAGACAGCGCGTCAAGGTTGGACTCCTACATAAAGTTATAGTTTAGGAATCGGATTGATAAATGTGTAACAGATTGGGGACTAATATAAAGTTAGCCCAAAAAGAAACCAGCAAATATGTTGTTCATAGCAGCAAAACTTTGATAAACTTCCATTGACTGATGCAGAAAATGTCGTTCAAAAGGAAAAAATTCACAATTCCTCCCATCATCAAAGCCCTTGATAAACTTCCATCACCGCCACCACAACCACCTCTTCCTCCTCTTCCAAAACCACCACCAACAACCCATTTGGTCCCTCTCCCCACTCTCACTCTCACACCTAACTCTAACCACACAAACCTCCTCCACTTCCTGAACTCCCATCTCACAAAGATCCAACCTTTAACCCCTCAAAACCTCCTCCACTTCTTTAAAACCAAACTCCACCACCACCCACATTTCTCTCACTATGACTTTCATATTTTCAACTGGGTTTCTACTATAGACTCTTATAGTCATGATCATCAAACTTTTGAATGGATGGCAAGGAATCTTGCTATAACGAACAGGTTAGAGGAGCTTGCTTTTCTTCTTCAGTTTATGTCATCAAATCCTTGTCCCTGTAGTGAAGGTATATTTTCTTGTCCAAGAATTGAACCCATATTTCAGTTTTGTATTAATGCTTACTGTAAAGCTAGGAAATTGGATGACGCTATGTTAGCTTTTGAATGTATGAGGAAGTTGATTGATGGAAGGCCTAGTGTTGTTGTTTATAACGTTTTGATTAATGGGTGTGTGAAGTGTGGAGAGCATGACAGGGCTTTTGGGGTTTATGATAGGATGTTGAAGGATAGAGTTAAGCCGGATGTGTTTACTTTTAATATATTGATGAGTAGTTATTGTAGGAATTACATGTTCGAACTGGCTCTGGAATTGTTTAGAGAAATGAAAGAGAAAGGATGTAGTCCTAATGCGGTTAGTTTTAATACTTTGATCAAAGGGTTTTTTAGGGAGAGGAAATTTGAGGAGGGGGTTAAGATGGTGTATGATATGATTGATTTGGGGTGTGAGATATCGAGTGTGACTTTTGAGATTTTGGTTGATGGACTTTGCAAGGAAGGGAAGGCTTCGGAGGCATGTGGATTGTTGATTGATTTTACGAGGAAAGGAGTTTTGCCAAGGAAGTTTGATTCTTTTGGTCTCGTGGATATGCTTTGCGAGAAACGAATGGCAGATAGAGCTTTGGAAGTGTTGGATGAGTTGTGGAGGAGTGGAAATATTCCTAGCATGATTTCTTGTACCACTTTGATAGAAGGTTTGAGAAAGTCTGGTAGAAGAGAGGAGGCATTTGAATTGATGGAAAGAATGTTGAAAGAGAATATTGTTCCTGATATTATGACTTTTAATTGCCTGCTTTCAGATCTCTGCAATGCAGGAAGAACGGTTGATGCTAACAAATTGAGATTATTGGCTTCTAGCAAGGGTTTGGATGTAGATGAGATGGCATATGACATTTTGGTATCTGGGTGTATAAGAGAGGGTAAAAGAAAGGAAGGGGAAGCTTTGGTGGATGAGATGTTAGATAAGGAATTTATACCTGATCTTGCCACATATAATAGATTCATAGATGGGCTTTCTAAACCAAGAAGTTCTGCACAACAGTGCATTAAATTTACTCGAAGATGAAAATATAGAGTTTGGACACTTTTATTTGGATGCCAACCAATTTAATGGACCTAGCTGGGGGCTCTTATGATTTAGTAGAAATGCTTTCTTCCAGGAAATGTATCTGGTTGTCATAATTTTTATGGTTGGGTTTTGAGATAGAGACAACAGGGAAGGGGTGGGGGGAGGAAATGGTGAGTCCATTTACAGGCCCATACTCCACTGCATCTCAGTTTTCCACTACAGCTAAAAAGTCCCATCTAGATGGAAAGCGTGTCACTTTTGGGAAGTTAAGTAGAGGGACAGGTGTTGACTTATCTTATTGGCATGTGCTAGTGAGGGTATTATCTCACTCAAGTTGTCATCATGTCTCGTGAGGGAAGTGTTGAGGGGTGAGACGATGGAACATAAAACTACAAAGATCTCAACTTATTCTGACTGGTCAGCTCACCTGGACAGCCCAATGATATTTCTTGGGGGATGGAGGTTGTACATTCATTTGAATATTTTGGAATGATCAGTACAGGAGGCTACAAGATATGGCTCTTTGAAAACTGTTAAGCTTAAAATTAGATTTTTGTTGTGAGAAGGGAGATATTGCTGAAGATTGAGCTCATCACTGTGGAAGACTGCATCAGATGTTTACAAATACTTCTACCTGTAAATAGAGCCTTGGAGATCTTGTTTTGCTTTCTATTAATGGCATAAAGGGTGCGTGTTACCCTTCAAATTTCTGAAACACTGCTATTTTAATAATGACATTGTCAGACATAACTCATCCATTCAATTTGTTGATTAATGCAACGCAATTTTGTTTCACTCAGCTGTTAACTTTTATACTTGCACATGCGATTGAATTTTGTTGATTGTAGGATAAAATTATGTAGGACCCATATCGTCCAGGTGTGAAAGATGCTGCTTAACTGTACCAAAATGCTGTTGTTTATGTGCTTTTACTTGTTAAGTTTTGTATGCTGAAAACCTGTCTCTGATAGATAAATTTTATCGTCATTATTGCATGACATTTCTCTTGTGGCGCTCCATTTTTTCCTTTCATTTTAGAAGCTATGTTGGATTGATTCTTCAGCATGCTAAATGCTGGGTTTTTTGTAACTCTGAACTAATCTCCATCCTGGTACATATGATTGTTTTGGAAAAGCAAATTTTGTATATATGTAATCAATAACGTGGTTTGTCCTTTTAATTTCTGACTACATATTTTTTAATCAAAATTAATTTCAGAATTTTTGTTTGCTCATTTGTTTGGGAATTACTATACTCAAGGTTTCAATTTCTTGCTCTGTATTGATTGCAATGCTTTCTATGCCCTGGTTTTTCCCCCAGTTGAAAGTTTTCAAGAGGCATGCCATTATGACATTCAATGCTCGACTAGTTTGTATCTCTTTTGGTTTTCCTTTATTTGTCAATAAATATAATGATAGAATGATCGGGTTGAATAGAAGTGTTATCTACGCTGGAGTTTTGAATGTCACTTCAGTTCACTCTTTCGGGTTAGCATTCAATTTGGAAGATTGTTGCTGTTGGGCCAAAGATAATTCTATATTTGCTAGTTTTCTCATAAACATGGAAAAAATATATATTTGAGGGGAATGCACTAAAACAGCTTTTGGTTCCTATGATGGATAGTGCTTTTATTTTTCCATCTATAAAAGCAGCCAGGGAGAACTAATTTTGTTCGTAAAAATTTATTTATAATTTTGCTAAGAGGTGATTCTGAAAACCATACCTGATAAACAACATGAGAACTCTATTGACCTGCAAATATATATTGTCTCAGGATGTTGCTATGTTTTGTCAGAAAGTCATCTGAACCTGTTCCTATGAATGCCTTCTTACTAGCACGTTGCTAGCAGATGCTTATAACCATCAAGATTCTATAATTGCCTTTGGAAGTTGCAAGTAGGCGTCTGGTATGCCATTTTCATGTCTCAATTTGAGATCATCTACTAGATATATGAATGTTGAGTCTAGATATTTATATGCATATTTGATCATGCCATCTGTTGAAACTAAAGACAAGGAATTTTTTCTGAATACTTACACATGGCAACTGGTGACAATCCTCAAACCGCTATAGCAATTGCTTTGGAATGTGGCACAATGAGTTCAGATGAAGATGCTATGGAGCCCAATATTATTGAAAGAAGAGTTTTTTTGTAACTATTCAGATGCAGAAGGAGAAGAAATCGCAGGGGAGATCTCAGTAAGATTTGTGTCCGTCCATTTATTATTAGTTTTGTGTTTTTTGTATGTTTGTACACTGTCTAATATTTGAAGAGACAGATTTCATAGATATTTCTGCCATACAAATGACCAGCATTTTCTTGTGCAGGGATTGAAATAGAGGGGACATCAACCGGAGATGGAACAAATGATGCTCCTGTGTACACATTTGGTACATTTTTCAAAGAAAGTTTGCATTGCAACTGTTTTTTGGAGGAACTATCTTGTAAATTAAGATTCTCTTTCAGTGAAGTGTTTGATAAAATGCATTTGGATGGTAGGATACTGTATCTGATGCATTTCTTTTAACTGGTTTCGATCCCTTAAAATGCACAGTTAATCTTTTTATTATTTTCTTTGCCACAAGGCACTGACTTTCTACCTTGTTATTATTCTCCTTTGTTTTTATTCTTTTTTTTTTTTTAAGAAAAAGAAGGCAGATATTATTCTTTCAATCCGTATCCAGCAGATATCCTGGCTGCCTCGAGTCCTGGTTTCCTTCCTTCACCGTGCCTAGCAGGTTACACATTCTTCTGTTCAAGGGTTTCTGTTGGTAGATTTTGCTTTAGAAAACTTCAATATCTATAAAGCTGCCAAATTTCTTGAGAAGGCAAAGCTAGGAAGACTTATTCAGCCAGCCGTATGATGCTTTGTACAAGGATTTCTAATTTCATGACTGCTTTCAATTTTTCTTCTATGATTAATTTGGTCAATTCTCTTAACTAGTTTCTATTTTTGCTTCAATGTTTCCGATAAATTGAATTGTCCTTAGTCATGGAGGCAGGTATCTTCAATCAACTGTTTTTATGCACAATGAAGTTATTCGAATCTCTTTATCAGGAAAATTAAAAGGGAAAATATAGAAATCATTATTTTATTCTTTCATATTTGAATACATTGATCATTAAATATGTATCTGATGATAACTATATATGGTCAATAGACCTTATTCTCACTTAACAAAATCTAGAAAGCCATAGAAACATATAGAATTAGGATAAAAAGAAACTATAAAATAAAATAAAAAAGCACGCTAAAGATTAAGAAAATCCTCCTAATACTTGGAGGTGAAGTTGAAGTTGGCACAAGTTGTTTGTCTAAACAACAGCGAAGAACTGAAACCCAGTCTTGAAGCAGCAAGATCAAACTGTAGGAGATTGTCCTCCAATTGGTGGCCTCCAATGACAATTGAAGTCTTAGGATTCACTCCTCCATCCACAAATCCAAGGCACAACACATCATCTTTAACCTGCACCATTGAGTTTGCACCAAAAATTCTCCAGTAAACATTCTTGCTCTGCAGGACAAGATCGATTTGAGGCACTGCTGGGCCAACACGTGTGCTGCCAATGTTCTTTGAGTTGAAACATGCTCCGAAAGGTGCCACAGCTGCCACCCTAGGGACATTGGCTTTGGCTAGCTCTCTGACAAAAGAGTCAGTGACAGCATTGTAGATTGTTGTTTCCATCACCGTGTAAGCATTTACTGTGCTAATCTTGGTACCACCATAGCCTTCTCTGTTAATGGACAACAATGAAGCGTTTAATGGGACAACATTTTCCCTGATCCTGATGGACTTGACTCCGATGAAGTAATCAGTGGAGGGGTCTCCTTCATAGTAACCAGATGCTGTGCTTACAGGGTTGAGGATTAATGGGGTGTAGGTGAGGGACCGAGAAAGATCACCAGAATTTGGAAGCAAAACATAAGGTCCATCCCCAAAGAAAACAACACCTTTAGCATTTGAAGAGGTCAAGCAAATGGCAAACTTTCTAGGAAAGCTAAAAGCGGCAGAGAATTGAGAAGGGAGCGAGATTTTAGTTCTTCCAAGTCCAGCCATGCCCTTGACTCCCTTAGCAAGACCCTGTAGGAGAAATGTTGGAGCACAACTGAAGAGGAAATTAGGGACTGAAACAACTCTGCCTGGATTTGATCCATCGGTAGATTGAATGGAGACAACATCTTGGGTAAGGTAATCAGAAGTGCCAGTGCGTGTCGCAGTGTTGTCGGGGGATAAAAGGCAGAATTTCTTGTCGACAGGGCATGTCTTAAGCCTATAAACAGCGAGGGAGCACTGAGCAGTGTTGCAACTCGGGTTTTTTTTTGATGAAGAGACATATCCCTGCTCACAATCGACCCAGAGATATTGACCACCAAGATCAAGAGTCAACTCTACAGGCACTAGAGGGGTTCTTTGGTTAATTTGGGCAAGGTATTGGCGAGTTGATGGATCTTTTGACACAGGAAGGACTAATGCTGTAGGCCTCATTGTTGCTTGTGCTAGAGAAGAAGGGGGGCTGGATATAAGAAAAAGAGAACAGAAGAGAAGAAGAAAATGATGCGTGGGAGCCATTGTTTCTGCAGAAGATGATTGTTTACAGAGATGATGAGTGGAGAATCACAGTGGGTTCCGAGTCTATTTATAGCTTCGTGTTTGCGTGTGCATTTACTGAGTTTGTCAAGGATGGCAACTCGAGGTCCCCTATGCCGGCTCACGATGGTGTGCTGTATAATATCTGACCCTTTGACCTTGTTCTCTATGCTTCTATATATTACCATGGGCACGGATTTTATTCGAATTATAAGTCACAAATTATAATTATAAGAAAAATAATAATAATAATGTAGTAGAATAGTTGGCAGTAGCAAACTTAAAAAATATATAATAATTCAATAAACTCAATTTTTATTATCTTTTTATTCGTAAGGAACAACATAACCAAGCATTCTTAAATGTTATATCCAAGACGTTAGTCTAACATTTTATTACTATTGAATTCAAGCACCCCGTTTTGTTTAACAACATTTGAAACATTAATCATGGGGAAATTGATTGTTTTTTTATTATTTAAATTGAAAAAAGGATTGTTAACAGTAAACCAATAACAGAAACTAAGTCTTATGGGTGAAACACTACGGCTGAAATCATTGTTCATCCTCTTACATGTTACAGTGAATTGGAGCAGTGGTTTCCCCCTTCTAAATTGACAATTCAATCCTTAAACCTTTTATTTTTATAATTGACCCTTTTTGACCTGTTTGGTCAGGTTTAATAACACTGTTAAAAAGCTCTTCTTGCTCTTCATATTTTTTTTTAAAATTAATTCAAGACCTTTTTCCCCTTCTTTTACCTTCAAAGAATTGTTTTTGAATTGTACTGCTTCTATTTCATAAAGAACGCCACAAATAAGAAATGTCAAAATAAAAGCGGAAGATTACATTACAGAGAAAAAAACAACAAGGCTTGGAAGATTTAATGCGATAGCATAGGCGTGGGTTGTAGCAGAGGCTCGCTTTGATTTTGCAGAGCTCTCCCTCTATTTATTTAATTAAAGGTTTTTCTCATCCCCCATGCCTTTTCCCTTTCTTCTATTGCGGATCTAAGGAAGCTTATCACCCATGCTTTTTCTCCAAACATTGCTTTTTATTGATCATTATTTCCTATTTTTTTTTACAGAATGTATAATGGCTGAAAGTGATGGAGGAATCGAGGGTTTGAGAATGCGTAGAATTTAATGGATGGGATATTGGCAAATGCAAGGGGATTAACAGTGAATGAAAATAAACTCAGAGATTACTTTGGCTTCAAACCTTAGAATTGATGGTCGCAATCCTGTTGATTATTGTAAAAGTACAATCAAATTTGGCAGGCAAGTTGCTTCTTACCATCAAGTTGCTTGCTAGGACAGACTCATGTGATGGGTTTTGATCACTAATCACTACATCTTTGGTATTTGCAGTTCGTTTCTGCTGTCCACGATTAAAATGTCTGCTTAATCTGTGCCAATGAATACGTAATGCAGCAGTAAAGTGTAATGATTTCTTCTATTGATGAATCTCTTAAAGAGTTGTAAAGGGTTTTTGCATTTGAACAATGACAATAACTCAAAGTTCATATAATTATGATCTTGCAATGAAAATGCAAATATACATATATGAATTTATAATCAGATAGCCATCTTGTAATTACTTTTTCCCTCTTTCTCCTTTATGCATCCAAGGCCAGCCATCAATGAACACCACACAGAGATTTACGTCTGATATATGAGGATCTGAGAATATTGTTTTCCTTCTGGTTTCTGAAAAAGAAGGTTTGTGTGATACTAATGATATGCGCAATTAATAACACTTGTTAGGCACGAATCCAGTCTTGATTGGAGAACTTCCTTGTGGTTGGTCCAAAGTTCACCTCGACCCCCACAGAGGCCCACGTACTTTCATTTCAGAGAGAAAGGAAACAGTTAATTTCTCGTCTATTTCAATGGAGTCACGCAAATCTAGTGAAACAAATTATGATCAACACAAACCCTACATACAACATCAACTACACAAACGAAGATTCTGCATAGATCTTTAAAGATTGTGGACAAAGGAGTGGCTTAACTTATGTTACTGCAAACTCAGAGATTCATATGGATTCTTTACCATTCTCAACCAAAAACAAAAAATAAAAATAAAGAACATGAAGTTCTTGCAGCCTTGAGTAGTGAGCTCTTTAATTAGTTAGAGAAGTACGTGGGAAGTTATATTTGGGAGTTAAAATTTGTTGGCAAATTAGAAACAAAAGCGGGCAACATTCGCATTCTTAATTATTGGTGTCCTTTATCATGCTAGGGAAGCTCCAACATTTAACCAAAGCAACGTCATATGAAGCTATTCAAGTACAAGAACTACTACGACAATAATCTTAATTAAATGTTTCACGTCGACAATCCTTATCCTCATAGCACCAGCTCTTACGCTTTTATAATTTAATTAATTAATGAGCTAATTAATTGATACTTACCACGAGGGCAAAGACGAGCTAGCTAGGATGATCCTACCCCACGCGCACCTTCCTCCCCCACCAAAGAGAGTCAAATGAGGTCATTTTTTTAGCTTATTATTATGTTATCAAGGTATAAAGAACATGGGCAAACATGATTGAAGGGCAGTAACGAAGGGATGGCGTCATTTGATTGATTGATTGGTTGGTTTTGGAAAGGAAATGCATCTTTCTATCAATAATACAAGTATAATAATGCGAATCAAGATGAGGGAAACATTATTGGGTGACCACTTTCTCTTTTTATATACCTTGTAGTTAGTTGAGAGAGGCTATAGTTAAGCAAAAACATTGGCTCTTTTGTTGACCTAATGGAAGAGCTTATGGACCACTTTAAAAGGAACCCTATGCTTGCCCTTTCCTCTTTTTCTTTCTTTCTTTTTTTTTCTTTTCTCGTAATTCTTGAGGAAAATGAGCTTCAAAAAGGGTAAAATTACGTGGTAAAAGTGATTATTTTTATAGCGGATTTTCACTTTGTTGTGGAGATTAGTTTCGCTTTTTCGGCCAAGATGTTCGATAGTATTTTCAATTAGGAGTTGAGGTGTCTTTTTATAATATTTTTTTACTTTTAATATTTTACATTAAAATTATATAAAAAATATCAACTCAGTATTTTTTTAAGTTGAAAAGCATTTTAAAAATTAGATTGAACTGCGTGCATAGAAACGCGACTTTTGTTTTGAATAATAATAATAATAATAATAATAATAATAAAATGGAAATCAAGGATACTGGGGCGGGCTGCCCATGCAAAGCAAAGTAGATGTTAACTATTTTTTTCTGTGTGCGATTATTAAAATATAAATTAAAAAAACAAAAAAAAACATTATTACAATAAATAGAGTTTTGAAAGGTTTAGATCTTTTGCAATATGTATAAGAATATTTGTTTTTATAAAAGCAATGATATTTTGACATTTTATTTGTCATTCTCCTTGTAACATGTTTGTTCATTGAAAAGTCACATTAAAATTTAGCTCGTAAGACTAACACTATACAAAAAACCTTTGTTTCTCTTCTAGTAAAAGAAAGAAGAAAGCGGGAAGAAAGTGTTTCAGGACTGTCTTTCCATGCACACGAGGAGCGAGTGTTAGAGAATAATATAAATAATATATTAGGATCTCTTCTAATAGTTTAAATTTTTAGATAAGATAATTTATTGACATGATATTAGAATCTTGTTAACCTAGCGGTCACGGGTTCAAATCTCATCATTCTCATTTTATTTGATAAAAATTAAGCACTAAATAATATGGAAATATATGCATGTTACAAAATCCAAAAAACTTTCACTTTATAAAATATATTAGAGAATAATATAAATATTAATTTACAATGAGTTTATGTATCACAATTGAAACAAGGCTCGATTCATGATATGCCTCCATAAATGTATTGGTAGGCACAATGCAGCCTTCTTATAAAGCTCCTTGTCCACCCATGAGAGAAACATGGCTGGTCCTTGAGTTAGCCAATGGTAGCAAGGATCTCACACGGGCTGTCCAATCAGAATCCAAGTTTGGAGGGAGATAATGTGGATATGATGATCCAATTCTTCAGTTTTTGGTCAAAACACTCAAAAGGGTAGGTTGGTTAACATGCTCCTGGATTTCCAAAGTAGTAGATAGGGCCAAGAAAATAAAATAAAATAAAATAAAGAAGAGAAGGAATTGTATGGCGACAAGCAAAAGGAAAGAAATATGGGCGGCACACAAATGAATTGCCCCTGCTACCAAACATCTTGCATGCTAGGCACTTCCAAATTACAAAAAAAAATAAAAAAAAAAATTGCAAAGACAAGATAGCTGATATGTGATGCAAGGATTCTGCTCCCAAATCAATGCAGACACAACAAAATTTTCAGTTGCCCATGTTCTCTTTTGTTTTCTGTTTCTACTCGTGTATCCAATAAGTTTTTTCCATGTGTACTGCAACAATGCTCTTCTTTCTATTTTTTTCACATTATAATTATATTTTTAAATTAATTTACGCATCAACCCAAATCAGAGTTCTAATTTAATTTTCTTATTTGGATTCTTTGACTTTTATTTGCTTAAAGTTCAAGAATTTGTTTTTTTTATTAAAAAAAATCAAGAATTGGAAAGAGTACTATACATCCCCCCATTTAATTTAATTTTCTTATTTGGGTTCTTTGTTTCTTTTAAAAAAAAAAATGTTTTTCAAGAAATGGAAAGATTATCATCCCTCAACCCACAGACACCCAAAGTAATTTGTCGCGGTTAAAAACATTTTTTCAAAATAAAAACAATACTTTAAAAAATCATAATTATAGTACGGACAAACACTCGTGAATCTCAAATTGATAAAATATGTGGTGTGTTATTTATAATATAAATAGCAATAAAGGGTCAATGGCTAGTCTTTTTTTTTTCCTATCAATTGATAAAGGATTGGAGTGACATCAGTAAGAGGAAGCTTCGTAGCACTTATGCACACTTCTCTCGATGTTGCTGGTTCACGTGTTTGAAGGGCCACATATTCCATAATACACTCCATATAGTGTTCATCACAAAGAAATTAAAAAAAAATCATTAGTAACGTTTTCTGCTTCTTGCTGTAAGAGATTAATTACTTCTTGTTGTAAGAAAATCCATATGTTTTATTCTTATTTTTAATATTAACACATCAAAATTGAAAAAAAAAACTAAAAAAATATACATTTAATATTTTTTTAAAAACAAGAATATATCTAAAAAATATCTAAAAGTAGAAGTTACGGCAAAGTAAATATCTATAGAAGATAAGTAGTGTTAGAAAACATCCACACATCACGTCTACTGATTTAGCACACATTTTAGTGAAACTGGCTTCAAATGTCAGGTTTCCTCTCTCCCAAGTTGCAAGATTAGTATTGACAAACTAGTTGGTACTGAATTGGAATCTTCCTTTTTGAGAAAAGCTTGGCGTGGGAAGTTTGTGAGTGGCTTCGGAGCCAGCCCCAGTACGGGCTGTCATATTTATGTTCCACCGGATGATGCTGTGTTGCCCAGGCTGGCTGGGATCGGATTGGAAATTCTACTTTGTAGCCTGAGAAATTGGAGAAAATGGTTTTTGGCTAGTTGTTAGACTTGACACCGTCGAAACACGACCTCCTAAATTTCTGCATCCGTACCCCACCAGGGTGGGGGGTCTTTTTTTCTCTCCTTTTCAGAACAATTAGATGGCATCTCATCGACTTGGAAACTGTCAAGGTTGCTAGATTTACATTCTCGACCGATTTAAGGAAGATGATTCGCATCGGCATGCAATAATTCATCATTCATTTGAATAGACATGAATGGACAACATGAAATCCTTCCAGGTGAGTTGAGATAAGGATGAATCTGAATAATTTTCATCATAATCCTGACAGGTTCAGGCAAACAAAACATGGGTTTCTCCTTTTGATTTACCGTTCTTTTGACCCTGTCTTTAATTTACCATTCGAGTCATGAAATCCACAGAGCAAGTGCATATGATTTAGAGAAAAAAAAAATATCACAGAAACATAAAGAGAAGCAGAGAAAAGCCAGGTAATATTTGTTTTTTCTTATGAACAAAATCCAATTACTGCCCTCATCAAATCTACAAACAGAATGCTCTAATATCGAATTATCAGAAACAGTAACAGGTCCAGCCTTGTGGGCCCACCATCCTTCCTATTTTTTTTGTGAAAACTGTAAGAACTAGAAAAGCAAAAAAAAAACTATGTAACAGAGAAAGGAAAAAAAGGAAATTGCATATGAAGCACGCAATATTATACACAAGAACAATCAATCAACAAGAGTAGGCGAATCTTTGAACCCCACGATCCCTAAGAATCCCATTGTAGAGGGCAGCTCTGTTTGCAGGCATTCTTCTTTGTTGACCATTTTTCTTGAATTCTGTCAAGGTTGATGAAGAAGAAGAACAAGAATTTTGACCAACGAAAATGGTCTCATGTTGCCTCCTAAACTCCTTCCCATCCCCTCTTGGATCCACCACATCCTCTGCAAAGTGCACCCTTTTTTTCTTTCCCTTCTTCTTCCCTTCTTCAAGGAATAAAAAACCCCAATAACCATATGCGAAGAGATTTAAAAAAGAACATTTATACATGAGAAATTGTATAAGTTCAATGCATGACAAGGTTTTCTTGCTGTTTCTTTACCTGATGAGATACAGGACCTTGGAGCTTGTCGTGAAGACTGGCGAATTCGGTGGTGAAGATCAATAGGGAATTGACCGGAAGGAAGGGGAGATTTTTGGAGGCGGAAGGCAAGGAGAATTACAGTGCCGGAAACAGCCATGGCTGTGGCAAGAACCACACCTTGTGAGCAAAGCATAGAAGACATAGATGATGAATCGAGAGAGAAAAGGAAAGAAAGAAACTTGATAAAGTGTATTATGTGACTTGCTGAATATGAGAGAATATGCTTTGGTGGGGAAGAGGAGGGGGAGGTGATGTTTTACTCTTTACATGACAAGTATTAATTAAATATATAGTCGGCACAAGGCGAGCGATTAGGATGTAAATTAAATAAACAGGGATCTTGTTCATCTATTGGAAGGGGATAGAGGCAGGGGTCATTATTTATTTCTCATAATTTTAATATTATTAAACAATATTTTATATTTCTATATATATATGACGGTGTATGGACCAATCTTCCTACAGTAAAAGCAAGGTTTGGCTGCTGATTTGATATTAAAATTAGGCGTTGTTTGCTGATGCAATGAAAAATAAATTATCCATAATAAAATTAGGGATGACTATTCTTACAACCTTAGATAGGTTTGAGTCTTGTGATTAAAAAATAAGGATAAACCTTGATGCGGAGTGAATTGAATATGTTGAGGGGGCGAGGTTTTCTTCTATGAGGGACTGGAGAGGAGAATTTCTGGCTTCTGAGGAAGAACTTCGTGTCGTTTTGGGTCTATTTTCATTACCGCACGGCAATGAAAAGTGTTCTTTTTGTTGATGTCAGTTTTTTATTTTATTTTATGTTATGGAGGACTGGACAGGGAATATCTTATTGTTTGGTATCCACTCTAAGGAGAAGTGGATGGTGGCGCGTAGATGTCACACTCAGGTAACAGACACGTGGTGGGTGGTGGATGTTGCCATTTGTTTTTCGTTCCAAGGTAATATGTGGTACCTAATTAATGACACTTGAGAGATCCCTTGTCTTTAGTGCTGAAGGATTTGTTCAAATTTATGGGTTTGTAAGGATGGCAAATATTGGTGGCTGATGATGACAGCAAGAAATAGCTTAATTAGTTTTCTTCTTCTTCTTATTAGAGTGAGCTTAATTAGTGCTTCCTAGATTTGTGGTCCAACCGGTCAATTTTTTTAAATAAAAAAAATACTCTTAAAAAAATAATAATGCTTGAGTCACTTACCGATTGATAATTTAAATAATATAAATAAAAAGCATAATAATAACAAAAACAATGCAAACATGAGCTCACTTGGAGTATGAAAAAAATAATATTAAAAAGTAAAAATAAAAATAATTTTTATTTTTATTCTTAATATCTACGTATAAAAAAATTAAAAACATAAAAATAAGTTATCTTTTAAAAATTTTAACAAAAAAAAAAAAAGTTAAAATCTAATGCTAAACACCTCGTAATACTCTAAGGGCCTGTTTGGTATAGCGGTAGCGGTTGCGGTTGTGGTTGAAAAAATGGAGTTTTAAAAATGGAGTTTTAAACTGTGGTTCAAAAAAAGCAGTTTAGTGTTTGGTTAAAACTGTGGTTGAGTTGAAGGTTGAAGAAAAAGGAGTTTTGGTGTTTGGTTTCCAAACTTTACAAACTGCTTTTAACTTGTAAAATTACTTAAAAGGGCATGAAAATATACACACACATCCATCCATACATCCATCCATACATATATATATATACATATATATATATATATATATATATATATATGTAACTTCTACAAATAAATTTAAAAATAAATAATATTAATGTGAATACAAATTAAAAAGTATTTTTAAAAATAAAGTAAAATAAAAATTATAAAAAACTTGATAGAATATTTCTTTTTTTTTTTAAATCATTCTAACTTTATACCGTGAAAGGTAACTTATATTTGTTATACAACACAACACTCTTTACTCATATGAAAATAAAAAAAGCAAGAGGACTGGACCCTCGATAATGTTTATCCATCTTTACCAGTAACCTGGCGCGAATAAAGTTCCACCTCAGCAACACCCGCCAACAAAAAAAACCTAATTACCAAGAACCTGCCCTCCTTTTTCTCCGCCTCTACCAAACCAGCAAAATTCTTTTCGATCTCAAAATCAACAAGAAGATGCAGTGAACTCCTCCTCCTCTCTACACTCTCCAATCCCTTCTTCGAAATCCAAAAGAGCCAAACCAGATTCTGAATCAATTGCTACAACCCCAAAATCTAAAACTTCTTCAAACCCAACCTTCGCTACTCAAACCCCAACTCAGCCATCCCCACTCCCTCCCCGTCTCCGGAGCCGCTGCGTCGCACTCTCCCTAAAGGAAGTCCGTCAGATCGCCTCTCGAGACCTTGGAGCCAACCAAACCAAGTCCGCCCGAAGACAGATCGCGTCTTGGCCTGAAGATCCCACCACCACCAGTAAATTTTTTTAATTTCTTTTACAAAGTCTTAGTGATTTACGCCATTTTTTATCGTCTTCGTCTTCTTCACGTGGTGGTTGTGTGTGTTACCTTGGAGGTGAGGGAGAAGGCAGTGTGATTTTCATGTCTGTGTGTTTAATGGGTTACCTTGGAGATGAAGGGAGAAGATGATTACTGGAAATGGAGAAGATGAGAGGAGGGCAGGCAAATGGGTCTCATTTTTTTGAGAAGAATCGGGGATGAAGACTCAGTCCCGAACGGCGTTTGAAAAGCACCTCCCAGGTGCTTTTCAAAAAACGCCGTTTGGGGGTAAAAATGGGGTGGGACCCACTCATTTTAAATGGTGTTTTGTTGTTACCAAACAGGCTAACGGCTCTAAAAATCCCAAACGGCAAACGTGCTGGTGCGCCAAACGGGTGCTAAATAATTAAGCATAGAGAGTGGTTTCACGCTTTAAAGGGAGCGATTGGTAGTAGTGTCTGCCGCCATCAATTACTGCAATGTTACTACGGCCTTTGTCATCCATGATGTATTAGAGCATCATCCCCTGCCAAAAGAAGGGGATTATTATTATTATTATTATTATTATTTCTTCATTTTTTCCCCTTTAGATGCCGAGATCATCCTGCTGGTGAAGTAGGACAATGACTTTGGAGCATATGGTAATAGAGTTTGACTTTGAATGGTTCACATGCCTTGACCTACTGTGCTTTATTAATTAATTATAGTTGTTAGATTCTAATTAGTGTCATGACCTTATATTAAGGTTAAACATTCGCTGCCTTAATTAGACCAAATCAACGCCTCATTAGAGCTGCTCTAAAAAAAGCCTGGTGGTCTTAAAAAAATAATTAAAACGAAAAAAACCCTTCAGTCACACACTTAAATTCCATTAATATTTATTTTCTTATTTTTAGAGTGGACTAAAAAATGAAATGGCCTTGGACAGGACCATGTTATCATATTAGAACTTGAGTTTGGGGTTGAGAAACGAAGATTCAAGAAGAAAAAATGTAAAAAAATTTAAAAAGTTTTTATTTTTATTTTTCACTTTAAATTAATTTTTTTTGATATTTTTAGATTATTTTTATGTGTTGATATCAAAAATATTTTTTTCAAAATAAAAAAAAAATTAATATATTTTTAAATAAAAAATATTTTTAAAAACAACCATAACCAAACCCTCAATCCATCGTAGTTAGGGAAGAGTTCTCAATCAGTCACGGAAGAGTAGAAGAGATGGTGGTAGCGAAATTCGATTGCTGATTCCACTTTTGAAGTATGAAAAATCCCATCTTTATTGAAACTGAAAATCCTCTGCAAGTGGGTGGAGTACTTCAGCACTAAGTGATTGTACCTTAACTGATCGTTACCGGACGAGCCAGTCCCTACCTTCTGGATGAAGGAGCTCCAATAATTACGATGATGACATCTAGATAACAACAACACCTTGTTAAAAGAAGATTGATTCTGCTAGTTCATGAACTTGGAGCCACGCAATCCATGGAGATGGAAAATGCCTGGCTCATGCGTGCACTCTTCTAATAAATCCAAGGAAAGAACACATACCTCTTGCTGAATTATTATTGCGAGGATTAGACCTTTGAGATAGATAGAAAGGCAATCTAGGAAGAGGGGAGTGCGCTTTAATTATGAACGGATAGACAAAATTGTGTCACACGAACAACTTTCCACACGATTTTTTTAGTTCCCACTTAACATGTTGCTAGGAAAATGTTGGTCAGGGTTGTCCTAGGTTATATATATATATATATATATATATATATATATATATACACACACATGGCCAGCATAATTTTTGGATCCATATGATCTAGAGGTCCAGGATTGAGACTTGGTGAAGATGTCATATTAAAAATTATTAGACGAAGCTTCGAGCTGGTTTATGTTGACTCCCTAACAGTGTGTACACAAAACATTTGAAAAAACGAAATCTTTGATTTTGCAGCTTATAAGGACTAAGGTTGCTAAACCTGCGGGGGCGTTTAACATGAATCATCATGTATCTCTCTTGGAGAAACAAAAAGGCCAGTAAAAAAACACAAATTTTTGTTTACCTTGGTTTGGTAGAAAAGTAATGGAAGATATTTCGTATACAACACCAGCTCCCAGGGTTTCGGTAACTAGCTACATCCAAGTTGTCAGGATTGAAGGGAGTAACTCAGAACATTTGTTTGCTTGTTGGTAGGCTTCCATTTCTATCTCTGTGTCCCTGCTCCATCCGTCGATCGTTGGTTAATGTTGGCAGATCCAATGGTTATGTATTCATCATCAACTGCAAAATGCAAGCATGGTCAATTCTGGCATGTAGCTGTCATATAAAATGATGTTCTTCCTGAAATTTAATAGAATTCTATAGGTAAGTCCCGGAAAACATGATCAGACTATTTCCAGTTTCTTTTTAGCAAAAAAGGGTTCCATGTTCATCACCCATCAACTTCCTTGAAGAAACAAACAGCCTCGCAACTTCAATCAATTATCAAAAAATTAAGGCTGGTAGGATCTGGGATATCTAAAAAATGAAGCAGACGTTTCCAAGAAGAAGGAGATTTCAGATATTGAAAGCTTGCCAATCATCATCTTGGGATGAACATGGATCATGAACCGCCTAGCTTTCTGAGCTCTACTGTAATCTGAATTATGTTCAGGTCTCTCAGAGGGTTAATATTCTTCGGTCTTCTTTCCCTCTCGATGTCCTATGCAAAATATGATCAGCAGTCCTTTGGATTTGCCTCAACCCCTTTCCTCTGGAGAAAATCTTTCTCCAGCTTTAATCTTACTTACAATCTTTAATGAAAGTTCTTATGGGATAAGATGCAAACCATCAACCTCCTCAACCTTTATGTCATTTGAAGTACTGATTTTCAATATAAATGAAATTCTTTGACCGTCTAATGGGATTGATATAAGCATCCTGAATGCTTCTGTCGATGGCATTACCCTTCCCACAGACGAGCCCGACTCGGGCTGCATCTTCAGGAGCTTCTGGGAAGCCAAAAGCAGTTCCGCCGTCAATCGACCCCAACAATTGGACATTCCAAAACTATTGGGCGCAAGTGCATGAACTAAATTCTCACGATTTTAATGATTCAGATGAAGAGAATATACAAGAAAAAAACAATAAGTTGGCTTATCCATTATAATTTTCTTTTGATGATCCTACCCTATTATCCTTATCATTAAAACAAAAATAACATATTTTATACTATTTTTGATGCATAAGTTGTTTTCACACTGTATGATATATGATGACAGATAATAACTCAACTCTAATGTTGTTTGATTTTATTTTTTATTTGACTTGATTTAGTTATTTTTAGATATTCTATTTAGTCGGCTATATAGAATTTATTTTGGTTTATTTGTTAGATTTGATTTAGTTATTATTATATATTCTATTGAGTGAGCTATATTTGATTTTATATTGATTTACTTATTGAATTTGATTTAATTACTAATGGGCTACAAGCATGGTAATCAAACTCGCGAGCCAACTCGCAAACTCGTACGAGTTTGCGAGTTGGCTCAGCAAACCTGGTTGGACCGGAAAGAAAAATCGAAACCGGTCAAACTCGGTCAAAATCGGGTTGACTCGTAAAATCGGACCGGATCGGTCCGATTTTACGATCCAGGTTTTTCATTATGCCCCAGTTCAAAGCTAATTCAAAATTTCAAACGGAGCCAAGAAAAAAAAATAGAGAAGAGGATGAGAAGGAAGAGAGAAAAGGGAGAAGAGGATGAGGAGGAAGAAAAGAAAATGGAGAAGAGGGAAATTGGGATTTAGGGTTATGTTACTGGGGGAGGGGCTTTTATACTTAGTTATTATAATAATAATAATAATAAAAAAAAAGAAGAAGAAGAAGAAGGTAGGTTTCTACGGGAGGGTTATATAAATTAATAATAATAATAATAATAATAAAAAGAAAGAAAGTAGGTTTATACGGGGGAGGGGTAGTAATAATAATAATAATAATAATAATAATTAGCATAAAAATAGTTAGCATAAAAAATATATTTTAAAAATCCTATTAATTTAAGATAATAAATAACATTAATTAATTTATATTTCACATCAACAAAATATTTATTTTTAGTTTGTTAATTTTTACCTAATGAAATTCTATGGACATAATTGTTTTGTAATGTATTTTTCAATTATTTTGAATCATGCATGAACCTTAACTAATGAAGTTTTATGGCTATAATTATGTTATATTATATTCAGAAATATTTTACTTGCAATTTTTCTACCTACACGATTTTAGCTGTGATTTTATGATTTTTGTACGGACAAATTCGGGTATGATCTTACGATCTTACGATCCGATTTTTCGAAGCAAGATCCGATTCTTGTCAAAATCTCGATTTTGACAACCTTGGCTACAAGTCTAATTGTTAGTTGTGGTTAAGATTTTAGTATTCATATGTTATTTTTCTAAATATTTAATATTTTTTTATGATTTAATAAAATAGCAGACTTTTCCTTCTATGAAATCTCTCTTTCTCCCCTCTTATATGCTTTTAATTCATAACTTCTTTTTCTAAAAGCTTTTTTTCTTTCAATGTTTTAGTTCTTCTAGTTCACTGTCCCACGTCACCATACAACTGACCCTTTGAGGACGGGAACACCCACTACCCAGGTAGATCCAACTGGTAGGATAAGCATGCAAGTGGCCTGGCAAGTCATATTCGAACAATCATTAGACTTGATGTTTGCTGTGGCTGTGATTTTTTTTTTTTTTATCATCAACTGCAAAAATAAACTACATTGCCGTCCTCCAAGTTTCTGTTCTCTGTCAAGTTTTGTGGTCTTTATTTAAGATCTTAATCCATTTATCAGAGTGGCTAGTGGTAGTGTATAGATGGCCCTCAGGCTAGAATGAACTGCAACATAAAGAATCCGAACCCTTGATTCTGTGGGTCTCACAAAATCAACAGTCCTGATTCCTCATATCATAATTCGTGTTGCTTTTACTGTGGTGTGTAGCAGCTTGAAGACTGCAAAGTTAGATAGTTGATATCAGTTCATTTCAGCCGATCAAGTTCCATCCTTGAAGGAAAAGGATGGAAGGGAAAAACTTCAGCAAGAAACTCACAGCAGTACCTCAAATCTTGTTTGGTCAAATACAAAACTTTTTATGCAAACAGTTGTGTACAGCAAGATAATTTACAAAGACAAACTGCAGGATGATGTATCTGCACTTAGATCCTGCGCTACCTGGAGAAGGTGTTCAATGTTGATGTCAGGATAATGCTGTAAGAGCCTCAGGTTAGCTGCAAAATCACCTCTCAATAGCCTGCTTTTCATGCATAGCAGCATTGCACAGCAGATCCGCAAAAGCATATCCTAAACAAAACCAGTTTTGTATCCATAAACACCATTGTTTAGATCATAAAAAGTTGATTTGAATGATAGGTACCTGAACCCCAAAAGGATTACTCAAAAGAGAATCCCAGATTCTTAAAATGGATTGGAAGTTGAATTCCTGAGACAGTAGCAAAGTGATCCACCTGAATGCATAGAATTGTGGCTTGACCTGCGCATTTGAATAGATGGCATCAGCTTCCATGATTCACTTAGCTTGATCCAAATATGATGAAAACTTGGAGGCCTTTTTTAAGCACAGTTTGCTGTTAAACAGAAGTACAAATACTACCATGGCTGGCACAAAGCACTCGGAACTATAAATAGTTTTTTTAATTTAGCCATCAAGAATCTATATGTGCTTCTACTATAATCATAATAAGAGAGTATTTACCTGGGTAGTGAATTCAAGATGCTTCCATAATTCCTCATCATTTTCTTTCAATAATTTTGCCAAGCGGGAAAGAGTGGAGAGTATGCCGACTGGACTATTATCCAACTGTTGGCAAAAGTGATCCACCGAATCACTCAACAGTCGAACAAAACAGGAAAAGCTATCAGCTTCAGCATTTAACTGCAGGATAGATAGACGAAGGGAATGAATAAAATTGCCTTCTGTTTAGGACTGGTTGATCTTCTGCTTTCACCTTTACACGATTCTTTCATATTTATTATCTGACTGATCAATAAATATGGAAGTATAGCTGACCAGTCCTGTAAATGAGTTGTTGTAGGTAATAGTAGAAATTTTCACTATCCTGGGTCCATTAAAGCTTCATCTTCAACTAAGAAAACTATCCATTAAAAAAATAATTAAATTCTTATGAGATAACAAAATCTCAAGAAGTTTTATTAATGTGCCCAAAAAATAGGAGATGAAAGTTTAAATGGTAAAAAACTCCCAGTGCGGAAAGGATTAGTCAAAAAAGGCATTGTGTCTTCCTGATATCAGGATCATATTATCAACAAGGAGCACAAGTATCTATAGAAAAAGAAGAACCAAAAGCAGATGGAATATTCCTTACAGCATTCTGCTCGTCAGTGTCAGTACTAAATACATAGAGTATTGGCGCCAGGACCTCATTCATGCCTTGTACATAACAAATAGCTGGATTTAGCTTTGCAAATAGGAGAAGAATGTTCCTCATTGCTTCCTGCAGATGAAAATATATCACAGCATTCTTCAAGGAAACTTCATTCACGTTTCTTAAAACTGTTACAATTGCAATGACGATGTTTGTTGTTTGCAACTCTCCAAAAGATTATTTTCATGAAGTGACTGAGAATTTGAGAGCCATAATGTCAAAAAAAGATTCAACAGCCAAATGAAATGGAATAAAAATGAAAGTGCAGAAGAGTGGAAAAATACCCTATTTTTCTTACTGAATGAGGACTCCCCCGAGAAGAACTTCATATCTGAATGTGTGCGCTGCAAATCACGGTCAATCTGTTCTGCAATCTCTGTATGCTATAAATGCAGTGTTCATTTTGATGAACATCAGCTATCCTTGGCACAAGGAATTCCAGGCACCTTAGAATGGTGGAGAGATTTACCTTGAAGTAATGATCCCAGGCACTAGCCTGACCAACACTCAGGGGATGATCTCCATGAGAAATTCCTTGCCGCTTTAGCGGTCCAGCAACGTCACCTTCTCTGCTCAGCTCAGCGGAAATCATCGCATCAGCTCTTACTCTGGTGTACGCTGACTGTCTAGATTCAAGATTTTTATTAGTACATTGAAACCAGTAACCAAAGAAAAAACAATCTGATTACAAGTATGACAAATTCATCAGCCACTAAATTAAAAAAATAAGTTAAGATGCAAAGCGGGCACAGCAGTTGGACACTTACAGGACTCAGCAGAAGCTCCTCTTTTAGCTTGGCATATTTCTGTCTGTTCTCGGTTAACTCCTTTTCCCACACATCGCGAGAAGGAGATAAATAACACAACAATAGCTGCAAGAGATTAAGATTTAAGGATGTCCACGAGCCAAATTCAAATAAAACGAAGCCTTGAATGATTAAAGCTTTCATTTTTATATGCAGCCAATTGATTATCACTACGATGTTTAGCATATAGGTGATTTAAGCATGTGGTCCTAATATTTCATAATAACCCAGTAATTTTATTCTTCTAAGTTTAGTTGTTGTAATAACATGCTCTCTTCCAGGCATCAAACTATTCCACCACTGCATAACAGACAATAATCATGGTTTTAATCAAAAATCTTGTCAAGAACCTGTGAATTAGCAGAAGAAAAATTTTCAGCACTTCCTTAGCTCTGTTGGCAATCAGTGAAATCCACTATGATAGAGGTGACATTATTATTACTAAAAGTTTATTGAACTGCTCTGAAAGCCGGCTTTTAATCCACATCAAATAATAATGAAATTTCCTAGCCAGAAGTGCAAACAAAATAATCCAGCAATGAAAACCAATGTACCTTCCAAGCTGTTGCCCTCAATCCTCCTCCATCAGGAACCCCCATATTAGCAATTCTCTTCACCTTTTCCAAATTTATCTCCTTTTGAGAGAACTAGCCACAAAACAAAATGGAAAGATACACAATTAATTACCAAACAAGGCCAAAAAGCACCTGGTCCTAAAAGAAAAAATGTCATAAAAACAAAACCCAAGCATCCCATTTTGTTGCAGCCAAAATGCAGGAAAAGGACGCCAATTAACAAGTTATTTCTGGCAATTTTCATAAATAAGATTTCAGGAATGTAAACCGAATTAATTACTATCTTTAATTAAACTATTTTTGTCCCAATGAATAAATCAAGCATAATTGAACATCACAACCCAAAAATGCATTTCTTCCCTTTTGCCACCATTTTCTAAGAAACCAAACACTCCCCCAATAACCTAAACCTCTCCAAAACCATAAAGAATTTTCCGAAAATTCAATTTCTAAGACCCTATATTATATTAAAGAAAGAACATTTCACATTCTGACCTCATGTTCAAGATCAGACCTTTTCTCTTCAGCTGCAATAACGTCCATAACCGAGACCTGGCCCGACCGATTTTTATCGGGTCTCTTCCGGGTCCTAAAAGCATCCACTTTATCCCCAACTGTATCATTAACACCCAAATCATCAAATTCATACTCATTTTCCTTGTGGCCTAACTCAACCCCGTTCGGCTCCATAATCTCAAGCTCCTCACCGGACTCGAAAACTGGTTTGGACCCTCCATTTTCCTCCTCTTTGTCCTCAAAACCAGGGACCAAAATACCAAGCCTGTCAGGGAGCTTGAGCTTGCCCTTTTTAAGCATGGTAACTGAGTTGGGACTGAGTCAGTGAGGGTGAATCGAGCGAGTTGGATTTGCGGGTCCTTGTTGGTGTTGCATTGGAATGCTTGTAGAGGAGTGAAAGGAAGAAGAAAGTGTCTTGACTCTCGATGGGTCATGACTTGGTGATTAACTAGGTTTTGAACTCAGTTTTCTCTTTTGAGGAAGACTGGTAGTTAAAACGGTTGACTGTTAGTTCAAACAATAGAACAATAGATTTTGGGGTTTGGTCTTGTTAACCAATGGGAACTTGCCATGTCAGATATTATTATCCAGTTAAAAAATTTAAACATAATGGACATTTTTTATTACCATAATATAAAAATTTAAGCTTTATTTTAATGATTATGTATTTGACAAATATAATCACAGAAGCATATTTGAATTTAATATTCTTAATTTAATTATTTTATATATGTACATCGAGATTTAATGCGTTTATTGATAAATAAAAAAGAAAATAGGGAATAAAATCATTCTTTATAAGTGTAAAATGATTTTCCAATTTCTTTATATTATATGGTGTTTAATATGATTTGTTTTTGTATAATTAAGAATTTCATGTTTTAAAATTTATTTTTGACATCATCACATTAAATTGATATAAAAAATATAAAAGAAATAATTTTTTTTATTAAATATCATTTGGGCTAGAAAATATACTTCAATATGTCTACCAGAAATAAATTATCGCTATTGAAACTGATGAAATCAAATTTAATACTTTTTTCCTAGTTTTCTCAAAAAAATAATTCGTACCATGTTTTCGTCACTTGCCTTGTAAACCCCAATGTCATAATTTTTTGTAGGAAGATATTTATGTAGTAGAATTTCATGTGATCCAGCGAAGAAACAAAATAGTAATTGAAGAAAGAAAAAAACAACAACGTGGTGATATTGTTGTGCACGTCAAAGTTATTAATTCTGTTTCGGTTAATATTTTATTTTTTTAATTAGAATAAAATATTTTTGTTTTGGAGTATTTCGATGCGTTGTTTTAGGTTGTACTATTCACATGTGTGTATATATATATATAATTAAATATATTAGTTAAAAAAATAGGTTAAATTCAAAAAAAAATTACTTAGAATTGTCCACTCTAATCTAGAAAAACACAATAAAATAATTTTTCTAAACAAAATTATGAACATATATAATATTACGAGAATGTCATCATCAATTTGCAAGGCCATTATATTCTCTGATTGCTCTGAAATTTTAACATAATATATATAAATATATCAAGAGACTTCTCGTAAAATTTCATCTCAATCTAACAGTCAGATTAAAAAATATAGTTAATACTGTAAAATTATTTATTATTTAAATAAAAACACTATTTAGCCCAAACTTACAAAACAAACACTATTTATGGAATACGTGGCAAATACAAGTTAAATAACCAGTAATTGTTGTGGCATAAAAGCCGTAGTAGCTACTACAGTACTACGTTGCATGCAACGCAAGCCCCTGTCATTAAATTGAGGTAGGTTTATTTAATTTCCGAGGAGTTGTAGGTGATCTTATTCTCAACACACCAAGCTTCATAGTTAAAAAGCTTGGAATCATATGTTACAGTTTTTATATCTGGGATAAAATATTAAATTAATTAAATTTAATTATACTGTTTACAATAGCTGTGAAATTGAATTAATTAAATTAGTAATTTTACCTATTTCACCTTAATTTATAATGTTTCTTAGTACATTCTATGGTGACTTAATTTAACTATCTCTTCTCTATATCTTCTCATGATCTCAACTCAGCCTTTGCTGTACTTCAATCATCTGTACTTTTCTTTTGTCAGGGAAAATTAACTCCTTCTCTCTCTCTCTCTCTCTCTCTCTCACCCCATTATGGTGCAATCAAAAAAGTTCAGAGGGGTGAGGCAGCGACGGTGGGGTTCTTGGGTTTCTGAAATTAGACATCCTTTATTGTAAGCTATCTTCCGCTACCGACCTCATCTAGCTATGTTGTCTTATCTTTTCCATCTTTGAATCTAAATTACTTATACTTTTATCTAATTCTTTCTAATATTATAAGATCTTACTGTGGTATGTTTGGAACAGGAAGAGGAGGGTTTGGCTAGGAACTTTTGAAACAGCAGAAGAGGCAGCAAGGGCCTATGATCAAGCGGCAATCTTGATGAGTGGACGTAATGCGAAAACTAACTTTCCCGTGCCTCAAACTTCGAATGAAGATGACCCAAAATCAGGTGATCATCCTCCACTCACAGCAACACCAAATGGTTTGTCCCAGATCCTCCATGCCAAGATAAGAAAGTGCAGCAAGGCACCATCACCATCAATGACTTATTTGAGGCTCGACACTGAGAATTCCATCGGGGTTTGGCAAAAGCGAGCTGGTCAGCGGTCCAACTCAAACTGGGTCATGACTGTGCAGCTCGGGACGAGAGATAAGAGCCAAGTTTCTGAGAGTACATTGCCATTGCCTGATCAATCTTCAGGAGGGATACCAGGACCAGAATGCAGAGCAGAAATGGATGAAGAAGAGAGAGTTGCACTGCAAATGATTGAAGAGCTTCTTTACAGGAGTTGTCCCAGCCCTACTTTTGGGGCTCAAGATCATGGAGATGGTAGCTTTTTTCTTTAGCAATCTGTGGTCTTTATGATCATGGGATATCTGTGGGTTTGTGCGCTTGGTTGAAGGAAGTGATCGAGTGTGTGGCATGTGACTTCACAATTCTATATAATTTGTCTATTTTAATAAGTATAACCCAAATAAATATTTATGTGTCAGATTACGAAAGGGTGGAGAGCAATTGGGGCGAAATATTCTAGTGTTTATATAATTAAGAAGTATTTTTCTGTGTTTATTGAAAAATAAAGGAATCAATTATAATTTCATTTTTTGTTCAATTATCTTCTTCTTCTTCTTCTTCTTCTTCTTCTTCTTCTTCTACCTGTACCAGACTACATGGTTAAGCAATTGAAATTGTTTCTTTCAATTCCCTTACTTTATTTCCTGGGCCAATATTATCTGAAAGAATAAAATGCATTTTGAGATGTGAAAGACATTAAGGTTGGAGATTGATCGATGGAAATACTGGGTGTCCAGCTATCAATTGATAGCTGCATGGCCCCAACAATGCAAATGAAAAATGGACAGCAGCATACAAGAAAACAACCAATGGCAAAATTGATTTATTTGCTATAGTATATATACGTTTTTACTATAACATCACTACATACTACTTTTAGAAAGAACACGTTAAAAATGAGAAAAATGCACCCAATAAATGATTGTTTTTTACCCGTACGTAATGACCATTAAACAATTACGTGATACCTTTAAAATGAAGAGAATATATTAAAATTATTATTTTGTAGGGATATTTAAATCTTGATTGGGAAAATCAAGAGTAAAAATATATACTCCACTGAAAAATAAAATCAGGAATTGATTATTCGATATCTTGTAATTATTATTGAATATGATGGATGGATCGATATCTTATTGAGCTCAGAGTTTATAGACGACAGAGCCAAGCCATTCTTCTCTATGTTAGACATCTACAATAACGTTAATTCAATTTAATTTTAGAAGCATAATTAATTCATCTCAAATTAAATTGCTGAATAATTTTGCCAACTAAATTATCAAGCATCAATAGCTACTAAACTAAGTTGGTTTTATTAATTTAAAGAAGAATATTTATACCTTTGTCACATCGAATTGTACGTGGGTAACACTACTTTTCTAACAAAAGAAAATTCAAGGTCAGTTTCGAACGCATCCTTGTCATGCTATTTAGAGCAAATATTTGATCAAATCAAATAGCTAGGAAAGACATTTTCCTTCCTAAATAGACCACAAATTAAGTCAATTTTCTAATGCCACTTTTCATAGAATCGTACGTTGTTGGCAACTTTCAATCATTTGGCAAATTAAGAAAGATATATGTAACTTCAACTATTTAATGTCAATTTTCCGACGCCAATTTTCATAAGATTGGTCGTACACGATGATAGGAAACTTTCAGTCATTTGAATTAAGTAGATGGAAAGATGTATCTAACTTAAATCTTCTACGAAATTCTCCACCTTCGATTGGGACCTTGTAAATTCATGAATGTTGTGGCCCTTCATCCATGCATTGTCACGGTTCACCTGTTAAAGTTCCATGTCTTGTGCCTCATGATATCTAATAAGCTTGCTACGTTTTTGTTGCCCGGAAAACTATAAGATAGATGTTTACTAAAACCTATGTAGTGTATGAAATAGATGATTAACTATATAGTAGGTGATACGTTTTTGATTGCTAATATGATAGTTATTGGAGGCTTATATGGTTATTAATTTTAGAACTCGTTAAATTAGTCGAGATACACACAAACTGACCCGGACACCCATGTTAATAAAAAAAAAAACCTAGAAGACTTATTCACTAGTTTATTTAGAGATCAAGACCAAGGGTTTGGTTACAGCTGGAAAATATATAAAATCACATTATATTTATTTTTTTATTCTTTTTTTTTTCAATGTCACCATAGGAAATTATGTGAAATTGGTACGGCTTCATTGTAAAGTATGAATTCTTGATGATATACTTGGTAATAGAAGGGCTTGGGTCATAGCAGCAATGAAGTAATTACGAATAGCATTAGATGAGGATTGAATTTGCTGTAGAAGTTGGTGATATATCCTCTATCAAACCCTAATATTTTGGGAATGAAGAACACAAGATCAAATGTTGAGAGTGACATGATCCAAACCTAGATCGTTCACTGAGAAAGAAAATTGGACCCCCAAGCAAAAACATTCTTCAATGCGGATCCTATTCTCAACTGCTACTGAAAGGTACTTGGTCTGTATGCAGCTGGAACAAGTTGGTGAAATCGGTGAAGTGATCCTCGTTAGTTTGTTACTAGCATGAAAACAAAGTCATGGACCTAATTTTAAATGTTTTTTCTTTAGAAAATCGTGGTTTGATATATTAATAACTTAATATATAGTTTCCTCTTTATATATATTTATATGAAAGGGTGAATAATATCTACATACAGTATTTGCTCTCCAATAGGAAGCAACAGGTTGACCAGAGATTTATTTATTTATTTGTAGGACCACAGAGTATGTGTTTAAGCATCCTTTATATTTCATAGTATCAATTATTATTTCTCACGATATTTCACTGGAATCTTTATAGGAATTGACTAGGGTGAACAATCTTTTTTTTTTCTTGAAGCTATTCCAGTTATCAATTTTTTTCCAATTGTGTTTTCCTATTTGCTTTGATTTTACAACCACGAGAGGTATCTTTGTTACAGAAACTACAACTTCTTTTATAGCAATCACAGGTTGTTTTCTGCCAGCTTCATGAGAAATTCCGGGAGCATGAGGTTGTATTTTGTACCCCTTGAAGCTGTTTGGCACGGCGTTTCACCCGCCGTGCCGCAGCTTTTGATAAAAAAAAATTTTCATTTTAAATGAATATGTTTTGGTATTTTTAGATCATTTTGATGTGCTGATGTCAAAAATGATTTTTAAAAAATAAAAAAAATATTATTTTAATGTATTTCGGCATGAAAAACACTTTGAAAAGTTACCACAATAGCTCTCCCAAACAGGCCGAATCATATCATAAACCTGTGCTGAATGCAAAGTTGGGCTCCTCTTTTCTGGAACTTTATTATGCTGGCTCACAATCTTAGAAAGTGGGCTCTGCCAACTCACTCTCTATTATTGGGCTCAAAAGCCTTTCTGACATTCAGCCCATCAATTTTACGTCCTTAATTGGAGTTCCAATTATCGTGGCCATGGTAAGCAATAAATAAAAATCTCGAATCAAATTATAAATAAATAAATATTTTTATGAGTTTTCTAATTAAAATAACTGATTTAAGATTGTTATCAACTCTCAACCACCGAAAGGCCCCAGCTGCGTGTTGAAAAAGTATATATATAAAAAAGAAGATAAAATAATTGAGAGGGTAGTGGAGATTGTTGACGATATCATTATAGGGATGGACCGCCAACCCCAAATCCTAATCCAGGAATTATGGGAGCACAAAGGAACCCAAGAAAGAATATGCCATGCTTTTTCCTCCTCTATTGGGATTTCTTCTGTTATAAGTAAGTCTAATAAGCTTCCAAAATACGTAATAAAAAAATAATAGAGGTTAGATATTCCATAGTATAATGTGGAAAATGTGGGTCCTAATGTAACGTGCTTCAAAAATTAACTTACACTTCATTAGTTATTTTTATTCAACTCAGTCTTACCAAGAGATTGATTAATAAATTCGCAATGTCTTTTTTATTATCAAAGTATAATTTATCAAGAGACATCACGGGGAAGAGAGAAATACTTTTCAAAGTCGAGAAAAAAATAATAAAGATTATACATCATGTGGAATTATTAATCATTTTATTTCAAACGAGAATTTTTGTAATTTTATGGTTTGAATGTAAGGGTTTTTTTTATAACTAAGCTCGAAAACAAGTCTTTTATGGACTAATCTTAAAAACATTTTATTTATTTATTTGAGAAAATACCGCTTCTTTTTAGTTACTCTTTACAAACCCAGGTTAAGTGAATCTTAAAAACATTTTTTTTTTATTTTATTCGAGGAAATTCCACCTCTCTTTAGATACTCTTTACGGTACAGGTTAGGTAATTAAAACTCTAATTGTCTCAGATTCTTATAAGATGAACATGCACTGACTCAAACCCAAAATTTAAAAAATAAATTTCAAGTTTTTTGTTATCACACCAAGACTTTTGAGGACAAATATTAAGCACACATTCTTACATTAGTGCGATGCATTTAAAAGGATGTAATGAATTAATTGGCTTCAAAGTTTGAATAAAAAAAATCAAATAATGACTGCAAAGATGGAAGTCAAAATTAATCATAGCATTATTTATTTATTTTATCAAGTACATGCATATATTATTATATTTCATGTCATAAAAGGGTTTTTTAATTTTTGTTTGGAATATATTTTATATAATAATAATAATAAAATGATTCAAACTTCTCTATTTTATACTATTAAATCGCACTCAGGGATCATTCATTGAAGTACCTTGATATCTCAACAAAGAATAAGTCTCTCACTGGACGACACGTGAGAATCAATGTTGGTCCAAAAGAAGAAAATATTTTTTAAAAAATGAACTTTTCCAATTTTTATGGGCTAGTTCCACCCCAATTTGAATTTTGCTTAAAGGTACAAATTTTCTTTTTCTTTTGCTTAAAAGTTTTTTTTGAAAATCTTGCAAAGAGTAGATTCTAAGCCAGGAATATCCCATTGAAAGATCCGAATCCTCCAAAGGGAAAAACTTAAATTCCACGTGTGGCCACATAAACTCAAGAAGTTTTTATGAGGTTGTAATATATTAAAATAGATTTCATATCTAACTTGTTATTTAACATCTAGTTTTAAAACAATTATATATTATTCAATTATAAATATATCTAGGATGACAATTTTTCTTCAAACCATTTCAATAATGAATATCTTACAATATAATAAATTCTTATAACCAATGATTGTTGGAAAAAAAAGTACATAGGCCAACAATTTAAAGATTAAATAATAGTATATAAGAAAAATAAAGTTTATCTTGAAATATAATATCAAACTTACCCTTCCAAGTGGTTGACATTTTCCCACTCTTTTCCACTAAAAAAACAAGTCAAAAAAATACAAGGTGGCAGTATGTAAGTGATTTGGGCCTTGCATATTTTGTTTTATTTTATTTTATCTGAGCTTTTTGAAATCAATGTTATATTTTTTTTTAAATCTTTTAAAAGCAATGCTTTGTAATTTGAATTTTAACTTGTTTGTGTGTATTATTTAAAATCTTGTGATTAATGCTCACTTAAACAAAACAGAAAAATTATATTAGGAAGACAAAAAATATTAATAAACACAATATCAACATTAACAATTTAATATAAATGAAAATTTGGTGGAAAAAAATTAAAAATACTCTGGAATTTTATAAGAAAATCAAATATTATTAGCATCAATTACAAGTCCATTAGAAAGTTAAAACAAGCCTAAAAACAATAGATCTTTTTGGTTTTTGACATAATAAATCAAACCAAGCCAAGCAAAAATTAATCAGTTGAAACCAGTGTTGGTTTGATTTTAATTATTAGTACTGTTTTTAAAATTTTAATCGGTTGTTTTTATATATAAAAATTAAACCGATAAAAAAACAATAACCCCTAAATGCTAACTCAAAATTGGATATTCCAATTCTAACCTTTCGAATATTCTTCTCTTTACCGTTATATCTCCCCCGTCCTTCACTTTCCCTCATTCTCCCACACTCTCTTCCGTATTTTCTCAGCAACCAAATACTCCTCTCTCAAAATGAAATTTGGAAAAAGCTTAAGCAACCAGATTGAAGAAACATTACCTGAATGGAGAGACAAGTTTCTCTCTTACAAAGAACTCAAGAAAAGATTGAAGCTCATCGATCCAAACAACAATAACAAAAGCATGAACAATGGATACTCCCGGCCAATGAAAAAGCCGAGATTGGCTGCGGCCTCCGCTGATACCGTTGGTGGTGGAGATTGTACAGACGATGGTGGAGCAGATAGCAAGGAAGGAAGTATGGCAAAGGAAGTGAATGATTTTATTAAGCTATTAGAAGATGAGCTTGAGAAGTTTAACAGTTTTTTTGTTGAGAAAGAAGAAGAGTACATCATCAGATTAAAGGTAACTTGTTATTTTATTTTTTCAATTTTCTTATGTGATCTGTTTAGTTTTAGAGAAAACCTTTTATTTTCCGAGTCGATTAGAGAAAATTAAAACTGTTAATGTGGAATTAGTGAAAATAACGGCGTTGATTAGTGAAAATCTTTAATAAAATGGGTGTAGTGTTTACTTTTTAGTATGGGATCTGTTTATACTTTATACTGTAACGTAAAACCGTTAGTTGCCAGCGGTGGTGGAATCGACAACTGGCGCGCACCCCGTAAATGTAGTGTCGTGGTAGTAAGGGAATTGTGCTTTCGTATATTCTCTTACCATCTAATTAATTATCCAAAACATTAATTCTCTTAGTAATTTTTCTGACCCCAGATATAAAACACTGGTCTTAGATAGTGTCATTACTTTTTTTTTTTTTTAATCTTTGCTTGACGGATAATGTTATTTTCTTTTTTGTCTTGCTTGATGGTTAAGGTAGTCTCTTGATCATGATATAAATATGTGGTTATTTTGATAATTGTATTTTTAATGTACAATACAATTACGAATATAACACTTGAATAAAATAATTCAATACGTTTAGTACAATAATATTTTTGTATTTTCATATTTGATATAACATTAGAATTATTTCACTACTTTTACTATTTAAATTTTTTAGTCTTAACTCGAAGGGTTTTGTTGTAGTTTTATCATGGTTTGTTTTATTATTATTATTGTTTAGCTCTATGTGCATTTATGGTTTTGTACAAATAAAAAAAATATGAAAAAGATGTTAATGCTTGCGAGCTTCTTTGTTTCTAGTGGTTATAATTATGATTTTGTGTTTATTTGATTTGTTTGACATCATATTCTTCTGATGATGTGTTTATGTCAAAATTAATTTTTTTTTTCCTCTTCAGATTGTATGTTAACATGCAAAAAATCATACCAACCATTCAATTTATTTTTTCTTTTGATTCCGTCCATCTTTATTTATTTGATTTTTTTTATTCACATTTATTATTTCTAATTGGGTATTATATTCAATTTCATTATTGATAATTTGATTTTTTATATATATTTGAAATTTGACCATTATTTTTTTAATTGTTATTTGTTTTATTTTTAATTATTTGTTATTTGAATTTTTTTTTTCAACTCCACCCCTAAACATTTATTTTCATTTAATTTTTATGTCATTGAATTTTACTTTAAATGAATGTAATTATTAAGGGCTTACACTTTACATGGTGAAGTGGGTGCATCATAGATCGATGGGTTCTTGATTTTGATGTGTTGCTGGCAACTTGATTTTGATGTGCTGTTGGAAAGAGATAAATTTCAACCAATGACTTTTTATGCTATAATTGTGATGATCAAAATGTGGGAGAATATATCACACACTACTTATCATATTGGTGAAGCTCTACACTTGTAGGGCCACATGGCCTGCAAGTGCTAGGAGATATTTGAATGCGTTTGTAGCTTTTGATTTGCCCCTGGAGGTAAATTAAATGGTTGTAAATTTGTCTTCTTGTGGTGATTATAATGAAGAACATTGTTTTTTTTCTTTTAATTACCTAATGTATAGATTTTTTGACATCGACATTTGTTTAGGCTAGATGGTCAAGCTATGACATGGGGTAGAGATTTTGAAAAATCTGTGATTTTGATGCAGGAGTTGCAAGATAGTGTGGCAAAGGCAAAGAATTCCAATGAAGAGATGATTATAATTAGGAAGGAGATAGTAGATCTCCATGGAGAGATGGTTTTGCTGGAGAATTATAGTGCTCTGAATTACACAGGTACTAACATGCTTCCTCTTGCTCATATCATATTGGCACAAAAATGTATAATGGCTAATCTTGCAAGCTTTCAACAGGGTTGGTAAAAATTCTGAAGAAATATGACAAAAGAACGGGTGCTCTCATTCGCTTGCCCTTCATCCAGAGGGTTTTGCGACAGCCTTTCTTCACCACTGATTTGCTCTACAAGCTTGTTAAAAAATGCGAGGCAATGCTAGACCGCCTTTTCCCATCGAGCGAGCCAGCATCTTCGGCCGACGGGGATGACTCGTGTGATCCCTCAACCTTTTCGACCACAAATGATAGCATGATCAGTTTCCCGAAAGAACTTGCAGAGATTGAACTCATGGAGAGCTCATATATGAAGAGCACAATATCAGCATTGCGGGTTCTAAAGGAAATTCGAAGCAAAAGTTCCACTGTAAGTGCTTTTTCATTGCCACCACTTCAGATGAGTTGGCTGGAAGATACTTGGAAAAAGGTTCCTATGCTGGAACAGGAAGCCAAGTAGTAGGATTTCAAGGAGGGAGGCAAGACTGGCCTTGCCCCCTCTTTTTTGTAAATTTCTTTCTTTCGTATTTTAAATCCCCTTCGAGCAACCCCTTATGCATATAGTAAGATGTTTTGATTCATGAGTCTTGTGAGCTTAAGGTTTTGTAATAGCAACTTTGTCGCTGTTGATAAGTCCAAATTTATGTATACGAACACATATATTATGCTTGTCTGAGATACTAACGCATATAGTAACATGTTTTGATTCAAGCTCATAGTCTAGAAAGGAGCTCAACTTCTATAAGCTTAGCTATTTTTCAGATCATACTCTCTTTATATTCTTATGTATAAAAATTATGCCGTTTTTTCCAGAAAAAAAAAATCATATTTTCCAATTACCAGATATTTTGACTTTCCATCACAAAGAATGTTGTTGAAATATATTCTGCCTCGGAAGTTACGTGAGAGCTATTGAAACCGTGGATTCATGGAGTAAATTTGTGGTAGGGTACCTTCCCTAAGCAAAAACTGGAAATTATACTGCTGGCCACTAACCTATATGCATACCAGCAAACTTTCGGAAGATCCGTCCAGGCCGAAATGTTTGAATTCATACCTTCGTTGCCAAACAAAGAAAAGTCAATGACAAAATACAGACACGCCAAACTTGAGAGTGAACTATGAACCTCCTAGAGTAAAAGCAATTAAAGAACTCCGACTTCTCATTAAGCTTTGGAAGGAATCAGACAAGTGAAAAGCAAAAGCAATCGACGTACGAAGCAGTGAAAAACATTTACATGTTAATGAACTTTTCTCTGTTAATGAGGTTTGAATTTGTGTTAATCCTGCAAAACAAGTTTTTCATGGAGCAAAGAGACATTCTAATATTTAATTTAGTTGCTCAAATGATAAACTAGTCAAATATTAGAGAAAATAAAAAAAATTGTTTTTTTATGTCTAGAAAAATGTTTTTGTGTTATATGAAGTGACCTAAATTTATTATCTCAACTTGATTGGATTGAAATTCAAAAGAACATGAAAAGAAAAATGGTCCGTGAATTGTGGATAATGTAGCCAGTGGGAATGCCATGATAATACGGGAAAGGTTACCTTTGCATGTAAGTTAACCAAGCTCTCTACCTAATCCATGCACACACACATATATATTGGAAAAGAAGGGTGTATAATAAAGGTGAAAAACACCTACAAGACGCGTTAAAGAGTATAAAAAGCTAAAGAATCAAAGATGAGGGATGAGCTCTGCAGCTCCTTCAAAAAAATATACAATCATAAGTGAAATGTGTTGTCAAACTTAGAATGGGTATTTTAAAAGACTATCCCATATTGGTAAAACATAAAGAATTTTTTAAATGTAAAGAGTATATTTAGGATTTACTACTCTATATTGGAAAAAAAAAGATTTTCATCAAATGTTTATATAATAAGAAAGTAGAGTGAGCTTGCGCATATTAAAGATGAGTTGAGTAAGAGAAAAACCTCCGATTCACCTCCCTAAGCATAGTCTCTCTTTTTTTTAAAATATTTTGATGACCCCTGACCCCTTAAACTGAAAACATTAAATTTGTAACTATTGGTTATAAATTTTAAAATATTTTTCGTTTGTTTTTTCTAACTATAACTGTCACTATAATTTAATTTTATAATAGTTATACTTTGAAATATTATAACAACCATTTTAATTTCATTAAATATGATTGTAACAACCATTTTAATTTCATTAAATATAATTGTTACATCATGGTAGCCTATAAATACAATGCAGTTTTTCCAAACAAGACAATCTAAAAAACATCTTCTCTTCTTTTTATTTGCTGGTTTTTCTTCTTTCCGAGTTGTTTTTGTGTTCTCTTCTATTGAGAAAAAACTTGTTGAATCCTGAAAAATACCTTAAAGAGAGTGTATAAGCAGAAGTCGAGTTTCTGTTTCCGTTACTTACATTTGATAATTTATACAACAAAATGCACTCTACTCCTACAAACAAACAAAGATGAAAAGGAGCAACACCACTACTATTTCTTTGGTCCCACGCGTCTCCACTAACAAAAGAAGGTTCATCGGCAGCCCGAAATTCAACGAAGTGGACACCAAAGGAAGTGGATTGAGTCATTGAGCAATTATTAATTTGGCTATAAAGACCACGTACAATGCAAATTCTGGTAGTGATTAATTAGTAATTAGTGAGAAAGCGTAGAACGATGGAAGGATTATGGCTGGTTGTTCTGGTGATTTTTGAAATGGCTTTGTCTGTGCAAAGCCAGTTGAGAACAGGGTTTTATTCTACTTCATGTTTAAGAGCTGAGGCCATAGTTAGGTCCACTGTTGAATCTTACTTCAGAAAAGATCCCACCATTGCAGCTGGATTGCTCAGGCTTCATTTTCACGACTGCTTTGTTCAGGTTGCATGCCCTACATACATCCATCCATACATACATACATACACATATATATATATATATATATATATATACATATTCTCCACCTCCTTGAGCATATTTGTATAATTATTGTCAATAATGCAACATTAATATTCTTTTACAGGGCTGCGATGGTTCAGTGCTGATTGCAGGGTCTTCTGCCGAGAGAAATGCAGTGCCGAACATAGGATTAAGAGGGTTTGAAGTAATCGATGATGCTAAATCACAGATCGAGGCCTTCTGCCCCGGGGTGGTCTCATGCGCTGACATTCTAGCTTTGGCTGCTCGTGATGCTGTCGGCCTGGTAATTGAGATCTCTTCACCCTCCATTTCCAATGCATGAATAAAAGAGTTGCATAAATTTATATGCATTAATCGTTTCCTTGCGGGGTTTGCTTATCATTGTTTTCAGAGTGATGGTCCAAGTTGGTCAGTCCCAACAGGTAGAAGAGATGGAAGGGTTTCTTTATCATCCCAGGCCTCCAATTTACCTTCTCCTCTAGACTCCGTCGCTGCCCAGAAGCAAAAATTTTCTGATAAAGGCCTGGACGATCACGATCTCGTCACCCTCGTTGGTATAATCCTTTTCTTTCCCATTCTAAGTTAATTCGCAGCACTAGAGAATAAGTCAATCTCCTTGATCGATCTGGGTGAGCTCCAGGTACGAAAGAAAAAACGTATCTTCGATTTATATTATGTGCTTGTTGATGTTTCAGGGGCGCATACCATCGGCCAAACACACTGCCAAATCATTCGGTATCGCCTATACAACTTCACAGCAACAGGCAATGCAGACCCGACGATAAACCAATCATTCCTACCACAGCTCCAAGCTCTGTGTCCCAAAAATGGTGATCGCACAAAACCAGTTCCATTAGACAAAGACAGCCAGACAGATTTTGACACGAGCTTCTTCAAGAACGTACGTGATGGTAATGGAGTTTTGGAGTCGGACCAGAGACTTTGGGATGATGCTGCAACACGTGATGTTGTGAAAAAATATGCTGGCACCATACGAGGATTGTTTGGACTTAGGTTTGATAGTGAGTTCAGGCAAGCTATGGTTAAAATGAGTAGCATTGAAGTGAAGACTGGGACGGATGGAGAGATTAGAAAAGTTTGCTCAAAGTTCAATTAATCAATCAAGGGAGTCGTATGATCTTATCAATTATACACAAAATCAGTGTAGCATATACTAGTACTGTATTAAAATGTTGAAAATCTAATAAGAAAAATAATTTTATTTCCTGGTTCAATGGACTGTTGTAAATTATAGATAAAGGTGTGGGACGTGATTCAGATTTCAATTGCTTTCAACTGATTTGATAGTAATATTTATTTATTTATTTATTAATAATTGTTTTTTTCGACAATAAAAAGTATTTTTAAATCGAATCTGTACTGATTATACTTTTCATACACTTTTTAATGCTTCCTTTTTATTATTTTGATTATTGGTGGGGGTGGGGGTGGGGGTGGGGGTGTAAACACCCTTTTGGTGGCGTAAAAGCAAGTATTCCTTTAGCTTTTTATTCTTTATTGAATCCAATGCCACCAGCCTCGCTATCATCTTCCACCTTCGCGTGAGAAATTCTTGATATGACCCAATCAATTTGATCAATTCAACAACAACTTAATTGTCTAGTTAAAATAAATATCAAGATTAAATTGAGCAAGAAACAAAAAAAAACTATCAACCCAACTCTTTACTTGATACATGTTTATTTAATGAATGATGAATAAAATATAAATATTATTAGTTCTCCCGGGAACTTTATATATGAGGGTAACATTTATAATTTTTTTATTTAATATATGTACACATATACCTCATATATATAATCCTCTTTTAGAGTATGTTGAATAAATAAATAATATTTGGGTAATTTACAAAACAGCTAAAAAGTATCACACGCATGAAACATTTTTACTTAGAATAATGTCTTTTTATGTTTTTTCTTTCTTTTAATTTCACCCTCACCCTAGAACAACACAATCTTCTTTCTTTTTTGTTTAGTTTTTTTTTTCTTTTTTAACCTTTAAACTTTTTTTTTTTATTTTGAGAATGAACAAAGCACTAAAGAGTATGACTATGTCATTGTAGTTAATACAATAGCACTTACAAAAAATCTTATGATTTAGATCGCGAGTTTTGAATATTAATTTTATTTATTTTTTTGTCATTCTTTAATTGAATATCTTTTTTTGAATGAAATTCATACTATTTTTTAATTTTCTATGAGATCTAGATTTCATGGCTCGAGTCAATAGCTTGACAAAATATTTTATTTTTCGGTGTTTTTTAAATTGAATATGTTTTTTTTTCAACTCCACCACTCAACATTATATTTTTTATTCTTCAATACTAGATTGTTTAAAAATTGAACTTCATAATAAAAACAAATTCAATTTTTTTTGAGTAATCTTAATATTTTTTTATCATTTTACACTTGACCTGTTTATCACCATTTTCTTGTCTTCTTTAATATTTGCTTAGTTTTTTCTCTTTACATTTTTTTTTGGAATTTTTTTTTTCCAATGCTATATAATTTGTGCTTGTTTAAGAGTGTGATTGAAGTTGCTTTTGAAAGTGTTTTTTATTCAGAAATATATCAAAATGATATTTTTTTATTTTTAAAATGAACATGTGAAAATAATCTAAAAACATAAAAAATATTTAAATTAAAATAAAAAATAAAAAATATATATTTTTAATTTTTTTTCAAAAACACTTTTAAAATATAACATCATTTTTTTTTTTTCGAAAACAACACAGAGCTTTATTATTTTTGTTGTTAGAATAATGTGAAACAACTACTCTTTTTTTCAGTACTTTCTCTCATATCTTGGATCTAGAGACTACAAATATTAAAAAATAAATGTTTAAATCAAAATAAAAACTACCATGAATTTCGGGTTAACCATGTACTTGTATGTCCTTTAAGATTTAATTAAAAAGAAAAAAAAAGTTTTAAAACTAAAAAAAAACCCACCATTCTCTAATATATATAATAAATATAACTGATTCTGGTGGTTGGAAATAGAGTGAGAAATAAATTGTGTTGGTTCTACAATTCTCCACGGCACGAAGCGCAAATAGCCACAAGCAAAAGAGGCCCAGATTCGCTGCTAACCTCAAAACTACATTTTGGGCCTTATAGTTTCAGAGACATTTTCTTTCAATCTCTCTTGTTTCAAATTATCCTGATTTTAACTTTGTAGTCTCGAAAAGTTTTAATATTTCCATTTTCGTCGTCGTTTTTGTTGAATATCTAACGAATTTCATGTTTTTTTTTTATTTCGTTTTTTTGGAGCTTTGTGGATTCTTATTGAATATAATCCCACATGCTGAATTTGTAGCATGTCAAAACACACACATATAAAATTATTTAGCTTTCCTTTGGATTAAGAGTTTTTTAGGTAAACAAAATAATCATATAATTCCATTTTCAATTTTTTTCAAAAATATTTTTGAAACATAATGTCAAACAAAGACTAAATGAAATTCTAATTAGAAAATAATTTACAACAAACTTTTCACTATTGGTTTTAATTATCATATTATCAATATTTTTTTTATAAAAAAAACTATTCATGAATCATAATACGTGATATGGCTTTAATGAAAATAATTTTTTTTTTCATTTCATGTGGTATCAAAACAATAATTAAATAAAAGAAAGTGAAACTAAAAACAAAAACATTAGAGACATGTTTTTGTTATGAATTTAAATATTATATATATATTAGATTCATTACTATAAAATATCAAAAATAAAAAATCCCTACATTATAAAATAGAAGTTAGAAACACTAAAAAATAGGAGTGAAAGTGAAATATTGATAAAGCTATGGGTCCCAAAATACACTTTACCCTAAACCATATCTATCAGCTTAGGTCTAATAGTATAAAACTCCATAGATGCGCACAATTGCGAAGATACAGCAAGGAAAGTTAGAAAGCAGAGGAAACCCACACTCCATTATTCAATTCTCCCTGTATTATTATTATTATTATTATTATTATTATTATATTTTTAAATTCACAAAGCCTAGATTCTCTCACTTACACAGAGTGTCTATCCCTTTGTCTTCAAGAGTACTTAATCCTCCATTTGAAGCCGAAACATCTTTCTTTTATTGCCCTCTCTTCAATTTTCTTTAATCAAATAAGGTGCCGTGTACTCTTTCTTTCTTCATCAAATTTTCCAACTTTACTGTCATTTTTCAATACCTATTGACAAGCATGGCATCCCTGACTCCAACCTCAAAAACCCTCTTTTTATTTCACAGACCCCACCTCAAATTCTCATCTCCTTGTCTTGAAACTTTTTTACAATCAAGTTTTGTGTCAAAAAGGGTTTCTTTTCATTTTAAAGTTCCAGTCTTTGATAGAATGCCTTTGAAAACTGCTACTGTTGTGTCTGCTACAACAGCTGAGAAGCCTAAGAAGAGGTATCCTGGTGAGGCAAAAGGGTTTGTGGAGGAGATGAGGTTTGTGGCTATGAAGTTGCATACAAGGGAGCAAGCAAAGGAAGGAGAGAAGGAGGTGAAGGAGAAAGAAGAAGAGGCTGTGCGTAAATGGGAGCCTTCTATTGATGGTTACTTGAAGTTTTTGGTTGATAGCAAGTTGGTTTATGATACACTTGAAGGGATTGTGGAAAAAGCTGTTTTTCCTTTTTGTAAGTTTGATTTTTGTTTTAGTTCTAGTTCTTATGATATTCTTGATATCCTTTTGTTAGCTTGATTTTGTTTTGGATGATTTGTTTGCCTGTCTTTTAATATTGTTTATGTTTGTCCCTGGGGTGTGGGTCCTGTGGGAGTAGTTATCTCGTTTGGTTCTGTGAGTGTTATTGGATTGCTTAATGGATTGTGTTACTGTGGTCTTTTGATTTTTCTTTTATTTGTTTTCACTAGTAATTTTGTTAGGCATTATGGAATTCAATGTAATTTTAGGCAAATCAACCCTTTATTATGGAAGTGTGGCTTTCAATCAGTAATTCATAAATTGTCCTTTAGCATGAGGGGTGGTAGGGTGGGTGGGGGGGAGGATATGTTAATGCTAAAAGTGAGGTTTGGCTTGGTTATGGTAAAAGCATAGACTCCATTTTTGTTTAAGGTTTGGTTCTAGTGGTTGAGTGCTCAGAAGAACATTCATATTGCAGGGTTCCCAATCCAACACTCCCCACTACTTACATCCCGAATTGTCCTTAAGGCACCAAGAAAGAGAAACTGATGGAGATCAATGTCTGTTTTGGTATTATGGAATTCAATGTAATTTTAGGCAAATCAACCCTTTATTATGGAAGTGTGGCTTTCAATCAGTAATTCATAAATTGTCCTTTAGCATGAGGGGTGGTAGGGTGGGTGGGGGGGAGGATATGTTAATGCTAAAAGTGAGGTTTGGCTTGGTTATGGTAAAAGCATAGACTCCATTTTTGTTTAAGGTTTGGTTCTAGTGGTTGAGTGCTCAGAAGAACATTCATATTGCAGGGTTCCCAATCCAACACTCCCCACTACTTACATCCCGAATTGTCCTTAAGGCACCAAGAAAGAGAAACTGATGGAGATCAATGTCTGTTTTGGTTAATGATCATAATAATGAACAAAAGTTGGACATGCTTTTACATTTACCACTCCATGTCTGTGTCATGGGGAGGGATCATTTTGGTAGTGTTTTGATTTTATTGCTCTATATCAATGCATCCCCAAGTTCCCCTTCGCGCTTTTTATAGTTTGTGCACATTTTGTAGACCATGGTGTACAACGTGTACTGACTTTCGCTTATGAGAGAGCTTAAAGTCTAAATCTGGTTTTATCTTTTCCCTTAGATGCTGAGTTCAGAAACACTGGATTGGAAAGATCTGAAAAGTTGGCAAAAGATTTGGAGTGGTTCAAAGAGCAAGGGTATACCATTCCAGAACCTTCTTCCCCTGGTGCTACCTATTCACAGATTCTGCAGGAAATGTCAGAGAAGGATCCTCAAGCATTTATTTGTCACTTCTACAATATATATTTTGCCCACTCTGCTGGTGGTCGAATGATTGGGAGGAAGGTAAGCAAATGTTATTAACTTGAAAATGTGCCAAAAATATTTTTGAAGCTTCTTTTCTTTTTCCTCAAGAGTATTTATCTGTATACTGATTTCTCTGTGACCTAAGCAAGTGTTATCAACTTATTTTCTTATGTACCAGAATCCATCCAAGAAATAATTTATGTTAACACAACAGGACAGCAGTTCTCTAATGAATTAGGAATGTGCTTTTTCTCTTGTCAATTATGGTCTGGTTTGCATAAAAATTGTCTGGCAGCAGCGTTGCAGATATAACCCAGTGCTGTGCCTGATACGGGCACTGGTAACATCATTCAATGAGCTCAACCTTTTGATTTCTCAGACATGCCTTCAAATGCAGCTGCAAAATATCAATAATATTTTATTTTGTGAGGTGTTCTATTCACATTTACCATTTTGTTTTCCATCAGGTTGCTGAGCAGTTACTTGAGAAAAAGGAGTTAGAATTCTATAAATGGGATGGTGACCTCTCCCAGCTGTTGCAGAATGTCAGGGACAAATTGAATAAAGTTGCGGAGGTATTTCTTGCTATTCTTGCAAAATCTTCCTGTTAATCTCATTTCATTGCTAATTTCATCCTGGTATCATTAAAACGACTCACTTTTCTCCATGAACATTCCGTTATGAGTTCTACAACCTCGTAACTATTATGTGTTAATTGTTGGGATTGATCAGAGCTGGACCAGAGAGGAGAAGGACCATTGTTTGGAAGAAACAGAGAAATCATTCAAGCATTCAGGGGACATTCTTCGCCTGATATTATCATGATGTTATAATCGCCTGATATTATCATGATGTTATAATTGTTTGACATACTTGCAAGTCTTGTGTAAGGGCGCAAGCCTCAAGTATATTGTGTATACATTGAAGTCTTTTCTTTTTCCATAGTAACTTTACTATCAATGAAATCATGTAACTGCTGCTGTTGTTTAAAGAACTTTAATCAATATAATAAATTCAATCATCTTAACTTTGGCCAAAGCGGAGTGTGAAACGCAGAAAAACTCTGCGTTCCCTCACTTGAAATTTCATCACAGAAAAACTCTTTGAAGTGTGGATGGTGTCATGTAAAAAAAATGGTAGAAGTGATTGATCATCAGATTGTGGAGTAGACCTAATAGATTGGTGAGGTGACTGTGCAGTACAAGGGATGGATATTAAGTTAACATAAACATTTTAAAACAAATAAAAATAATTTGAGACTCGGTTAGTTGATTTGATTTAGTTTAATTAACACATATTCTATTAATATGAATAAAAGAAGACAATGACAATAAACAAACTAACAATAAAAGAAGAGAGTAAAAATGACAATAGACATCCTAACAATAAAGGAAGATATAAGATATAATTAAAGTAAATCAAAAGTTTTAGATGAAATCAAGAAAAACATATATTTTGTGGGAATAAATTGAAATTTATCCATGAATTATATTTAAGTAGCCATGGAGCATGCTGCCTTCCTCTCCAAATACGTGTACGTGTTGGGAATTCAACCAGAAACACAATGCTGTACCATTTCTATTGTTTTTTTCTGGTATAAACCACGTGGTGTCCCAAGCGCTGGCCCAGACTAATCCACGCTCGCACCGGGTGGGCCCTGAAGGGGTGAAAGTGCTCCCCAAATGGCCGGCTCCATACAAGAGGAGGGTTTGAACCCCTGACCTCTCTTAAGGGATGAGAGCGCCCTCACCACTCACACCAGGACCCCTTGGGTACCATTTCTATTGTTTATTAACTTTATATATCCTTCTCATCTCCATAAATATGGTAGGAGAGATATAAAACGAAGTAACTCCTCTCTCTCTCTCGCGGACGGTAGAGGGATAAACATCAGCCGGACAAAATGGTCAAACAAATCTCGTTGTTTTGGCTCATCTTTGTCTTCTCCTCCATAATATTCTCACATGGTAGATCTCTCTCTCTCAACTTGCAGCCCCATGCTCTGAAATCCTTCCATCCCAAAAATATTCAGGTATGGAGCAATCGAAATTGCCATTTCTTTTGATATGATTTTCTATTCACATTATTCAGATAGCATGTATAATCTGTTTATTTTTCCGTGTTATTTTCAGGCTGCAAACAGCTGTCCATACACACTTGTTATAAAGACCAGTTGCTCCTCTACGACTTACACCAGAGACAAAATCAGTCTAGCTTTCGGTGATTCCTATGGCAACGAGGTTAGTATGAAACCTAGTTTAGTACTGCGTAAGATTTAATGTATATATTTGCTTAGTTGCTACAAAAGCTGTAAGAAAATGTAAAGAAAATCTCCAGCCTAATCAGATTTTCATGGCTACAGATCTTGACATCGAGATCTAAAATGAACTATGAAAGGAAAATAAATTCCAGTTAAAGGGTCTGTTCTGATTTTTTTTCCATTTATAGAAAAAATGATATGAAAACTGATTAATAGATTGGCTGATTCTCTTAGGTCTATATAAAGAGGCTTGATGATCCATCTTCAGGAACATTTGAGAGGTGTTCAACAGATACATTCCAGATAAATGGACCATGTGTTTATGATATCTGCTATCTATACATGCTTAGAACAGGATATGATGGCTGGAAACCTGAGAGTGTGAAGATCTACGGTCCATATACCAAGACTGTTAAATTCAACTACAACAAATTCCTTCCGAATGGGGTTTGGTTTGGGTTTAATGTCTGTGTTCGTGAATCTCTGTCAACGGCAAGTATGTAGATGACAATATGTTCATCATGATGAGGATTGTTGTTGTGTTCTGCTGAACACATTATGATGATAAATAATAATGGGCTTGTCATTTAGTTGATGATTGGCCTAGTTACCTAGACCTTCTTGATCTTTTTTTTTTTCGGATTCTCCAAAACCCCATTTTTGCAATTTAAAAATCTGCCTGTTACATATTTTTATAAAATAAGTATGATCTGATTTGAATTCGAGATTTACAAGGTAATATTTATCGTTAGGCCTCTTAGAAACAACCTTGTTAATCATGGTTGTTCTTAAGGGTTTATTTTCATGCAATCCTCTAATAAAAGCACCGACAGCCTATTTTTGAGTAAGTTGAAGAAATTCACTTAATTATAGTGCTTAGACTCTTTCGAGCAGCCATGTGACATGAAGATGATAAAATAATTTATCGTTTTTAAGATTATTATATAAAATTTTCATTTAAAAAAAAAAACACTGGATCTTAAATCTCGAGGAGAATGCTCGCCATAAAATGGTGTTTTTATTTATAATTAAAAGATAAAATTAGTTACCGCGACCAAGCTACGTGATAGAAATGATTCCAATTTAATTTCTAATACAAGAAAAAAAGGTGTTGATGGTGTTGGTAATATAAATTTGGTTTCTAGCATTATGTTTTTTTTTAATTAAGGAATAAAAAAGATAATGTTTAGACTTAATACAATGAATTCGAAATTATATAAACTGGTAAATAAATTATGAACGCTAATTAAAAATTAAAGTGATAAGTTGAATTTCTAATTAGAAATATATCAAGTAAATATTTTGTAAGTGTGCTAATTAATGATAAAATAGGTGTAATAAATTGCGGAACAGAGGAAAGAGCAAAAATAACGAGACTAGTTTCAAAGCCAATTTTTATTTATTCGATGATAATCAAAATAAATATTTGAAAGTGTTCAAATGATTCTATTCAAAATTTTGATTTCTTATTTACATATTTTTTTTCTTGTTTTGACTAAGTACATATTTCTTAAAAAACAGCTTAAAGTAAATAATATAATTATTCATAAAAATTGAAATAATTTAAATTTATGAGAAAAAATATATTTATTTAGTTAAAATCTCATTTTCCTTATTCATTTATTTTTATTTTGATGAAAACATGTTCTTTTTTTATTAGGGGCGTATTGCTTGAATGAAATATTATCATAATTTGAAAAACAAGTTTCAAAAAAATATAAAATATAAAAAAAATCATATCTTGATAATCTTTATATGCATGAAAAAATTTAAAAAAAAATCATGAGAGGTGTGTAAATATTAAGAATATATCTATATCAATATCTATATCTATATCTATATATACAAGTACAATTGTTTTTTTTTTAAATATTGCATATTAGAATGATATATAATTATTCATAAAGTAATTGCAAATATTATTATAAAAAAGTCTTATTTTATTTAAAGATAAAATACCAATATTAAACACCCTAAAACTAGTCTAAAAATTGAAAATAATAAAAAATATTGCAGGTCCAATCATTTTAATACCAATACATTAAACTATACGGATAAAAAAATGTAAAAGTAAATATTTTTAGGACCGTATTGAACTTTTCTGCAAACTTTAAAGGCCAAATTAAAATGTTAAAGATTGAACCGTGGAAAATAATAAGAGCATTTGTTAAAGAGAATTGAATTAAATTTTAGAAATTCGGGTGTGTTACTTTCTTACAAAAATGGCCGGAATTATTTTTTCCGTTACAGCAATTTTATTTTCTTTGTGCGCGCGCTTGTGTTTAGTTATTTGGTGGTTGCAAGGAACCCAAGTGTATCAACAGATAACGCTTCACATGTGCGAAACAGTTCCCTTTCATTTCATCTCAATGCCCTTCCTATCCATGCCTGGTTAGGAGTCGGCACTTCATTAACCAAGTGCATTAACGTTAATAAAATATTTCTAACAACAGTTTTACAGCCTTTGTTTCTTACAATTTTCAAAACCCTCTGTTTTCTCCTTAAAAAATGATGGCTAGTGCTCTGCTACCGACCGTTTGCATTCTCCCTTCGCAAAGTAAGAACCTTTATCCAGTGAGAAATGCTTCTGGGTGTTTGCATTATAAGCTGGTTGTCTCAAATCTTTCGTTTTTATTTTTGTTTAACAGATAGGGAGGTGAATGGATATGTGATGAGCCTGAGGAGTTCATTCTATGGCAAAGTGATAGCTAATAGAAGTCATATGAAGAAGGAAACTGGAAGTATACGGAGAGACCCTTTTGTTGCGGCTTCAGTGGTTTGTGATTATACTGTCAAAACTTTCTATGTTTGATTCATTAGCTCCTTGTTAATTTAATGGGTGTGTTTCTTGGATATGGGTTACTTTCATTTAGATAAATTATTGTTTTTTAGATGTTTACCATGGTTTTTATTTTTTTTCACAGCTTGGAAGGAAAAAGACTGTTGTTCCTGAGCCTGATTACAGAATCCCAGTTGTCTTACTTGGTACATATATAAGCAATTGATTTTGTATGCATAAAGTATGTTGCTTGTGAAAATTATCTCACCAGGAGAATGACTTGGAGGATTTGAGAAGTTAACAATTATGCAAAGTGACCTAGGAATTTTGCATGTGGGATATTTTGATCCTGGTTTCTCTTTTAGTTAACAGTGAATGATATGGAAAATAACCAGACCATGCAGTATAGACAGTAGTGGCATTTCATATGATGAATTGTATGTGTATGGATGTGAATCTTGTGGTCTTTGGATGAAAGGTTTACTTGGACCAATTAGAGTCTGCTTATGGTAACTTGCATTCATGCCTATTATATAGCTTTATCTTTCTTTTTTCTTGATTGGGTCAACTTGGATTTTGCTTTCGTTCTGTTGATGCTCCATGCCCAAGGGTGTTGTAATGCCTGCATTTGTGTAATTGAAAAGATAAATATGAATTGGTAAAAGTTGTTCACTGTCTCTCCTAGTTTCTCATCATCTGAAACTCTGAATTTTATTTGACAAGTAAAGTCTTATATAAGATGTGATATTTCTGTTCAAACAGGTTTAGCTGGTGGGTTAGCATATACAAATAATCTATTGCCAGCTGCGCCTGCTGGTCTCCTTGGCTTGCTACTATTGTTCCAGACTACTAGAGTGAGATTTGTTTTCGACGACAAAGCTCTGGTTTGTGACTTACTTGTACTAATAGTTAATTCTCTAAAAGTCTAGAAACAAAGAGATGAATCCGTGTTAATATGTTATCTCTATTATAATCTCTTCACATCTCGTCCATTAAACTTGGCTAAAAGCAATGACATGCTCTTTGAACAACCTGATTTTTTTTTTAATGACTGGGTTGAGTGAGTTCTATAAGTTATAGGTTTTTATTGCGGTGATTTCAGATTAGTGATAATACATGCATGTATGTGTGTGTTGGGGTAGCAATTTTGCTTCCCCATTGAAATCGTTTGTAAGTAGTTGCGCAAAATGATCAATGATGCTTATATTTCAAATCTATTTCTACTGAATTCATTTTTTATGAAACTTAAATCAAGTGAAAGAGTTTTGCTGCTGTGATTGTTTTGAATGAATTGAGGAATAGATCTTACTATCTTGGCATTCGTAAATGGAAATGCACCTAGCATCTATGAAATTTGATTTGTGTGGAACTTGATGAATATATTTTTCATTTAGCTGGCACCTCTAGATTTCATTGTGCTTTACAAGGACGTGATATTTGTGGTCATCATATAGGAGGTAAAAATAGGCGAGGAGCTTCAGGGATCAGGTGAAAATGTCTTTGTGGGTGGAAAAAACCGATGGAAGTAAGTCTCTCTGTGCTTCCTACAAATTTAAAGGATCAAAGAAGCCTACTCACCCCTCAGTTTACTTCAGATACTCGACATTTGTAAATTGGGAACTGTGGTGGCCAAATTTCCCGATTCTGGTGTACTTTAAAGAGACACAGACAAAACCTGAAGGACAAGTCCACTTCTTCCCAGTAATTTTTGTAAGTATAACATACAAAATAAACGTCAGAACTCCAATGCATCTTGTTCTTCTCCACATAAGGAGAGTTAATCGGATCAGGTCCATACAATGTTCATCGCAGCTTATTACATTCCGGTGTCCAGAATTTATGATTTTTCTCTTTTCTTTTATAAATAGAATGGCAAGCAACTCTATGACGTTATGGTGGAGAGAGCTGGCCCTTCAAAAACAAGTGGACCAAAAGAATCATAAGGTCAGAGCTTCATGGTTAAACCATCCTGCAATTAGTTTGAGATTTGGTGCAGTAGTATCAACAAGGTATGTCTGAGTTTCCCAGTGCTTCTGCTGCTACTTCAAGCAGCCGCAACTATATCTGGCTATCTGGTTAATGAACTCCATGTACAGTTATAGAAATCAGAGTAAGAAATTATAGAACGATGAAAATCTGTATATATGTGGATGAGTTGCCTAAATTATTTCTCGACGATGTGAAGTCCCTCTCCCCCTCATGCCTGCGTCGATTTCTGTTGCAGGAAACGGATGCCGCTCCTCCTGATTGATTGATTCTTGGTTGTGTAGAAATATGTCTGTATTTTGCAAGACAGTAGGCTACTGCAAAACATGCATGGTCATGAATTCACATGCTCCTTACAAAATATGGACGAGCATTTGTTTGACTTCAAAAAAAGTCTCATATAACAGTAAACCATTGCCTAGTTTTCCTGTGTTTTGGATTCAAGGGATTCTCCAAATGGACCTCTTCTTTAGATCTCGTCTATCCTCCTCGAATTGGATTCCATACTGATTTTCTCTGTCCTGACTTTCAAGCTTGTTGTCAGGCATGAAAATAACACTAAGAGGAATTATTTTTAAAAAAATGATTGAAAATAATGATTTTAATAAAGACATAATTAAGAATAGTAACTTTGATAACAATAATAATTTAAACAATATATTAACACAAATTCTAACTCCAAACCAACCTCAAATAGAAACTCTACAATACTTCTAACTATATAAATCTAAAGAAAAAGAAGCTCTAAACCCTAACATTAATCACTAACCCTAAAAACAAACACTAATCAATAATTCCCAAAACAAACCTTAACTAAATATATAAAAAAAAGACATACAAAAAATCCGAAATGAACAAGAATTTAAATCGAGATAAAAATAATATTGTTTTATTTTATTTTTTTATCTGATACAAAATATTTCAGTCAAAATAGAATGAAATTGACAACCTAGTTAGAGCTGCTGGGCAGCCCTCACTATCTACCACATGTGGCAAACCGATTCCCAAGTGAATTTCTTTCATCTTCATGCCGGATCACAAAAATGAAAGTCTCAGAGAAGTGTTCTACTGCCAGTACGATCGAGAACACTACTATATACATTCTCCTAAAAAACTTCAACGATTTATGAATATAGTTACTTGTAATATGCATCCTCCTAAGACTCATTCTTTCAAAGAGCTGATGGAAGAAGAGAGCAACGATGAGTGGCCTGATTGTGCACGGATTGGCAGAGGCACCGATTCATAAACTGATCGAGTGCACTCTGCTAATTTCCAAAACCTGCACATGATGCAAAATCAGGTCATTTTGAAAGAGTGAGGAAATTATATATGGCTGGCGCATGTCTGATCATGGTCCATTTCCCCTCCAGTTCATCCTTCTTTAGCTCACGTGACTTATCTGCAAATTTCCTAACCTAATTTATACCACAAAAGCCACAGAAAAAACAAAATAGGGGACAGGAGACGATTCCTCAACCATTGGCCAGAGTGTAAGAACTAGATGGACATTTGTTTATATTTGATTTCTTTAAATAAGGGACCATGATTTCCTTATACCTGTCTCCTGCATCGTTGAAAATGACATCAAATTACTATGATACCACAGAATCTGAATTATTTCTCGTTTGGATTTTAGGTTAACGACTCTTCAGTGGACCTAGAAATCATCGAGCAACTTGAACTCATTTTATATCATGTTTAAAACAGGACAACATCGAGCAGCTTTTCTTTGCAGCTTTTGATTCTTCTTTTCTCTGTATTAAACTCTCTCACTAATTTTAGATTCTTAGAATCGCCACAGCAGGAGCATTGAAATGGAAGTGAACAACAGGTATATCACAATAACAAATCACATACAGGGTTCAGCAAAGGAGTCTGATTTCGAGCTCAAGGTTGTACCTCTACGGTTATCGGTGGAGCCTGGTTCCAGTGCGGTTATTTTGAAAAATCTGTGGGTGTCGATTGATCCTTACCAGCTTAACCGCATGAAGAGATGCAGCTCCTCACAGAAAACAATACAATCTGCAGTTCGTATCACTCCCGGTCAGGTACGTACATCGATTTATTAGAGTCCCGGAATGAAAATCCTTGTTGGAGATGATTCAGATGGAGTAGTGAGTTATTTCTTTCTCTTTTCCAGCCTATTGATTCTCCTGGAGTAGCCAGGGTTTTGGTTTCTGACGATCCTGAATTTGTAAAAGATGACTTGGTTGAGGGGTTTGTTCACTGGGGAGAATATACTGTGGTAAAAGGAGGCATGTTAAGGAAGCTGGACCCAGAAATTGATCTACCATTATCTTATCATGCTGGAGTTCTAGGTAATCAATCACCTAACTTCATATTTTTGGAAAAATCAGTAATCACCACCATAGTCATGATCATCAACTGGTCCTTCATGTTACAGGAATGAGTGGACTAACAGCCTATGCTGGGCTTTTTGAAATATGCAAGGCCAAGAAGGGGGACAAAGTGTTTGTATCTGCTGCTTGTGGATCAGTTGGGAATTTGGTGGGGCAGTATGCAAAACTTTCTGGTTGCTATGTAGTTGGATGTGCTGGTAGCAGAAACAAGGTTAGGAATCTGGTTAAATTTTGTATTTGAATCTAAAATTTTTCGTGTTGGGATTAAAATCTTATGTTAGCATCATTTATTTAGGTAGCATTGCTAAAGGAGAAGCTTGGCTTTGATGATGCTTTCAACTATAAGGAAGAAACTGATTTGAATTCAGCTCTGGCAAGGTTAGAAACATCGAAATTAATATTTCAGGTTATGATGTCACTGAAAAAGAGGAAAAAGCTTCAGTTTATGAAAAAAAACACTCAATGCGAAAACTATAACAATGTCTGATTCGGACACTTTAATTCTCCAAATATATGAAAACATACGAGAAAATCTGAAAAAATATTCAAGTTTGACGTAGCTAGGTAAATATGTGCATCAGAATCACGCCCATGTAAGCTCTTGATCCCCAAATCCGAGCTACATAACTGCATAAACTCTGCATGAATGAGTTTTGAGCTTGGTTTCTGATTCAACATTCCACAGGTACTTTCCTGACGGGATCGATATATATTTTGACAACGTTGGAGGTGAAATGCTAGAAGCAGCTGTTGCTAATATGAACACCTGTGGTAGAGTAGCTGCATGTGGAGCAATTGCTGAGTATTCAGAGGGTGCAAAACGAGCAGCACCAAATATGGTAGATGTTATATACAAGAGGATTAAGATCCAAGGATTTTTAGTGACGGATCACATGAGCCTGCATTCTGATTTTCTTTCGACAACTACTGATTACATTCATAATGGCGAGATTAAGGTGCAGGAGGACATTTCTAATGGTGTAGAAAGCATCCCTTCAGCTTTCATAGGGCTACTCAGAGGTGATAATATTGGAAAGAAGATTGTTAAGATTGCAGATGAGTGATTAGTAGCTCAGTCCCAATGAGCGTGACGTGATGACAAAGGGTTTAAAATATGCAAAGTAGGTCTCGAATTTGAATCAAAACGTGCATCTCTTATAAGAACATGGGATAATCGGAGTTTTACTTGTTCACTTGAGCTCATGAAATATGTTTTCCAAACGGTGGGTTTCCTCAAATAAAAAAAAAAGATTAGTAGCTCATTTTTGTTTTTATGACCCATATTAAAACAGAATATTGCAACATTGTTGGTCAAATTGATTGTTGTCCCTTTTTTTCTTATTAGATGAATGATATTTTGAATATTACAAATTTCTACACGGTATTTTTTTATATATAAAAGTTCTCTTTAACACCATATTGGGTGTCATTTGTTTCTTCAATTTCCTTTTTTTAAGCTTTATGGTAAAAGACATCGGTTATAATATTAAATTAAATACAATATTAAATCAATTTGATTTTTTTGCACACGAGATTGAAAAGGTAAATTATTATTATTTAACATGTAAACCTTAAGATGTAAAATATAATCTGATAAATAAGCTTTCAAAAACTAGGCCCAGTTATTAAATCACAATCATAATTAGGGGTTTAAAGTTGAGTTTATCCCTTGTTAAATCATAATTAGGGTTTTAAGAATAACCTGATTTGGTACGTTGGTGAAATTCAAATCATTGGTTTGAATAAAGATTATTTTCTCTATGAAAAATCTACAATCATTAATATAAAAAATCAATGGTTTAGGTTTGGAAACACGATGGATGATGTTATCGAATTACAATCCTATCGTTCAAAAATAGTAGATATTCTTGCTGCCCAACACATGAAAATATCTTGAATCATCCACATGTTGACCAACATTTATTATTATTTTTTCAAATAAATTGTAAATGCAATCATTAATCTTTACTTTAAAATTAATTTTTCTTATAGACAAATTGTATTATATATAGAATCAAAGACTTTAGTGACCGGATAATTAACTGTATCCACGTATAGTAATAACTTGAAAGGTTTCCGTGCGCTACGAAGAAGGATCCAAGATAATAAAACATTATCGTTAATTGCCATCTTAATAAGCCGACTCTAAGTAAACTATATATTTTAAAAGGGTGTTTGGTACAGTGGCTGCTGTTTTTCATAATGTATTTTTTCTTCTGGAAATACATCAATATATATATATATATATATATATATATATATTGTATTAATTTAGTATATCAAGATAATTTAAAAATATAAAAAGAATTAATTGAAAATAAAAAATTCTCAAATATTTTCGAAAACAATTTTCAAAAGCTTTGCCAAACAGCCCCTTAATATATCTAAAATCTTGTTTCTTTATTTTATTTTATTTTTTCATTTACGAGGTTTCCATGAACAGAGAAGCCCCTTTTCATTAAAGGCAGTCAAAATAATCCTTACAAGCTAACTCGTTTGACAATCTGTACAAGGTATATAGATGAATGTAACTAACGGCAGCTCATTTATTAGACAGCGTAAGCTTGTTATTTGCCTGTGATTCTTTTTTCTTGGCTATTTGGTCCACACAATTAAATTGTTTTTATTCCAGTCCCTTGTGCTTCCTCTTTTCCCAATTAGCACCCTTCTATTAAGGTTCAATTTCCATCCATAACAAATTTAGCAGAGCCTCATATATAAACCGATAATACAGTGGCACCTGTCCTTTAAATGATTGATCAAAACACAACATGGTGCCTAAAAAACGAGTGACTTTCCACATAAATAAAAATACAGGAGCCAGTTATCAGGAATTTAAAATATCAGGGACCAAGCTGTTGTTGACTAAAAGCTGCAACCATTTTTCTTTCTTTGGTTCATTTTTCAAAAACAATATGCATGACCATGGTGTGCTCTTACTGTTTTTGTGCCAAACGTTGAGAAGGAAAGCACTCTAGTCATCATTTAAGGGGAAGCAGCCAAAAGAGAAAAAAAGAGTTAAAAATGGAGGTTAAAAGGCAAGGCAAAGGGAGATGTTCCATGAATCTTCATGGACTATATATATATATAGTTTGATTGAGGATGAGACGCCTGGCACGGTCGTCAAGAAACGTGTTATGGATTTCGGTGCCCTTTTTGCCGCGTGTTCTTTTACCTCCTCCTCCTCCTGAATCGAGTATTATACGAGTGGAACCCTGTTTAACTCCTCCTTCTTCTGGAGCTCTGTTAGTGAGAGGTACAGCGCAAGAGACTGGTATGAATTGGTGGCATAAGATGAGGAAAGCTTGGTTTGCTATCTTTTCAAGAGTCAAGTTTCATAAAGCTGGTTTGTTTTTGCTTCTTATCATGGAAATGTACCCTGCTTGAACCCATGATTGTAGTCTAACAGGAGAGCTGATTTTGATGCCATTGTTTTATGATTAAGCAGGTTCAGGAGGAGGTGGCCGGAGTGGTGCGACTAGCCGGAGTGCTAGCGGCTTGTTGAAGTTGCAAGATGATGTTCAGATGTGTGGGTATAAGGATGTGGAAGTGATGTGGAATATGTTTATTGAATCCAATCGACAGCAAATGGCAGCAGCAGTTGTGACTTCAGCTTCAAAACCCACAAGCAACCAAAACCATAGGCCTTCTTCTTTGAGGTCTTTCTTTTGGTGTCACAACTCTGCAACTCGTACTACCACTTCGTTCACTTCATTAAATCAAGTTTTAATTACCACAGCGGAAAAGGATACAGAGATAACTGAGGGGTAGGGTCCATGTGTTTAGTGTAGTTCTTGCTCATTGAGAAAAGGGAAATGGGATATATGCTTTCTGTAACATCTGTGCTCACTCATATACAGTTCACCAAAATTATAAGAATTATAGTATTTTACAACTTCTCAAGTTATTTTGAACTCTCTTTGGCTACATATTTTTATGTTTATAGGTAAATTCTTGATAATTGGTAGTCCCATCAAAATCTTCTTCAACTAAAAACAGAAATATTTTGCTCTTCCATAATGAGAAAACACTTGCCATTCTGAATCAGACAGGGGGTTGAGTTCTGAGCCTAAAAATTTGCAGGATGACAAGTGTTAAGAGAACTATTGGAAAAAGAAGAACTTGGGGATTGAACAAAGTTGAGGATGCATATTTCCAGTAAGATTAATCGTTAGTGATTTTGAGGTTGGCATGTCTTGCTGATAACTGTGAAGAGTTGTAGCTCTTGGATCATGGTGAGTAAAACTTTTATCCTTCTGGGAGATTTTGGAAACTAAGGTCAATAGGATGCTGACCTCTCGACTTTCTCTATCTGGATAATCCAGACTGTAAAACTTTGGTTTAGCCCTTTTTGGTATGTTTTCAACTGAATTCCTAAGACTTCTGCTACACACTATCCACTGTATCCTGGTGAAAATCCTGTTCAACGTTCTATCACAAGTAAATTCACTAGTTGCTAAGATATTATTCATCAAAAAGCAACTAAAAGAAACACGTTTTGATAGTTTCAACAAGATCATCAGTATTTAAAAGAAAAGGGATGATGCTAGTTTTCATTTGTCGGCAAATAGCCTGAATTAAAGCATCATGAAAGAGCATAAAACAAAAGATAAGTCTTAAGAACTAAGTTCAAGGAACCCTTGTGCCATGGGACCATTCACAAGGAGGCAAACCACATCAGCAATCCTCTGAATTTGTTTTATGCTGTGAGGGACCATAATAATTTCAGAAGAACATCCTCTGTGTGTTTGTGTTTATATTGTATCCAATGCACTGGTTGGCTCATCCCGCAGCAAAACCTTTTAAACCACCACAGAAGAGCAGCATTTATTGGCTAATTAAATGCAGACATGGAATGACAGAGGATTCGATGCATGAAAACACGATGCAAAGGAACTCATTCAAATCGCCAAGATTTCACGTACATTTCAATAGGCATTACCTATGGCTCATTAGCTAGCAAGAGTCTGTTAGAGAATAATATAGATCATATTATGGGGCCTCACTTATAAGCTTAAGCTTTTAGGTGAGATGATTCCTTAACATGGTATCAGAACCTTGTTGACCAAGCGGTCACGAGTTCAAATCTCACCACCCTCATTCTATTTGATAAAAACCAAGCACAAGGTAAAGTGGACCTTTGTGCAAGTTTCAAGCCCAAAAGGCTTTAACTTGAGGGGGGGTGTTAGAAAATAATATAAATCATATTAGGGCCTCACTTATCAGAGCCTTGTTGACCTAACGGTAACGAGTTCGAATCTCATCACTCCTATTCTATTTGATAAAAATCAAGCACAAGGTAAAGTGGGCATTTGTGCAAGTTTCAAGCTCAAAGGGCTTTCACTTGAGGGGGGTGTTAGAGAATAATATAGATCATATTCTGAGGCCTCAGTTATAAACTTAAACTTTTAGATGAGATGATTCCTTAACAGAGTCCTAGCAAATGCAACTCCTTGAGATTGCCCGACAGATAACTCATTACAAGTCTTTTTGTAAAAGGAAGAGTCAAGGTCCGCAAGCGAGAGCAGCTTGTAAACCTCATCGTCGGTAAGCTTCTTCCCCTTCAATGCTTACTGGTATGCTTAAGAACTAATCATAACACTGCAACAATTAAGCATTCTACCATCACAATATGACATAGAATAAGACAAAAAGAGCACAGAAAAGCAAATTATTGCCACTTCAAATTTCAGATAACAACAATCAGTGTCTTGCCTGTCAAATGCCAATCAGCATTGATGGCAAGCTACTTGATCTGTAGAGGACTCTCTAAGGATTCAGAAATCTAAACGGCCTAGAACTATATGGGGAAAACATTTTAAAATCAAAATAAATCATGTTAGCCTCAAGCATATCATGAAATAAAAGGGAACTTTTTTTTCTGAGCACCTATGATTAACCTAGTCGTTCGGGTTTGATTCTGAACTTGAGTATAGAAAGGGGAAGGAATTTGTTGTAACTAATGCACTTTCCAGGAATTCTAGTGGGGAAGTATCTGTTATGGCCGTGTCAGCAATATCTACCAATGTCATCAGAAAATGATATTATTCAAGGCAATGTCAGAGATCTATAAAAGAAACCTGCCTCTCACACCCATTACATATGGGTGAATAACTACTCAGTACTGGTGGAGGTTTGGTTGAGTTTGCCGCTAAAATTCTGATTTTTATTCAGGAATTCATCATAATAAAAAATAAAATACTTTTTAAAAATTAATTTTGATATTAACACATAAAAATAATCTAAAACACAAAAAAAAATTAATTTAAAATAAAAAATAAAATTTTTTATTTTTTATTTTTTAAAAAAAACACTAATTTTTTTAAAACTAAAGTTCCATCGATGGATTAATTTTAATGGTGATTTTATTTGTATAAATAACATTTCATTATATATTTTGTTTTTTAATACATTGGTTTTCACTGTAATTTTTTTTTGTGTATACGGTGAGAATATTTTCATGCCTATGGATACAACGAGGAACTATTATGTCGGTAAAGTTCATCGCAATCTATCAATAGAAAAATTATATTGGTCCCTAAGAGTTGTGACGTGATGATAAAAGACCTGTGATTTGCACAGCAGGTCTTAAGTTCAAGTCATGACGTATATCTCTTGTAAAAGTCTAGAACAACCAGAATTTTACTTGCTAACTTGTATCCACAAAGTGAATTTTCTAGAAATAAGGTTTTCTCGCATAAAAAAAAAATATATCGGGGTTCTCATTTGTATTTGCCAATTTTATAATAAAGATCTCTAAAGTTTAGAAATTATGAATTTACAGTTTGTTTAAAACAGGCAAAATGTTTAGCAAACAATACCATAAACCTTCAAACGTACTAAAATAGCATTTGCATAAATCTTAAACTTCAAATGGGATGCATGAACAAACCTGGACTGAGGGGTATAATTGAGAATAATAAATACATGGAGGACTCATCTGATAGTTTATTTTTGTAAGGACTCATTTGATATATGGATAACTTTACGAGACTAGCCAAAGAGCTATTGGTCAACTAGAATTAACCCCCCGTTTCTGCTAAAAAGTCTTCAATTTAAATCTCTTTTTGTAATAAAGAAAATAAAGTATCCCTCTTTTTCTTTCTGAAGGAGATAAAGCACCGCCCAAAATAAATTAATCCTAGAAAAAGAACAGAATTCTTAATTATTTTCCGAAATGAAAAACAATACACCAAGGGAATTTGGCATGTGACCTTTGGAATCGCGAATTTGAAAAGAGGGACCTGAGTTCTTACAAGTTTGGCAACTTGAATGAGTTTTCAATTTCTATTTTTGTCTGCAGGTAACGGACAAATAGTTTTTATAATAAAGAAATAAAAAAGATAGAAGCTATGGCCACCCGTGAGAGCACACAAGTCAATTGAAAATGCAATATACATGAAATAAAATGCCTAATTAATAGCTCTTTTAAGCTTCCATGCACCACTCCAATCAGGATTCAAGGAAAAGAAACCCCAGATTTATTTTATTTTCTTAATAAAATAGCAATGAAAAGACAAGTGTAATGTTAATTCTGTCCTATGGCTTGTGAAGTGCTCTTCCAGCAAGCAAAGCAGCTTCCATGACGACAGAGATAACATCAATAACTTCATCAACCTTGCATTTGTTCCCCTTGAATGTACGGGCACCTGTTTTGAATTTGTTCATACAGCTGATGAATTTCTGGCTGCACTCTTGGCTGAGATAGTCATCTGCAACAATATTGCACCATCCACAAACAAAAATAAAAATAATTAGGTCTACAATCACAAGATACACAGAAAAAACAGCAAATCTTCATGGACACTAATTACTATGTTATCCCAGTTGCTAAATCACAACTTCTGGGCAGAAAGCTGCAGCATGTAGCGAGATATTCCTGCTAGATAAATCAAATATGATGGAGGAGTGCTTACTGTTCTTTGCTTGGATACAGGCATCATGCTTCATACAGCAAGCGTCAAGGCCATCGCAAGGCTTCTCTCCTGGGCATCCGCTGTATAGAAGCCCGCAATACTTGCCATATCTCAGAAATGGAGGCACTGCCATTCACATAGATCAACGAGAGTTTGACCATAGAGCAAAACATGTAAAACTCAAGTATATATTCTCGTTAAAATACAATCTTACAGTTCCACCTTCCGGCGGAACCAGTCGGTTCTTGGAAAGAAAAGAATTTGCATACCTGAACAGAACTCTGACTCGCATTTCCTGCTACAGCCTTTGCCCTGAGGAAAACAAAGAAATTTTCGAATATTAATTTATTACAGAGAGGCTTGTGTAAGTTTGAGAGATGATCGAACAGCCAGACCAGGGAGATAGAAGAATCAGCTGCTTGAACTCCAATGTTGAGCGCCTGTACATGAAAAGATGAAAAGGGGAGGACAAGCAGGGAACAAGAAACGAGAAGAGATAACCTCCATGAATAGCACTGGTAATCCTTCGCCATTGATTTTAGGACTGAAGAAAATGAAGCTTGGTTTTGCTTAAAAGCCAGAGAATAATATACCGGCAGAATACGGAAGAAACGTCCAAAATTAAGAAAAAAAAAATATATATTGTATTGAGAAAAAGAAGAAGGTAAAGGATCAGGCTGTCCTGTAAAGGCTCGTGATACGCTTTTGGAGTATTGTCCATGTTCACACTTGTGATCAAAGGGAGATGGTTTATGATTGGAACAAATTATGGGTTGGTTGAAGGGTCCATATTCTCTTAATTACGTGAACTTGCTATCCTCCATAATGGTAAAATTGTGTTATTGATTGTTTCTTTCACGTTATGTTCTGAAATTTATTAGTAGAAATATATAATTTAAAAACACTAAAAGATATGTAGTTAAAATCCCATATGATAATGTATGATTATTTTTAAAAATCACAAACAGAGCTTAATAAAATATGGGAGCATCTCCACGCAATCATACGACTTCACTCATGATTTATACAATAAAATTGTCTTGGAGTGCATTACTAAATATCCACTAATTAAAGTTAAACATTTTTTAATGTCCTCTCGTGGAAACTATCTAATCGCCTGAAAGAGGCATTTGTAGGAGCTCTACCACTTGTTATTTTTTTTAAAAAAAAGATAGGATAGATTCCAATATGCTTTGCAACCATTGATGCTGAATTATTTCTTGAGCCTTCCAAAGATATTAACTCCACCTACCAACAAATCCAGACCATGCAGCCTTACACAGGTTCAAGTTGTTGTTTGCAGCTGTAACCAGCTGAACATTTCCAAATGCACTACAAAATTATTAGCTTTACAATGTATAGTTAATAAGGTAAATTATACAATATGATGATAAAGAGACTTTCACTCATAATTCATGCGTGGAATAATATTATGAGTTTAGTTTTAAAACAAAATAAGAAAATGGAATACTCTACTATATTACCGTAAGGTTGATATCATCATGGGGCATTAATTCAGCAATCAAGACTTGGAAGTAACACTAAATTCAGTGATTATGATAATAATTTCTTGTTTTTTTTTTTATTTGATAAAACCTCACCCTCCTGAATAATATTTTTGAGCCCTTGTGGGCTCAGGTGAGCAAGTAAAACCCTGGTTGTCCCAGACTTTTACAAAAAACACAGTTACTCCAAAAAAATCACATGCATCGTAGATCCTTTCACACTAAACTATATTTTTAGTTTAAAAAGTCATTTCACCTTGTCATGAGATTTCAAATCGAGTTAAATTCGACCCCAGTTCTTCGCATGGAAAAGAAAATATGAGGTGAGTCTAGCTAACCATGAGCCGAGTCATTTTATGTGTGATCCAGGCTAAGTGATGGTAGTATTAGAACATGTAAATTTGTATTTTATTTTATCATTTTAACATGTATTTATAGCCTAGGCAGCCAACGGCATTTATAGCCAAAATGGCTTTTCATATTCCAGACAGTGTATTTATTCAATCAAGCAAATCAATGAGAATCAAGGAGTTCAAATTCTTTCATGGTATCAGAGCTCTAACCCTAGCAGCCGTACCTTTCTTCTCAATCTTTTTCTTCACTGTATTCTTCTTCTTCACCGAAACCACCATGGCAGACCAAATCTTTGATACAACAGCCTCCCCTTCTTCTCCTCCTCCTCCCAAACCTCACCAATCACACCCGGCTCTTGCAGTATCAAACATAAACACATTCATCAAAATCACTTTAGATATTGAAAAGGGTCAATATATAACATGGTCGGAATTATTCAAAATTCATGCTAGAGCTTACCAAGTGCTTGACCACATTCTTCCTCCTTCGGCTGAACAATTAAAGCATGACTCATCTCAATCAAGCACAAACCCAGCACTCTGGTCCCGAGTTGACGCTATTGTGCTTCAATGGATTTATGGAACCATCTCTGAAGACCTCCTCAACACCATTCTTGAACGAGACTCCACTGCTGCCCTTGCTTGGGAACGATTGAAGGATATCTTCTCCGATAACAAAAATTACAGGGCTCTCTACCTGGAACAAGAATTCTCCAAAGTTCAGATGGAAGACTTTGCCGATGCATCCTCATACTGTCAACACCTCAAATCCCTCTCCGATCAGCTTTCCAATGTCGGCGCCCCTGTCTCCAACGAGCGCCTGGTTCTTCAACTCCTCTCGGGGTTAACTGAAGCTTATGCAGGAGTGGGTTCCCAAATTCGCCATGGTGACACTCTTCCCCTCTTCTACAAGGCTCGGTCCATGCTGGTTCTGGAGGATACGGCGAGGATGAAGAAGGCAGCCCAAAATTCCTCCAATTCAGCCTTCTTCGTGGCTCCAGAGGACACTTTCAGTGCCAATCACCCAAACCATCGTCATACCCATAACCCAAATCGGAGTTCCCAAAACCGTGGTGGCAGAAACAGTGGTGGCGGTGCCCGTGGTGGTAGAAATCGGGGGAGAAGAAATGAAAGCCGAGGACACCAGCCACCATTTTCTAATTCTGGGCAATCTTACCCGTGGAGACCCTCGTTTAACAATCGGGCTCACGGAAAGGGGCCACGCCAACCTTGGGCTCACGGGAGCAATGGGCCACAACAGCCTTGGGCTGCTTCCCCTTGGGCCGGGCCATGGCAGTCTTGGGCCACGCCCCCTTGCCCATATCCAACAGCAGCCCAGCCCACTAATCAGCACCAACAAGGCTTACTTGGGCCTGGGCCTCCACAGGCCCACATGGCAGCCTCAACATCGCCGGCCCAAAACTCTTATGCTCCGACTGATATTCAAGCAGCTATGCACACGCTCTCCATGGTTCCCCCGGATGATCAATGGTACATGGACACCGGAGCTACATCTCACATGACCGCGCACGGAGGTAATCTTACGTCTTATTTCAATATGAGCAAAAATCATAATATTACTGTTGGTAGTGGTCATACAATTCCTATTATAGGTTGTGGAAATGCATTATTGCCTAACCCTAATTCTTCCCTCACTTTGAACAATGTCTTGCATGCTCCGAACTTAATTAAAAATCTTGTGTCTGTGCGTAAATTCACCATTGACAATAATGCCTCTGTTGAATTTGATCCTTTCGGTTTTTCTGTGAAGGATTTTCCAACGGGGATGCCTTTAATGAGATGTAACAGCTCCAGTGACCTATATCCAGTTATCACCAGTCCTCCCGTTGAATTTTCAACACATTCTGCTTTTACTGCTTTTTCTCCTGAATTATGGCATAGTCGTTTAGGACATCCAGGAGCTCCTGTTTTAAGCTCCCTTCGTAAGAACAATGTAATTGTTTTCAACAATTTTCCGGATAATTTTTTTTGTCAGTCATGTACTCTTGGAAAGCAAGTTAAATTACCTTTTTATGAATCTCTATCTTGCACTTTATTTCCTTTTGATATTGTGCATAGTGATCTTTGGACATCACCTACACTTAGTTCAGGTGGTCATCGGTATTATGTTTTATTTCTTGATGATTTCACAAATTTTCTATGGACTTCTCCCATTGCCACAAAATCTCAAGTACATTCCATGTTTCTCACTTTTCGGAATCATATTCAAACTCAATTTGAAAGACAAATAAAATGTTTCCAATGTGACAATGGAACAGAATATGACAATGGCCAATTTCACAAATTTTGTCAAAATAATGGAATGAGTTTTCGATTTTCTTGCCCTCATACATCATCCCAAAATGGAAAAGCCGAAAGAAAAATTTGTACCATAAATAACATGATTCGCACTCTTCTCGCTCATGCTTCCCTTCCACCCTCTTTTTGGCATCATGCTCTCCAGATGGCTACTTATCTCCTTAACATTCTACCAAACAAAAAGCTTGCTTTCCAAACACCCACAAAAATTCTATATCAAAAAGATCCGTCTTACTCTCACCTTCGAGTTTTTGGGTGTTTATGCTACCCTCTTCTTCCCTCCACTTCTAGAAATAAATTGCAAGCTAGGTCAATACCGTGTATTTTTCTAGGATATCCCTCACATCATAGAGGTTATAAATGCTATAATTTATCGAGTCGTAAAATTCTTGTTTCCAGGCATGTTATTTTTGATGAAACTGTTTTCCCCTTCTCTAAATTCCATGCTCCTACATATTCTTCTTATGAATTTCTGGATACAGGTCTTATACCATTTCCTCCCTCATCTACTCCGTCTACTCCTCCTCATACTCAAGTCAATCCTCCCGAACAAACTCCTCTCCTCAATCACTCATCTCAGACTCCTTCATGTCCTCTTTCCCCAGTTCGGTCACCTTTACCCGTCCCATTAGTTTCCCCCACCGAACAACCCAGTTCTCCAACCTCCTCTCCTCAAATGGAAACCTCCCAAACTCTTCCAATTGCTCCTCCACCTCACTCTCCATAAATGACCACTAGATCCCAACACGGAATTTTTAAGCCCCGTCAGCTTCTTAACCTTCATACTTCAGCCACAAAATCCATCTCTCCTTTACCTACTAATCCCATTAATGCATTACATGATCATAATTGGAAAATGGCGATGACCGACGAATACGATGCTCTTATTGAAAATAAGACGTGGGACTTAGTGCCTCGTCCGTCTAATGCTAATATCATTCGAAGTTTATGGATTTTCAGGCATAAGAAGAAATCTGATGGATCTTTTGAGCGGTATAAGGCTCGCCTTGTAGGTGATGGTGCCGGTCAGCAAACAGGTATTGATTGTGGGGAAACTTTTAGTCCAGTGGTCAAACCTGCTACCATCCGCACAGTGATCAGTATTGCTTTATCGAAATCTTGGTGTCTTCATCAATTAGATGTAAAAAATGCTTTTTTACATGGGAATCTCGATGAAACAGTCTACATGCATCAACCTCCTAGCTTCCGCAATCCTGAACACCCAGATTATGTTTGCTTGCTAAAGAAGTCTCTTTATGGACTTAAGCAAGCCCCTCGTGCTTGGTATCAACGGTTTACTGATTATGTTGCTACCTTGGGATTCTCTCACAGTGTTTCAGATCACTCATTGTTCATTTATCGTCAGGGAAATGATATGGCCTACATTCTTCTTTATGTGGATGACATAATTCTTGCTGCTTCTTCAGCTGCTCTTCGCCAATCCATTATGTCTAAACTTGGCTCCGAGTTTGCTATGAAAGATTTGGGGCCTCTAAGCTATTTTCTAGGCATCTCAGTTACCAGACATTCAGGAGGTATTTTTCTGTCTCAACAGAAGTATGCAGAGGAAATAATTGAGCGGGCCGATATTTCCTCTTCTAAACCGTCTTCTACACCAGTGGATACAAAAGCAAAACTCAGTCTGTCGTCAGGAAATCCTTATCATGATCCCACTGAGTATCGTAGTCTTGCTGGTGCTCTCCAATACTTGACTTTTACCAGACCAGATATTTCCTATGCAGTGCAGCAAATTTGTCTATTTATGCATGATCCCCGATCTCAACACATGACTGTCTTAAAGCGTATCATTCGCTACATTAAGGGTACTAGTGCATTTGGTCTTCATCTCTATCCTTCTTCGATTCATGCTCTACTCTCCTATACTGATGCAGATTGGGGTGGATGTCCAGATACACGACGGTCGACTTCTGGGTATTGTGTATATCTTGGGGATAACTTGATATCTTGGTCTGCAAAAAGACAGCCTACTTTGTCACGGTCTAGTGCTGAGGCCGAGTACCGCGGGGTGGCCAATGTTGTTTCTGAATCATGTTGGCTCCGAAATTTACTTTTGGAGTTGCATTGTCCTGTTTCGAAAGCTACATTAGTTTATTGTGACAATGTTAGTGCAGTATATCTCTCTGGCAACCCAGTTCAGCATCAGCGCACTAAACACATTGAAATGGATATTCATTTTGTGCGAGAAAAGGTTGCCAGTGGTCAGGTTCGAGTTTTACACGTTCCTTCGCGTTATCAGATTGCTGACATCTTCACTAAAGGTCTTCCGCTACAACTCTTTGATGATTTTCGAGATAGTCTCAACGTTCGACAACCTCCAGTTTCGACTACGGGGGTGTATTAGAACATGTAAATTTGTATTTTATTTTATCATTTTAACATGTATTTATAGCCTAGGCAGCCAACGACATTTATAGCCAAAATGGCTTTTCATATTCCAGACAGTGTATTTATTCAATCAAGCAAATCAATGAGAATCAAGGAGTTCAAATTCTTTCAAGTAGAATCATATGGGTTCGTGGTGAGCCGAACTCATGCAGTCATTGATGATTTCTCTGTTTCCAATCCTTCATAAACTAGTCAAATTACTCACTGCATCTCCAGCACAAAATCTATGTATTCACCCAAAACAATATAGAAAAATGAAATGCTTAAATTGGGTCTCATTATTTGTTGCAAAATCAGCATGCAATATTGCAAACTGGTACATTAAAGGAGAAGAATCCAAGTAATGAATTGTATAAATGAAACAAAGTTGAATGCTAAGAATGAAGAAATGGAATCATGGAATTAAATTGCCAAAAAACTAACTCGGCTCATATTACGTGAGCACAGTCACCTGCTTCGCATATCAATGCAGCCTTCTCTGTGATTATTTGACTAGCAAGCTTAGGTTGGACCTTACGATATTCTTCCGTGACAAAAGTGACAGCTTCTTCTGCTAGATTAGCATCTACAAATGCAAGACAGCAACCTCTAAACCCAGCACCACTGAAACGTGCTCCGTATACACCAGGTGCCTTCAGAAGAATCTCATACATTTGTTTCAGTGGCTCACAACCTAAACAAAGTATGAATTGTAGTGAGTGGAATTCAATTTGTCAAGTTCTACTACTTGAAATATTAAAACTTCAGATCATTAACTAAGATAGACTCTTTTCATTTCCTTTGACCAAACTAATTTTGGAGTCAAGGGATCCTTTATTAATAAAACCAACACTAATGAATTGTGATTTTCCATCTGTATCATATTCCATCCTTCACCCTTCAGGATAGAAACCTGTTGCGACTCTTTTTTCCAGCTATATGAGTTAATGCTTCAAGTTATACCAACCCAAAAGGCCAGATCTGACAAACTGCTCTCAGCAATGCATCTAGGAAGTTAGATGCATGTCTTGGGTAATATTTTTTTAAAAAAAATTATTCATTTTGATAATATTCTTATTACTAAACAATTCCTTCCTTTTTTTCATTTTTTTTTTTAGAAAAAAAGGTGGCTTTGGGATTGGCAGACAAGACATGTAAAACCCAAAAATTAAATTATTCAGATCATACCGCATTCATAGTTCTGAATGGAACTTAAACCAGAGGCTGAGATGAGCTTTCCAAATTCTTTCAAGTTGCCAGAAGCCCAAGCTTGAAGACCTGAGATATTTATTAGGTTAACTGGCTACACTTGATTTGTCACAAAATTAGAAGGTGATATGACAAAAGGAATGTGTTTGCTATGAATACAAAAGCAAGTCGATGGAGCAGTGCCTTTCATAACCCGCGTATTCTCTGAGAAATAGTGTTCAGCCCTTTTAGCTAGACTGGGTTCTAATAAGCCCTGCATATACAGAGAAACACGGATTAGACACAAACCTATCTCAAAACTGTTAAATACTGGATTAATTTTTGTAAGAATGTATTAGTCTCTTCCTATGCAAAGACTACCAAGAAGAAAAAAAACCACTGCATGCATATGAAAAACAATTATGGTGAAATATGTAAACAGATTGATAACTGGAAGGAATCACCAAAACAGCTAATGTAAAAACCAGGCAGAAATCTGAATTTCAATTACCACATCTGGTCAAAATTTGTACATATTTTATTCAAAGTTAAACTATAAAATGGAAAAAGGTCATTTTAACCTAAATGTTCTTTTCCTTTCAACACCAAAGAGAGCTCATCTGTAATGTTTATGTGTGACAGTAAATTCGTTTTCATCTTACCCCTCGACAGTTTTGCTAGGTCATTTTTTTTTCAGATGTATCAAATACGAACCAATCAAGTAAAATGATTGGCAGTCTGCATTCAGCTTGAAGTCAAAATGCGAAATTATAGAAACCATGGAAAAAATTTGAACCAGATGAATTGGAGCAACTGCACGAACACTTGTGTGATAAAACATGCTTTAAAATCATTATCTTTGACAGCTTGATGAATGGAAAAGTTTTATGCACAAAAATAGTCAACTCTAAATCAATTACCTTGTGAGTCTCATATGCCTCTGGATCAACTGTTAGAAAAAAAATAGGTTGGTAATCAAAGTTACAATGCAAGAAAATAAAGAAGAATCAAATTCAAAATAGATAAATAATAATAATAATGTCAAGATACTTGCCATTGCATAGACGAGGCTCCAGCTTGTCATTTCCAGAGGCGCTGTGGATCAGATAACAATAACATAAAAACAATAAGCATGAATGAAGAGGAATTGCATGTCCTTATGATCATGTTAAATCTGTATGTAACAGGGTAAAAGAAACTATAGGAAATTGGGAGGTCTTGTTTTAAGAATTTCAACATAACCTGGTGAGCAAGAGACTGAACTTTTGGGGAAAGTGAATAGTTAATCCATGAACATATGTTAGACAGAAAGAAAGTTATTTTTCTTGGCAATGTAAAGGTAATCAAGAAGTGTTTGCAGTAAGGAAACTGTATAACAATAATAATCAATTAGGAGATACCATGTCAACTAGATTTCAAGAAGTCCATGTCAAACATAAGCATGCTAGATCTCATTTGTAGGTAAAGTCATCCCAAAAGATATGGTAGGTGTTTTCATGTAGGCACCAGAACAGCAAAAGAAATTACTAAAATATGAATAAAACAAGTCCTAAACAAAACTACTTTTAGGAAATCAAACTAAAAATCCTTAAATGATAGAATTCCTAAAAACTAAAAACTTCATGTTTTTTTTTATTCCTCAACAACAAAATGACTTGATACATAGAGATGGTCCTTCTAAATAGGAACCAGACACAACTAATAAATAGAAAATAATACAGTAAAATCAATTAACAAACTAATTTAGCAACTAAAAAAGAAAATGTTAGAATCCCAGAGCTGCTTTACCCACAGAAGGGGAAAATGGGATTTTGAGGGGGGGGGGGGCGGTCACAAATATGATACAGAGTAAAAAACTAAAAATCCCAAAAAATATAAAATAATTTATATATTTGTCCTGAAACAAAATTTCTATGTATTGTGTTTACTAGTCCTCTATCATTCATTTTCTTTTTCCCTTGTATTGTGTTCCCGCTTCATGGTCTTGGAAAAAATGTAGACACAATATTAAAAGAGCCATTTAATCTCAGTAGCAAAAAGAATCATACTTGAGAAGAATTCCAGCAGCCTCATGACACTCTACCACACGAAGATTATATCCAGGGCTGTTAGTTAATGCATTCTTCAAGCCTGAGAATGCCAATAATATTTTGAAGGATTTCTGGAAGTCGCTTTGCTCACCATTCAACTTCGGTGAAGGAATAAGCTTGTGTGCTTTAGTCTATCAATTGAACAAGACAAATGCTACACTGTGTTGGTATCAAATAAAGAAAGAGTGCAAAATGACTTTTTTTTTTCTTAATAAGCACCTAGCAATAAGCTTTTGCAAATTCAGGTAAACTAAGTAATGACATTAGTTAGTCATAAACAAAATCTGCAAAGAATAATTGTTGCAACAGAGGCAAAATAATCATTCAAGAAAAAAGTCCATCTCCATAATGTAGAAATTAATATGGGATTCGGTGACTGTAGAGGTTCTCAAAACACCAACATAAAATAGCAAGACATTGATGAAACCTTAAGGAGAATGAATTTGAGTTCAGGTCTATTAGATAAATTGTTTTAGTATATAATTTAACTATGTAGAAATGCACCACATGATCATTTACACCAGGCAATTGCTGTGGTAAACAAGACTTGGTTCAATTTATAACTACCATTTGCTAAAATATTGTGAAGGTGGTATGAAGCCATGAAATTAAATGATGTTCAACTTAAAACAAGGCCATCAGATAAACTGGGAAAATGTAATTAAAATCACAGAAATAAGATTTCATTCTGCAATCTGAAAATCTAGAGGGCGTGTTGCTTAAAGATATAGAATACAGGCACATGGATCCAATCATTACCTTGCAGTTCATGTGTGTAAGGAAACCATGGCTTGAAAGCAATATTGCAGATTGATCCAAAATACCATTTTTCAGACCCAAATATTCATTTTCAATCAACCTGCAAGTGCAGAATAGTAAGATTTGTAGAGGCCTGGAACTTTGAAAGAACTGAGGTAATCTGATAGCTCAGACAATCTAATGCATCTAAATCATAGCAGTTGAGTTAGTATGAAGTAAGCAACAATCATTAGTTGACAAACATCATTCATATCAAGGATATAGCAGGCAGAAGGCCACACACGCCCATGGAAGAGATGCTTCTTTCAGGAAGTTAAAGGGTCCTGGTCTAAAGCTGTTTCGTGGAATGCAACATCAACTATCAAGCCAAACTTCTTAAAAGATGTTACATGGCATACAGGGACAGTCATTTGTTTTTCACAATGCTATTTCTCTGGTTATAGAAATAGTTTCTTAAATTATATCCATCACTCTGTCCCCCAGATATGATAATGAAAATACTAGGATACTATGAAAAATGAAAGATAGATACAAAGGATCCACGAGAATCTTGAAAAAAAGTATGGATAATGATGAGGAAGGTGCAAAGTTCTGGGCCTCACAGTGCCTAATCCAATCAAAACTGGAGAGGGCCAGCAAAAAGTAACTAAAGTTTTCTCTATTTTGTTAGCTTGCCGAGCTATTAATGAGATGTCAAGTCAAGGTAGGTGTTAATTGGTTCAGCAAATTCAAAGTTCATTAAGGCTATGTTCCAGTCAGCAATAAGACATGCATGCAACAAATCATTAAGCAGATATGAGTATTAAAGAAGCCTGCCTATCATATTCAATATTTTCGGTAGGAGTCATGGTTAAGTTATTTGCAGTTTCAAAAGCCAGCAGGTATGCAACTCCAGCCTGTCAAATATACCAATACAGATATGTCATGCGCAAAAACTGGGAAGTTCTTCTTGACAGGGATAGGGAAGAAGAAGTTAAAGCCTCAAAATGATAAACTTGGATAATACATTGCAGGAAGAGGAAGAAAAGCTAACACGGGGAAGGTATAGAAGCAGCAAGCATTAAAGTCAAAGAATTAAAATGACACTTACAGCAGCAGAAGAGCTAAGGCCTGAACTGTCAAGACCTTCAGAACCACATATGTATCCTTTGATGCCCTGCGGTGTTTCAGAAGTCATTTTGTGTTAATGAAATACACAAAATCTTACAACAGATAAAAAAAAAAAAAAAAGGCACATCTTCATACATTTGAGCCTGTACTAATGGCTCAGTCAGAATGTTTTTATAAAACAAGTATTTTGTTCAGAGTATTTTATCGGGGGGGAATAGGAAATAAATTACAAAATGAAGAATAACACCCCCCAGAAAAGCATTAAACTAAATGAGCTAATAAAATGACGGGAAGAGAACACCACAATGAGGCCAATAAATGACCTTCTACCACTTTAAACAAGTTGTCCATGAAATTCCTCTGTACACAGACCAAATCACTCTTCAAATATTGCACAACTTCAAAGAACATTCCAACTTCCAATATATTAATGTTTAATAGTAGAAAATGATTTTTCCCTAAAGTTAGTATGCTTCACAAAAGGAATTTTCTGATCTTTATATTATTCAACCATTTTAGTGTCCCTTCTGTTTTCTTTTATTATGCCGCCTGCCATTTCCCCATCAATCCTTGGTTTACCTATCCTCTTCTAGATGGTTTGTTCGCTGAGGAGGCCTGGAAAGGTCTTCATTTCAAGAAAGCTCTTTGAGGAATTCTGGGCTTATCTGAAAGGAGTGAGAGAATTTACAGAATGGTGGTGAGAGTGGAGGTGTTAAACAGGATAGTCAGCAGTCAATAACTAAAGGTCATTTCTTTAAGATTTAATATTAGCTGTCATTTTTAAATCCAAAACAAAGAAAGAAATAAAGAACTCCGCCATACTTTACCACTCCGTTCAATAAAAGAAAAGTTGGAAAAAAAATACATGCATTAATCTTCTTTTCAACAAGAACAAAAGCAGTAGCAGCAACAATAACAGCAACAATGATAATAAAGATTGGGGAGGAAGAGGTGGGGGAACACAAAAAAGAAATCCTCATATGAAATTATAAATCCATATATGAGACGATTATCCATATTCTTGGGAAAAAGATGGCTATTGATAGAGCCTCATATTCCAAGAGAATGTCATGATTTTCTGCTAACTACGTAAAACAGAACCTCCATGTGCAACCTAAATTGATTATCTTGGACAATGTGAATACCCTAGAAACCTTTTTCGGAATTTGACAGGAGTTAATGGAGTACGAAAGCAAAATATCCAAACCCGAGTAAGAGAGATCCCCCTGCTCTGTAGCGCATAGACTGCTCCTCTTGCAAAATTTCCCCAGTTACCTGTTTCCTGTAGTTTTGGGGAATCAGTTGCATGGGGCTCTCCTTTTTTCCTAATGGGTTTGGGTTGCTGAACTTCATCAACGCTGTAAATTCAAGGCACGATACAAGATATAAATCATTCGGTGTAAGGCTACTATGAAGTGCAATGAGATGCAAGTAAAGTTTCACCTTGTCCTGTGATTGAAAATTTTACAAGTACTTGGATGAACACACGCAGATAAAGTCATAAACTACACTTTCTAACCATGAAAGTTTTTAATATTCGATTAAATTTGAATGGAAAAGGCAGTTTGATATCACCATGTTACTCAGGTAGCCCCTGGAGTACATTATAAGCTCACAAAAGATGTTCATACACTGGCAGTATTGAGTGAAAGAATAAGTCAAATATAAATTGCACTGCATTTTGTTGCTTTTGAGGGTCTGATGATGGAGCAGGTCCCCTTACGAATGATAGATGGAAGGCACTTTCTTCCCTTCAAGGAGATGGATTCCTCTTGTATGTGTTTAAGTAGCACTCCCTTATATTACACCATGCATGTCAAGTACATTGAAGAACCAACAGAGATATTTCCATATATCTGTCAGAAATTGACATTGTGGAAAAGCAAAAGAAAATTTGTAAAGCAATTTCATTCTTGAGCATGTACAAACTTTTTTACACTCATCTAGCTTGGTGTTGAATTTACTCTTTTCATAGGCAAAATATGTTTGAATCAAGGACATGTGTCATGAGAAAGGCAAAAATCTGATGTTAAAAGGTAAATTAAGAAGCTTTAGCTGCTGCAACGAGCTATAGATGCATAGGAAAACGAAAAGAGATCATAAGAACGATAACCACACCTGAACCTTACTTCTCCTTTGAACTGTCCTGAACAAAGTATAACCTACACCAAGTGAACAGCAAGGACATTGAGAACAGTTAAGGAAGTGGAATGTGAAAATAATTGCATGGGCAAAGTATCAAAATACTTCTGAAGCTTTCAGTGGAGAAATTGATAATGTTGTACCACCTGATTAGCTAGATCCAATCACAACAAACTTAAGAAAGCAAAATGCTGTCTGTGTGTCATCCTTAATCTAATCATTTAACTAAAAACAGTTCAAGTCACAGGTTCCCCCATTACCATGATCATATGTTGACATCATATTTTCCCTGTGGTCCCTCATCATCAATAGCCAAAAGCAGTATTCTTTGGCAACTGAGGGAACAAAAACAAAAAATTTCTACTCCGATCTCAACAGTCATTGAGTCGAGGTTTGTGCACGTAAAGAATCAAATATTGCAAGACCCTACAGACATGGACAGAATGTACAGTGGTACAGGTTAAAAAACCACAGCCTGCTCTCATCAGTGCCCCTAACACTTGGTGGCGTGAACTCCCAACCACAACATAAGCCCATTTGGATACAGATTTGCATCTTGGTCTTATGACCTGTGATACGAAAAACTATCATATTATTGAAGGATTTAAAACCTTTATTGCCAAATACCTAGGTGATCTTTGGAACCGTTCACCCCATATTTACAAAATCATCACAGAAAATGTTAATTCCAGTCGTTATGATCTACCGCATTCCAAAATAAATGCCATTGAGAGATACAATATTCCGACTCAATCCCCAATCATCCCTCACTAGTTCATCAAGTCATAGACTGTGAATGCCGTTTGAAATTCTTACCTCAGTATCATCAGAAGGAATAAACCCCAGAAGTATTCCTTTATTTATTGTCATGGCCGAAACAGTTCCACCCTGCAAGCATTGAAATGCAAAACAAACTTCAATCTTTTCCAGTATTGACACAACTTATTGATGTTGATTTTCAATCGCAACACCGTGAAAATATGAAGAACAATATATTAAACAGAACCTGATGATCAATGTGAGCACCAAGTGGACAAATCCGATAAGGAGAGACAACAACTCTCACATCTTCAGGACCTCTTCCAGCCATTGCAGAAACAATCTCCTTTACTTCGTTTAGCTGCAAAACAGAAACATTCAAAAAGATAAAAAAAAAATACAACAAAAAACAAATAAAAGCTCACTTGAATGAGAGAAAAGCCAGCATCTTTCAGTCAAAAAAATGCCGCACCATAAGAACCATTGTCTCATATCAAGATTTCAATTACAAAAAAATAAATCCCATAAAAAGTTCCGATTGGATCAAGCTAAATTATCAAAAAAAAACTTTAGACAAATTTATGCACTCCCATCAAGAAATAACACACGTTGTAACAAAAAAAAAAAACAAGAATTTTACCTCATTTTCTCTAGGCCAAGAAACCCCACTCATTGTTTTCGAATCCTTTCTGGTATTGATAATTACCAGTCAGTGGAAAATTACTCAGAGAGAAAGAAAGAAAAAAAAAGGGTTGCCAAAATACGACACAGAGATTGCCTTAACAAGTGTGGACGAAACGACTTACATACACACGGTAACTCCTTTCGTTTTTTAGTCAAGTTAGAGATAATATTTTTTTATTATTTTGGGTGTCCAAACATATCTTGATTACTCTATTCTGAAATTAGCAACTATATACACCTTCAGATAATTCCAATCTTTCACTGTACCACCTCTTCTCAAAGGTTAAAGGTTAAATTACAAGCCACAATTAAAGCATCGCTAAGCTTGGATTTAATCTGGTACATCAAAAAGGAAGAGTCATTGCCACCACAGCACGCAACCAATCGTAAATGACTAATCGTATCAACCGCTTTTTGCATTGCAAGATTGATAGCCAACAACATTTGACCTTTTACCCTTTCTTTTCTCTTTACTTTACATGAAAGCTAGCAAGTACATTATGAGTTTGTTGCCCTTCACATGAAATCATATAAATGAAGATTATGGGAGTATTTCTAATTCCCAATCAAAGTTCTTCGAATTATTTTTTTATTTTTTTAAATTGTTTTCATGTTAAAAATAAAAATATATATTATTTTAATATATTTATAAATAAAAATAATTCATAAAAGAGAATGCACATGTTCGTTTTTCTCTCACGTGAAAATCTCTCCTTGGTAAAAGGAGAATCCACTCTTCAAGCATTAGAAAAGCTGAACATGATTTTTCTCGATCTCCCCATTTGTACATTTGAGCAAAACAATGACAGGTATGGGAGTGAGTTTAATGTTTATTTTTAAAATATTTTTTTATTTAAAAATACATCAAAATAATATTTTAAAAATTATTTTTAATATTAGTATATCAAATTAATCTAAAAACATCAAAAAATTATTTAAAAAAAAATTATTTTTGAAATGCAATACACATGATATTAGCTGACTTTGCAATATAAAAAGTGATTAGACATTTATCTAACGTGAAATAATTAAGAATTTCACTTTTTATTTTCAATATATTTTTAGATGCCTATACAAATACAAGGATGAACTTAATTAAATGTGTTTAGAAATGTGATAGTGATTGTTTTTTAAAATATTTTTTAATTTTTATTTTTATTATCATCCTATTAGAAAAATAAAATAACAGATGAAATAAATGAAGTATATTTAGATGTTTTCAAACCTTGGGCGGGCTCCACTCACCAAGGGGACTTTTCTTGACCCATGGGCTTACGATAATCATGATTATGATTAATTGCAAAATTAATTCGAATCCACCTATATTAATTTATTTAAAATCAAATAACTCAGCTACAAAACAAAATAAATATTCTACTAATTACCAATAAATAAATAATATATAAATAAAGAGTGAAATACCAAAAATTCCTTTTCGAGGATTTGACTAATCAAGCCTCACAAAACAAATCCATCAAATAAATTTTAAGAAAAAAAAATTATTTTTATTTTTTATTTTAAATAATTTTTTTGTGTGTTTTTAAATTATGTTCAAAAATAATTTAAGAAAATAATGAAATACATATTATTTTAATATATTTACGAATAAAAAAAACTTTTAAAATCAATCTAAATCCAGCTTTAAATAGAAAATTGTAGCAAATTCCGAAGGGCAGATCAGCCTTATAAATAAAGCCAGATCCTGTTAAATTTATACCAATCAGCATTTCACTATCTCTGGCACTCTTTTTCCAATTCCAACACTAACTACTCTCTCTTTATCTATCACACCAAACCTCTCCTTCATTGGCAAATCCAACGACGATGAAGGTAAACAAGATCAGTCAGATTGTCAGGTTCAAGTTATTCATGCACCGTTGGAAGCTAAGGAGTCTGGGAACCCTGAGAAGAAGCCATGATCAAAAACCAGGGTCTTTAACCAAGAAAACACCACCAGCTGGGTATCTTGCAGTTTATGTTGGGATGCAAGAAAAGAGGTTCTTGATACCTACAAGGTTTCTAAACATGCCTGTTTTTGTTGGTTTGTTAAGGAAAACTGAAGAGGAGTTTGGGTTTAAATGTAATGGAGCACTTGTTTTGCTTTGTGAAGTTGAGTTTTTTGAAGAGGTTTTAAGGTTGTTAGATAAAGACGAGACTAGATTTGGTAGGTTTGGTCTGGAGGATTATTTCAAGATTGTTTCTTGTGAAGTGGGTTTTGATTCTTGCAAGGAAACAACATCAAGCACTAATGCTTTTACTCCATTGTTGGAGAAAGCTAGCGTATGACAAGGTCCTTTTTTTAGACTAGGATCTCGTTTTCTTTTTTCTTTTTTTTTATATTTCTGTTTTTCCAAAATCAGGGAGTTTTTTGGGCTACGACCATCCTTGTGCCCATCTCTCAAACAGTGTTTGATGGGTTTCAATGAGATGTTGTTGAAGCTTTTTCCTTCCTCGTTAATGTCTGGGGGGTTTTCCAGCTACTGTGCATCTATTCTATTTGTTTTGATGATGCCAATGCATATCTCTTAGCATTTTGAGGGCATCGATTTGTTAAGAGTGATGTCCTTGCCAATGACGATGATATGATTTATTTAATAAGATTTTCATGTGATTGTTGCTACTGCTGCTTCTTCTTCTTTTAATTTTCGGTTGCTGATATTTTACTCTCTGTATTTCATATATAGTATTTTTGAGTTTAGAGGCTCGAAACTTGATTGCTCCGACCTTGTGAGATTTCAATCACTAATCCAACGCCTCTAATGGTATGTTTTTCATGTTATGAATCTTGTTCTCTCCCATTCCCTCCACTGTAATTCGTGATGCAATTAATTTTGAAAAGTTTCTTGCTTTCTTTTGAGTAGATGACTGTTGGTTGAATGGTTAAAACTACACCAATTTGGTTGCAATTTCTTACTCCTTTTATCTTCATCAGATTGGTTTTGTACCTGAAATGGTACTGATTTCATTGAGATTCATAAGGAGAATGGACCAGTTTGTAAAGATTTCAAGAAATTTTCCATATTCCATTCCAGCACAGTGTATCCCTTCCGTGTTATGGTTAGCCATCCATGAGGGTTCGCTCCAGTTTTGGTGTTTTTAGATATTAATAAATAAAAATGATCTTAAAAACACCAAAAATCTTAAAATTCAATCTCAAAATTGCTGATAAAGAAAACAGTAAGGTGGCATACGTTCAAGAGACTCCCGATATGATTTGCGCAACTACTACTAATTCATTAGAGAACTACAGTGAGTAACAACTTGGTGATTGGGATTTTAAAATATTTTTTTGTTTAAGGATATATTAATAAATTTATTTTTATTATCAATATATTAAAAATAATCAAAATATAATGAAAAGCTGATTCCCAAGTCCCACCAGTGATTAAAATAATGGAAAACCTTTGGAGCTTTAGCTAAGCTCGCCTCTTGACTCTTCCATGAATATATCGACAACTTGGCTGTCGTTTTTACCCCTTTTTTTAATTGTTAACAATCAAAGATGTTGACTGAAAACTTTGCATACTACGACTAAATGATTATATTTAAAGTGTGTTTAGAATGATGTTTACTGTATGCAAAGTGTTTTTGGTATCATAGTGTGTTTATGAAAGTGTATTTAACATGAAAATAGAATTAATGTTTTAAAAATTTCTTCAACTATTCTTTGCTAAACTTGAAAGATATGGGGTAAAACTCCAAGTGGTGTTGTATTATTCATTGTATAGTGATGCACCTGCTTTTTACATTTTCTTTTTCTTTTTTTAAAAATCACATCTTTTAGTTTTTTATTTGAATTTTTTTAATTTTATCATTTAACATTTGGTTAATTTTGAGTTAATCTTCATGATTTATTTTAGTTTATACATCTATTTTTGTTGTCATATCATTAAGTAAGAAATAATTTAAAAAACAAAGTTGTTAAACCTGGTGGAATTCATGATCTGTATCACAAGCTTGGCACGTTAAGTTGTGACTCTCAAATTGATCCAATATTTTATCATCTTGGTATTTTAAAAAAATATCATTTTAATTTTTTTAAGTGAAATCTATCTTTTTACTAGTCATCATAGTATTTGGTTGATGCTCAATTTAATGAGCGTCTATTTTTGTTGTCATGTCATTAGGTAAAAAAACATTTTGACAATAAAGTTGGTAAACCTAGTAGATACTAGAAATATGATTACAATTTACCAATGTTTTAGAGTACAAGGTTGATACGATGAACAATACAATAAGACCAAATCATTGATGAAGAGTATGTTCTCAACAACTTGACATTAGCAACATAATGTGAAGCATTATCCATTATCATATGCATTTTATTTCCTAGCTCAATATACAAATCAAAATCCTTAGACATTTTGTACAACAACTTAACAATCTTTTAAGGCATCAAATGCATTCATATATTTCAAAAACATTGTTCTTTTATGATAATATACCAAAAAGTTAATCAAAGTCCTTATTTTTCTAGTTGGCCACCCATTAGACATTAGTGTATAGACAATCTTATTCCAAGTTTTTCAATAATTCTCAAAATAATTTTCATTTCATCAACAACATTTGTTGAGTAATAACCATGAAAAAAAATTTAAAGCTTGATTCTTTATAACTAAGAAATATGGTTGTGATAACATCGATTTAGGTTGATATCATCCATTTCACTAAATCAAGATCGTATTGTTCAACATTTTTAGAGAGATTTTTTAGCACTAAGAGTTGTTCTCAACATGTAATATACCTTTATTGTTACATTTTTTATTTTTCATTATTTTCAAGGTGATGATGCTTTTACTAGTAGCTCCTTTATTTCTCTTTTATTTTTAATTTCTTTTCATGATAATATCTACTTTTCAAAGATGGTATAATGTGAATGGAAGCTTTAGGCAAAATTACAAATGGAGCTTTTTAAAATATTAAAAAAATATTCTATTATTATTTTTTATGTATGTTCAACAAGCAAGGCCTTGGACAATCTTCACTTCCTACTTGAAATCTTTTGTTAAATAAGGACAACTTTTTTAATTTATAAAACATAATTGATAAAAACACTTGCTTAATCTTGGGCTTTTTTGTAAAGCGAGGGTGTTAGGTCATTGTCTTAGTAGCGTTTCGCTTAAACCCACTCCTCATTTGAGGAGTTTTTAAAAGATATTTGCATCTTTTACTTCAAGCTATAATTGACATAAAAACTTTTTTTGTATAATATAAGAACACTAATTTTGTTTTTTTACATCCCACAGTAAGTCAGGAGTTTCTCTACAATGATCTCATCCCAAATATGTTTAATCTTACACCACTTGACACGTGGATTGAAGCCTGAGATGATTGGGACATTAAAGGGTTAGTGTGTTGAGTACTAACCACCACGAAGAAATTAATATTCCATCCCCAAAATTATAGCTAAAGGGTAAGTGATTTGTTGCAACTAATTGTGGGAAACATAGTAAGGAGCATAACCTAAGCTAGGGCTGACCAAATAAAAGAAATGCCCCCTCCCGTATTAAAATTGTGACAGTGAGGCCATCGCAGCAAATTCTTTTTATTTGTTGCACAAGTATAATTTGCCGCAACAAAATATTTTGATTAGTTGCCCTCTAGAGTAATTTACATTATCTTGACATGACTCATGAGACCTCCCTAACCAAGTCAAGCTCAGAAGTTGACAATATTTACATGGATCAAGACAATGCATCCTAACCATGTATGTACATGGCTCATGTTCGGCCAAGCACAGTACATTTACGCTGCTGGTTTCAGATGATCGCTTGAAACGTCTTGGAAGGAGATGCTATGGTTTTTGGTATGCAAGTGATGAGTTTGTTAAAATTCAATTCGTTACTCCTTTCAAGAACACCATCAATGGTCAGCAGGGAAAAAAAAAATAATTTCCATTTTTTTTTGAATTCTGTTTTTGTCTTGCTGAAGAGCTAGGCGTTTCATAATTGCCTGCTCATTCTAGTATCAAAATCACGACACTGGATCTTTACAAGTTCAAACTACTTGTACCATCATAGATTTTCCAGCGAGACTTGATAAGCAACTAAGAACTCATTAGTTCAACATGAATGAGAAACACCGTCCAACTAAACCACTCGTTTCAAGTACTCTACCACCATAACATTACTTCCAGTTTGGGTTGAGATCAGCAAGTGGGCAGCTAGACAACATTGTAAAAGATCAAATATTCACTCTAGCTCTGCTTAGCAAGTCCAGATGCTTCGGTTGTCTTAACCTCAGTTGGACATTGAGACACGTATGGTTTGAGCTGAAAATAAAAAAGACAAGTCCCAGTCAATGATATATGCAGAGCTTATCTCCAAAAAAAATCCTTCAATCACTAACTTGAGCAATACAAATCTGATCAAGGGGAAAATATGCATTTTTTAGGTGTGGATGTTATGCATTATATGTGAAATATGGCCTTATTTTTCCTGGTACCACAGAACAAGCAGAATGAATACAGACTCTTCTGCTTACAAAGGCAACATATCATACAATGCTCTAACTCTCATCTTTCATTTTTCCTACAGAGAGTAGAACCTCGAAAATACTAAGATATCATACAAATGATGGAATTGTAATTCGACTGTCAACTACAAAGTTGATCATCAAAGTTTCCACTTTCCATTTTTTCATTGTTATGAAACAACTTCCCCAATTGAGAACCATGGTCACAAGAATACATCCTTGAGAATTCAAAAGCACATCAATACCTACTAAGATATCATGGAAGCCCATGACATTTCATATTGAAACCAACAATAAGAATTGAAACACAAGGGAGTAGTAGGAAACCTAAAGTTTGAACTTCCTATGGTAGTAAGGGATTACCATCTTATACTGCCAGGCAAGTATTTGCAAGACTTACATCCTACCCAAATTATGACCTGAGAAATTTAAGCCCCCCCCCCCCCCCCCCAATAAAATAAAATAAAGAAATAAAAAAAAGAAAAAAAGAAATGCAACTTCAAACAAATGACAATGGTGAAATAAGATTACCTTGAAGTCAGTCAAATCAGGGACTACATAGTTGGGCAGTTTCTCAGGAACAACAACATACCCACCTGCAAAAAGTTAGTTAGGAAACGGTAAATCATAGATTCATAATTCACACAATGACAACATTTTCAAAAATCAAGGCAGTTCAAATAAAACAGTCAAATCATAGTACAGCATTTGGGTAAAAAACTACAGAATTGGGATTATAGTTTCCAAATACACAAAGAAGAATTTTATCAAATACTTGGTGAGTTCACTAAAAACTCGTAATTAAATAAAAGTAGGAAGTGAAATAAGACCTTTACGAGTGTGAAAACCAGTGGGCTTGCAATTCTTTCCCTTATAGTAAGTACGGGGAGCACGTTTTGACGAGAGAATGTCCAGCGACGATGTTCGCTTCCTCCTCATCGCCCTCGCTATCCCGGTTATCAATCCCAATGGCATTTTTCCAACAAACAAACTGTCAATCAAGCACAGAAAGAGCACAAAAACGAATAAATTTAGGGGTAAATGAAAAGCTGCGATCGAAATATAAAGAGAGTGCTTAGGGGTTTCTTTCTTTGCAGCTTCTTGTTACAAAGTGCTTGCGAGGGACTGGACTTCCACCCAACAAGAATGGGCTAATGAGCTATGACTATCAGAAATGGGTTGTGAGATTTTTGTCCTTGAGTTTCCCTTGCTAATGTCCTGCAAGGCTTGTTATTTCCTTATGAATCTCTCCTGGAAATTTATCATCAGAAAAACCTATACTGATCCCCAAGTTAAGAGCAGTGCTACACTCATACAAGGCCACCGCACAATCTTCCAAGCTTTTCAATTACTGGTTTTTCCATCTATGCGGGGGGGGGGGGGGGGGGGGGGGGGGGGGGTGTTAAAATAAACAAACAAAGCCGAATAAGATTCAACACCCTAACCAAATCTTAGTATGATTATATAACTACTGTATAAAAAAGAGAAGGAGAAGAAGAAGCTTGAATTACATGGACAGAGAGTGCGTTCCAGACTCCAGACAACAAAGGTGGCTGGATCAGTTGTCGCCTTCAGTGATGGCCGTGGCTAAAATGTCGAAGGTCGGCACAAAATAGTAGCAGCTGGAAGCAGATTGGCAAGGTGTTTCCGGCGAGTGAAGAACTGAAGGGAACTAGGGGTTAATCTCATTAGGGATTCATATTTTTCATTTAAAGTGGCGTCGTTTTGACAGTTCGAAGTTAAACCCGTGGAGTCACTTAAATTTAACTAAATAAATTAAATTTTATAGATGATTTAAAATAAAAATAGATTCCATTTAAGTTGAACACACTTTATCAATTCTCTTCGTGGACAAGTCGTGAGGGAAATTCAGGCAACCTAAAGCAGTTCTGGGACTTTGAATTGCTAACTCCTGGGAAAGAGATCTCATAAAGCAAGTATATGAAATAAATGATAATTTAAAAAGGTTATTTTCATTTATTATTATTTTTCTTGTAAATAAATTTAAAAAAAATCAATTTTGATACTTAAACTTTATTTTTTAGTATTTTTTATAGGAAGAGAGTAAGGAACTTGCGGTATTGCAATCATTAAAACAATTCATTTTTTTGTGTAAAATGATTTTTTACAATGAAAGCATGGCGTATTGCCAAGAACCAGCCTCACCTGCAGCCAATAAAAAGATTTATGTGTGCATTATCATATTTATATATTTCTCGCTTAATTTTAAACCGTTGATATGATATCAATGAAAGTTTTTCAATTTCTTTTTCTACTTTAAAATTACCTACATTAAGATTTATTTTTATAATATTTTTTTTAGACGATAAAACCACATTTCCTGAAAAGCATAATTTATGAGTTTAGATAAGAGAATAAAATTTTAATTGTTTCAATTTTTTATAAAAGATATACGCGTTCTAACTCAAATTAAAGAGTTGTGTAGATCATAAATACTTTGTTATTTAGACCATTTATTTTTATAATTATACTAAGTTAAGATTGAAAATGTAATTTTAATTTCTTAAAAGAAAAACTTGATATTGATTGACAAACAATTTGGTTCGTAAATATTATTTATTGTCAAATAAAAAGTTAATTTACTTGAATCGGGGATGTACAGGACTAATTATTTAGGAGATTACACACACCAAATCCTTCAGTTTGGCTAAAATTATTAATTCAAAAACTTTCATTAAATAATTTCATTAAGTTTCTCTAATCATTTTTCTTTAAAAACTTGATCTTTTTATCTAATTAAAATAAAGCTAATTTATTAAATTCATTATAATTCAAAACAAATTTTATTTTAAGAAAAACACGTTTCTAACGATGAATATTATAAGTCCAGCACGGCACCTAGCCATGATTAATGTTGAATGTTACCAAATCATGTTCCGAAAGTAATTGAAAATGCTTTAAAGAAAAGGAACTCCACATGTTTGAGATCAGAGATGGCATTATTTGTCCCCATCTAACAAAACACACCGCTTACCATCGCCAAGATGTGCTAGTTCTTGCCACTCATGATCACGTACCAGTAATTAGCTGCGACAGCTCTCGCTTCCCCTCTTGCTGCAAAACATGAACTTACTTCACTCTCCTTCACGCTCGCTACAACTCCCCAAATTCATTTCCCATTTCCAAATTACCCCAAGATTCTATCTTCCAAAAAGAGTTATCACATCCAATTTAGAAACAATTGGCAGTAACATTTTTAGTACTTCAACAGCATTGATTCCCATTAAAGCAGCAAGTGAAGGAGTGGATACAGTTGTAGTGGTTGAGGAAGAGGAGGAGGAACCTAAATTTAAAAAAATTCAGGTGTTTAAAGGCCGTCCTGCACCATTTGGTGCGACAGTTCGTGATGGTGGTGTCAATTTTGCTATATTTTCGGCCAATGCAGTTTCTGCTACTCTTTGCTTGATTTCACTCTCTGACTTGTCTGAGGTTGGTTGATATTGCTTCTTTTTTTTTGGTTTTTGGTAGTAGCTTTGCGGATTGTCTGAAGTTCATATTTTTAGCAGAGTTGAAGACCCGTTTCGGTTTTTGATTTATCATCGGCTTTAAAGTTCACGTTTTTATGAAGTTGAAAACCCATTTTGACTCTTGATTGTAGCTCTATCATTTTCTTTGTAAACATGGAGTCGGAAACCACCATATGATCCTTGATTGCTTTTTTGTTTTTAAGTTCACGATTTTTAATGAGTTTTTGCTGTGAATGAATAGTAGAGGCTATTTTATAACAGTGAAGAATGATTGCAGTAGAGTTTTGTTTTTGTTTAAAGTTCATACTTTTTGTTGGAGTTGAAAACCCATTTCGATTCTTGATTATAGGTTTATCATTTAATTTGAAGTTCACATTTGTATGGAATAGGAAACGCCCTTTTGATCCTCGATTGCTTTCTTGGTTTGAATTTCACCGTTTTTAACGAGTTTTTGCTGTAAATGAATAGTAGAGGCTATATTATAATGGTGAAGAATGAGTGTGGTTGTAATTTTTCTTGGTACCTCAAATGATTATTTTTATGGCCATTTGCTGATGCAGAATGTAGTGACTGAGCAAATTTTTCTTGATCCTTCGACCAACAAGACTGGAGATGTTTGGCATGTGCTTTTGAAAGGAGATTTTAAAGATATGCTATATGGGTACAAGTTTGATGGGAACTTTTCTCCTGAAGTAGGACTTTACTATGATCCTTCTAAGATCGTATTGGACCCTTATGCAAAAGTTAGTTTCTTCCGTTATGTTTTCATCATCTGGTGTTGTTCATAACGTTTTGCTTTTAGTTTAGTTATAAGCAAATGCTATGAGCTCTGATATTCTATTCATTTGTCTAGTCAGTTATTAGCAGAGGGGAGTTTGGTGTTTTGGGGCATGATGATAATCGATGGCCTCAAATGGCCTGCATGATACCTACTGCAGAAAATAAGGTACTTGAGGCATAATTCTCTTACTTCATGTTTGTGCAAATGTGATGCCTTATTTACCCAAAAGTGACTACCAAGCAGTATCCCTTAAACTACTAATCAGTTTGCAAAGAAATTAGCTAGGAATTGTATTATTATACACTCACAGGCTGCGAATCAGCGAAATTTGAAAATGGCTTCCAATTGTATTTTGATAACTGTTCCATACTTGTTTAGTTGACTATTGCCCTAAGTTTAGTTAAAGCATTTGGCCATTGACTTCAGTTCGATTGGGAGGGAGATTCACCATTAAAGTATCCACAAAGAGATCTTATAATATATGAAATGCATGTTCGAGGGTTTACACAGCATGAATCAAGCAGGATTGAATTCCCTGGTACATACCTTGGTGTAGTGGAGAAGCTTGATCATTTGAAGGTATGTTTCAAACACTTATGTTTTGTCTCATGAGCAGTTCTCTGCATTTGTTTTAAGAAAAAATTTTGTTCATAATTGCACATAATCCTCATTTTGGTTGTTTCTGTGATTACAATTAATGGACCCCAAAATTCTTCTTTTAGTGCATTTTGAATTTCACCGTGTAAGATCCTCTTCGGATATGTTTAAGTATGTAATGTCTGCTGAAGCTGTGTTTGTTGTACTTGCATCACTGGAGATTGTGCTATTATGAGTAATCTATAGCTGCATGTTTTTATTAACCATTTACTTATTTTTCAGGAACTCGGTGTCAACTGCATAGAGTTAATGCCATGTCATGAATTCAATGAGCTTGAGTACTACGGTTACAATTCTGTCTTGGGTGACTACAAGTATGATAAATTCCTACTTTTCTGCAACTTTCTTTGGGATACCATTGATGATTATTAGCTCATGAATATTTCCTAGAAGATCTATGTTGCATTTTATATATCTAAACAGCTTGTAAGTGAGGCCTTGTGTGGCAAATTTATATTTGGAGTTCATCGAGATCTTTGACAGTATGCTTCTTTGACTGCCTGTAGCATCTGAACAGTTACTGGTCAAAGATTTTTTAGTTTATTAAAATGATAAATTATTGTGACTCTAGAGATACCCACCTTATTCTCCTGTTTGTAATTTTTCTTTCTCTCTTTCCTTTTCTTTCACCTATTGAAAAATAAAATGACAACATTGATGATTGATGATGTTTGAGGAACAACATAATGATGCATTATATTTCATATGTGCTTATCAACAGTTTTTCTATAGGGTTATGATGTTTGAGGAACAACATAATGATGCATTAAATTTCATATGTGCTTATCAACAGTTTTTCTATAGGGTTAATTTTTGGGGATATTCTACTGTCAATTACTTTTCGCCTATGACAAGATACTCATCTGCTGGCACACGGAACTGTGGCCTTGATGCAATTAATGAATTCAAGCTTCTTGTTAGAGAAGCACATAAACGAGGCATTGAGGTGACAACTTGCTGCATTATTATATATGATATAGCATGTCTTTGGTAAATATTAGTTTCTAATTTTACTTGAGCAGGTGTTCATGGATGTTGTTTTCAATCACACAGCGGAAGGAAATGAGAAAGGTCCCATTTTGTCTTTCAGAGGAGTTGATAACAGTATCTATTACATGCTTGCTCCTAAGGTATAGTTCTTGATATTGCAGCAATTCAATTCTGTTATGAAATATTTTAGAAAAATACCAACACATTGCTGCTAGATGTTACTTTCCTCTTGTGCAAGAAAAAACTTGCTTCTAAAATCCCAAGTTTTTCTGTTTTCAAATTTGTTCAGATTTATGGTGCAATCAATACTTCTTCAGTTCATCACTTAAATAAGATGCCATTACTTTTTATTTTATTTTTTGAAAATATGTTGAAATGGTATCACAACATTGTTTTTTAACCATTTTTTTCTTTTGAATTTATTATACTGTATTGGCTTTATGGATAACTGTTCTGGCTCCATGTCCCACTTTTGAGTTTTTATGTTGTTTCTGTTACAACATGGTGAAACTCAATAGTTTGAAGAAATCCAATGAGAAAAAAGAACATAAGAATTTGGAGGCTTTTCAAAATATAGAATTTGTGATATCGTTTATCTTAACACATTATTATAGTTATTTATCATGCGCTTAGCTTTACTTTATGGTATTTCAGGGAGAGTTCTATAATTATTCAGGTTGTGGCAACACATTCAATTGCAACCATCCTACCGTGCGTCAATTTATATTGGACTGCTTAAGGTAGAGATGCACATGAGCTGTCTATTCTGAATTTCTGGCTGTTCTGAAAAGCAAAATGGAACAAACTAGAAAGAGATATTGTCGGCTTTGTATTGTTTCTTGATTGTGCCTTATGAATTTAGTTTGGACATAATAAAAAGGTCATGGTTTAAAATTGGGAGTTACTTTGATCGCATGTTACTTGGTCGTTGTGCTTTGTGCCTATGCTCCATGAAAATGTTGTGTTTAAGGGCACCTTCAGCTTTGTAAACACCCATCACTAAGGTATGTGGAAGGTTTTCATATCATGTGAGGTTTCAGTGGTGAGGCATTCGTAGTAGTTTTGTTTCTTTTATAATGCTGTGGATGTTAGTTTATGCATTTAAATGCTGGTAATGCTTCACGAAATGGCATATCTTGAGTGTGGCCTTTTCATTTTGTCCCTCATACTGTTTCTGTGGGGAAAGGATTGGATGCCGGTTGTTAAAGACATGTATGCTTTATCATTACTCCTTCTGTCATTCTTGATTGGTTGCCTTTTATTGTTGCTTTGCTTACACTATGATTTTTTCTCCCATGTTTGTTATTCTTTAAATGCAATTCTTCTCTACTATGCTATGAGCAGGTCTTACTATTTCATTTTTTTGTTGCAGATATTGGGTGACAGAGATGCATGTAGATGGATTCCGCTTTGACCTTGCTTCTATTATGACTAGAAGTAGTAGGTTGTAGCTAATTTGTCACTGTAGACCCTATTCTTGTTCACTTGTGTTGAAGACTGAATGTTTCAATTTTTATGCTGAACTCTTTTTTTCTTCTCTTAACCAGTCTCTGGGATTCAGTTAATGTATTCGGGAGTCCCATAGAAGGTGATTTGCTGACAACTGGCACTCCTCTCAGTAGCCCTCCATTGATTGACATGATGAGTAATGATCCCATACTCCGTGATGTTAAGGTACAAGTTTTTGATTTCTTTCTCCATGCTTCCCAGGAAGTGTGCTCTGATCAGTTAAGCTCACAACATCAATTTAAATTCTCCCACAATGTCTTGGATAGCTTATAGCTGAAGCATGGGATGCGGGAGGATTGTATCAAGTTGGCATGTTTCCACATTGGCGTATTTGGTCAGAATGGAATGGGAAAGTAAGTGTGAATTAAAAATTGTCAATTCTATCATTCCAACTGGTGACTCGGGGTTCTCAATGTGATGCTGCATGGATAACCAAAATGCATGGGCTGTCTAGTATACCCCTTCTGTTTTTCTCACCTTATTATTGAAGGGAAAAAAGTTTAGCAACTTTAACTTTAGCATTTTCATTTCTATCTCTATCAAATTTCTGCCTGTTTTGATTACAATCCATTTCTTTTTCTAGTATCGAGACGTTGTGCGTCAGTTCATTAAGGGAACAGATGGTTTTTCCGGGGCTTTTGCTGAATGCCTCTGTGGGAGCCCGGGTTTATACCAGGTGTGTCTTCAGTATCTCTATGGTTAACCTTTTATTGGACAGTATTAATCGTGTTTACTGGTATGAACCTTTTCTTTTATTTATTTGTGCAATTACTTTTTTGCTTTAGTACTCTCTAAATGACTAATTTGCACTGCTCTATTTAGTGTCTCAAAAGTGATTTATGTCATGAAATTGGGGCATGAGAATATTATTATATGACATGAAAAGAGAATGACTGAACTGTAATTAACTACAGCTTCTTGACCTTTTATTTCAAGTGTCCTCTTCGTGTAACCAATTTCGTAATGTGTAGCAGCAATCATATAGTCTTGATTTAGTTACCAGACCATTCACTACACTCTCCCTGCTTGACTGATATGATGATATAAGTGCTGGACTGTCCAAAGGGAAATCTACTAAATATGGACTAGCCTGACATAGATATTTGATGTAACATAAGTTAGATTCTAATTCCTGGAGCATACTCTGCTCTATGATCCATTTGAGCATGTTATTTTGAAATTCTGTTCTGCAACATTACAATTTGTGGTTTCTAAATGAATCGATGGATCAGGAAGGAGGAAGGAAACCATGGAATAGCATCAACTTTGTATGTGCACATGATGGTTTTACTTTGGCTGATTTAGTGACATATAATGAGAAGCATAACTTGGCAAATGGCGAAGACAACAATGATGGAGAAAATCATAACAATAGCTGGAATTGTGGACAGGTATTAACACTAACAAAAACACTGCTTTTATCTTGAAAAAATAAAAACAAAACCAACCAACCATGTACTCTATGCCTGTACTTGGGTTTTTATTTGGGCCATGTCCTTTGTAATTTATCCGGAATGCACAACTATAAGAAGGTTTAGGACACACAGAGGCCACTGTAATGTATCTAATTTGTACACTTCTTCATTTGTATTGAATTAACCATTCATTTCTTGCTGTATTAAGTGAGCAACATGACAGAATGGTTAAATATTGCTAGACAACTCTCCCATTCTCAGGTTTTGTGATGGCAATTGTTGTTTTTCCTAGTAGTTGCATTAGACTATTAAAGCACAGGTTTATGTGGATTCATTTTGTTTCATCAAATGATTGCATAGGAGGGTGAATTTGTCAGCATTTCAGTGAAGAAATTGCGAAAACGACAAATGAAAAATTTCTTCTTGTGTCTCATGGTTTCACAAGTAAGGCTCAAATTCTACTCTTGTTCTTGCATTTACATATCTTTTAGCCTGATGGTTTAACAATTGACACTTCTATTTACTGTCCAGGGTGTTCCAATGATATACATGGGTGATGAATATGGTCACACAAAAGGGGGAAACAACAATACATATTGCCATGATAACTATGTAACTTTCTACACCCAACCACTGCTCTGATGTTCTTATGTCCTATCCTCTATCAAAGCTTACTGTTGATTATGTTCACTATTTGTCCACTACTATGCAGATTAACTATTTCCACTGGGATAAGAAGGAAGAATCCTCGTCAGACTTCTTTAGATTTTGCTGCCTCATGACCAAGTTCCGCCAGTGAGTATATCCTTCATGTGAACTCTACATATGCATTTGCCTTTCTGTTCACTCGTTTCTCTCCCCAGATTCATCTAATGAGCAGTCAACTTGCAGTGAATGTGAGTCCCTTGGCTTGAATGACTTCCCAACAGCAAAGAGGCTGCAATGGCATGGTCATGATCCTAGAAAACCAGATTGGTCAGAAACAAGCCGTTTTGTGGCCTTTACACTGGTATGCTTTCTCTGTGCAACTAGCATGTCACTTCTTGTTGTTATACTTTCTGGGCATGTGACTGAGCAAGAAAAATGAAATATGAGGTGTGGCTATGCATTCAAAACTTGTGACCATTTTGAGTGCGCGTATAACCAACAAGCATGCACTTCATGATTTTAAGTTGAACTTATTAGAGCCCAAAGATGAGACTCGTGCATAACAAACAGTACTGAGGACACAGGAAGAAGATGAAAGAAGAGAAAACTTGCTGAAATAATTCCAGGCTCCCAAGGTTTTCCATGTTAATTATAGCTAGTTCTATCCTGGAACGAGTGTCTTTTTTATTACTGTTTCTGCCGTTGATCGCAATCTTCTGCACGCACCATCGTACTCCTTTGCTTTCTCAAACTAAACTTATGCATTAATGTTTCCCTTTTCTTTTCTTTTATTGCAAGTTCAGGACGTCCTTGTTTTATATAACCTATCACTTCCTGATATGCTTTGAGCCAGATTGACTCGGTTAAGGGAGAGATCTACATTGCCTTCAATGCTAGCCATTTGGCAGTTACCATTACACTGCCGGAGCGGCCAGGATACAGATGGGAGCCCCTGGTCGACACTGGCAAGCCTGCACCGTTTGATTTCCTTTCTAGTGACATCCCAGAAAGAGACCTCGCAATTAAACAGTATTCTCACTTCCTTGAGGCCAATCTATACCCTATGCTTAGTTATACTTCCATCATCCTTTTACTCTGTCCGGACGACAATGCTTAACTGTCTAAACCTGGAACCAGCAATGTGTGTAATTCATGTTGAATGTAAGTAAGGGGGCAAAGAACCTCTGAAAGTTGAAGAAAAAAAGTTTCAGGATTTCAGATGTAGTTGGGGCAATGAATGTTTCCCCAGGAAGCATAATGTATAGATACGATATACAATACATGTTGGAGTATGAAAGTTTTGTATATTTTTCATCGCAATAAGCATGTGATTTCTTCACAGCAGATCATGTTGACGAGAAGCATTTTGGAGGTTGCAACGCGCCTGAATTTATTTATTGTTTTTAAAAATTGCTGATGGTTGCTGCTATTCTTAGTTGACCATGAACATAATTCGAGGGGCTCCGTTGATTACTTATCGGTATACGTACCCTCCCTGGTCACGGGGGCTTCAAAATTCTTGATAGATTTAGTCTTTGAATATGAAGCTTAAAAATTGATAGTTGTTGGTACGAATTTATGAGGGGGGGAATTGACTCCTTTTTTTTTCCAATATAAAATAAATTTATTTAAAATAAACTATTTATAATATCCCTGAAATTATGGCATGACATCCATTTATGTGCAAGAATGTATATTTATAAGAGTTCAAACTTTGGATATTTTCATCTCTGCATAATTATAGAGGATGAATTCTGTGTTACTGTAATGGGCCCATGACTACTGCAGCTAAATCCAAGGATAACAACACGAGCTGCTTAAAAAGAGGAGTTGGGCTTGTAGTTGTACCTCATGGTACAAGTAGCAGAAGCTCAAGAACGGGTGGCGGGGTTCCTACTTCCTAGAGTTCCAATGGTGGATTTTTACCAGAATTCATCTGATTTTGTTAAGAATGGAGCAGCTCCTTGTTTCTTTTGTTTTAACTATATTTTTTTTAAATATATGGATAGTTAGTAAAAAAAAAAATCATGATTAATATTGCCGTTGAACCGTCATTTTTTATATATATAATTGCAGATTATTTTTTAAAATATCTTTTGGATGTTTTAATATTGATATTAAAAATAAATTTTAAAAAATAAAAAAACATTGTTTTGATATATTTTTAAATAAATAGTATTTTAATAAAAAAAAATAATATGCAAACAATACAGTAATATTTTTACTTAAAAATAAATAAATAAAATATTTAAAAAAATATTTTTAACATAGTTTAAAAAAAAAGATCTTAAATTAAAAAAAAAACTGTATTTCTCTGCATATCCAAATTATAATCTAGCGGTTATTTTTTATTTTAAAAATAATATTATTTTATTTTTAATATCAATATATCAAAATAATTGTTTTTTATTTTTCAAAAACATAAGAAAAAAACAGCTAATTAATTTTCCGCTGTCATTTATTATCTTCTAACGTGTCTTCCCTTCTGAGCGAGTAGAGCTTGTGTTGTTTTATAGACATCAAGTAAATTATACTCTCCGCTACATGCCGTCCCTTATTTTTACCCCTCGAGAGGTCGGAAAAGAGAGGAGAGAATTGAGCGATAGCGCGGGAAGTAGAGTGGCAAAGGCGTTAATAAAACAAGGAGGGGGGGTGCTTTCTTTCTCAATTATCAGTTGTGCTCTCTGGATCTCTCCAGAAACCCATAGAAAACTCTCCACCCCTCTCCTCCTCCCTCCTTTCATATAACCACGCAAAGTAAAGTAAATCATAGAAGATACAAAGGAACAGCACAAAACATCAAACAGTTTGGACAAACAATGGCTGGAGTCTCACCAATCTTGCCATCTTCTTCTTCAATGAAGATCTTGAAGAGAAAAGAAGTAGATGAAGTCAGTGATGATTTCTCCGATTTCTCCCTCTCCTCTCCTGCTTGTAAGATTCGCCGTCTTGTACTGGTACTCACTATCGTCTCCTTCTGTTTTCAGAATCCGAGATTCTTTGCTGGAATATTAATGGGTTTTGTGTTGTTTTTTATGTTAGGGTGCTGATTTACCGCCAATAATAGAGGAAGAAGAGGGATCAGCGTTTCCAGCTGGTTTTGTTGAAGAAGAAGAAAGGAACGGTAGTCTTATTGGTAGAAAGAAGCAGGGAGTGCAAATTGAGGAACTGATCACCCCAGAATCATCATCAGCAGCACCGCCAACTTCTGATAATGAAGAGAGGGCTATTGTTTTATTCAAGCCTGTTAATAACCTTCCCTTGCTTCATCATTCTCCTAATGATTTCTCTGTTTCTCTTGACCCCAACATCATTTCAGGCTTCAAAAGTAAGTGATTCAGCTAATTTCTTTGATGGGTTTTTGTCTGTAAGTGGAATTTGATGGTTAAAAATTGATGGGCTGTCGCTAAAATTGGATAATATGTGTTCTTGCAGATCAATTTCTATGGTCAAGCCAATCTGGTCAAGTAAAATCTCCTGAAGATGAAGAAGCAGGAGTAAGAAGGGATTATAGCATGGCTGTGGTGCCTTGGGTTCCTTCTCAAGCTCAGCCTGCTTTTGCAATGACGGATAATAATGCCAGTGCTCCGCAAACTGAGGGTGTTGTCGAGTTGATGGATTTTGAGGAAATGGGAGAGGCAACAATGGACATTGAAGAAGACAGTGGTATTAACAATTATAGTGAAAGTTTAGAGCTAGGGAAGGCGCAAGGGAAGCAAGCATTTGGATTTGGTGGATTAAGAGCAGGGAGTGATGGCTTCCCTCAGTGGCCTCAGCAACATTGCATGATGCCACAGATTGCTCAAAATGCCAACCCAACTCCTATAACTTGGTTCCAGTAAAGAAGGCTTGCTTGTTTTAGCATTTGCATCCTTTTTTTGCAAGTTTTTTCATCTGGAGTGCAATGGAAGCAGGGCCAGAATTTGGGGAATGTAGAATGTATATATGGAGTGGGGAGACTACTAGAAAGGGTTGCCATGGTTTTCTTGGCTATTTTTGGGAACCCTCTTTTGTTTTGGTTCTTGGAGACTCAGTTCCTTGTATGAGAAGACTCTTGAGGGTTTCTTTTTCAAGATGAGAAAGCTTATTGTAAGAAGAAAGTTCAGATTAAATAGTATGTTGGATGCTTTGGAAATTCTTGTTTTCATCAAGGTCAATGTTTCTTCAATGGTGGCTGATCACATCTTGTTCATTTTGCTTGTTTTGTTTTCAAGTTAAAACCAGAGCAAAGCATTGACTCTTTAAGCAAATCCATGTACTTCTTTTAAGTAGTTCCTCATCATTTTGATACTGCGATTGGTTGACTGAACCAGAAGAGCTCAAACTTCTGAATGAATTTGCTTAAACTTCAAAGATGGGAAGGCCTAATGTGATTAACTGTTTAAACAATGTGACATTATTGAGGATTCGGTTCTATTCTGAAAGAAAGTTACAACAAGTGACAAATAAAAAATAAAATAATCCGTCCAAGGCCTCGTGACGGTCTTCTACATCGATCTAATTGTGGTTCCCAACCACGAACACAAAAAATTATGGGACTGTCGTGTATAGTGGCCGACTGGACGTGTCTATGATGGTTAAGGTGCACTGCATAAATAACTGTACGAAACCAGCTACGGTGGAACTGTTCTCTGCTTAGTCTCCTGATACATGTACTTTCTCTGCGTAGTACTTCTTCTCACTTTCTGCCTTCTTGGCATTGCGTTTCTGCATTCAAGAGGTAGGCGAAAGGTTAATTACAAGAAACACAGAATGATGTAGCAAGCTCTTGTTCCAATGCTTCTATCGTAAAATTGTTAAAATGAACCTATTTCAGAGGTACAAGAAAGGTTGTAACTCTTCCAAAGCTTTATTGAGGAGCAGTTAATTACATATAAAACATCCTAAACGGAAGAATAGTTGAGGAAAGCAATCGAGGACATTGGATCTTATATTTGAATAGCAGATTGAAAGAACAAATAAATCGAATAAGTAATTCTCAGTCGAAACTTGAAAATCCCTTGGAAAAACTGGTTGTAATTCACCAGTTCACTCACTGAATGATGTCAGCCATTGGATGGGTGGGTCCCACTAGTCAGGCCCATCCTGTTGCTCACATCATGAGACAAACTGGTTGAGTTACGCCAAGTGAATTTAGCAGGGATCCAATGCCTTTTGATTAATTTTTCTCTGATCATTTCTTAAAAATGTGTGGCGGTGCAAAGATTGGTCGACAGTCCAAGAATGCATGAATGGTAAGTGAATCCAGAACGAAAAACAGATTCACGCTGAACTCATTCAAGTATAGCAAGGGTAAGAAACTAAGTGGTACCAGGTAAGCGTCGTGATTGGCAACTATCCTTTGCGCCACCGAAGTGGTGGTTATATTTTTAAGGCTGTCAAGCATCCGGAAAATTCCCATGCTCTTTGGAACTGCATATGGATCAGATTCACCCTGCATAAAGCAAAATATTTTCTTCAATTTCCCAGTCCCTTAACGAGCATAGCAAGTTGCATGAAAAGTGAAAAAAGATGAGTGAGCCAATCTGAGAAATCGAAGAATTTAGCTTACAGCCAACAAGGAGTTGCTCTCTGCGACTGTCCCATGCACAACCAAGGAGATGTTGAAAGTTGTGACCTGATCAAGCAAATAAAGAAAGACCTTAGGATTTTTTTTTGGAATTAGATATCATACAGCAACAATGATCATCCGAATTATGGACTATGACTCAAGAGAGTACTGCTGTCTGTCATGCTTTATAGCTTGATACACTATCCAAAAATGCATCTGATATTAACAGAAACCCAGCAACGTGGGGGAGATTTGAAACCTATGGTGGAAGTTGTTTGATCAAAGAATTGAAATTACTATAAAGAATAAAGGAGCAAATTATGGCTGAAAACAGCAATTTGGTTTATGATATACCTATGGATAGAGTTCAAAATCCACAATCAAAATCATGCCATTTATCTTAAGTTAATTTGATGCTGATTTTCATGATTACACCACTTGTGTTCATAAGCTCGGCACACGAGTTATTTCGGTTCTAAATTTACAACTTACTAAAACCAAGCATATATTCAGTAGTTATCTGTAGAATAATCAACCTGAATCCTTCAACTAATAAAGCAATTACACAGTGAAATCATGTCCTTATAACCAAGAATCAAATCCCTAGTGCTTCAAAATCCCAACATTAAATCAATTTTCTGCATCTGGCATGCATCAACACCATCTCTGTGTGCGTGCGTGCGATGTATTTAACAAAAAACTTATTTGTGCCAAAATTAAGGTCGGTTGTATGCTTTAACCAAAGAGCATACACACCCCAGTGGCTCTAACACTCTACAGGAAGTTAAAAGAAACAGCTAACACACCATGTCTCTGGTAACTTCCCAAGGCGCACCAATGATAACTTCATCAACATAGCTGCAGGCCAGAACGCTTAGACTACGTTCATGCAGATGCATTATTGGGTGACCTTTCCCTCTGTGTTCACTGCACAAAACAGCATTATGTTTTCATTGTATTTTGCTATATTGACCGGTCAGAAGTGCGGATAGTCTTACGCAATGCGATCAAACATCCATAGTGCAAAAAACCATTGCCAATATGAAGTGTGGTAAGAGCAGTGTATACAAGTAAAATCATACCTTACAATCTGGTCAGTGTGGATCCCAACCAGCAGAAAATCTCCAAGCTGCCTAGCACTCCTGAGAATCTGAGAAAAGAAAATCCTCTCAACAAATTCTCATACACGGTTGACCTTTTGCAATAAGGGAAACAGACACATTTTGTAAATGACATATGCTATTTATGTATGCATCACGCATCCACTTGGATAACCATCAAGGGAATCAATCTTTAGAGTCTCGAGAGCTACAAGCTAGTCCATTGCATTCCAAAAACAAGCAATGAATCTGATGGAGCTTCATCATCCTACAGTCATGACAGTGACATTAAATTTGTTGAAAGCTTTCGACAAACCATTCTACTGGATTCAGATCTGATTGGATCAACTCCAATCCAATCATGTTTGATTTTTCTATTAGATGTAAAAACCAGAAGTTGTCATAACCCAGACCTGAGTGCTGGGAATCATCAGTTTGAGCTACAAACCAGTTTCATCGTGTGTGCATGCCAAAGGCAGGTATTTGGGTGAGTGGCAGTGAGCCATGTTAAAATGCATTAAGCCATTGCGCAATAAAACCATTCTAGAAAATTATTAAGTATATTGGAGCCACAAACTTTGGCATGGCAACAAGGAGATACAATCACAACCTTTTCATTATGAATTTGAAATTGCAAGAATCATTGCAAAGAAGGTTGATAATTAATAATACCTCTACATGTCCTGCGTGGAAGAGATCAAATGCTCCATCAATGTAGACAACACGAGCATTTGGTCCAGGTCCCTAATATTACACGCAAATTGATGTTACTTAAGGAAATAAGATCCACATACACTCATGAAAGCAAGCAAAATTTATTGCATGCCCTTAAATCATGCACTAGATATCTGATTAGCACCTTAATTTCCCTTTTAGTCCCAAATAAGAAATGCAGGTGTGAAACATATACCACAAGTAAATTTGGATAAGAGGATCAAATACATCATATATATTTATTTCCAGTTAGTGGTCACAAACTCATGCCTTACTGCCTTGACAATATAATTCTGAAAAACAAACAAGCGATACCTTGCCATTTGAAAATTGTACAATTCTCCGGGATGTTGGTAGAAATTGAGATATATGGGAACTGTTGGATTGACTTTCTTTATGATCATCAACAGGCAAAGATGATGTATTATCATGATTTTCACAAGCTTCCGCATCCTTCAAAGAAGAAAGTATTCTCCCTACATTCAAATGAGTAGAGCAGTAATTAGAAGCAAAATTAAAACAGGAATTGTCTTTAGTGGTGTCAATGATGAAGAAATGAGTTCGAGTCTCCAGTACAATTGACATGATCATAACGATACCAAGGGGAGTGCGTTATATATATATATATATATATATATATATAGAGAGAGAGAGAGAGAGAGAGAGAGAGAGAGAGAGAGAGAACTCTTGAACTGATGGCATGCCCTCAACTCAAATAAAAACAGAGCTTAATCATTGATAGCCCCAAACATATTGTTACGATTATATTATCTTTTTTTCCCAACCAGCCAATATTTAATTTTCTTCCGACAATTGCAGAGATTGATCAAGAGAAGTGATAGTACCTACAATATCCGTGCTGGAGACACCTTCTGTTCGTTTGATCTGCTTATAACGCCCAGCTGTCTTGGCCAAGGCATAGGCATCAGTTCCATCAGGAAGCAAGCATGGATCATCTCCATGTATGATATAATCAATTTTATGCTCATTGAAGAGACTGTTCATGAATTTCTCCGTGATCGCATAAGGAGCATTGGCTATGACTTCATCCACCCACTTCAATCCACTGACAAGGGCCAGCCTGAGAAGAATGATCACGTGGTGGAACATATTCAGTCCAGTTAATGTATTGCCAGTAAAAGTTAGCCTAACTACGGATATTTCATCTTATTCATGTCTTACAGTAATTAAATGGACACAAATGAGATTTTTATGGATGAACTGATCTGTAGCCATCAAGAAGTACATAGCACATATGAACTCTAACTCATACAATTTGACAAATTCCATTCTTGATCACCACGATTTTGCAAATTATTCCCGCATAATTAAATAAATTGCACGGTAGTTAACAAGGTCTAGCCATTTCAAACACATAAAAAAGGATTTTTTTATTAGAAGAAAAAAAAACAGAAAGGAGCACTGCATTAAAATACCTCTCTTCCATAGATAAAACAGGAGGGCCCTTGTTGGCAACAATCTCCTCATCACTAACAACACCAACCACCAATTCATCTCCTAAAGCCTTAGCTTGCCTCAAAGCATTGGCATGTCCATAATGCATAAGATCAAAACAACCATCCATGTAAACCCTAATTCGCTTCTTCTCACACTTTTTTTTATAAAAAAATCCCAGATCAGACAACATATAAGGCAAATAAGAGCTCCCAAGTCCACCAAAGTAGCTACTTGATAATCCAAGCAGAGCAGCTGTTAGCATTAGTCCTCCAAACAAATGTGAGTGGTAATACACCCCATCCCAAATCGAACTGCTGCTGTCAAACTCCATCCTCCCACTCTCCTCTCTTTACTATATTTTTCTATTCCGATCTTGAGGAAAAAGGATTGGAGAGAGGGAGAGAGAGAGAGAGAGAGAGAATATAGAGACACAATACCTGCACAAGTTCAGACAATAATTAAAATCGGGTACTAAAAGAAAAAATGTGATTTAACATATATGGGGAAATGAAAACCTGTGTTTTCCTTAAACTATCATAAATCTATGTGAAGTTGATGTCTGAAATGAATTGGCAAATTAAATAGTCGCTGAAATGTTTTTTTAAAAAATAAAATGGAATTCAATAAATAGGATTTAAATCATAATCAGAAACACCAATTAAAATTAAAATTAAAATCTCAAAAGGCATATAGTAATAAGAACAAATCTGAAAAGATTCATTTTCTCTTCTTTGCAGGGAATAAAAAAGAGAACATTTTTACAAGAAATAAATAAAAATGGAAGAGAATTCAACAAAAGGGGTTGCTTGCTAAATCATATTAAACAAATAAACTGGGGGAGGGGGTCTTGAAAAATAACGAATTGGGGTGCTCTAAATGAAGAATAAAAAAAAATCTTCATCATGTTAGGCTTGAAGAGAGATAGAGAGGGGGGGAAAACCTGAGAGAAGGAAATGGGAATGAGAGAAAACCAATGAAAATGAAAAAAATAAATTCTTGAAACATAGAAACTCACGCCTAGAAATCTGGAATCTGTCAGATGGAGAAGAATCTTGTTTTCACCTTTTTTTATTTCTCTCTCTCTTTCTTTGGACACTTTTAGCTGGTTTTTCTCAGGATGTTTGTGTCTTAAAATTTCAACTCCACCCCTTTTCCCTGTTTGTTTCTTTCCCCTCTCTTCTTGTGGTTTAAATTAGACTCACGACAATGATTATTTCAACAAAGAATTGGATCTCATAATATTTGAGGTCTGATGTGTCTTTGCGATTAAGAAAGCCAAATATCTTCGAGTCTTTTGCATATAATATATATATATATAAGCGTGTCAAATGTTGAGGGAAATATCATATTGGTGCTTGAATTTAAAATGAATTGTTAGATTGGGTCATTAAGTCTAATTTTGATCATTTTGGAACATCTGGCCTCGTTTTTTTAATAGTAACACATGCCAAGACTATACTTTACATCTTTTTATTATGCTTAGAGAAATTTAATAAACTTATTTGACCGTTGACTTTAAAATTAAGAAATAAACGAGTTTTCTAATCTGATATTCATTAAATGATTTAAAAATTAATAGAAAATTAAAATTGTAATCGTTTTAAGAGTATTATTAATATTATAATGCTAAAATTGAACTTAAGATCATTGATATCATAATGGGGAAAATGATTTAAGCAAAATTAAATTCATTTGGCCTTTTTTTATTATATTCATTTGGCTCCTATTGTTGAGAGGATGGGGAAATTAGAGTTGAACAAGGATATGACTGAAAGTTTAAATAAAGTAAAAGGGACAAATTTGAAAACATACCTTCGGTTCCCCATATTCTTTACAAAATACATAAATTTGATGCAATTTTTAGAATTTATAAAGCACCCCCCTCTCTACATGTTAGATCTGCAATTCTTCAATTGTAAGGTAATTATGTGGGTTTGATATCGTGGTTATGCTTTTTTATAATTGAAAGTATATTATAATATATCTTTTTTATCTTTGACATTAATACATTAAAATTATTAAAAAAATATTAATTTAATGTTTTAAGATAAAAAGTAGTTTGAAACGCATGTAAAAAAACAATAAGTTAAAATCTTGCTTAAATAAATTGGGCTGCTGTACACTAATTAATATTCTTATTATCTTTATAATGTGGCTTTGATTTGAAAAAGGGACTTAAAAAGGATATTAAAATTAAAAAAAAAAAGAAGAGGAAATTAACCATGATACTGAGCCAGACACATTGGACTAAAATAATATTAATATTCTATAATTATATTATCATGAATATAAAATATTAAGATGATTATTATAAATTATGGTTTTAATTTTTTTACGAAAAAATAGTTGTAATTCTAATGTGTTTTTTTAGTGAGAGGATCATCTTGATTTTTAATAAATAATTCGTTTAGTTTTTATTAATAAAAACAAAAGGGGGGGGGGGGGGGGGGGGTAAGATAATATAATCTTCTGCTCATGAACTACCTCTAGTTTCTACTTTCTATTATCACGCTTACAAGAGAGACCTCATTTAAAAACCTTAACGAAACCATTCTGGAATGACAGCAACCACAGGGCAGATATCGCAAATCCCAATGGAGTTGGCGGATCATTTGTTCTGTCATGACGAACTTATTTCATCGGCAGGTGGCGGAGAAGGTATTACTACAAATTGTCTCGTAGTAGGATTGGATACATATATTGGTTTATTTCTCTCAATAGAACAGAAAATGCCTCTAGAACACAGATATATGGAAGCCATTGCAGGACTGAGAAATATACTCAGTCATTTCTGCAGAGATGGTGTGAGGATTGAGATGGGTGTACGTGTAGGATAGCGAAACCGGGGTGGGAGATGATAGATAGCCATTTCTTGGAGACTTATAACTTGAATTTCAGGACAGATTTTGCAATAAAATCTTGGTGGCAAGGTCGTTGTTGCCGAAGACAGCATCAACAGACGATGGTGGTTTCTTCTGCTGCTTCGGTCTGCTTAAGGAGACTTGTGAACAGCTTGGAAAAGAGGAAGTCATTGGTCTTCTTCTTTGTTCTGATTCAAAGATTGACTACTTGCTTAAGTTTCTCTGGCTATTCTAAGCAGAAAAATGAGATGAGTTTCCAGGTTGGGAGATACATTATTGTCCTTATTATTGCTAATAGGCTCATCACTCTCAAGTAAAATCTTGCTTGAGCTCAACGTGAATGAACATAGCCCAGACCGGCACCTGACTGCAACCTATCTTAGATGGTTTGGCCAACATGGAAGCGTTGAGGTGATCCTGGCTGTTCGTGAGGAGGAGGTGAAAAAAAGAGGGGTTTTGCTGATAAATTTAACGCTCGACGGGGAACAAGAATTTAACAATAATAATAATAAAATAACAATTCGACGTCTAGAAATTTGGACCCGGCCCTAAACAGCTAGGGGGAGATTGCCACTGCCCATGCATTTTTTCTCATCCTGGCCGTGCATTTCTGGCACACCCTTTCATGTATTTTGATGTTCCAAGTCAACGCACCTATAATTTTCATGCAAATCTGATGGCTAGCAACGAAAGCAAAGAAATCCAATTGCTAGGAATAGAGAAAGAGAGACTGAGTTGACATCAACAAAAGAAACAGACATGGCTAGACATGCTTATCCTATCCAAGTCAATAGTTTCGCTATATAACTTTATTTTTATATGTGATTGCTTGCTGATATTGACCCCAAAAAAGAAACGGGAGGTACAGCAAGTCCTTGAACAGCAAGCCATCGCACTGTAAAAATTGGATAGGTTCGATCTATAGTCATTGGCCCCTCCTAACCTAAAAAGATTTATTAAACTCATCAAGCTGTTCCAAAGATCAAAACAGCCTGTTTATTACTTTTTCACCGACAGATTGTTGATCGGTAAGGGAATTTTTTATGCCACCATCTTCTTCCTTCTTACCATGTGACACTTGGTGATTAAGGGATTCTTGAGCCTGGAAAGCTCTGGCCTGTTAAATCGTTTTTAACATAAATCCTAAGATCTTGAACTGCATGATGATCACAATAAGATTTTGATTTAAGAAGGATTAAGAATTACCTCCGTTCATCATGGTACGAGGAGGTTCTTGATCCTGCTGCCGAATCCTGCTACTGATTGGTAAATTCCGATGCTGATTGGTGAATCCTGATGCTGATCGGTGTTGAACTTTGGTTGAAGAAAAGCTTTAGTGAAGAGTTTCGGTTTCTCTCTCCTCGCCTATAAACCCTGATATGTTGAAGATCGTGACTTGCTTTTGTGATGGACAAAAGCCTATATTTATAGGTGGAGAGAGGACCGAAATTCCAATTAGGGTTTTCTTTAATTCAATCTCAACCGTCCATCAAGGTAGTGATTGATATGGAATATAACTCCTTAATTAAAACCGATTTTATAGAAAATAGCATGTATCCTATGAAAACAGAATTCCTATAATGACCACAATTTCGGGAAAGGGAAGGACTTGTGGTCCAAGTAAAGGACCTAAAAGTAATTTCCTTACATGGCCATGTTCTCAAGCTCAGCTATTTTCCTGTTAGCTTCAGATAATCCTTGAGGGAATTCCTTTCCGCTAAAACTTGATGGAACCTTCGTTGTTCAAGTTCATCAACCTGCAACAAGGATACCAAATCAGTATTTATCATGGTTCTCCTGGACTGGCGCAATTCCTCAATTATGGATTCTAGCCGTTTCGTTTATCCTTCTAGCTAGGGTGTGAAACATTAGTTGTAGAATATTAAATATATTATTATTCCCACCACGTCACAACAATCCGTTGTAGTCTAGTTGGTCAGGATACTCGGCTCTCACCCGAGAGACCCGGGCTCATCAACCTGCAATGAATAGGAAAGGTATAGTAAATGAAAATTCACTGAAATTCAATCTTTGGGAGATCGTCAATATCGTACCGAGGGTTTCTTTATAGTATACCAAATCAGTATAGCTATCCTTATTCTGACGCAGCAACGCAGCTTCCATCTTTGGAATAATAACCGTCAGAATAATAATTAAATTAATTTATTATTCGGTATTGTATTTATTGAAAATTAAGTTTTGTAATTTTTTTGTATATAATATTTCAAATATAAATCCAGGATTAATGATTTGGAAAAATTTTGTGGCTTAATATTGTTTTTAATTTTTTATCTTATTTTTTAAAAATTGTATGACTTAACATTAGTATTAAACAAAAAAAATTATTATAATCCAAACGGTTATAATAATTATATTCATAATGATAATAATATAAATTTTGTTTTTGTCCTTTAATTTGCCCTTTAAACTATTTTCATTTTTTCTTCAAATCAAACAATATTTATTTGCCTTCAATTATAAAAATTAAAATTAAAATATTTTATCATTCGTATTTATTAAGAATTAATTTTTAAAGTTTCTCTATATATAATGTTTCAAATCTAGTAGTTTATTATTTGATGTTGTATTCATTAAAAATCCTGTAACATAATGTTATCTTTAATTTCTTACCTTATTTCTATAAAATTATATTATTTAACATTAGGACTAAACACAAAAAAATAACCTATAATTAGTTTTTTTGACATTACCACATAAAAATTCTGTTCAGATTGATTATTTTGCCGAGATGTATAGCACCATAAAAAAAATCTAGCACCCTCAACATTTTTTTTCATGTAAAAAAAATTGGTTTTATCTGTTGCGAAGCGCAAGAGAGGTGACTTGTATATTTTTTTCATTATAGATCATTTGTCCTAATTTTTTCACCTGTTTTATTTACATGTGACTTCGTATATTTTATATTTACTTGATATTAGATATGAAATACAATACATGGAAAAGCTACAATAGTCAATTTTCAACAAATACAACATCGACTAATGAATTATGTCAATTATTATTTTAATTGTTAAATTGTCACAATCATTATAATTATAATTATAAATAATTATTATTTTAATTATTATTGTCAACTGCTACCATCATTATTGTTATAATCGTTATTATGATTATGACATTAAATATAAAAAAGAAGAAAACATCCTCTAACAATCAGATAATATCAATTGATCTCTATGAAAAGTTAAAAATACTCACGAGATCAAAAGGTTAAATTTTAATACATTAGAGGCAAAACAATTACACTATTATACACCACAAGAATTTGAATATATGGCTACAGTGTTTAATCGATCCGGTTTAACTTTTTTTTAATATGTTTTTTTGTTTATTAAAAAAAAGCATTTGGGCTTGACATTCCAATCCGAAGCATGCCTGATATGGCTAGGCACACAGACCTTATAATCTACGCTCAGTCACGCCGAATCTTCTTTTCTCCCTCTTCTTACAATAATGTCTCAAAAATTATTTAATTATAGTATTTTTAAAAATAAGATAAGAAATTTAATCACTACATTTTCTATTTTTAAAAAAATATATGAAAATAATATACACAATTGTTTTTGAAAAATAGGCATAAATATTTAATAAGAATATGTTTTTACTGCCAATTTTTATATTATTTTCTCCAGCTAACTATTCTTTTACTTTTTATATACATTAGCATAAAAGTGCTCAAGATATTACTTTTTACTTTTTAAAAAAACTAGCTCACTAGTCACGAGGAGTTCTTATATTAAAAACTAGACTTCTTATAAAAAAAAAGATATCTTTTATAAAATTAAAGATAAATAAAAGAAAATTGAAAGGGGAGTTTTGAATAATGAAATACACGTTTTCCTTTTAAATATAAATCATTTAAGTTATTATGAGTTTTTATTTTAGTTATTTAAAGTTTTAATTAAAAAACCAAGCTATTTATAAAGAAACAATTGTGTCTTCATCAAATAAATAAAAAAGTATAAATAAAAGAAAGAATTTTGACTAAAAGATATATGTTTTACTCTAAAATTTAAATCAATTATATTCTTTCAAGATTTTTTTTTAAATCATCACAAAATTAAATAAAAATCAATTTTGAGAATATTTTTCGAGCAATCACACGAGCTGCTGGGAATAAAATTCTAAATATTGTTTTATTCTGCCTCGTAAGCATATCCTACAAGCCACTACTACCACTTCTAATTCTCTGGTTTCAATATCAAGAGTGTTACGCAAACAAATAAGGGAACTTGGGTACGAGACCGACTAAACGGATTGGAAATGCAGCTCAGTTGAAAAGAAAGACAGTTCTTCCGGGAAAGAAAGAATCGAATCGGGTAGGGTTAGAGATGGACTTGACTTCGAAGTTAGGGAGTTCAAAAACCTACTTCTTTTATAGGAGTGATTCCGGTACTTACTCGACGCCAAGGATAGGAAAGACTAAGACGGAAAGGAGTCGTTCTTGAACTTTGGGGATTAGATTAGCTTGACTGACTAAGACGGAGATGAGGGCATACCTCGGAAATTCTTTCATCACAAGAAAGTCAAGTTAGGAAAGAATGCAGCTCAGTCAAGAGATTCGGGTAAGGCGAGAGGTTATCAATACCGTTCCTGTCGCTGTTCCGGTCTTTTTATTGTAGCGGAATATTTTAGTTTTGGAGTGTTTTGGCGTGCCGTTTCGGGGTTGTACTATCATATATAATTAATTATATATATATATATGAAAAAAATTCAAATATTAATTTAACAAATATAATTTAAATTCAAGATAAATTAATTTTAAATTATACAATACATACACAAAGTCAAACAAACATAATATCAAAATTACAAACATCTCTAAAATTCCAAAATATTATGATAGTAAAATGTTATAAAATAAAAGAAATATTATGATTTTGAGCCGAAACGGCACGGCGGGAACAGTACAGATGCATTCCGACCGGAATTCAGCCGGAATTTCTGAAATGGGCCAGAATTAAAACCGAGACAAAAACGACACCGTTTCGTCTCGGTTTTTTTAATGGTACGAAACGTTTCGGCTATTCTGACCGGAACGGAACGGAATTAACAAGCCTGTTTCTAATGGCATATTATTATTTTCAACAGCTACTTTAAATGGACACTTATAAATTTATTTGGATGACATTTAATATCTTTTAGTTTATGTTTAATATCATGGTGTAAGATATTATTTATTTATAAATATATTAAAATATTTTTCAAAATTATTTTTAATATTAACGTATTAAAATTATTAAAAAACATTAAGAATATTACATTGATTTGTTTTTCAATAAAACGAACTTAAATAGAGTTGAAAATTAACTCTCAAAAGTCAAAACAGTAACGTGTACTGTTAGGCTTACACAGCTGTTTCAAGTTTGATGTTTGTAGAAAGGTCAGTAGCTAAATTTTGCAGACATCTGTAATTGCCATTACAGCCCTGGAAGAAGTCGAATTTGCTATAGACTTTTATTTTTATTTCCAATATAAATTATATTACAGACTGGCCTGAGCTGGCTGGTAAACAACAGCCCTGCACGAAAGCAGCATTTGACCGGTGTTAGACCGGTGTTCGTCAACAACTATAGAATTTCGGAACTAAATTTATCTACCAAGAACTCTTGAATTTAAACTTATTTCTGATTCTCCCGGCATCATCCCAAGTCACATGTCTTTGTCAACAACTATACCATGCTTTTAAATTAAGGGGAGCACACGGTAAATTAAATACTCTATTTTTTTTATTGTATAGCATGGTTTAAAATTTAATAAGGGACGGTCCGGTCCAGGCGATCAGTGCATATCCGGACTAATTAGTGAATGATGATTTTATTTTTCACCATTTAGAATGTTTTATACACGCACGCAGAGACGGGGTTGGCCAAATAATTAAATATATAATTAAAAGATGATATTGATAGTCCATCATCATGTTTTTCAAAATAATTTTTATTTATAAATATTTAATATTTTTATTTTAAAAAAAATATTTATAATATTAACATAACACAATAAGTTAAAAAATAATAATTGTTTTTTGAAAAGGATGAACTCGTTGGAGCTTCCGCCTGGTGTGAAGACGTAAAGTTATGGGACCTTGTCACAGAGGAGTCCAATGACGTAAAGCCTGAGGACTTGTAGCTTCCTCAGATAGTACAAAAAATTAATTGTTGACAGACATGAGACAGTTGTAAAATCACTTCTGCTTTATATTACAGGTTGATTAAAAATACTCACTATTGCTCATAGTTTTACTGGCATCACGTTTTAAATTAAATAATAACAGATATTGTTCCGGATTTATAATGTTTTTTTTAAATGTTTTTGAATGAAATTTAATTTTTTTATTTTTAAATTATTTTGATGTACTATTATTAAAAATAATTTTAAAAAATAATATATATATATATATATATATATATATTATTTTAATATATTCTAAAAAAAACATTTTGAAAACACTACCAGTCACTAATCAAACATATTATCTCAATTTGATATAACCAATGTTTCTGTAACCTGATTTATCCGATTCTAATCAAGTTAATATTAAAAAATATAAAATAAATGAATATAAATTAACCAATAGGATACTTCATGCATCTATAATTAATATAAATTGTCCTGTAGAATAACACTTCATGACACTAGCATCTATAATTAAAAAGAATGAACTGCGTGTTTAATAATAATTACTGAGTTTGGATTTAAAATATTTTTTAATTGGAAATATATTAAAATGATAATTTTTTTAATTTTTCAAAATAAACATATATTTATTTATTTATTTTTAAAAAATAACAATTTAATATTTTTGAAGAGTAAAATAATTTTTATAAACAGAAACTATAGAGATGCTTAAACATCACTGATAAATCACAGCCGCCTGGATAAAAAAAATAAAAAATCTACGATTCCGAAGATATTAATTAGAGGGCCGTCAATTCCATTAGCTGTCAGGTCCCCTCCCCAAAGCCAGGTCAAACTTGAGAACACGCCTGCATATTTTCCTAACCACTTTAAGGCATCCATTATTTTTGCCTACCTGGCAAGCTACATGCACTTCTAAATTCTAGCATTTCTTTCTACTATTTATAGCCTTACCTTTTCCATGCAAAATCACCCATCTCTTCCCCTGTTTTGTCTTTTCTTAGACCTGCTTCTCCATTTTCTCTTCAACAAATCATGACTTTCTCTCCTATGTTTACTTGTTTTCTTGGAATAAGTATTTTATTTATGGCAGCTGCCATGGCTGCTGCCAACTTCAACCAAGATTTTGATCTCACATGGGGTGATGGCCGTGCTAAAATCCTTCAAAATGGCCAACTTCTTACACTCTCTCTCGACAAAACCTCCGGCTCAGGGTTTAAGTCCAAGAACCAGTACTTGTTCGGGAAAATTGACATGCAGCTCAAGCTGGTGCCTGGAAACTCTGCTGGAACTGTCACCGCTTACTATGTAGGTGTTTATATATATCTTTCTTCGTGTGTGTGTGGTGTTATAAAGAAGACGATCGAATCTAAGATTTCTCGGAGAGAATGATAACTATTACTAACTTTGTTTCATTTTTGTCAATGGTGCAGTTATCTTCTCTGGGATCAGCTCATGATGAGATAGATTTTGAGTTCCTTGGTAACCTTAGTGGAGACCCTTATATTCTCCATACCAACGTATTCACTCGAGGAAAAGGAAACAGAGAGCAGCAATTCTATCTCTGGTTCGACCCCACCAAAGACTTCCACACCTATTCCGTTCTCTGGAATTCTCTCAGCATCATGTGAGTCCAAAAAACAATCACGAAAGAATAAAAAAAGTTCCAATTAGTTTGGTACAGTGAATTTAACTATTTATAATCATAATAAATATAGATAGTATATATATGTTTGCTACGTAATTTTTTCTTGTCTCTCTCAAGAAATTATCAGTAGCTCTGGTATATGTCTTGGTTTCGATCTATGATTTGTATTTCCTAACACGCACATCTTCATGTATTTTTCAGCTTTTCTGTGGACGGGACTCCAATCAGAGAGTTCAAGAACTTAGAATCGAAGGGCATCCCATACCCAAAGAGCCAGCCGATGTGGATATACTCGAGCCTCTGGAATGCAGATGATTGGGCGACAAGAGGAGGTCTTGTCAAAGCAGATTGGAGCCAGGCACCGTTTACAGCTTCTTACAGGAACTTTAATGCTAGAGCTTGCGTCTGGACCTCCGGCTCCTCCTCCTGCTCCGCCTCCGGCTCCACCAATAACTCATGGCTATCACAGTCACTGGATGGCTCAGGTCAGGGAAGAATAAAATGGGTGCAGAAGAACTACATGATTTACAACTACTGCACTGATACCAAGCGATTCCCACAAGGACCGCCTCCGGAATGCTCAATGGCATGAAGCAGGAATAAAAAACAGAGCCTGTCTTATATAGTTATATTCTCAACATCGACGGCATCGTTTCGTTTCGTAAAATAAATAAATAAAAGATTGTGATGCCTTATTCTTTTCTTGAATCCCGACCTATAAAATGTAAAATAGCTATTATAAGCTTTTAACAATATTTTGAAAAAAACTAATAAGAAATGATGCTGTAATTTAGCGATAACGTTATTCTGCTTCAATTGATAACTCTTAATAAATTGCCACTTCTTGATTTTATAACATTCCACGAGAAAGATACCAATTAATCCTACACAAAAAATAAGATTAAATTTGTCTTATATACTAATTTAAGAAAGAGGAAAGGAAATAAAAGAAATATGTAATAGGATTAATTGCTCTCGAAGTAAGTGCGATTTCTATCAGGCCTGTCTAATCCGTCTACGCCTAGATCGGAGCTCTAGAAGTTTGCAGTAAGCAGATGATGGGCGTCGGCAAGAAGTAGTGGTTGTTTATTTTATAGGATGACGATGATGGTTGACTTTTGATGTCTCAAAATGCCACACAAAGAACTCATCCCCACGAAAAAGATTCCATGTATTTCAATCAATTGAAATTCATAAGAAGAATAAGCATGATGAATATATATAAAATCCCAAAGATAATCAAAACTTGACGAAGTCGAAGATTCTTGAAGAACCCTATAATAGTTTGGTGGGATTATTTAATTTCTTAATAGTTATTTGGCAATTTTAGAAATTGTAATAAATGAAAAACGAAACTCTTCACCTTTTATCTTAAAATCAAAGATAAGACCAAATCAAAGACATAACAATGAATATGTTGACCCTCGTACGCTCTGTTATGAAACCCGCCGACACTTGGTCCTGGGTTTTTATGGCTAACCATGGAACATCATAGTTTATGTCATCAAATTCACTGAATTATAAAGACCGCTTTACCGACTGTCCAGCTACAACAGACCTTCGAAGATTTAAAGAACGGGGTCACAATTTTATTATCTACTTAAAAAAAAGAAGAAGAAGAAGTTGAAATGAATGTTTACTATGTTAATATTTGGATCTTTCTCGCTGTCCCCAACGTTTCATCGTACACAAGAAAGTTTCCGTTGTCCCATTTTCCCTTCCTTCGATTCTTCTTATGTTACCTTTGGGACTTTCAAGCCTACTAAACAAAAGAAAAGGAAAACAGAGCAAGAAAATTATTGCTATTGAAATAATTTGGAGGGAGGGAGAAATGGACAGGAAGACTTGTTTTTGTTTTTTTGGAAACAAAATATGGATTACTGCAGCTGAGTTTTTGAAGTGGCACTTTCAATGGATTTTTTTTTGTTCTTGATAGATATTCCTGTGACATGTATGTGGTATGCTTTTTTACTATAAATTTTCAAATAGAAGTAGGCCCTTCTAATCCATTATCGACGACTGCAGTTTTTCGTCATCATTATTGTTTGTCATTGGAGGGATGACTGTGCTCATAGTATTGTTTCTCCCTGTATTGTACTTCTGCAAAATCAACGAGCCAGAAAAACTGAAGAAATTCCTGGAAAAAAAATAGAAGCATGACGGGTCATAGAGTTTCTGTTTACTGTTTATTATTATTAAGTTAACTACAAATGTAGAAGCTCTATTTTTTCAGAAATTGCATCTAATTACAGCAACCAAGGATTTCTGGAGTGGCAGTCTGCAAACAATAAACTATTTCGACTTTCAGACATTGAAGAAAGCAACTAAGAATTTTAATCCTGCTAATCTTCCTGGAAGAGGTGGATTCGGGCCTGTCTATCGGGTATAGTTTGTAAACCAAAATGTCTCTTCTGGCAAGTCAGTGTCTGAGTCTGAAGTTCATAAGCAAGACTTCAGTTTATGTTCTGGTACTTGCAAGTTTTATGATTCATCCTCTTGTCTCACAGGGGAAGTTACACGATGGTGGACTGGTGGCGGTAAAAAAATTGTCTCTTGACAAATCTCACCAAGGAGAATCAGAATTTCTTTCAGAGGTGAAGATGATTACAAGCACCATTCTCGATGACTGAATATTTACAAGAGGATTCACACCTCGGAATTGTTCACAGAGATATCAAAGCGAGCAACATTCTTCTTGACGATAAGTTCCATCCTAGGATTAGAGATTTTGGGCTGGCTAGATTCTTCCCTGAAGATGAAGCATATCTCAGCACTGCATTCGCCGGAACTTTGTAAGTACTCTACAAATATAGAATTCCAAATGAAAGAAATCCCTCTAGGAGCCATTGAAATTATTAGCAGCAGGAAAAACACAGATCTTAGTTTACCATCAGAAATGCAATACCTTCTGAATATGTATATGCCATCACCTTTCCACAACATCCCTTCTCTTCTGAACATTTTAATATTTTCTTTCAGACCTTTTTCCTATTGACTTCAATAATATCTATTTTCTCAGGCATGGGAATTATATGAGAGGTCGAGTGGAATGGATCTGGTAGATCCGAAATTGCGAGAACATGGAATCGTGGAGAAGGATGTCTTGCAAGTAATCCACGTAGCTTTCTTATGCCTTCAGCCTCCTATGTCAAGAATTGTTGCCCAGTTAACATGCAGAGTTGAAACGGTGGAAACACCTATGAGGCCAGTTTTCTTGCAAAGAAGGCGTAAAAAGGATAATAACCTCTCTTGGGATTTTCCATATCTGAGGCTTTTCCTTCTCCTCTGTGGACCGAGTCCCCTTCGTTGCGTGGGCCACAAAATTGAGGTTGATTTAATTGGAGAAATGAAAAGATAGATTATTAGATATAGCTTTTTTGGGAATTTAACTTCTGATGAGAATTTAACTTTAAAATATAGGTCTCTGTAGAAAAGCAAATGTAGGTAGCATATGTATGCCTGTTTGGTATTGAGTTTCAGACCAAGGTTTGAAAAAAAGCAATGGTTTTGCTGTTTGGTTAAAGAAAAAACACAGGTTTTATGGTTATGGGATCCACATTAAAACCATTTAAATACACTGAAACACCGGTTTATGAAAAGCAATAAATTGTTGCTTTCCGCACGGTGAGGTTGGGAGGGATAAGGTGGGTCGGTCTGGGGTATATATAATCTAAAAAATAATTACAATAAATAAATATATTAGAAGAAAATTACAGTATAATTTTTGTTTTGCAATCCTAATTTTGTTTCAGATGATATTTTATTATATGTTGTTCCAGGATCGTAGAGGTTTTTACGTACGGATTTAGTTCGTGATGAAATTACAAGTAGTTTGATGGGAGAATAAAAACAAGTGTCTAATTTACTTGAATTATTAATTATATTTTATTATTATAATTATTAAATATTTAAAAAACAATATATATATATATATATATATATATATATATATATATATATATATATATATATATATATATATATCAACCTTAAACTCAACCACAGTCTTAACCAAACACTTCACTGCTTATTTTGAACCGCAGTAAAAACACATTTTATAAAACTGTTTTTTTTTCAACCTCAACCACAACAGCAACCGCAATACCAAACTAACCATTAACATGGTAGCTGCGCTTGGAAGATTTTATCTGCCTTGAACAAAAGATGCAGCCATGTTAGACTTTTTTACTATAATTCCCACTGGAAATTTATAAAAAGGTTTTTTTTTTTTTTTTCTTTCTCTGGGAGGATTCAATAACCTGTTACACGCGTTCTTACAGGAACCATGAATTTGTCAAACACGAGGAAACTTCTTCAAGATCTCTTGCAATAGAATCATATTATCTACCTTGTCTCCCTCTCGTCGACAAACACACGCTATCTCTTCCATTTAATTTTATCTTGAACAACCACCTCTGCCTCTTTCATGTCTTGAACATGGTCAACCCTTATGCTTCTACTGACTTTGAAGGTACTAAGGGAAATGGACTGTTGGGATTGATGCAAGCTCCAGCCAGTTTAAATTTTGATAACAGCTCTCGAAACAGAGCCTTTGCTGTGTCTGAAATTGAGTGTCCTTCGAAAAGAAAATTGGAAAACTCCTTCTGTTAAGGAATCATCTCACCTAAAAGCTTAAGCTGATAGGTGAGACCCCAGAATATGATTATATTATACTCTAACACACTCCTTCAAGTGAAAGTCCTTTGGGCTTGAAACTTGCACAGGCCCACATTACCTTGTGCTTGATTTTTTTATCAAATAGAATGAGGGTGGTGAGATTCGAACTCGTGACCGCTGGGTCAACAAGGTTCTGATACCATGTTAAGGAACCAACTCACCTACAAGCTCAAGCTTATAGGTGAGACCCCAGAATATGATTATATTATACTCTAACACCTTCACCAAAGTAAAGGTGAGTTCATTACAACTGGTTCAAAATTAAATCTCTCTATAGTTAAATCGTTTCCAGTACATTTATATATTAGTGGTATCGTGATATCTTTACCGGCAAAAGTTGATGTTGAACTGCTACGGATTGATAATAACCATCCTTTATGAAGAAGCATAGAACATTTCAGTGACACCATTAATAAACCTGGCCAGAAATCTCAGAGAAAAATAGTGTCAAAAAGTAAATTTAATTGTACTCAGAAAAAGAAAAGGAACGATGCAAGACTCCAACAGGAAGTGACAAAACCTGCTGCCAGGGGCAAAGTGCTCAGAGTCAATACAATGAAACTAGGCCTACCCTGTCAAACAGCGATTCAGATTAAAAGAAAAGCGTAGCTGCTAGCTAAATGCTAGGGAACTGTGAAACACTGCACACCTAAACACTGCTCGGAGTAATGAACACTGCACTTTGAAACGATAACATTCGAGCTTGCCAAGAGTTGTTTTTCTCAGCATCTGTTTTGACTTCTTCATTTTATTATTTTTTCTCTTTTCACCTATCTCTGCCCGATTCTGTTAACATTTTGTCCACAGTGTTATCAATTATCATATGATATAAATCGGGACTACTGGTTGATCAGGGATCTAGATAGAGTTTGAACAGGATCGAGTGTTTAGTTAAACTATAACACATGTTAAACTAGTCAAAACCCAGTTCACATATCTTAGTTTTTAAGAATTCAGCTGCTTTGTCCGAACTTTACAAGGTCGGAAAAAAAAAAAACTCTTGATTGAAGTGGATACAATAACCTAAGCAATTCAGGCATTTTTTTAAGGTCATTTCTAGGTCAAGGTCAGGTATTCATACAACTATGGATGTTATAAATTCTACAAAAGCCAATTCAAATATATAACTTCTTTCCCTCTAACAAGTGGTCAATAGGACTAATGTAAGATGCCAGCTCCACTGTGCCCATAAGCACTCCTTATTGACCACCATGATCACATCTCATCATCTGCCAATTTCCTTATCAGAAGCCTTAACAAGCCCCTAACATAGCTAGTATTCATGAATAAATTCAAAGAAATAAAGCAGGATAACAGTTAAGAGGGTGTTTGATAGTGAGGTATGACCGGTGATATAGAAAAAAAAATATTGTTTTGGGTGTTTGGTTAATGTAAAGAAATTGAAAAAATCATGTGGGTCTCATATCAAAATAGCAAAAACAGAGTTTCACAGAAAACACCAAATTGCTGCTTTCCGTGAGTTTCGTATGGTTAAGCCTACTAAATGGTTAAGCCTACATGCTTCTTTCTCTTATGGTTGGTGTCGTAAAAATTAATTGAGTAAATTTGAGATCTATTCATATCGTCTTTTTTTCCCCAGCTTATTAGGACATTAAATTACGGATTTTTGCTTCCATGACTTGAGTAACCATAACTTCTCTAAGGTGTGTTTTACATTGTTATATAATTGTATTCTCTAATATATATATATATATATATATATATTTTATCTTCAAATATTTTTTTGAATTATTTTAAAATACTGATGATAATTTTTTTTAAAAAAATTGATTCATTTTCAATCCTATCACTCTATCAAATAAGCATTAAATTCATGGTGAACTAACCAAGTTAGCGCTTGTCTTATAGACTTTGATTTTTAAAGAGTTGATTAAGAGTACAATAGATGTTGTTTTTTTGTAATATTTTTCACTTAAAAATATATTAAATTTTTTATTGTTAAATATCAAAATAATTCAAAAAACAAGTGGAGTAACTAAAATACATTTAAGCTCATTGTAGTGAATTAACCAATTTAGACTTGCTCTGTAGATTTTGATTTTTAATGGCGTGTTTTAGAAATTTAGTAAATATTGTTTTTTAAAGTATTTTTATTTATAAACTCATTAAAACAATATTTTTATTTTTAAAATTATTTTTATCAACACAAACCTCCAAAATATATAAAAAAAACTTTCAAAAAATCTAAAAAAACACTGTTGAACATAATGCTAAACAAGCCCTGAAACCCTTACAGCCTATCCACTTTTTTACACTCTCAAGAAGGGGGCAAGTAAATGATGTTAAGAAATTAGACGAGGCCCCAAAATATAATTATATTATATTCTAATACACCCTCTCAAATAAAAATCCATTTGAGCTTGAAATTTGCACAAACTTATATTACCTTGTACTTTTTTTTCCAAATAGAATAGGGGTGGTGAAATTCAAACTCATGACCGCTGGGTCAACAAGACTCTAATACCATATTAAAGAATCATTTTACCTAAAAATTTAAATTTATATGTGAGATACTATAATATAATTATATTATATCTTGATTTGTGACTAAACATGAATCACAGGGCCGCGAGCCACAAAATCATCACCAAATCATTCTCTCGCCCTCTTTGTCCACTACATTTATTTATGTGCAATTGTGCACAAATTCTCCAACTTTTTCTTTCTTGAAAAAAAAAAAAAAACCTCGAGCCTCTTAAATTTGTTTTCAACTTCCCTATCGCCCTCTTTGGAAAAATCTTGCTCGCAGCTGCAACAGTAATCACCATTAAATTCTTTCACTCCACGAGGAAAAAAGAAAAAGTAGCAGCATTTAAGTTCATGCTGACACAAATTGAATGCTCTTTTCCTCATCAGTAAACATATCTAATAACTACAGGTAACGAATCAAAACAGAAGAACTTGTTTTCCTTAGGACCACGCCAAAAAATTTCTCTTTTTTTCTCCTGTCAGCTTCCCATCCATATATTTGCCCCCTCATACCTATTTTATACTTGCAAAATGGCAAAATATATTCAGAAACTGATAGGGTTGCTTTCACTAATTCCATCTTCAAACCAGTCCAGAACTATGTAAACAGTGTTATTTATAATTTCCTCGTTTTGGACAAATGTTAAATGTTAAATTTTTTATTTTATTTTTTATTCCATGAAATACAATTTTTGAAAAATATACTTGGTATAAGTCAGGTGAACGAGTAAAATCCGGCTATCACAAGTTATTTCAACAAGTGGTTAAATGTTAAATGCTAAATAAGATTTATTAGTTAATTAATTTAACTGGTGGAGAGTGGGATGATGTATAAAGAAGGAGAGTGACACCATTAATGCTGTGTGTATAGATGATTGATAAGTTAAATGATATTCTGATCATGCGCAGTTAATCAAAGAAAGAAAGAAAATGAAATTATCTTGGATTCATATAATTGGCTAAAAAATCTACTACTTTTGTTCTTCTTCTTGTCATATATGACTAAGATTTTGGAGAGAGTATGATCACAGATATAACATTGATCAAGATGAAGGACACCATTTACATAACTGATCAGCTTCAGAGATTGAACTAAGCAAGCTAAAAAAGATACAAAAAAGGAGGAGGAGGAGGAGGAGGAGGAAAGAAAGAAAACGATGAAGGATTTGTTAGACAAAATCTGTACTTAATTTCCACTCCAACAAATTGATCAAGCATTGAGCAACAAGTTGAAAATCATTGGAAAACTGAACCTTCGCCCTCTATATTTCTACTTGTTGTGTAAGGGATTTGGACCTGTGGGAACAACTCTCATTTCATCCATAGTAAAATTCTTGTTCTTGATGGAGTTGGAGAGCAATTTGTTGACAGCTTCGAGTGGTGACGACGACGACACATGTGATGAAGTTTTCTTCTTATTGGCATCATCAGTAGGCCAAAGAAAAGCTGATTTTGGCACTGCATCAGACCCAAAACTTGCAAAAATCAAAAGGGATAATGCCATTACAAGAACAACTAACAATCTCATTGCACCAATACTTCTCTCTCTCACTCTCAAAAGAAAATCCCGGATCCAATTGCCCTGAAAAGAACAAGAGACCCACCAGAGACTTTATAGTTGAAAAGTGACCAGAGAGAGAGGGGAGAGAGAGAGATTTCAGAGGCAAAAGGAATGGAAATACTGCTGGGAGCAACAGAGTGGCCGAGCTGCGTAATTGTAGAAGGAGAGAAAGTGAGAGGTGATGATAGCAGTGACATTGACTACGTGTAAAACCTCGGATTTAAAGGTAAAGAAAAACTTTGACATATAGACATCTCTTTGGTCTGAACCTTCACCAAACCTTATTAATTGCTTTCAGTTCCAATGGAGCTAGGGCATACTTGGGAACTGTAAAAAAAGAAGGGGAAAAATAAAAAAAAAATCAAAAAGAAAGACCTCGAAGTAGAGAAATATGTTCTTATATAACTACCCTCCAAAACTCTCAAAACCCACTGAGTTTTTAAGATTTATCTGGTTCTCTTCTTGCCCATGTAGGTTTTACACGTGCTCTCGGTGGCCATGCAAGGCTAAAAAAGAAAAGCTGACAATCGAGAGAGAAAAGGGAAAATATTAATGGATTGTTTTGACCAGACCATGCATATGGTTCAGTTTTCCTGCTGTCTTGTGAAGCAAGTTTATTTCTGCTTGGTTGGGTGCAGGTGTTTGATTGAATAAATGATGAAAACTAGATAGATAGATAGATAGCTAGCTAGGTGGGTTTTTAGTTAGACAACCTTCTGCTAGCTACTTTGCTGATGCTCTCGCCGGAATGACTACAAGAACAGTTGAGGCTTCATTAATTCCGGCCTTCTGCATTAAACACGAAAGAGTTTCATTCCCCTTTTCTTTTATCTTTGGTTTTACTCTTACAAAATTAGTAACTAATAAATAGAGGTTTTCTTGGACCATATGTTTATATTCCAATGGCTTCACCTGTCACTACAAAAAAAACAGGCCTATTTGCATCGGAGTGATTCGTTGCAAATAACAAAGAAATCCTTTGTTAATATTAATTAGCAACGGCATTTGCAATGGACACAATCCGTTTAGCAACGGAATATCTGTTTATATTCCTTTTTTTAATTTTTGCAATTTGTTTAGCAACAGAATATCCGTTGCTAAACAATTTCCGAATGCAAATTTAGCAACGGAATTTTACCGTTGCAAAATTCCGTTGCTAATGGCACCCTTTTCTTGTAGTGTGTTATGTAACAGCACCACATTGGTGGTCCCATTTACATCTTGTTTATTTAAAAAAAAAATGATTTTTATACGTATTTTTCTTTATTTTAAATTATTTTTTTTGTATTTTCATATTTTTTTGATTTGCTAACCCTAAAAATAAATTTAAAAGATATTTTAAAAAACAATCTCTATTATAATACCAAATAATTTTTATTATCATGAAAAAAAACTTCGATTAACTTCCTGAATCTATAAGGTCTGAATTAGTTTCTTAAGCTGAAATAGCGAAAAGATACTCTCAAAGTAATTGTTGCGATTCATAGGGCTAAAGGTTGGTTATATTGAGGACGGGTATAAGACCTAAACTTCATGTTTTAGTTCTAAATGTTTTGTTTGAATATATCAATCCTTAAATTTAGGAGAGGAGAGAGGTGGTAAAAAAAGAAGATAGAAATTATTCATTAGCTAGATTTTGTTAGTAAAAATGACTAATTTTGTTGTTAAAGTATTTCTTTTGATAAGAGAAGCGACATTAAAGTGTTTTTAGTTTGTTATATTGTCGAAAAAGATAGACTGAGATTGAAAGAGTTTTTTGTGTTTTGGATTGATTCTATATTTTTTAACCATTTTTAGTGTTTCTTAAATTGAGATATTAGTATATTGAGGTTATAAGAGTGCTTGTTTTGGATGAAAATAGGTTAAAAAATTAAATCTTGACATCCACAAAACCACAACCTATTTTTTTATCCTATATTTTTTGCTTAGTACAAACTAGTCCAGTAAACGACATGTCATCTATTTATGTTAATAAAAAGAGAGAGAGAAAATGACACCTTGTTCATCTAATTCTTAAAACAAAATATAAGTGCCTAACATGCAAGCTTGACTTGGCAAGTACACATGCTTAGGGGTATTTTTAATGGTCCATACATGATAGATTGCCTAGACCTATATGATTGACATATTTTAAAATATGTTTTTGTTTGTTTTTTCATTAAATTAAATTGTATTTAAAAAAACATCATTAAATTAAAAGATACTACAGATATCATTTTGTTAAATTCAAAAAATAGATAAGAAAAATAATTAGCTTTTATTTTATCACATATCATTCCGAACCTTGTTTTCAAGTAAAGTTATTATAATATCTTAATTCTATTAATTATATCAGCAAGATTTTCTTTTAACACCCATCATGGTCGAATTTGTTTTTAAGAGAAATGTTACGTACTCACTTTTTTTAAGGGTTTATGTTTTTATTATATTATTAAATAAAAATAATAAAATTACATTGGTAATGTTTATTTCTAGAAAGCACACTGGTAATGTTTGCACATTTTTTTCGTGATGTAAAAAAATAAAAAAAAACTTTTTGCCTAGATAGGTAGCATGGGTTATTTGAAACATTACATTAAATTTATAGGATTTATTTTTATTGTTTTTAAATCACTTAAATTATATCAATTTTAATTTGATTGTGAATTAATCCTTAGAACTCGGTTTAAATAGAAGAAAAATTTGAATTATGAATCCTGTTTGGAGTATTGGAGATTTTTTGACAATCCTCTAATATTGAAAATTTTGAAGAAAAAAATGGTTTATTTCAGAAATGATTAACCAAAATGATAAATTACCAAAACAAAAAATTGATTCCATGGCCACAATTTTAACAAGTTTTGATACTTGACCAAATTGTTTTTGGATAAAAATACCTAAATTTTTTAAATTTTACAAGAACAATTTTTTTTATGAATATCTTAATCTAATAAAAGTTGAACCCCACATTAATGAGGACAATTGTTTTTCTTAGCAACACTAGGAAGGACAAATTATTTCAAGGAAAATAGTAAGAACATTTGGGCTCATACAAGACTACAAAACAAATTAACAAAGCCCAAATAGTTAGGGCCATAAGGAAACTCCCATCTCAAGTCCCAAACAATTCTAAGACAAAAAAAAATATTTTCTGTTTCCCCAGCTCCAAAGCCACAGCCCCTTCTTTTTCTCTTTTCCTCCTTGATGAACACTGCAGAACAGAAACAACAGAACATGTTCTCCAAATCCAACAAAAAACATGGCAAATTCCTCTTCTTTCAACCACCGTCACACTGTAATAACCTCATTGTTTCTCTTCTCTTTCCTCTTAACAATTTTCCTCTTCAACAAACGAGCGCTTGAGCCCACTCTTTATTTCTACAGGGATTTCTTTCCACAAACAACGACTGCCTCCCACATTTCCTTGCCTGATTTTACCCTTCCCGACTCAGAAGAACCGTTTGACTCAGTGACTCACCAACCCATTTCTCAAAATGAGACAATTGAGTCCAAAACTGGTGATGATTCGAGAAATATGGGGGTGTCTACTGAAAATGAGAATGGCCCAGATGGTGGTGTGGATTCTGGTGAGGGTTTGAGTTATAATTCAACAAATGTGGAGGTTGCTAGTGAAAATGAGAAAGACCCAGGTGGGGATTTGGGTTCTGGTGAGGATTTGAGTTATAATTCAACAAATGTGGAGGTTGCTAGTGAAAATGAGAAAGACCCAGGTGGGGATTTGGGTTCTGGTGAGGATTTGAGTTATAATTCAACAAATGTGGAGGTTTCTAGTGAAAATGAGAAACACCAAGGTGGGAATTTGGAGTCTGGTGGGGATTTGAGTGGAAATGGTGGTGATAAATTGATGGAGAGCTTGAAAAGTTGTGATCTTTATAAGGGTACTTGGGTGAAAGATGAAGAGTATCCGATTTATAAAGCGGGTTCTTGTCCTTATGTTGACGAGGCTTTTGATTGCCAAGGTAATGGAAGGAAAGATTCCGATTATCTGAAATGGCGTTGGAAGCCTAATGATTGTGATCTTCCAAGGTTTGTGCAGTTTTTTTTTTTTGGCTTAAATTTATATATTGTGCATAATGAAATTGTATGTCAATGATTTTGGAGATATTGCAAGAATTAGGCATGGAATAGTTTGCGACATGTAAAAGGAAGATTGCTAGCTGTTTTCTGTGCAATCAACTCTTTCTTTTACAGTCTCTGGGCCGTACTTGTCTTTCCAAATGTTTCTCATGTCTACTTCCCAAACCTCGGTGGCTTGCTATAAGATGATCTCGCTACATCCTAGGTTACTTCAGCTTGTATGGAATGTTTAAATACTAAATCTATGTGTGTGAAGTGGAGCTTCACTATCAAGGTGCTTGTTTTTTCTCTTCTTCCTTTTGATTCATTCTATGACGTGAGATTTTATAAGCCAGAGCACCTTCTTCTGTATTTCCATCATCGAAGCAGAACTATACCAAGGTTCATGAAACGATCTGATAAGTCGTGAGTGTAAATGAATGAAATTGGAGTCCAATACCTTAGAAATTGGGCAAGACATTCTGATGTGAGAGATGAGATCAGAAATAAATATTTCTTGACTCATCCATTAATTCCTCACTTGGTAGACTCTTCATTGCTACTAAGACAGTCCTTGCTTCTCCTCTTGTGTGACATTTCTTTTTACACTATTTAAACAACAGGTAAAGTGATTTTGCCTTGATGGAGACATATTAACTACAGTGATATGAATTTTATGCTTAGTCTCAATTCTTTTCAATTACTCTACATATTATCACAAACAATGTTGTCAAAAGGCGCCGAGGCGCTCACCTAGGCGAGGCCACAACACCTTTGTTAGCCTTAGGCGATGAATTTCAATGAAGTGCTGCCTAGACAAGCGCCTTGGGAGTGGGTGCAAGGCGATAAAACTAGTGCCTGCATGGAGTACTCTTTTTCTGTTTTTTTTCTGTTTTTTTTAAGTGATTTATTTTCACTATTTGTCCATTTTTTAATTTACCAAAAGAAACACCTTAGGGTATAATATTTAGGATTTTTTTTTTAAAACAAATCATTAAAGTGGGAGATTAACGGACAAGGAAGGACTTAGAAGAGAAACACTAGCCACAGTGACCACACGCCTTTTTCAACAGTGGGAGTCAATGAAAAACACAACTTAGGGGTATTTTTATTTTTTACAAAAAGATTAGGATAATTTTTTTTTTAAAATCATTAAAGTGGGAGACTTGACAGACAAGGGAGGACACCTTAGAAGAGAAACACCAGCCACACTCTCCTTTTTCAGCAGTGGGAGTCAAAGAACAACACAAGTACAAGAGAAGAAAGCATGAATTAAAATGTTTTTGAACATCAATGAATAATGATATAATGATATTTAAGTTTGCTTTTTAATCAATTTGACTACTTACTACTTTTATTATCTTATTTTGTTTTAAGGGTGAAAAGTATAGCTTTATATGACCATGTTATGATATTTTATATTTTCTTTTGATTTTTTAATGATCTAATCTTAAATTTTGAAGATATATATATTAATTCATAGCATATCACCTTGGTTCATTTGGGCAAACACATAGGCATGCGCCTAGTGCCTCGAGCATTTTGTAGGCTTGGTGCCTTTTAGCACCTTTCGCCTTTGACAACACTGATAAAAAATGCATTTCTTTTCTGCATCACTTTTCACTCGTAGGTTTAATGGAACAGACTTCTTGACAAGACTGAGAGGTAAGAGGCTCATGCTGGTTGGAGACTCCATGAACCGAAATCAGTTTGAATCAATGTTGTGTCTCCTTCGTGAAGACCTGCCTGATAAGAGCAAAATGTTTGAGATCCATGGCCGCAGAATAACGAAGGGAAGAGGCTACTATGTCTTCAAATTTGTGGTAATTACACATTTTAGATAGTTGTGCTGCTTCTATATTTTAGTCCTATATAAAGGCCAGAAAACAGCATTAGCCAATATAATAGTAGTTAATCTGAGTGATGATAGGATCATAAAAGGGCAAAAAATCTGCAAAAAAGTAGTCTATGCATTCTTTCTTGACCACTGACTTGTTACAGATGAGTGGTGATAGGTCTATGTGGCTGCAATGATACCTTGACTTTATTGGGAATCAACCATTTCTTCAAGAAAACAATTTGAATGCACTTGTATTGTGAAATTAATCTGCTATACTGCGATAAAAAAATTCTCTACAATTTTCTTCTCATTTGTTTCTGGCTCAAAAAAGTTATGGGTTTTGTAACCAGAATTTTCTCTAATGCAGTAGTACTGCTCGTGAATTCTGTCTCATTTTGGAACCCACAAGTTTCCTTCTGAATATACAGCAATTTACTTAGATAGACTTAGTTGTAAATATGGTATATCAACAATGTTTATTCTTCCAAAGAAAAAAGAATAGGGTTGATGATTTTAATTAATGCTTGGGCAGGATTACAAGTGTTCTGTGGAATTTGTTAGGTCACATTTCCTTGTAAAGGAAGGGGTGCGGATAAATGCACAAGGAAGCTCGAATCCAACTCTATCTATAGATGTAATTGACAAGACAGCAGGTCGATGGAAGAGGGCTGACATCCTGGTTTTTAATACTGGGCACTGGTGGACTCATGGAAAGACAGCTCGTGGGTATGTTTGAATTGCTGTTGTTATATTTTAAATTGTATTTGCACATAATTTCTGCCTTTTTTATTATATCACTAAAACAGGATGGTATTTTTCCATGTTTATATTATTTCTGGGGTAAACTTTATTTTTGCCTGTATGAAATTATCAATGTTCCAATTCTATTCCTCCAGTATAAAAGACTCTCATTATTACCCCTTAAAACATGTTATTTTAAAACCTTTTGAAAACAAAGTGGTAATCATGAGAGCTTTTATACTGGAGGAATAGAATTTGAACATTGATAATTTCATACAGGCAAAAATAAAGTTTACCCGAGAAAATAAAACATGTTTGTTTTCCCATAACACTGCTTAATTGTGCAGGAAAAATTACTATAAAGAAGGTGACTATCTCTATCCAAAGTTTGATGCAGTTGAAGCTTACAGAAGGGCTCTAAGGACCTGGGGAAAGTGGATTGACAAAAATGTGAATCCAAAAAAGCAGTTAGTATTCTATCGTGGATACTCCTCAGCCCATTTCAGGTACATTTTCTTCTAACCGTTCTTTCATCCCTAGACCTACTTTATATTATAAACAGGATGGAGGAGTGTATTTTGTTCATGCTTGCCTTCTTTCAGATTTACGAAATGCCAAAAATTCAATTTGTTTAATACCTAGAGCCTGTTAATTTATAGCAGTATCATAGATCAGCTCTTTCACTCGTTTGATATTTGGAAAATCTTCTTGTGAAAAGCAAATATTTTGTTGAAATAGATATGACCACTGCAATTATTTATTCTTTTCTACATTGATTATAATGAGCAGAGGTGGAGATTGGGATTCAGGAGGGACATGCAATGGGGAGACTGAACCAGTTCTAAGCGGGTCAATTCTCAACAACTATCCTGTCAAAATGAAGATAGTGGAGGAGGTAATCCGGGAAATGAAGAATCCAGTTACACTGTTAAATGTTACGAGTTTGACCAATTTTCGAAAGGATGGACATCCTTCAATCTATGGCAAGAACGTAACTGCTGGGGTAAAGGTTTCAACGAGGCGCCAAGACTGCAGCCATTGGTGTGTTCCAGGTGTCCCTGATGCATGGAATGAGCTAATATATGCATCTCTGGTTCAACATAGAGTTTCCAAGAATTGAAACAACAATTCTTCCCTTCCCATTTTCAACGGGGAAAGAAAAAAAAATTAATTTTACTTTTGACTATGTATGGAGAATTCCAAGTTTTGCATGTTCAAGACTTGCAATGTGAACTCTGGCTTTGCAAGACAAAGAAAAATAGATATTTTAACACCCATATATATATATATATATATATATATATATATATATGTATGTATGAGAAAGGCGTGCTGATGATTGATGAATGTTTCTGGTCTTACCTTTTCAACGCACGGTGTTGTTTCGGGGTTGCTTCTGTGGTAGGTCTTTTTCTAAGAAGATTACACAGAGTAAGACTTGTTTGGAGCTGCTGTTAATTGATTTTTCATTAAATTAAATTTGATTTTTTTAGTATTTTTGAATTATTTTAATATACTACTATTATAGATATTACTTTACTTGAAAAATATTTTATAAAGCATTTCCAAACACTCCATTGTTAAAGCAGTCAGCAAACTGCACTTCTCGGCATGGACCAGAAAACATGGGTCCATCATATGTAATCACGGTATGATTTCAGTGGCTACTACTTGGTCAATCTGCCATTATATATATATATATATATATATACACATACAAATTTCAATTCTTTGCCCGCAAGAAAAGTCAACCAGATAAGCAATGAAAATGATTGCTGTGAACTGGGATAAGATTTGGACTGAGTTCATCCAATGATCATCATAGCCAAATGGCAAAAAGTAAAAACATTTGAAAAGTTGAGTTTTCTAACTACTTATTTTCTAACAAGAGAAAATTGAGTTTGCTCGTAGATAATAAGGATGTTGGTGGGAGTTGTATCTTCAACCTTCTCTTCACTATTCGTGCTATTTCCATGATTGCATTTGGTCTTCTCTTTCCAGTCTTTTTTTTCCCTTAGCCAAACTGATGGAATTCCTCTTGCCAGCCATGTGAGCACGAGTAGTCCACCTTTTTATTTTATTTTATTTTATTTATATACTTTTTGGTCAGTATATATCACATCAAATATAAGGAAGGGTGGGGAAATTTAAACAGGGATGCTTGAAAAATGCCATAATGTAATGGTCCATCAATCAATTAATTTACTATAATTTTACAACTTCATTTGATAGAAAATTAATTATGTTTATCTCAAGGTTGGCGTTATTGTGCCAACTATATTAATGAGATGGCAACTTATTAATCAATCTTTATTATGATAAAGCAAAATTAAATGCTAAAGTCAAACTTCACAATTATGTGAGCGAGTTTCTTTTTCAACACTGCCCGTTTTATTTTATAACTAAAGAATCAATCCGGACCTCCACCATTTTTAATTTTAATTTTTATTTTATTTTACAAAGTGTGCTGTTCAACCCCTTCAGCATTCTTCTATTGAATGGTGAACAAGACAATATTAAAAATTAATATATTTTTAAACAAAGAAGAATAACTCCTAAGGCTCAAGCAAGCTACTAGCAAGTTTGGACCAGGCATTTGGATGAATTAAATATAGAGTTGAAAATTATATTGCTTATCATCATATACTAACAATGTCACCCGTCTGGAAACATTTAGTAAGTGGTCAGTGGTACAAGCTTGGAATTTAGAAATATGCTTTCTCTGTGGTCTCAGGTTTGAATCTCGTAGTTACTAATATAATAACTATTGGAAGCTTACATGATCGTTAATTTCAGGATCCGTGTGATTAGTTGAGGTAAGCGCAAACTCACTCAGACACCCACATTAATAAAAAAATATCACCTCTCTAGAAACACGTAATCATATTGGACCTTATATACAAACACGTAATCATATTGGACCTTATATACAGTAGTAGTCTATGAAACCTATGGAATGAATAAATACAACAAATAATTACCTTATTGCAATATTGGTGAATTAATTTGGAACTCATATATATATAATTTCTACAATGAAGCACCATTTCTGTAATTTTTTTAGAAAAATCTTTTTTAAAAAAAGTGTAAATAAAAAACCAAATTAAAAAAGAATAAAAATAAGAACAAAAAGAATGGTATAAATAAATCAAATATAGAGTGATAAATACTTAAAGTGTAAATAATATTCTTTTTTTCAAAAAAATATTGCAAAGAAAAACTAAAAAAGATCACAAAAGAAAACAAAATGGTGATAATAGACCAAGTGCAAAATGATAAAAAATGAAGACAAAGAAATCTAAGAAAAACTTGTTTTTTTATTTTATCATTTCTGCATAAATAAAAACTATGAGAATTACAATCTTACAATTGCTATAGTAAAACGCTAGAGTAAAATTACTTAAAATCACTCGTGTCATTTCAACCGTCAAAGTAGATTTTTATTTAGTACATGTATAATGACCTCTCCTTTTCTTTTAGAAAAATAAAGACATGGATATTGTTAGGTCAAGCACAATTCTATTTATTTCTTTGTTCAAACTAGAGGTATAAAATAAAATAAAAAATTCTCATCTCTTAAATCCAAATTACCTCTCTCAAAATTCTAACCTTGACCACGAAGTAAAAACACCAAAATTTAATCCATAAAGTAAAAATATCTTCTTGGATAAAGGGAGCTATAATTTATTAAAAAATACATGAAAAAATGAAAATTAAGATTTAAATCAAGATAACCTCTTGAAGAAGAATTGAGTTGGAAGATATATGTTATTAAGTAGTTATCAATTATGTGCTCTCACTCTTAGGTTTGCCCGGTTACTTTGCCTTGTCAAGCATAATATATATATATATAATTTCATGAAATATAGTAATATACACGTGTCGATCTTTAATTTTATTTATCGTAGCACAGAAACAGATAGATAAGGCATTCAATATGACTTGTTATATTAACTTGTAATTTCTCAAATAAAACTTACACCGAAGCTTTAATTTAGTCAACAAAAATTTAAGGAAGGATATGCAACGTCAATTCGTACGTTGATCTTGAGGTATGATTGTCATACATCGCTCAAAATAGTGAAAAAAATATCGATGAAAACAACAAAAATCAAGGCCCATCATTGCATACGTTAACGGTCGTGATTGTCCAAACCTTTATGGACGTCAAACAGCTTCTTCATATCTCTCTCGTTGAATAATATGTTATTATTATTAAAATTAAATTAATACATCCGAAAATACAAGGTGCTATCCATATGAAAAGGAAAGAGAGAGTCTAGGAAAAGTAGTCGGTCAAAATGAACCCGTGTACAAGCATATTGAACATTACAAAATTCCACGAGCAAATTGACAAGTTTTTCTACCACATGCTCTCTTTTCCAATCGGAAGAAGACTTGGGGGGTGCTGTTTCTATTCAACACTCCAAATTATTTGGTATTTTATAGTCTGAATAATAACAATAATAATAATTGATTTTTCTTCATAAATTGTCTCACCTACTGGAATCAATAGTTAATTTTCTGCTACCATGATAGCCGCTTTACAATTAATTAAAATTGCTTGCTCTCTCATGGACCATGTCAAAAACGGCTACCAATTTTTCTGATCAGTCGTGGTGCTTTCCTCGCATGAAGGACACTTTGTAGCTGTGCCGTCCTTCGCAAGTTGAGAGTGCAGTGACGACGATGATCGCCCACTTTTTTGTGCCCTTAATTCCTGCACTTCTCTCTTCAATCTTCTGTTCTCGTTGCTTAAACTTTCGCAACATCTTTTCAATACCTCGTAGTCTGCCTCTGTTTGCTTCAGCTTGGTCCTGCATGCACATGATCAGTTTTTATTTTTATTTTTTTATCATAATTATATCTGTAGAAAAGAAACTGAATACCCGGAAAGAAACCAACGAAAAAACGACACCAATTAAGGATTTAAATGCACAAACTATATACCTTGCCCTCCTGTTCTGAAACCAAACTTCAACTTGTCTTGGCTTTAAATTCAATTGCTCCGCAAGTGCATGCTTCTTAGCCTGCATGCATGTAGTGGAATCCTTTATTTATATAATTCATCGGATAAATAATTAATTAAAAATAAGAGGAGAAATACAGACAAATAAACTGAAAAAAAGCAATATATACACATCCTAATTAATCTAATATTTTTTATAACTGGATCGAGGATTGATAATTATATGAATAAAAAAGAGAGTAAAAATGGTCATGCAGGGAGAATTAAGCTTGTAACTCTATAAATTAAAGTTTCCAAGCAAAATAATGCATTATAATTTACAAGTAATTACAATAATGATATTTTAAAAAAAACATGTATATAATTTGACTCTCTGATCAGAAGCAAACTGGCTGAGAAGGAAGGGTAAAAATGATATGTATAGATATATATATAAGAGAGCAGCAAAAAAGAGTACCGGATTAAGAGCGGGATGGCGTTGAAAGGTCTCCTCGAGATAGCTTGATTGGTCTTTTGTAAGCCTGAGTTTCTTTCTACCAGCATCGTACATGCAGCTATTATCATCAATGGAACGATCACTTCTCTTCTTATTTCCACACTCTTCATCCTCTTCAGACCTGAAACGCGTCCCCTCTGCCTTGCCATGATAATCTATTTTCATGGAGTCTTGTTGATCAGGGCAGAGTGTAAACGAGAGGTCCAAACGCACCACAGGCTTCTCCTTCTGTTTCTGCGGCCATGGCACATAGGTTTCACCACCCAGTCCAAGCCCGAGTTTTGTGTTACAGTAGCCGTCTTCTTCCATGTTCTAGAGAGAGAGGGAGAGGGAGGAGGAGGAGGAGGAGGAGGAGGAGAGAGGATGATGAAAGTAATTGGTAAATGGAGAGAAGGGCAGGGAGGTGACTTTATAAAGGAATATTTAAGTCTTTGGATATAATTTAGGAATATAATAAAAATGATTTTAAATAAATTTTGTGTGAATAACTGTAGTGCTGGCGGAGACAAGTAAAATGTGGAGTCCTGATAGGTGCGTCAGAACTATGCATGACCCGGCTGAGGGAAACCAAAACTTCCATATCATTTTTGACTTTGCTATTTCCACAGGGTTTTAATTAATTAATAATTAATTTTAGACTTTGATTGATTTGAGTCTACTCTCCCCAAGACCGTATGTTTCCAAACACTGAAAGAAAGAAAGAAAGAAAAAATCTTTGTTTTGAATTTGGGGTCAAACGCCTAATTAATCATTTTTTATATGCAATGTAATTCATCCCATATATATACTTCCCTAGTCTTTATTTTAATCTTATATATATATATATATATATATATATAGAAATCTTAATATTCATCTAGGAAAAAATAAATTAATATTTAAAAGAGCGTGGTTTGTTTTAATCATTGATGTGTTAGGTTTCATATATGTTTTAATTCAAACATTCTTTAATTACATGTATGAAATAAATTACAAAATTAACTTTTTAATATTATTTTTTCTCACCGGTATCCAGTTTTCTCATGATATATACTATAATATCAAACATTCTATGATTTGATCTATGGACTAAAACATCAAACAGTTTTTTCCATTAAAAAACTTAGAGATATTTATATTGAAAAATGAAAATATTAAGTTGTAAGTCATATAATCAACACCATTTTTTTATGCAAAGAAATCTACTTTTTAGAAAATATAATTTATGAATCTAACGCATAAAATTCTGATTATTTTAATTTTTTATAAAAAATACACAAAATTCTGATTATTCTAATTTTTTATTATAAAAAAATACATATTTTTACTCAAACTTGAAATACAATGTGTAGACTTAAATATTTGTACATTATGGAGACTCCAAAATCATTGATCATTTGGTATACTCTTTCAAATAAAATAGTAAAAAGTTATTATTTGTTTCTTCCCATGCAGGTCATATCAAGTATGAAAATTGATTCAACTTCTGTGGATGAGTAGTCATGGTTGTGTAAGCTAACCCTCAAGATTTGACACGTAAAGCTGTGTTTCTCTGCTAATGCGATAAGCATCAGTTTTTCAAATACCTGGTGCGTGACTAACACTTTTTAGTTGAATTTTGGGTTTTTTTAATCCTAAATGCGAGAAATTCACTCCATCCCCTCTAAGTTATTCAAAATTTCAAACAAAGACCGTGATCGTGATTATTCAAACAGATTTTTTGTGTCTAGAATTAGTGCTACAGGTATACGTACCTCATAGATTCATCATCTATAGCCTAATGATTTCTCATCTTATGTATGCTCGGGGCCTTTAACATTACCTTCTTCCATGGACTTAGTTTTTTTTTTCTTTCTACGATACGAGTCTTCTATATATTATTAAAATTGAGAACCCTTCAGTGCTGGAGTAGATAAATATATAATGTATAAGAAAGAGAAGGAGAATGAAAAGTATAAAGAGTGTGTGATGGTTGAGTAAATTGTTTTGAAGTTCTTAAATGAACTTGAATGATCACTCACTGCCCCAATGTATTTATAAACCTAACTCTATCTCGTAAAAAGTGGTGTTGTCAGTGTCAGTTTATATGGTTTTCATATAAATTTAAGTTTTAAAAAATAAGTTTATCTTCCTAGTGTGTGGCATGCAAACGTGCCTTTTGGGTGATATGTATAAAAAAATCTTTTTTTCTTCATGTCATTACAACCGACACGATATCTATTTTCATTTTAAATGACTTTTGTTGATGTTGGATTTTTTTTTTCTTGTTTTGAAATTTATTGTTTAACCCTTATTATTAATGATATTTTGACTTCAATCCTTATTCTTTATCCTTCTTTGAAAATTATAACTTGACATTTCAACTTTAATGCTTATTCTTTTGATTTCAAATTGTTGGTTTTGGTTTTTTTTTTCTTATAAAAGTTTCATTTTTTGCCAATGTCATTCCTTCCATCTTCATTTTCTATATATCTCTTATATCAATTTGATTCTTATTTTTTTGATTTCTAGTTTTCTTTGCCTTAGTTTTTTTTATAAAAGTTTTTTTGATTTTTGATTTCATTATTTAATCCAAATTGATGGTATTATGTTTTCTAATATGATCCTCATCATTTTAACTTCTATTTTTTATTGGCTCTTTGTAAAAGTTATTATTTTTTTCAATTTTATTCTTCAATAAAAAAATATTTTTATTTCTTATGTCAATTTTGATCCTCATTCTTTTGATTGTTTGTTCTTTTACTAAACTTATATTGTATTTCAATTTTGATCCCTATTATTTATATTTTTCAATCATTTTATATAGTTGATTTTTTTCCTTGAGATTTGAACTTCATGGTTTTTTCAAATAGGATGTTTCAAGTCTAATAACTCATGTCATGAGTTTGGAAACTTAACACGAGATATTTTTTTTTGAGAAAAAAGATCTTTATTTTTTTGTTTTTTAGCGGGTCATTTCAATCTTATGATTTGAGTTGCAGATTTGATGGGATATCCCGGGTTAGCTTAATTGTGATTATCGAGGTTACAAATTTATCATACTAACTCAACTTGATTAAGACAAATTTTTTAAATATTTTTTCATCTTTTTTTGTATTTAGTAGGCTATTAATTGAGATACATCATTTGTCTTTCTTTTTTATATATATAAAAAATAAAATATTTTCCTCCAAGGTTATCTTACTATTTTTCTTTTTAAATTTAATCTATTTACTGTTAATTTTTTTTGTTTATTTAAAATAAAATAAGCTTATTGATCTAATCAACTCTATTACTCTGAGTAATAATTATTCTTTTTAAGCATGATTGTAGTAGTGAAAATTATTTATTTGAAAAAAGTAAATAGAAATCAGATCCCATGGAAGCGATGCTAGTGGCCATCTGACAGCCCCTGTTCTTCATGGACAAACACTAAAAAAGAAAAAGATAAAAAGGGCACGAACAGGAAGCCAGATTTATTTAAATATAAATATTTATATATTTTATCAACCCACAATCATGTGAATTCGGACATTTAAAATGGATCTATCCTATTACTTATAGATGTTTTTTCATAAGGCCCAAGTCATTTTGAGCCCAAAACCAAGGAATCTATGAGATTATCTGTACAATAAAAGAGTAATCAAGTCATTACTTATTCAATCTCGTGACCTGTAAAATCACGAGCAGATAGTTAAAATGGCAGTTAATACTTAATACTGCATTCCTATCAATTAATTTTGAATTTAATATTTTTATTTATTTTTTTCACACTAAATTACTCCATCAAAAGAATATATTATTATTAATAATAAATATCAAGTATTATTTTTGGAATGAATCTTCAATACTAATAAAAACACTATTAGTAGTTATGCTAGAAAATTATTCTGTTTCAATTGAATTATAATTATAATTAAACAAAAACTATTTTGACATATATTTAAATAAAAAATTGAATAGATTAATACAATTTGAGATCAAATTTTTATAATAGATTAATATATAATTATAATTGATAAATTGTATTAAAAGCGATGGTCAAATTTTCAATTCACAATCTAAACTTTTCCTTTTTTTTAAAAAAAAAATAACGTTATTTATTTACATTAAAAATAACCCTCAATGAAACAAAAAAGAAACGTGTACCTGACAAACAAATATTAGCAAAAGTATACAGCAAATTCATGTCGACATGCTTTGTGAAGATGGTGTGTGGGAGAGAGAGAGAGTAGCAATTAGAGCAAACGGATGGTGACAACCAGATCTAGTCCTTATTGGTGAGGACAAAACATGGATTAATGATTCAAACACACTAGGTTTTGTTTGACATTGAACACACATGAAAGGAATTCATTGCTTTACCAGCCTTCAAAAAACATAAAATCCACGATTCCACTGTCAAATCTTACGAGGAAAAATGGTGTAAATTTGGGCAATAATAGCATCAACGAGAGTCTGCAAAGATCGTCTTGGCATGGTGTATGGTAATCTCACGAGCAACAGAATCACAGGCATGGGCTCAAACATGTCCCCCCTGCCCCTCTACCAATAATTGACTCTCTCTCTCTCTCTCTCTCTCTCTCTAGCCATTACTTTCAGTGTTCTTCTGAGTATATTTATCTGCTCTTCCACAGCTCTCGTTCATCCTGGAGATAGCGCAAAAGTTCTTGGCAAGAATCATGAAACTTTTGCATCTTGTCTTGTTGGTGTTGCTCACGATTACTGCTTCTTATTTCTTTTCCCAGAACAACAGTTCTTCTTCCCCTTCCATGTTTTTTCTCACAGGAAGGAGATCCATGAGAGAACAGAGGATGCCATCGGTCACCCTCACAGATGAGCACGAGAATACCAAGGTAAGATCTGAAGCCTGCTCGAATTTCCCTTTGAGATGGAGATCTTGAACAATCATAACAGTTTCAGGAACTTGTTTCTCTCCGTTGCATTTCTAAATTGATATTCCATCAAGTAACAAGAAATGATGTGCGGATTGCAGGTTCTTGATGAAAAGACAGAGCAAACAACAATCAAGGAAGATTCCAGGCAACTGGAGTATCCAGGCAGCAGTGATAATTTAGATGATCTTGTTTACCACGTTGATTACCATGGAGTGACAACTCATCCAACTCCAAAGCATCCCGAACCCTAAAATATCTTTCTTTAAGATTTCAGATGAAGAAATGCTGCATACATGTACTTTTTTTTAATCAACTAGTTAACGATGTATTAATTACACCAATACAATTAGGATGAATATATATATATATATATTTCTGCTGGCAGTATATGAACGGTATCTGTGTTATCTCAAGGTTTTACTGATCAAATAACAACTTCATCACAGAACTTGGATTTAACTTGAGCACATGAAGGAAGTAAATTTTGAAATTCACAGAAAGCTACATTCCAGTCATGCTCTTGAATGGTTTCTGTCTCCTGATAGAGAAGCCTGAGCCACCTCATCCGATGAAAGGGGTCTTTTTCGTTTTAATAGCTACTTCCACACTACTTCATACTTCCAAGAACCTCGATGCCTTATTAATTTGATCAATAATGTGGTTGGATGTGGTTTTCTGGTCCAAATTAAGCCAATCAATGGCTTCCAAAGGCAAAAATGAGCACCAACTAAGGAAGCTTTCTGCAAAATAGAATCAGACTCCACAAGTAATTCAATCATTACATGCAACAGAGTCACAAGAATGAGATCATGAATCCCAGAAAATGGCTCAGCAGAGGAGCGATGGTGGCGGCATGTGCAAAGCCTCCCACCTGCAATTAAGTAAAAAACAACAGAGGACACATGAGAAACGATCTTCAAGATTGCCAAAATCTCTCCTTTCATTCCATTTTGGAAACATGGAACATAAAATCTAGTCAATTAGAACATTCAGAATATAAAAATCATGCAAGGGTTTGAAATTCCATGATTCAGTTCATCTAAACTGCACTGAAGCATTTCATCCTAGATTTTGATTAGTTTGGCATACCATAAACATTTCATTGGTGAACAGCATCAGGCATGAATACTGCCACATAAAGTTTTATCTGTCCTTGTTACAGTTTTTCCTTGAGCAGTAAAGAATATAACACTAATTAAGAAGATATTTTAACCACATATAGTTTTGACACAATTTAATCATTCATAATGTTCCTGTATATCAGTTTCATACATTATCATTTTGACAATCCCTGGAAAAAGCCTTACTGTGCGCCACACACACACATGTATGTATATATATATATATATATATATTAAAGACATCTCCATGAGTCAGCGTTTTCAGAGACATTGGCCCAAAACTATGTCCCTGTGTCTCTGAGAAAAAATGTCCTCATTGAATAATTTTGTCAAGAGCATGGGCCAGTCCACATGAGCTGCTGCGTTTCCAGTTTTGTAAGCAACATCAATTGAATCAGTCAACAAACTTTTCAATCTAGACAAGAGAGATCGATTTGATGGGAAATGGCATTGATAGAATCTCAGGTGCATCACTGCAACAAAAGGAAACTTTTTAGGTGATTATTATCTTCAAAGAAGAATTTATTGGAGAAAAAAGTGAGTAAGATTGCAAGGTATATTCCTTGGAAGACAATAGCTAGAAAATCATAGAAAAAGGGCCTCCTCACCTGAGAAAAATAAACCCCCTACTCCCTTCTCCCAAAATCAACAAGATTCATCGAAAACTCCTAATGAAGCCATATTTCTTGAGTGCATTGGCCTCATGAGGAAAGCCTCTTGGAATATACAAAATTATATACCACCATGTGGTATGGATCCAAATTGGTCCTGGAGAAAGATTATGACGGTGGGAAAACTATCACTGTTATCATGGAAATCTGATCGGTGGAATGTAAGTACTAATTGTCTCTACTCAAAGATGTTAGATATCCGGTTAGATAGAATCTACAACCTTATTTGTTTGAGGTATTTCTAATTGACTAGGTCATTAGGTCAGAGTTCTCCAAGCATGTCTGCTTTTGAAGTGGCACAACTGCAGCTTTAGTTGGACAAAGTGGAAGCGGAAAGTCAGCTGTTATTAGTCTTGTTGAGAGATTTTATGATCCTGATTCCGGCCAAGTACTTATAGATGGTGTTGATCCTATTTTATTTGCAATCAGTATACAGGAAAACATTGCATGTTTTACTATGCACCAAGAACCGTCAGAGGAGATGCCAAAAGTTACTACCCCGGCCATCCTCCGTCGAAGGAGAGCTGCTCCATCATCGCACCATGAGAATATATAATTGTGATTTGTATATATTAAACATCTTACCTAAACATTTAAGTTGTAAAATAAAGGTTCAAAATATGATTTATATTATTCTCTAACATATTTTTTAAATGAAAACTTTCTGGGCTTTAAATTTACACAGATCCACACTACCTTATGCTTGATTTTTATCAAATAAAATGAGGGTAGTGAGATTTGAATTGACAACTGCTAAGTCAACAAGACACTATGTTAAAAATCATATAACCTAAAAATTTAAACTGTTAAATAATACTCCAAAATATAATTTATATTATTCTCTGAAACAATATTCCAACAATGCATGCCAGGTCTCATACTAGTTTGGAGATCATCTTTCTGCTCTGAAGCAACTCTTAACAAGCTCGCCATTTTCATATGCTTCCACGTTGAATATTCTCAAGACATCAGATAAATTCTTTAGCCGGTTTTGACATGAATAGAGAAGGCAATTGATGATTAATATTTGTTAGAAAACAAATACTTAATTACCATTTGAGCCACCGATGAGCTTTTCCGAGTCACAGTACTGCGCATCCCGACAATTTCACCAAGGCCATCCACAAATGTTGTGCGCATCCTCTGAAAACACGGGGACAATTGAGATTAATCATAAGAATTAAAAGCGAATCTTTATTAAAGTTTTATATTATTAAACTTCCTAGCTCAGACATTTTATACAATAACTGTTGAAATAATGTTTTAAGTCACAGTTCAATTGATTGTTAATTTTAGCTTTGAATTATTCTTTGCGTTTGTTATGCATTGACCACTTAGCTTAGCTTGATCTGGTCTTATCTGTTTCCTTTTGTTTAGGAATTGTTAAGCTAAAACCTCTGCAATTCTGTTATTTCTTGTAAGGCTATTTATAGCCAAATTCAGTTCATGAATAATATAAGTTTCTTTCGATTTATCTCCTCTGAAATCAACATTTGGTATCAGAGCCTTCAAATTAAAATTGTGAGAAGCTGCAGCTATCTACACAAGAGTTAGAAAGAAACCCAAGAGAGAAACACGAGAGAAACCAGAGATAGAGAGAAACACGAGAGACAGAGAGGAAAATGTCAATGGAGGGGAATTTTGTGCAGCCATCAATTCCAAAGTTTGATGGTCATTATGATCACTGGTCCATGCTGATGGAGAATTTTCTTCGCTCAAAAGAGTACTGGACATTGATCGAGAATGGAATACCTGCAGTAGCAGATGGAGTCATGACAGAAGCCCAAAAGAAAGCCATTGATGATCTGCGACTCAAAGATCTAAAAACGAAGAACTATCTTTTTCAGGCCATCGATCGGTCTCTCTTGGAAACCATTCTCAAGAGAGATACAGCCAAGGATATTTGGGATTCTTTAAGGCAGAAGTATCAAGGCACGACAAGGGTTAAACGTGCACAGTTGCAAGCATTGCGCAAAGAATGGGAGATGCTACAGATGAAGACTGGTGAATCTGTAAACGAGTACTTTGCTCGTACTCTTACAATAGCTAACAAGAAAAGAATTCATGGGGAGAAGATGGATGATGTTGCTGTGATTGAGAAGATTCTGCGCTCCATGACTACAAAATTTGATTATGTAGTCTGTGCAATTGAGGAGTCTAATGATGTGGAAACGATGTCCATTGATGGACTGCAGAGCAGTCTCCTAGTTCATGAACAACGTATGAACTATCATACAATTAATGAAGAACAGGCCTTGAAGGTGACTTATGGTGACACTACAGGTAGAAGAGGAAGGGGTCGAGGAGTTTTCCGAGGAAGAGGAAGAGGAAGAGGGCGCAGCAGCAGACAATTTCTTGATAAGCCAAATGTGGAGTGCTATTACTGCCATGAATTTGGGCATTTCCAGTTTGATTGTCCAAAGAAGGAGCTTAGGGCTAATTTTGTAGATGTTAGTGAAGAAATGTTGCTTATGGCATTTACAGATGACATAAAAGTCAGCTCACATGAGGACTGGTTTTTGGACTCAGGATGCAGCAACCACATGTGTGGAACGAAGGAGCTTTTTTGTGGTCTTGATGAACATTTCAGAGAGACAGTGAAGCTTGGAAATGGCTCAAGCTTAACAGTCACGGGGAAAGGAAATGTAAGGGTTCGGTTCAATAACAAAACTTAAATCATCACTGGTGTTTTCTTTGTGCCTGGTCTCAAGAGCAATCTGCTGAGCATTGGTCAGCTCCAAGAGAAGGGTCTTGCAATTCTAATTCAAAAAGGGAAATGTAAGATTTACCACCCCATTCATGGATTGATCATTGAGACCACAATGTCATCCAATAGAATGTTCATTCTACTGGCTCAATGTCAAACAAATGAGCAAACTTGCTGCAATACCGTGACTGAAGAATCAGCCAAGACAAATGAGCAGCAGATTGCTCATACCGTGACTGAAGAATCAGCTAAGGTGTGGCATCGCAGATATGGTCATCTGCACTACAATGGATTGAAAACCCTTCAAAAGAAAAATATGGTGCATGGATTGCCTCAAATCCAGGAGCCTGCGAAGCTGTGTGAAGAGTGTATGCTAGGGAAGCAGCCAAGGGATCCCTTTCCAAATCACAGCACATGGAGAGCAACAAAAGTGCTTCAATTGGTGCATGCAGATATCTGCGGACCAATCAGCCCCATCTCAACCAGTAACAAAAGGTATTTTATTGATGACTTCAGTAGGAAAATATGGGTCTATTTCTTAACAGAGAAATCAGAAGCATTCAATGTCTTTAGAAGTTTTAAGAATTCTGTTGAAAAGGAATCGGGGACCTATTTGGGTGGATTAAGAACCGATCGTGGTGGTGAATTCAACTCTAATGAATTCAAAAACTTCTGTGTTGAACATGGAATACGAAGGCAATTAACAGCAGCATTCACACCACAACAAAATGGTGTGGCCGAAAGAAAGAATCGAACCATTATGAATATGGTTCGAAGCATGCTAACCGAGAAAAAACTTCCAAAAATTTTATGGCCTGAAGGTGTTAATTGGTTAGTTCATGTGCTGAATCGTAGTCCCACGTTTGCTGTGAAAAACATCACCCCAGAGGAAGCATGGAGTACAATCAAGCCTTCGGTCTTATATTTCAGGATTTTTGGATGCATTGCATTTGTTCATATTCCTGACAGTAAGAGAACAAAGCTTGATAATAAAAGCTTAAAGTATGTTTTACTTGGTGTTAGTGAAGAATCAAAGGCCTACCAATTGTTTGATCCAATCTCTAAAAAGATTATCATTAGCCGAGATGTGAAGTTTGAAGAAGAAGGAACCTGGGATTGGAATCAAACTCATGCAGAAACCACCTTGGATGATCTCGACTGGGGAGACAACAATCCAGACAATATTGGTGCAACAACTAGTCCAAACAGTGAAGAAATTGAGGCTGATAATGTAGCTGAAAGCATGGAACCAACAGTCATTAGTGACAGTGTTAATGAATCAGGTGCAACTGCAACATTCAATGAAGATGTCACAGCCATATCGGTTCCTGACAGAGGAATCACCTCTGCTGTCACAGGCGCAGGACATTCAATGGAAGGCAGACTTAGAAGAACACCAGGCTGGATGCAGGACTATGAATGTGGGGATGGTTTGTCTGAAGAAGAAGATGATTATGCATTTTTGGCTTTCTATGCAGGCAGTGCCGTAAGTGACCCTTTGAACTACAATGAAGCAATGAAAAGTGAAAAGTGGCAGAAAGCTATGGAGGCAGAAATTGAGGCAATTGAAAAGAACAACACTTGGCAGCTCACTATGCTACCTAAAGAAGGAAAACTGGTGGGAGTGAAATGGATCTTTAAGACAAAACTTAAAGAAAATGGTGAAGTTGACAAGCACAAAGCTTGTCTCGTAGCAAAGGGATACACGCAGCAACATGGCATAGACTACGAAGAAGTCTTTGCACCGGTAGCTCGTCTAGAAACAATTCGATTGATCATATCACTTGCAGCTCAGAAAGAGTGGGTCATATATCAGCTAGATGTCAAGTCAGCCTTCCTACATGGTGAGTTAAATGAGGATGTTTATATTGAGCAACCTCCCGGATTTGTGACAAAGGGGAAAGAGCAGATGGTATACAAGCTCAAGAAAGCATTGTATGGACTTAAGCAGGCACCTCGGGCATGGTACAGTCGAATTGAATCGTATTTCACAGCTCAAGGTTTCAAGAAATGTCCCTATGAACATACATTATTCATCAAAATAGGAGGTGAAGGTAAACTTCTAGTTGTGTGCCTTTATGTTGATGATTTATTATTCACTGGAAATGATGACAGTATGTTTGCTCAATTTAAACAATCCATGATGAGTGAGTTTGAGATGACTGATTTGGGAAGGACGCACTATTTTTTAGGAATTGAGGTTCAACAAAATTCTGCTGGTATCTTTATTGGGCAGAAAAAATATGCACAGCAGGTATTGGAGAAGTTTAAGATGAATGAATGCAACTCTGTTACTAATCCCATTGTCCCGGGAACAAAGCTGTGCAAGGATCATGGTGGAACCAAAATAGACAGTACATTATATAAACAAATCGTGGGTAGCTTGATGTATTTGACAGCCACACGCCCCGATATTATGTTTGTAGTATGTCTACTCAGCAGATATATGGAATGTCCTACTGAACTACACTTAATGGCTGCTAAGAGGGTATTCAGATACTTAAAGGGAACCATCAATTTCGGGGTGCTCTACAGGAAAGGAGGAACTGAAAATCTCAGTGCATACTCAGATAGTGACTACGCTGGTGATGTTGAGGATCGCAAAAGTACATCAGGCTATGTATTTATACTCGGTTCAGGAGCAATTTCATGGTCATCGAAAAAGCAGCCCATAGTGACACTTTCCACCACTGAAGCCGAGTTTATTTCAGCAACTTCATGTGCGTGCCAGGCCATATGGCTGCGAAGAATTCTGCAGCAATTGGGACAAAATCAAGAGGAATCTACAACAATCCACTGTGACAATAGCTCTGCCATTAAGCTCTGCAAAAATCCAGTACTTCATGGACGCAGCAAACACATTGATGTTCGCTTTCATTTCATTCGAGAGCTCACCAACATGGGGGTCGTGGAAGTAATACACTGCAACACTCAGAATCAGAATCAGATTGCAGACATAATGACAAAACCATTGAAGAATGATGCCTTCGTGAAGCTGCGTGTTCTAATGGGGGTCTGCTCCATGTCCAGTATAAACTGATGCAACTGGCATGCAGTTTAAAGGAGGATGTTGAAATAATATTTTAAGTCACAATTCAATTGATTGTTAATTTTAGCTTTGAATTATTCTTTGCGTTTGTTATGCATTTTCCTGTTTAATAGGACCACTTAGCTTAGCTTGATCTGGTCTTATCTGTTTCCTTTTGTTTAGGAATTGTTAAGCTAAAACCTCTGCAATTCTGTTATTTCTTGTAAGGCTATTTATAGCCAAATTCAGTTCATGAATAATATAAGTTTCTTTCGATTTATCTCCTCTGAAATCAACAATAACAAGTTTCATTTTATTATAAATAAATTTTATAAATTAAGAATTAGAATATAATCGATACAGGATATTACAATTCTAAATCTAGAAAAATGAACTTGATTGAATAAATTTTAAAATTACTCTAAAATAATATACGTGATATTATTTAAAATTAAAATTAATATTTTATTATTTAAAAATATCATAACTGTGAATAATAATAAAAAAAAATCCAATATTCAATTAGCAGGACTATCAATGATTGAATATCTTTCTAATCCAAAACCAGTATTTTAAACACTTTAGGATGTTTTGCTAGAAATCAATAACAAAATTCCAACTCCTAATGTGGTTTTATCTTCTATCCAAGACCTTAGGTCTTTGTTTCAGATTTTCTACCCTTTACCGTTTGTTTTTATTTTGGAAAAGTATTTTTTAAGAACAAAATATTCATATTTTTAAATAGTTTTTGAAGTGTCAGTATGAAAAATAATAATAAAATATTGTTTTTATATAGAAAAATTTTAAAACACAATCACTTTTGAAACATGCTACTCACCCTACCAAACATGTCGATCACATCTCTAACAATATGGGCAAAAAACCCAAGATCAGCATGCGATGATGGAAAAACTACAGGCACTGTCACTGGTGGTGGGGGAGGTATAACAGCAGTTATCGCCACTAACAACACTGATAGAGGTTGATTAACGTGACGATAAAAGTTTCGAATTTGTTTTTGCAGGTTTTAGATTTGAATTAAGACAAGCTAATTTTGTAAGTGTTAGGATAACTGATACTTTATTCACTTACCTTGGACCGGTAAAGAATATCTAAAGAGATGATGTTTCCTTTAATTCCTCAATACTCCCGTATCCGAAGTTTAAATTTTGTTGTTTTCGAGAGCTAATTTAATAGTTTTATTATACAAAAAATTTGAAAATATTATCTATGTCTCCTAAAAATTGCTAAAATACTCCTAGTCCTAAGGGTTATGTTTTGTCGTTTTCAAAGGCTAATTTAGTAGTTTTAGTGTGCAAAAAATTCGAAAATATCATTCATGTCCTTGAAAATTTCTAAAATACCCTCGGTCACGGGGTTAAAAATTTTCAATTCTAGAGTAAAATAGTAATTTAACTATAACAATCCATAATAAAATATATCTAGATTAACAGTGAAAACACACAGCAAAATCGGGACTGCAATTATATTATAAGTAATATAAAAAAATTAATGTTTGTTTTTATGGTTCATCTTGCACCACAACGCTGGCCTCCTGCGCTATACTTTCCTTCTAAAGTTTTTAGTGAAACACTTTTGCGACCCACGGCCCTATCTCTCTCCACCGATCAGCAACTCTCCATCTCCATGTCAGCCGCCTGCAAAAGAGAAGAAGAAAGTGAAAGTTCTACCTCCTCGATCGTCTTTCACACCCACTTAAAAAGCTGCATGCATTGTGTTCAGAGAAGATGTCTATGCACTAATTACTTCCTGTAAGAAACTTTATGGAACTAGCTAGTTTTATTAATGTCACTCGGGCGGTCGATCGATCCAACTCAAGAAGAACTTGCCAAATCGATGGCATAATTAAGTTGACCAGCCTATCTATACCAACTATCCGGTTTAATTAACATTCTAATTCTATTAAAGTAAATTAAGAAGAATGTTGAATTTGTCATATATCTGAGATACCAATAGTAGTTTATTTATAGCATGGATGATTGATTAGTGATTTTTAGTAGGTGGCCGGTTTGCTGTATATATGTATCAGCTGGGCAAGATTGATAAAATAAGATGTCGTGTTAACCGCATATATCTCCTTAATTGCTTCATGGCATGGCATGGCAAGAAAGCAATAAAAATATGGGCATGGACCAAATTAATCATCAGATGAGGGTTGACCTAATTACAAACTCATACCCGGCCGGACTATATTATATAAAAACAAAATGGAACTTTGACAATGTCATGTTACAGCTAGTAGGCCAAAATATAAGAGTATCAATATCATTTGTTGTAGGTACAAAGAAGACAATAGGGCAAGGAATGACCAAACCAACTAATATTTTTGAAATGCAATGCTAAACACCCCTTTAAGCATCTGACAAGTGAAATTATTATTCAAATCCAGACAGTTTGAGAGATAAATTTTTCATTAGGATATGGATTTAAGTGCCTAAACATAATCTAGTAGGGATTTGATTTGTTGTCTATATATATTTGGCGATCGAAAATAAACATGTAGCAGTCTCTTACACTGAAACAAGAGTACTCCTACTTCCAGAGAAAATGGAGATTTCCAATTTCAACCTCCTCCTCATTGTCTCCTTCGTCACTCTCTTCCTCATTGCGATTATTTTCAGGCACAGACGCCAAGATAAACTCCTTAACCTGCCTCCGGGTAATCTCGGCCTCCCTTTTGTAGGGGAGACCCTTGATTTCTTGGCCAAAGGTTGGAAAGGTTGCCCTGAAAATTTCATATCCCATCGCATTCGTGAATATTCATCGGAAATATTCAAAACAAACCTCTTTTGTCAGCCTGTCATAGTTTTGAGCGGTGCTGCAGGAAACAAGTTCTTATTCTCCAATGAGAACAAGCTTGTTGAGACATGGTGGCCTGAATTTGTGACCAAGATCTTTCCATCTGCTGTTGAATCGTCACCCAATGAAGAAGCTAAGAAAATGCGCAAGTTTCTCCCTCAATTCTTGAAACCCGAGGCCTTGCAAAAGTATATAGGTATCATGGATAAGGTTACACAAAGGCACTTTGCCTTGGAATGGGAAAATAAAGCTCAAGTGGTCGTGTTCCCTCTGGCAAAAACCTACACATTCGAACTGGCCTGTCGTTTGTTTTTGAGCATCGATGACTCCAGCCACATTGCTAGATTTTCTCGCCCATTCGAGCATATAACCTCTGGCATTTTTACCATCCCCGTCGATTTGCCTGGAACTCCATTTAATCGTGCCATCAAGGCCTCGAACTTCATCAGAACTGAGCTTCTGGCCATTATTGGGCAAAGAAAGAAGGATCTTGCAGAAGGAAAGGCATCGCCAAACCAGGACATATTGTCGCACATGCTGTTAAGATATGGTGACGATGGACAGTACATGAGTGAGGCTGAGATTGCTGACAAGATTCTTGCATTGCTGTTGGGTGGACATGAAAGCACCAGTGTTGCTTGTGCCTTCATTGTCAAATTTCTTGCTGAGCTGCCTCCAATTTACGAAGGAGTTTACAAGGGTATTTAGTTTTTATTTTAATTCTCTTGATCTTCTTAATTATAATATAGTCTTTTCTTGGAAAGAAAAAAAGAGTTTCATGATACCACAACAAGCTATCAATCTTCTAATAACTATATTAACAATAAGAGCCTGTGTTTTATATATAGTTTAAGAAAAACTTTTAGTCTTTCCACAAGAACTAACTTGTTTGAATATTGTTTAGAGCAAATTGAGATCAGCAAATCCAAAACAGCAGGTGAGTTGTTGAACTGGGAAGACATTCAAAAGATGAGATATTCATGGAATGTAGCTTGTGAAGTGATGAGACTGATACCACCATTCACTGGTAATTTTAAAGAAGCCATCGATGATTTCGTTCTCAATGGTTTTTCCATTCCAAAGGGCTGGAAGGTGAGTTATCTTCTCTGTGTCGAGTATATATTTTCACAAAATATTACCCGATTCATTTTCCATTACTCTTAATCTCTTATTTATTTTGTGGTTTGGTAAGTTATTGACCAAATTAAAAGCCGCAACACCACTAAAACAAGCCAGACAGTTAATTAATTTACAGGAAAACAGGTGATCTTGTGCTAATGTGGAACTAAAATTTCTTGTTGTAGCTGTATTGGAGTGCAGTCTCAACACATAAGAACCCTGAATATTTTCCTGAACCTGAAAAGTTTGATCCTAGTAGATTTGAAGGGAAAGGACCTGCTCCTTACACATTTATTCCATTCGGTGGAGGACCCAGGATGTGCCCTGGAAATGAATATGCTCGCTTGGAAATTCTTGTTTTCATGCACAACTTGGTGAAAAGGTTCAAATTTCAGAAACTGGTTCCAGATGAGAAGACAATATTCAGCCCAACGCCGAGACCTGAAATGGGACTTCCAGTTATCCTTCATCCGCGCCATGCATGAGAATTCATGGCTGATCGACTTCTTTCCGTTCTTCTTTTTATTTTTAATCCATCTGTAGCTGATCCCTCATGGACAATGTCACGTAAATTATCCTTCAATCATCTTCGTCAACTTAATAAAAGATCAGCTTTGAATAATGTCAGAAACAAATCTGAAAACAACACCCAATTAAGTACACGTTTGTTGCTGTCAAGCTTCGAACCACAAGCTTAAATGTGTAACCAAAAAATAATTATAATTTAAAATAAGTTCTTTAAACAAAATAAAAGAAAGAAGAGATATTAATCTAAATACAAATAAAGTAAATATATATATATACACAAAAATCATCAATTGAAAAATATAGAAAAGGTTAGGCATTGTTAGGTTTGACTCGTTTCTTTAGTGCATGGGTGACAAAGCTTTTTTTTGTTGTTGTTGAATTTAGGGCAGACAACATATCACTTGTGTTGCCCATCCCAATTGATTTTTAATAAAAATAAAAAATCAGACCATGTGTTACCTGCTGAGGTAAACAACGCGTCATCTGATGCTTCGTAGATTACAACAACTCCAATGGTAGGGCTTCAACATTTTTTTACACCAAATTTGTTTTTCAATATATTTTTGACCTAAAACACCTACAAACACCTTAGAAATTGTGATAAATTTAATTATAGTCTTAAAAAAATAAACAAAAAAAAATCCTCGAAAACAAAAATCAACTCGAATAAAAAATCATATCAAGTTTAAAACTATTTTTCATAGACTTTCAAGACAAAAAAAAAAAAACACATAATATGGACTCCCTCATCAAATAGAATCATTTGATAAACTAATCCTTTTGATAGTCTAAATTGGTGTCAATAAAAAAATTCTCTCTTTGCCTTTCAGAATTCAATAGTCTTTATCTCTTCTCTCTCTAACCAGTTACTAAAAAATAATAAAATTGAACTTGAAAAATATTGAGGTACCATGATTGTATAATTTGTGTTATTTTTTTAGTTCAGGAACTAAAGTGTATTTGTGGCTGAAACTTATTTTACATCACTCATGTTTGACGCTTTTTTATGTTGATCCCTCTTCTTTCAACCCCATTTTTTTCTTTCTAAAAATAACAATCAATTGACTTTCAATTAGAACTAAATTACTAGGAAAAAACCTCTGAGGACTAAGATGAATCTTGACAAATGCATAAGTCATCCACATTGATTCGTGCGTGAACAATAATTGACATTAAAAAAAATACATGTTTTTAAGTTATTGTGTAATATGGTATTTGGATAATATTTCAAGATATAGATAATGAAGATGGACGAGACATGTCTTATAATTATAGTAATTTATTTTATATCTTTTTTTCTTTGAAAAAACAAGTTTTTAATTATTATTATTATTTATTCTGAAATACTAATTAAATGTTCTAACACTGAAGAATATTTTAAAATAAAATTAAATATAACATATCGTTTCTTTTTGTTTGAAACACATCATGTGAGTATTTTTAACGAATATCTATATTATTATTATGTTACTTATGTTTTTTTTTTTTAATTTATCACATCATTATTTTTGTGTTTAAGATTGTATTTGAGTACGTATTAGAAGCATATTTTACTTTAAAAATATTAAATTAATAGATTTTAGTGTTTCATAATTATTTTATAGGTCTAGCTTTTGTAGGTATTTATTTTTCTGAAAAAGTATTTTCATATGGAAGATCAACAACATGTTTTCTTTTTTAGAAAGCAATAGGTAAGTCTGAACAAATTTCTCGTTCAATCTTACCTTGCAAATTTCAATTTTTTTTTGTAAAGAGGAATCTTGCAGTTGTTTGTCAATTCAATAAAATAAAACATTGTTTTGTAAATCATGCAAATGAAATTGCTTACCATGAATCAATGCATTGATTTGATATGTATGTATGGAGCATGCTTTGATCAAATTTAAAGGGATGGTTTGAACTTGATCTTTGATCTTTTTGACAATGTTTGTATGGAGATCAAACCAAGGAACTGGATTTTCCCCTAACCTATCATGTAGTGGTTTTGCAATACGGATAAAGTTTGGATAAAAATCTAGAATATAATTGAGACTACCTAAAAACCTCTGTAATTAGGTTTTGTAAGTAATCTTGTCGGTAATCTTATCAGTAAACTTGTTTGTAAAATTTAAGGATCTCTCAATGGGTGTCACGGTACATTGACATATGTAATGTCCTAGGAAACGAATTCGAGTTTGGAATAGAGAAATCTTTAAGTTAGAAATGAAACAGATCTTTGCCAAGTGGCAAGCATCACTACAAAACCTTAGTATATCGACATGAAACCTCTTATTTGTGGATTATTGGTCCAAATGAAAGCTTTACTTGCTTTCATAAACCTAAAAATAAATACTTTTGAGAAAAATATAAAAAAAATATATAAAGAAAAATAGTCCACAAATTACTTATTTATCAACCTAAAAATAAATACTTTTGAGAAACATATAAAGAAAAAAGCAGAAGTTAAGTTGAGTAATTCAAAATCTATAGATCCTTGTCAGCTAGCATCATTAATTTCTACTGACCTGTGCAATATATGTAGATTAGCTCAGAGTGGTCCAATTGAATGGGCCATGGCAGTTAATTCATCGATCGTAAAGCAGTACTTGCAAGTTGCAAACACCAAATGGTCAGCTGCTAACTAATTGAAGGCTCGTTTTCAGTACACGATCCATCTTGGGAATCAGAAATCAGAAGAATTAAATCAAGAAACAATGTTTTCAAACTTCCATTTACATTTCACACCATCTTCTTCTTCTCATGACAGTTTGAAGTGGAAAAAAAAAAAAAAGGGAATTTGAAGGGAGGAGCAATTGTGATACAACAAGTAATGGCCAATTCACCTCCCCACCCTTCAAGACTCCAGTTTTGAATCTTTCATAAGCCAAGAATTTTTTTTTTTAATAAAAGCTCGAGAGCAGGAAAAAGACTAGCTAAGAATAATTACGTACAGGATTTATAAAACATGTTTATGCTGTTCTGATCTTCTTGGAATTACATGCTGTGAACACCATAAAAACCGAATCTAAATCATGTACTGGAATCTTAAAGAACCCTTGTGGAGGAGGACTCAATTTCCTCTTCGGAGGCCGAGGTTTCTTCGGAGCTGGAGGGCACACCAATGGCGACTTCAAAATATGAGTTGGTGACTTAGGTGTGCTAGGACTACTGCACTCTCGGCCATCTTCATCAAAATCGAGAATCTCCTTCGCGTCTGCTTCCTTGGCTTCACATGATTTTGCTCCAAGACTAGTGCTCGTGCTGCATATTCTTGCAGCAGAAGCTGTTCTTACTGGTGTAATTGGCCTGAATTCTTCTGAGATTTCAAGACCCATTAGCCTAGCAAAGTATAAATCTTTCAAATCAAAAGGAAATCCAATAAAGAGCAAATGGGATCACAGGAAAAGGAAATTGAGAGGCAAGAAACGTTTATAGGAGATGGGATTGAGATATGGAGAAAGGGGGCGGGGAAGAAAGAAGAAGCGTGCTGTAAAGGTAATTAAGAGGATGATGATGTGATGTAATGTTGAGAGCAGTGATTTTCAAGAAACATCTCCTCTGAAAATAATTTATATTATTCTGCTAACAGGAATAATATTACCTGCTAGAGGTGGGAGAGAGTGGCAAGAGAGGACAGGCAATATTTAAGACAAATAAAGTGAGGAGAGGAAACAAAAGATCACACAAAGAGTTAGCGTGTGGAAGTGAGTGTTGAGTTTTTAAGGGATAAAGAAACGCAGCCTTTTCACTGACAGATTGGCACAACTAGCTCTCATCGCACTTCTCCCCATGTGATGTGTTCTCTACCACATTTCCCGGGCATCTTTTCATCCTCATCACATATGCTCGATGGTGCTTTTGGTCCTTCCATTCTCAAGTTTTTTCTTTTTGGTCCCTTTGACTTTGATCTGTCCTAATTACATCCTCCTACTCTCTGTTATTAATCTACCCAGCTTGCGAGTTGCAGAGAAAAGCTCTCCAAATATATAGGAGGTAAGTTTGTTAGATCTAGTATTGATTGCGCATGCATTGCATGATTATTGGAGTTAAAAGCTCTCCAAAGATTCCATCACACCTTGAATTCTCGGGCAAAAAAAACCAACAAGAAGAAGAAAACTAAGCTACTGTAACCTTGCAAGCAACTTTAATATTTTTTAAAAACATTTTTCAAATGATTTCCCAAGTATCCTCTACGTGGATAGACATCGATTGGATTGAGCGAAGAGAGAGCCTGCTAAAGATGTTTGCGCTCAGCAATCTTATTTTGTGATGATATATTTGAGCAAATTAATAGAAGTAATGGAACCAAATTAAGAGAACGTTGATATTAGAAGGACGAAATGGGCCATCGTATTACAGATGAACATGGCACAGATGGCAACTACGTTGTTTTATATTGCTGCAGTTGCTGTCTGCCCGCCCATGTTAGTGTACTCACGTTAGCTTTCATTCATTCGTTCATGTTCTATGGTATTAAAAAACAAAAACAAAACATATTGCAAAGAGGGGTTATCTTCAATCAAGATATTAAATATTTTTACTTTTGCACCTCTTGGAAGCTAATTAAGAGTGTTTTTATTGATCCCTGCAACTCCTGCTCTGCTGCTGCCTTCTTATATAATACTTTCATGTCAATGGGTGTTAGTTCACCGGTTCCTGACATGTCTGAAACATTCGTATACAGAGATTATGAACTTGCAAAATAAATATGCAGCCTCAATATTATTTTTTTTGAAATGTGGATGTACGGATAAGTTAACGTGTATCTTGATTAATTTCACGGGTTTTAAAATTAATAAATAGTTGAAACCTCCAATAATCCTGACTGATGTGGGGTTTCGATTAGTGACTTCTAAGAAATAAATTCAGAATCTAACCGGTTGAGCCACACCTCCGATTGCAGCCATTAAGAAGAAAATGAATTTTAGGTCTCCATAAAAGAAGAAAAAAAATCTTATCTAAGCTAACTTGCTATACCTGTGTAAATCAATTGTCTCCAATTTCACAGGGAGAGAAATCGGAGTCAACTATAAGAATTTTTGGAAATCCAAGGAAGAAATGTAATTGCATGAAACACTCTTGAAAAACAAAAAAGAAATGGAAATATATTTCTTAAGAACTATATATTGGCACGTGAATTAACTTCAATGTAGTGTGGATAATTGTTTTTTTGTCAAGAAATTTACGAAAAGAGAGGGAAAGGTAAAATTTACTTTATATGTCATGATATGTTTGTTGCCATCATCGTGAAGATGGAATGAACGGTTGCTTGAGATCCAAATCTAATAATTTGGTCTCGGCGAGAGACAAAAGCTGTTGGAATCACATGACAATTTTTTATTCATTATTTTCATGGGATATGATGTAGTGGCTGATGCATGGCAAATTATGGGGGCTAATTTAGTAAATATCATTATTATCAATTGACAATCCGCCATGACCATGTGAAGGAACCCTTTTTGCTGCCAGATTTGGAACCTCTGCTTCTCGAGGAAAAGGAATCCCTAAGCACCCCACCAATTATTTACCCTCATAAGAAATTTAGGTATTTGTAATTAGTATTATATGAAAATTTTTGGTGTATTCTATATATATATATATATATATATATAAACAGTGTAACATGAATGTAATGTGTTCTGGAAAAAGGATTTGGATGTAATTAATCACTCCATTTATTTAAACTCCTTATATCAAACAATTATGAGGAGAGGGAGCAATATATTACAAGAAAAAATTATTTGTTTTTGTAAGCTTTTTTACCTGGCATGGAGCAATATATTACAAGAAAAATTTATTTGTTTTTGTAAGCTTTTTTACTTGGCATGCATGTATGCACTAACATGTTAGATGTCTCAAAGGACAGGATGTGATGATAGAGAGTTTGCGATTTGTATAGCAGGTCTCGAGTTTAAATTAAAATATATATTTCTTGTAAAAACATGAGACAATTAATATTTTACTTGTTTATTCAAATCCATAAAATATATTGTGTATATAAAAAAAAAAGATGCTAACATGCTAGATGTATTTTGCTTGTCCGCGAACTGCTTTCATGTTGTAAGGTCTTGATCTACTAATTCAATGGCGTGTTTTTTTAGAGGTTTTCAAATATGTTATTCAACGCTTTACTTTATGCTTTAAAATATTTTTTATTTTATTGGTTTTAGAAGTGCTTAAAAAAATTAATTATTTTTTTTAAAAGAATTTATCTCTGGATTGTGAAGAGAGTTAAGCTAGAGTGACGATATCCAACTTGGTTCACAGAACGCGGACGATTAGCCCATCCAATCCTCAAGGTCCTGTTTTGTTAAGCCCAGACAAGCTTATTTAAGGCTCGTCAGCATTGGAAACCCATTACACTTAAACAGTTAAACTTGGTTAGTGGATTATTATTATTATTATTATTATTTGGCATAATAAATGGAGGATTTGATGTTTGCTCCGCACAACTCAATTATCAGTTTAAAAATTATATGCTTTCAAATAGATTTTTTATGTTTTGATGTGCTGATATTAAAAATATTTTTTTAAAAATAAAATATAAATATATTATTTTGATATATTTTTAAATGATGAATGCTTTAAAAAACATTTGTTATCAAACTCTCAATTATATTTTTTTTGTATTTTTATATTGTTTTAATATGCTGATATAAAAGTAATTTTTTTAAATATATATATATATATATATATATATTATTTTAATATATTTTTAAATGAAAATTATTTCAAAATTAATTGTTATTATACTTTCAAAAACCATAGCGTTCAGAAATATTGGAGTCTTGAAATCCACTCAACTTTGGGAAGTCATATCATCCAAATCTCCATTGATCTAACCTAAGAAAGAGAAAAGGATCGATAGTCCTCAAACAGTGTGGCGTGATGATAAAGAGTTTGAGATCTATATAGCAGGTTTCAAGTTCGAATCAGGACGTGCATCTCTTATAAAAATTTAGAACAATCAAAATTTTACTCATTTATATAGACTTGTAAAATGTATTTTTCAGAGATATAATTTTTCTCGGATTAAAAAAAAAATCGATAACTTACGGGCATGACAATACGCATACATGCTAAAAAACGAAGTTGCCTGATATTCCCCCCTCTTTGGCTCACAATCGCATATTTTTATTGCGATTTCCCAACTTATATTCCAGATAATGAAAGCTGACATTTTTTGTTATTTATTGATTTTTAGTTATATGGTCACTCCTTTTGTATTCCCTGGTAGTAGCTTTTTTATTTTTATTTTTATTTTATAGTAACAATATTTAATTATGTGTATTGCTTGGTGGTTTATTTTGCAAAAATAGAGGAGAGCTCTTTAATTAAAGAATATTATCAAAACACTCGTATCGTTCGTAAAGGCATCTATCTACCATTGCCGATTCATTCACTCGAAGCACGTGGCTCCCCACCACTGCTCAGAGCCCAATAAAGCCGAGGCATCCAATGAAACGAAGAACAATTGTGACCTCTTCCCTTTTAAAAGTATAGTTTTTAAAGTATATAAAAATGTTGAAATAACATTTTTTTTATTTATTTGATATTAACACATGAGAATAAAAAAATAAAAAAATTGTTTTTAATTTAAACTAAAAAATAAAATAAATAAAATAAAATTCATTTATTTCAATAACTCTTTTAAAACAACTAAAAAGAAACAGCAAGAGCATGCCTGATCGATGCAGTCAACCATCGGCACCTCTTTATTTCTCGTAGCTGTCATGGCCCCAATGCCTGTAAGTTCCATTGACCTTCTTCTCACTAAACGACACGTGCAGAAATATTCTAATCCCACCCACCCACATTTATTTTGACTTTATCTCCTTCGCTCCAAAGATTTCCATTGAAGAATCCAATCCCATATCTTAATAAATAAATAAATAAATTCAATTAATTGATGATACCAACGAGGTTTCATAATAGCTTCTTTTTTTTAATTTCTATTCTACATTATTATTATTTTCGTTTTTTTACACAAAAATTGAAATTCCCAAGCCACTTGCATGTGGGGCATCATTTCTTCTTTCAAATTTTTTTACAGCCTACACACTAGACCTTCTCCTTCTCTGACTCTTCTCAGGGACACCGTCACATGCCTGTCACAGCCTGAGCATCAAGGCCCTCTCGCTGCCGTCAAAGGCGGATCATCATTCACCACATTTCCGTCATTGGCTTTTCTCATGTTGACTGAAAAACGTGTCGCTTGGCAGCGCAAGCTGTGACGTTTTCTGGTAACGGTGTGTGTGAGTGACGGTGCTCCCCCTCGTAAGTAACAATAAGCATGGCCGGATCATCTACGGCACGCTCCACGTGCTTCCTTGCAGGACATCCTCTCACGCTACTACACTTGTAGTACCCTCTACAAAGAAGAGCACAGAAATTATTATTATCTCACAATCATAGACTGAATCACACAAAAAGTTAAACATGATCTAACGGTGGATAATTAAGGCATAAAATAAAATAATACCTTGGGTATGGTGAGCCCTTGATTGGCTTTTGACCATATTTTCTCCATGAGAACTCATCTGCTGGTATATCGGCAATTTTGGAACTCACAGCTGGTACCCTTACTGTCCTCTTAACCCTTGATTTCCTAAAATCACAGAAACAAAATAAAATCAGAAAATTTGTAGATTCCATCCTTGAAAGATTCCCAATAAGATTCGTAATTATCAATTATTCCTTAGCTTTATAGTTTTTACCTTCTTTTGGAGCAATGACAGCTGCCAGCGGAGGATATTTTTCTCGCGGAGAGAGGATGATCCTGGCATTTCTTGCGGTGGGTCGATGAGAGAGGTGGTTTCCCGGTAGATCGGGCTTGAGTTCCGAAAAGTGAAGAGCCACCTTGTTTCCCATTGGAGACACTCCCATCAGCTGTAACAGAAGACAACAATGATGAGGTGGTGGTGCCAGAGCTAAAGCACTCCTTTGAATACTGAATAGCCAACGACAAGTCATTTTTCAACCCAGCTTTAAGGGGGTTATCACTGTTTACAAAATCAAGGTTCAGTTTTTGAGGTTCTTGAAGGACAGGTCGGACGGGAACCGGGTTGGAAGAAGGAGAAGAAGTGGGTCCACGGCGAAAACGGGCATGACCGGTCCTGTTCAAGATGGAGATGACTTGCTTGAACTTAGCAACGGTGAAGTTTGTGATTTCTCTGCAGTCAAGATGGTGGCTTTGTGGGGTTTGTTTAGAGAGTGAAAAGATCAAGTGCTCCATGCTCTTGAACCCAGCTGAGGCAGCTTCTTGTATGGCCGTCTGATCTTCCATCTTTGAATACCCAACTAGATCCACAGCCATGATGAATGACGAAGAAGAAGAAAAAAACAGCCCTTGAGAGCTAAAGAGAGAGGAAGGAAGGAGTGGGGGTGATGTTGGAAGAAGTGGGGGTGATGTTTTCTTGAGAGGAAGAGATGGGAGATGAGAAGAGTTTATAAAAGAAATGAAGTGCTACAAAGTCAACCTTGAAATGTCAATCTAAGGGTGGAGAATGGTTGGACTTTTGCATGAGAGAGGGGGGCAAGTGGTGGGACCTAGTGGTGTAAAGAAAAGAAAAGAAATGTTAGGGGGAAATCGAGTAGTTTTGGTGGTGGTGGTAACGGTGGTGGAGGTGGTTTTTGATTTTTTCGAGACAGGGGAATAGTCAATGGTCATAGTGGGTGACAGACTCTACATGCATGAGATAACACAGAGTTCTAGAAAGCAAGTTTTGATTCTGTGGGAGAGTAATATTTTATAAATTTTGTTTTCCTAAAAAAAAAAAAATGTGTTAACAAAGGTTTGATTTTTGGTGATTGCCAAAACATCTCCGAAAGAAAGCGAGCAGGTGGAGCAGCGCTTATTAATTAATTAATTCATCTAATTTATGTTGACCACAATTTACAAATGAGAAATTCTAAAGTCTCCTGGCTAGTTTGGACTTTTAAGTATGGATTTTAAATAGGTTGGATCTTGGTGATTACTAGAACATCGTTGAAATCAATGTATATTAATTATTAAATTATTTATATTCTTATAATTATAATGACCACTAATTGGGATGAAAGTTTCATGGCTGTTCATAAAAATAATGATTTTATTTATTTATTTTTGACAAGCTATAATGTAATTTTCTTATACCCAAATTGTGAAATTCAAAATCATGAATGAACTTATAAAAACTTTACCTTTACCTAGTATTTATTTTCCATATTATAATTAATATTATTAGAGAAGCAAAAACCCATGATTTACAGAACAAATTAAAAAGAATATACTTCCCAGTCACAAACATGTTTTTAAAATTCATTTTCTAAATCTAGTATTATAATAAAAAACGACACTCAATCAGCCACGAAAGCATAAAAGCTTGTATTAAAGTAAAACAGTTACAGCTAATAATATTGCCTGGAAAAAAAAACAGAGTAGTATGATAATTTATGTTACGGTCAAAGACGACCTCTACCTTGCAACAAGGAAGCTGTGCTCCTTTCTTGTCTGGTTTCAGCTTATCAGTTGAGAAGTTTCCTCTGAACATTTGTTGTCTCTGTGTGCACTAATTACTGGTGCGCACGTTACAGTCCAAACACTTTGCTTTCAGTTGTTGCATCTAACAACATATTTCAAAATCAGAAAATAATATGACAGTAGACTATGTTGTAAATTTTTTTTTTAAAGCAAGGTAAGAAATAATAAGTCAATCCTTCAGTAGCTTTCATCGTCAACTTAATTATCAACCGAACAGTTACTTCAACTAATATCTAAGCAAATAAAATTATTTCTTTTTAATTTTTTCTCTCCTGTTTTTCTTTTTTCTTTTTATATGTGTCTCTCTCATATATTATAAATACCCGATAGTTAAAGTTTGAGCATTGTTAAATTTGTAGTGTGTGTGTTAATGGAGCTTTTAAATATAATATTAAAAAAACTTGTTATTTTCCCTAATCAGCTATTAACTCTAAACTTTACTTTTGCTTAATTGCATTTTGTTTGAGACAAAGACAAGTCCATAAACAGCAAATTAAACAAACAAACGGGGCATTGAGGTAAACGGAGAATATTTTAGTGGTGGAGCCTAATTTAACGAGGTTTTTGTTTGACTTTTATGTGGGAGAGAATAAAAAAAAAAAGTAAAACTGTTGACCAACAAGCAGTTTCTCTACGTGGGGTAGAAGGTAGCGTTTGTAGCCGATGGATGAGTTTCAGTTAGATCCAACGAACGAAACTCAACAATGGTGGCTGACCTAACGCTTTAAGTAATCATAATTGCTGTTTAGGTCAGCGCTAGAAGGTTGAGTATTTTATTAGCAACACACGTGTTGAAGAGTTTCAACGTCTATTAAACATGGCTGGAGATTGCGTCCATTTCTTCCATCCCGAAGTTTCTATTTTCAAATGCCAAGACTCCATTTTTTTTTATTGGGGCCCAAGGAACCAGTTTCTGCAGTATATACAAAACTGACATGAAGCAACCCTACAAGATCTAGGGTTTTTTTTAACAGATTTGCGGGTGGAAGAAGCCTAACTAGTGGCTCATGCTTGTTTTTTCCTGCTCAGACTGGAATGCCATGGCAGTGAGGGAAGCTCTCACCCACCGCGACCTGTTTTTGTTGAATGTGATGCAGAATCAGTTTTGTCAGCAATCAATGAGATTGTTGCAGAAAGCAGATTGGGATTTTCCTCCAAGTTGTTGCAGAAATCATTTCTCTGCTATTCTCTATGCCTAATTAATGCCTGGATTCAGTAGGAAAGCAAATGGTAGTCTGCAACAAAATTTAATTTTGTTATATATAAAAAATTGAATGATAAACTACGTACATAATTGTGGTCAGGACTGGTCTGCTTATTTTGAACAACAGGTTGCTGTGAGCTCGTGTAAGATGGTGGTAAATACTGACAACGATTTTACAATTAATTTGGGTGGTGGAAGCTTGGGTTAGGTTTGCAGATAAGGAGAGAGGGAAAGGGATTAAATGGAAAATGAATAATTTAAACGCAAAAAACACCCAAATTAGTAAAAAACAACCATAGGTTAAAAAGCTAATTTTGACACATAATTAAGTAAGCCTTTAATATCTGTGACTAAAGATGACTAAAATACGACATTGTATATTAAAGTTTGCCCAACCCATATATATATATATATAAACAATACTTGGTGATGAAAGAAGAAGAGGAAGGAATTATAGATATGGGTGGGATTTGAAAGGATAGTGGATGAGAAACAGCCCACTAACTTAATTATGTGTAAGATGACTTGCATTTTCTATGACAGAAAGATTTGATTCTCAACAAAGTACAGTTCACCAAATGCACAACTTGCAATGCGCACCTTCAGTTCCACTAATAATTTGTTTAGACACCCCAATTTAGTATTCGCAACTTGTGAAGAGTGTTGTTGTATCAAAGGTTATACCCACAGCTTTTTTTTTTTTTTTTTAATTATTATTAGCTTGTTAGCCGAAGAAATAAGGATTTTCTTGGAAGTAAACGATTAAGATTTGTTCTGGACCCATGAACGAGTAGGTTCTTATTTTTTGGATGACGTGGGAACCACATGACCCGGAAAGTGTACTTTTATTGATCTCACCTAAATAAACGAAATGGAAAAGAAAAGTATCCTATCTCGACTTCAAGGATAAAAAACAAGTATATTATATTATAAAATAAAATAAAATGCTTACAGAAATATTGTAGTAATCCACCGGGATAATTTTTCTCATGTTTTTTTTTTTAATTAAAGCCTTCCATGCTCAAGCTAATGACCGACTTATTAAGCTTTTTTCAGGAAAGAAACAATTAAAACAAAATGACTAAAATGCAACATAAGAAGAAATCACACAGTCGATCTCAAATTCTCTAGAACCACCTACTTTTATTTTTCCTACTTTGTAGTGTGTTTAATTTTTAAAATTTTAGTTTTATTCTAAATGTTTCCTTAACATTTAGTCATTGAGTTTGAGAAAAGATAGATAAAATTGTTTGAAAATAATGAAGAGAAAGTTGACAAATGATTACTTTGTAGTGACAAAACGCATCCATCTTTGTATCAACAAATTTCAATCAAGTTAATAACTCGAGTCTTAGATTTTTCTTTCTTTTTTAAAATCAAGTCCCATTGTAGCGCAAGCCACTATTCTAGATTTGCTTGAGTTGTTTTTTTAATCTTTTTTTTTTAACTGAATGTTTTTCTTCCTATTCCCAGTGTTTTTGAGAGATCATCCATGAAGAAGGATCATGGGATTTAGGTTAGTCAACCTTGGCTAGAAAACCCACATCAAAGTCAGGGTCCGATCATCACAGGAAGATAAGTTGATGCATGAAAAGAAATACCTTCTTTTGTTAAGGGTTTTGAGTTGATGCAAAAAAAGCTATCACGTAAATAAGAACCGATAAACGGCCGGTACAGTTAAAGGAAACAAAATCAAACTACAATAATCAAATGAAGACGTTCGTGTAATTAACCAACCAGCTTGCCTATATATACAACGTTGTTCCATTCTTAAGAGCAGCATAGCACCAGCAGCATCAGCAAACAAAGCCCTTAGGATGGTTGACTTCAAATTTATGGTCAGCTGACTACTCTACAAGTCCTCTAGAAATTTAAGTAGAGAGCACCTCGATTGGAAACAGATTACAGATGAAGCAACACCTCAGTGATTGAAAAAAACCTGTTGTTGCGTGTTAGCCAGTAAGCCATCTTCACAGAGATGAGTTACACGGATTCTCCACCATAGCCATCATGGCTATCTCCATTTTCTTTACTCAGTCTGGACTGTGTGGAAGATTTCCTGGGGGATGATTTTCCTGTTTGTGGCTTTGGATTGTTTATATTGAGATAAGTGTAACCAGACATTCCAGCAATAGCCATAAATGCGCCGCATATACTGGTCGCTCCTGGATTGGAGCCAAAGATGCAGAAATTTCCGAGAAGCACAACACATGTTTTGAATTGACCAAGAACAACATGGGAAATAGCAGATGTCGCCCTGAAAATTAAATGAGACAAAATGAATGAGAACCGAACATCCAACCCCACATCAAACAGGTATATATGTCCAAATCATTTATCATAACTTCTGCTTTAAGATTTAGCAAGTAACATACTTCCATTCTTCAAGTCAGTTCACATGATGACATCTTACACATACAAGGACACAGAACACAACAATATGAACATATTAGCAATTAACAGCCTGATTGTTCTTTAGGCAGGCAGCATACAGGTTCAAAATTGGAGAGGTGGCATTGTATAGGGCGGTTGTGAGGACCAATCATTCGAATTATTTTAGAGGATAAGTTGTCTTGTTTTTCTCTCCTCCTAAAAAAATTGTACTTATAACACTACTCTCTCTTTTACTTGCATCTTACAGTTAGGGCCCATTACATTGCTTACTATTTTCTTGATTGAATTCAGTTCAATATCAACCTTGCACTAAGTTTTTTAGCAGGTGCCGGTTATTTTTAGGACTGCGCCTATTTGACATCCTTAATGATTTCCTTGCAATATTTGCTCTTGTAACAATTTCCCTCCAGTTTGTACCCTCATAACTAACAAACCCTTGGCTAAGGAATCTATAAATGTAAGTTAATCAACACAAATACAAGCAGAACTGAACACATATTTGTTCTCAGCACAAAGACAATACACAGTGGAAGGATATCTTGTTTCCCTGGTTATTAGCCAAGCAGTAGATTTCTGGTCAGAATTCAATAGTCACAAACTGGTTTTGGAGAAGATGGCTCTTTGAGGTCAATGAGAGTAAAAACATAATTTTAGCTTGTAAATCATACGAATAGAAGCAGCTGGTTAAAGAAATCCACAGATGTAACAAGCTTTTAAAACAAATATTATGAATTAACCGAATGCTGCAAAGGGGTGGATTTGAAATTTTGTTAGCTTAGTATATTAGTGCAGATTTCATACAATATCTATGTTTTGAGATTTACCTCACCTTTTCTTCCAATTAAATCAACAATGCCCCTATGCTTATTAGTTTCTCATCTATATAACCACATGGAACTTATCTCTTCAAGAAGATTTAAGAAAAAGATTCCAATGTCAAAGTGATAAAATTTAACCCTTGTTAACTCTTTGCATTTTAACAGACATGAAACATGTTAAGCATTCTGCAAATTACCAACAATGATGGCATGCTTACAATATCATTTCAAGATCAATGACCTCCCAACCCCTGTAATCATAACCAATGAGCCAACACAATTAAGGATCTGCTAAAAAAAATTCGTTATATGCTCTCACTGTAAGAATGGGGCATAAGTTTGGACACCAAGCCTCACATCTCGAGAGTAGATTTAGAACACAGCTTCACCAAATGGTCCAGCAACCTTTTATAAGCTAGCAACCGGTTTAGAACTAGCTACATGGATCCTTTTCCTGTATGTAATTATGTCATAGACCAAGCTTCATGTCATATTGTTTTTGATTTACCTCTTCGCTTTTTCATTCCTATTATTTGAATGCAGTAACACTTGATCACCTGATTGTCCATTGGTCTAAATTGAAGTGGCCAAAGAATTTTAAATACCCTTCCTTTTGTTTACCTACAAGAGGCACCACTCTACTTTCTCATGCATGTATTCATTACTTATGCAGTCATTTGTTGTATTTCAACGCAAGTCCTAACATTATCATCTCAGCTATGGTCATTTATTTTTTTATCAAGATACTGCTTCCTGACCAACCAAAACTAGCTACATAAAGCAAATCCTCTCAATTTTATTTTTTAAAATTTCACCTCAAGGTATACTCCGGTAACCAATAGATAATTGTAGTTCCCAAATCAAAATTCCCATCTTATATGAAAAACTTGTTCTCATCACTTAACCACCTTTAGAGCATCATGGGCAAGTCTGGTCCATATTCAAGGCCATGATTGCACAACCACAAACAGATAATGCTTTACACTTGCACAGGTCTTGAGGCCACCAGTAGGATCGGAGAACATTCAAGAGCTAATTTCATTTTGCATTCCTCGTTTAACAGCAATTTCTCAAATCTTCAATATAGACTCCATTCTCAGTATTCATGACATCAAATAACCCATCAATAACAATTTCTCGCATCATCCTCTTGACCCTTTCGGCAATATCTTATTTGAATTGTCAGAAACTGCAAAGCATTCTCTTAAATTGGAGTCGCGGCTTCCTCCAGGGTTTTTACTAGAACCTTTTCTCCTCTACACCCCACCCCCCCACAGGTTTTCCCCTTCCCATTTTTCATGTATCCACCGAAACATGATACTCCTCATTTTATCTGCCTTTCATCACAAGAAAATAGAATCCCTGTTCATGAAGGAACTTAATTATGTGTCCTTAGGCCTGATGCATCAGTAGAGGTACATTTATCACCATTTTTGAAGTTTAAGCCTCAGAAAATAATGTTACACTAACATCCTTATTCTTTGATTTTTTTAGTACTAGTGAAATTCTTATAATTATTCATATCTAATTACGTGCAAGTTTTTATTATTATTCTTGCCTTCTATAGAAAACTCACCAAAGCCTAGTCTAAACAGTAATCAGAAAATGCACAAAACCAATTCATGTTTTCATGAGAATTAAAGCCAAGTCAGGCTACATCTGTTATTCATTAAGAAAAATGATAAGAAGTGACCACAGCAATGGAAATAATGTCAGTGAGAAACCAAGAAGATATGTTTGTGTTTGCAAAAAGGCAATTAAATTAGTAACCATAGGAAGAAAAATTGGTAACAGCAAGTTCAATTGCGATAAACCTCCTAGGAATGAGAGAAACATTTTCAGCATTTTTTTGAGTTCCTCAATTATACCAAAGTTGCAACTTTGGTTCTCAAATTGTGGACATAAGATAGTACTGGATAAATCACTAAATGCCAGTAATATAAAAACATCGAGTTTCTTTCCTTCAACAAAGAAAGTGCAAAATCATTAAAATGGGGGATTCTCACCCAAGCAATTGAAACTCAATATCCTATAACTAGAAATCATAAGTAATTTGCCACAACTCAGGTTGAAAATACTGCATTGGCAACCATGAACAGAACAAGCTGAAGCTTGTGACAGTAAAACGAAGGAAGAGAGCTCACTTACCCAAGCGCCAAAGCACCAGACCACTGAAGCAAAAAGCCAAGAACAGCAGACGAGAGAATCAGCACTGTGTTTCTGAAATTCCAATCATAGGAGAGGACACCAGGGGGATCAAAGAAAGGAATCAAAGTAGCAAGGAAAAACAATGTAATTGGTGTAGTCTTCCACATTAACCTGTAAGTTGATTCACAAATCATGTAAGATGCAAACGCATAAGAAATGAAAATGAGGGGAGTTACAAGGAAAAACTTTAAATAAAGTCTGCTACATACGCCAAGGCTGTCCAGTTCTCCCGCTGTTGCAGAGTGGACCAGAGAATCTTATTGATTGCACTAGGAATTATCCATGCCAATGCCACACAAGCACCAAAGAGGCTGAATTGCAAATCAGTTACTGTAGCCACAGCAACACCAATAGAGACAACTGCGAGTGCAACCACCTGAAAGATTTCATAGAAGAACCCATGGGATAGAGTCAACTTAAGCTATTTGCAGAAAGCAGTCACTCTACACACATTAATTCCCACCTAATAGAATCTAAGACTAAAGCATTTGTGGGCAAGTCCACTTCTAAAGCCCAATATGTTTTCATGAAAAAAATGTTAATTGATAAACCATTTCTCCGAATGAAGCGGAACTCCAAATGCTATCCATATACAAGTCCATATCATACTTTCTCTGCCACTTTCAAGATTATGAAGCACTTCCCACATGAATGATATTTCTCCCACAATTCAATCAGTTGAAAAATAAGAAGACAAAGATCAATGCCTTCTTATTCAGATTGTTTCATCACCATAACAAATGGTAAAGCCTTTTTTTTTTTGGGCAGAAGTGCTCAAGCGCATATGAGCAAAAACTTACCTTGGAGAAAGAAACTCTCTTTTTAAACCATATAAATTCTGCCAAAACAATCGATGGGGTAACAGCAATCTTAGCCATCTGATAGAAACCAACACTGCAAAAATCATGAAAAATATTAAGCACGACACTTTAAACAGGGCTACATAGTAGTGGAAAATGGAATGGTATATCTGACCTATTGTATTTCAGGCTAACATTAGCTAGGCCAGTAGAGAGGGACATAACAAAGCCAAGAGTGAATAAAGATAAATGAGTAGATTTGGACGGAGGAGATCCAGGAAGTACAGAGAAAGCTTTTAAAATGCCCATCAGTGCCCAGCTTAGTAAATAGTGAATAAAACTAAGACATATAGGAAAATGGAAGCCAACTCCTTGAAGCACCTGCCATGGAAAAAAAAAGGCAAATCAAATCAACTTAAAGAAGCTACTACTCTTAGCAATAAAAGACGCAGGCACAATTAGATATTGTTAATACACATTTGAAAACGTTAGAATACGAACCCATTTGTTCATGAAAATAATACCAACAGCAACCAGGAAATTGAATGTAAGAGCAAGGACTGGGCCACAGGATCGTTGCTCATGTCTCTTTGCACTTTCAGAAAAGCGAAACCTGCTAAATAAAGAGGACCGCAATTCTTCCAAAGCTCTTCCTGCATTGATGGGAACAAAGATGAAAATGAAGATCAATCAGTCACCTTAAATGAAACAAGCAATGTAACAAAAACCTCCACGATCTACACAGACAGCTACTAGCCAATGAGCAAAGCAATCACCTTTTGTGAACAAAATAACAAACTAATTAACCATGTCTTGAGCAGACTAATGGATTTTAAATAAATAAAAAAATCACCAACATTTAAAGTTGACAACAGTGAAATGCAAATACATAGCAAAATCCCAGATTTTTCAATTGCAGAAATTATTCTTCATCCCTTTCGAAAAAATTAATTGAAGTCAAAATCAACCACTATTTTAACAGAGTTAAAGAGCTACAGCCCGTTAAAAAAAACCTAGAGAATCCCTGTTAGACTGATACTAACACAAGCTAAATTGATAAGTTGAGTGGCATGAAACAATGCAAATCAAAGAAAGAAGGAAAGTTTGAGAAATTTAAAGAAAATAATGAAATGGGGTCTGAACAATTCCTTAAAAAAAAGTTTACCTCTTTCACCAGCATCACTGTCTTTCCTCTTGAGTATCTTCCTCACATCTTTCCTTACTAAAAAATTCAAAATTTCACGGCTATAGAGCATCTTTCTTTCACTAAGCAACTCAATTTCCTCTGTGTTATCAGTCCGAACCGCTACCACTTCCTAATTCTAAACTCTCAAAAGATAAGTAACCCATTTTCTAGTTTTTTGGATAACTACGAAAAAGAGGCACACCTGCATAACACAACTGCCAAAAACTCGAACTTTATTTTATATTATTATTAATAGAAAAATGAAATGCGGAAAATACAAATAAAAAAGAGAGAGAGTGACACGTAGGATTCAAAGAGGGGCGTTGATTTCGGAAATCAGAGGCTGAAGCCTGAAAGAGAGGGGGAGGGAGGGGAGGGGAGGGGAGAATTTCAAGAACCAAGGTTTACTTTTGTTTCTTTCTCTCTCACATTCTCAATCACACCGACCAAACAGTAAAAAAGTAGTGAGAACAAGCGTGTAACTTGCGTTTGCCTGTCCGCGTGAAATCCGAGTTGCCTTTTCTTCTCTCCTTTCTATGTGATGCCATTTTTTCTTGCTGTTCTTAATCGCATCTGGATAGCCCATGCTGTGGTTTTTAAAAATTAATATTTTTTAAATAGTTTTGATATTTTATTTTAATATTAAAATATCTTATCGAAAAAATAAAAATATATATAATATTTAAAAAACAATCAGCAGTATTGAAAGGCTATTCAAAGTTTCTTGATGGGCCTCCACCGAATTATGCCTTGCATGCCACCCCACCCATCACGGCAGTTTGCATTGACTTGTTTCCGACGGCTTCTTTAGTTGAAACACTACTAGTGATATAACTTATTGACAACCCTAGACTTTAATTACCTTTTAATTCGTGTACTCGCATTAAAGTTTCTGTTTTTAAGTTTGAGTTCGATGCAAGTCATCCCCATAACATATTATTGCATTTTGAAGAAATTATTTGAGCTCTATACATGCATGACGTTGAAGGAGCTTTTTGCCATTAAAATCCTTGTGGTTGGATGATTAAACCATGTGATTTTAATAAGATAAAGCAGCTCTTTTTTTTTGTGATTTTCGACGTTGTTATCAATTGTCAAGTTTGGAGACCGAAATTCAACCGATTTTCGCGGGCTACAATGTCCTTCTTAAGCTAATACTACTTGAAAGGAAAGAAAAAGGTACTCACTTTGAACATTCCCAGGGACCAAATTCTGAAAAAATAAGGTTATAAATCATTTAGCCCGCAATGACATCTGCCATTGGCATGTTTGGTAAACTCAAAAAAATAATTTTTATTTATTTTAATACTTTATATTAATTAATGTGTAGGTATCAAAAAATAATTTTTAAAACATAAAATAAATATTACATTAAAAAAACAAATTTCCCGTCAGAAACGCATCAAATTCAATAGGAAAAACTATCTTCTTTTAGGATTTGAGGAAGACGACATCCATGGTCCAGCGGCATGTTGATGACAAGGCAGCACATGACTTGATAAGAAAGTGTTTGAAACAAGTCTTAAAAATATTTTGAAAATAAATTATTTTTATTTTGTATTTTAATTTAAAAATATTTGATATTTTAAATTATTTTTCTATACTAATATCAAATTTAATTTTAAAAAAATATTATTTTAATATATTTTTAAATAATTAAAAAAAAAGAGAATATGAACAACCTCCCGAGCGAAGTCTCAAGAGTACCATGCACTTGCAAGACCGCATCACTACTTGTGTCGGCCTCCCGAGTCTTTTGCCCTAAATCATCACACACGTGACCCGTGGGTCCCTCCTAATGTTAACGTTTGCGAAGACTTCTGTTTTGTTTTGTTTTCTCAGATTCAAAATTGTTTCACGACAGTTCATCCCTATCCCCCCATCTGTGGACACCGCTACCTCTCATGCACGTGGCTCCATGCAACAAGACGACGTCGGACAGTGACTTGAGGTCATAATAGTCCAAAACAGCCGTAAATTTTATACCTCACGAGAGATCTCCTTCCACGAGAATATATCTAGTGGAACAGGATCTCCATTGAAACCATTTGTGCTTGCAAAAATGATTCTTCGAGAATCACAGTCTGCCACTAAGATCATCCAAAACATAGAGATTAACTACCTACGTCTCCGAAGGAAATTTGTGGTGGCTGGGTCCAACATCTATATATCCATGTCGTATTCAGTCCTCAAAGATTTGTTTTTATTCCAATTTCTTGTTTTTTCCCTCTATTTAAAAGGTGATGACTGTCCTACTTTCCAGACAAAGTTCGTCACTTTAAGGGGCAAAGGTTCTTTCTAGGCCGACGAGCTCAAATCATGGCATGAAAACTCAGTGGATTATTACTTTGACAGTAAAATGGAGTTGCTTTTCAGAGAAAAAAATAAAATTAAAAATTAATGTGGTGAAACAATTATAAATGTCACTTTCCAAAAATAAAAATAAAATGTTTTACCGTTTCTGTTTTTGACCATTTAAATCTCGAAGTAGTGATAAATCTATTCACCTACCAAACCAATGAAATTTAAAGGATTCCATTCTTTCTTGTTTGTTTTCTCAAGTATTTTTTATTTATTTTGAAGAATGCGAACAGGGCTATGATAGAGTCCGATTGCTCTTCGCCCCAATCCAGCCTAAACTTAAACTCATGATGGATGGGCCCAATATGAATCAGAATACAAAAAGTCTCTAGCCAGTACAAGGATAACCCCAACCACAACAACAAACACTCTCTAAACTCAAACAAAACTCTCCTAAACCCCCAACACCATCAAAAGATTCAACGGATCCATCAAAATGGCACCCAAACCCGATTCCCACACCCTAGCCTCCACCTCCGCCGCCTCCTACGACCCATCATCCACCTCCTCCATGGACCCTCTCCTCCTCCTCCTCAATTTTCTTCCTTACTCCGTCCTCCGCCCACCACGCCTCCGTCTCAAACTCCCCACCTTCACTCTCCCTTCCCCCATGACAGTCTTCTCTTTGGTCCTCCTCACCTACTTCATGGTCGTCTCCGGCATCGTCTATGACGTCATTGTTGAACCGCCTGGTATCGGGTCAACCCAGGATCCATACACTGGATCGGTCAAGCCTCTGGTTTTCATGCCTGGAAGAGTAAATGGGCAGTATATAATTGAAGGGCTCTCTTCTGGGTTCATGTTTGTCGTTGGTGGTGTTGGCATTATTTTGATGGATCTGGCACTTGATAAAAATCGGGCCAAAAGTGTCAAGGTTTCTTATGCTACGGCAGGGATTTCCTCTGTTGTTATTGCTTATGTTATGAGTATGCTTTTTATTCGGATTAAAATTCCTGCTTATCTTCATTGAGTTTTCAGATCTTTTTAATGAATTTTAGATACTTTGTTCTGGTAGTCTGAAATTACAACGTGGTTTGTCAAAAGAGGTTGTTCTGGATTTTTATGATCTGGGTTAATCTCAATTGATCATGCGGTGCTAATAGATCATGAAAAATGTTAATAGTTTTGTCAATGAAAGTCATGGCCACCCATGATGCAGTCTCCATCTTTCCACCTTCACATATTGCAGTCTCCAGTTTTTTCCTGTAAACATTTTGTTACAAGTAGAAGGGAGCAGAGATGTATGATCTCTCAATAAAAGTCAAGCCCTTGACATTTTAGAATTGAACTTTTATTTAATTGGAGGATAGTGTAAGAATGTGAATGAAATGCTTGCTAAATATTTGATTCTAAAAACATCTGAAACAGATAATATCCATTAATCATGATGCATTTTGATATTTATTTACAAATTAGAAACCAAAAATATGACCGACACATTGAGACCCAGGTAGGAGTCTTGGTCGCCCTCTCCTATCAAAGACTGACCATCTTCATGCACTCAGGTAATATATAATCCGGCTAACTTTATGGTGCAACAAACGGTCTAGCAGTCCTAAAAGAAATTCTTTGGCGAGAACAGACGACGGGGTGAGAACATTCCCAATTGTCTAGGAGAAGCAAGGCCTTCAATGGAACAATTCCCTGTGTATTTAGGTGATTTCCTGTTGTATCCAGGAGAATCAGGACCGTCAAATGAGTGGTAATGATCAGGCGAAACATGGAACCACTGTCTGTCTTTCCTGGACCCAATTCTGCCATTGAAGGTCCCATACTTGACCAACTTACCAACCCATGACTTCTTTGTAGGGCTCTTGTGGCCTGCGTTCATCTTCTCGCTCAAATACTCCTTAACACCCTGCAACCCTCTCTCCACCACCTCCATTGGAGGAGAAACGAGCGGGTTCCCTTCAACACACAGCTTTTGCAGCTTCCTTAGACATCCCATGGAGTCTGGCAAAGTTGTGATCTGATTATAACTCGCGTCCAATTCCACAAGAGATATGAGGAGGCCAATGGAGTACGGTAGCGTTTCAAGGTACTGGAAGTTTTGGCTTACATTAAGCACTTCTAGATTGATAAGGTTCTCGAGATCTTCCGGGAGGGACCTTAGATTGTTGAGCCTTGCATCAAGTATTTTCAGAGAAGTGAGGTGGGAGGTGGAGACGGGAAGAAACACGAGCTTGTTTGAGTTTACTGAGAGCTTCTTCAGGTTAACAAGCTCGAACCCGATGGTGTCTGGTAGTCTGCTTAGTTTGTTGAAGTTGGCATTCAATTCTTCTAAAGATCTACGATAAAAGCACAAGATTTTAATGTGAGCATAGCTTGAAATTATATAACTCAAGTTATTTTTGTCAGTTTGTACATAAACATCGTGAAGAATCCGTAACTGTATATAAAAACACCAACTTTATGAAAACTTTTGATTGATAACAATATCTTTATATATTTTTTCAAGGACTGTAATGCCCTTAAATTATTAAAATGAAAGCTATACACTTGTTTGTTTCCTATGTAAATTTTTAAATGTGCTTTCTATTTATTTTTTTCGGTGTTTCCTATATAACTTTTTTTTTTCTTCCTAATTATACTTTATTTTCTATACTACTTTTACATTTTGGATAAAATCTCCAACCCTGTGATTCTCTTTAGGAAAACTACAATAATTTTTATTCTTATAATAACATAAGCTTCTCTTCTTTCTTTCTTTCTTTCTTTTTTCAAACACCACCGTATAAGAACCTTCGATATTTAAAGTAAATGAAAATATCATAGAACTTTTTTTCTCCTCAATCCATTGTATAAAAAACTTTTTTTTTTTCTTTATTTACTAAATTTATAGATCATGGCCTTTGATTTTTATAGTTGATTCAATAAATAAATAATGACTACATTTCTTTAAGAGTCTATATAGCTTGAACAAAAAAAAAATAATACTTCTATCATTTCTATAATATATAATATTTTTGGGTATTAAAAACAAAATAATTTTTTTTTTTTTAATTTTTGAGTGTTTTAAGTGCAAATGTTATATCTTTTATTTTGAATATTATTCATAAATTTAAGAGTCATTACTAAAAGTAATGTTTAACAAGATTTTGATAATTTATATGCCACGACCGTGCCTAAAACTAGTGATTTAATTAAATTATAAGGATATATTATTATCAATTAGTTTTGTGAGGGCTTATTACATTGAAATTAAATTATAAAAACAAAATAAGCTAATTACTTTATTATTTCATTGGTATTCTGAGGATATCAAAGGCATATTCGAGTACGTATACGCACACAGAATAAAATAAAACATTATTTTTCCAAAAAACAAATATTTTAGTAATTGATAACCTGTTCATTTAATATATATTAAGATTGTAAAATGAAAAAAAAAACTGAGCTATATGCATACATAATATATTTCTAAGAGCAGAAGAGCATCAGGAGACAACAAACCTGCAATTCTCGATAGTTCTAGGAAGGGACTCAATAAGGTTGCCTGAAACATTGAGAACTTTGAGCTTTGACAAACATCCGATTGAGTTTGGGAGAGATTTCAGCTGATTTGAGTGAACATCCAGCACCACCAAATTTAGCATTCTTGCCGTTAAGGATTCCGGTATAATCTGCCAAATATAGCCAGAAATTCTTTGATTTGTTAGTTAATTTGCTTCCATTGTTAACTAGCAGGAAGACTCGAGTGTAAGGGTTAGATTCAAAGAAAAGTTTTTCTAAAATAAATAACTACGAATAATTAAACGAGTGCTAGCATACTTCTTTATTTACTTGTAGAGGGTTTTGAATGAATGGCTAACTATGTACTAAAAAAACTCTAATTGTTTGAGATTTAAGAGAGAGTAAAATATGAGAGAAACCCATATATATAAAGTAGATAAAAAATGGGAAGGAAGCTTAGGAAAGAATCAAAGAAGGGGTGATTTTTCTGGGATTAGAAAGAGAGAGAGAAAGTAAATTGTCATAAGATTGCTTTCCTTTCCCCCCTCCTAAGAACAGCATTTTTAATCATTAGGTTTATACTCAAAATGGTATCGAATTGATATTGATTTCACCACCTCCAAAAGAACTGAATCAATCCTATTCGCAACAATTGAGGCTTTTTTCCATAAAAAAAAAAAAAGAGATCAAAGGGACAGCAAAAAAGTTGTGTTAAAATCAATCAAAACTCTGTTTTATTAACCTTCAGAAAGGATTCCTTTCTTTCTGTACTGCAAAAAAGTTGTTTACTGGGACATGGGAATATATATATACATACCTGCAGATCATTGTTGAAGAGATAAAGCTCGCAGATAGTAGCTAAGTTGAGTGAAGGATTAGGTAGAGTCTCCAAAGACATGCCACTCAAATCAATAACTTCAAGCCTTTCTTCCTCGATGGCATTCCTTCTCTCGCCATTAATCTTCCTCCTATCTGCTCTATTCATCAATGGCTGTTGTCGCTGCTCGTACATCATCTTTACAGCTCAAACCATACAGCAAGGTGATTACAAGATTCAAGGTATTTGAGAGAGAGTAGAGGCTATTATAACAAACGAAACAAGAACAAGGAAAGAAAGAGAAGGGCTATGGTGATTTTGCGTGGATTTTCTTTTAATGAGCATTATTTTGAGACCCTAGAAGCTATAAATATATATATATATCGTGTGCAAGGACGTACGCGTGAGAAAGATAACACAGGGGCAATGACGATTTTGGAAGTACTAGGCCGTATTGTTAGGGTTTGCGTGGCTATGTTTCTCGCTTGATGAAGTCAACTCCTTCACTTTTTTTTTTCGTTCTCTCTCTCTGTTTTTGGTTGACGGCTACAGCCTACCCGCCAATCTCGTTCCCTTTTTTGGCATGCGTTGCTCCTCCTCTCTCTTTTTTTTTTTACCAAATCCCTATTAGGGAGACAAAAACCAAGTCCCCCAGTTATGACGAAACGTTCATTTACATCCTCTGCGTATTATTTAAGCAATTTTATCCTGAATGTATGGCACATTTACCAGTGTTGCCTCGTCATTAGCTTAGTTTTACAAACTTGTTAGGAACTACGGGAGCAAAAACGTAAGCTGCGATCCTATCTAGTTCATAATGAACATGTTAATCCTACTAACTTGTAATTTTCATGGATTATTTTTCAATATGTTACACGAAATTTCTTCAAATAAGGCTGGATTACGACTTGATTTTCTTATATTCAAAATGCAACGGTAACATGGAATGTGGTAATTAAAAAAATTGTTGTGGGGAGTTTGTTGAAATGAAACTTATGATGAAGAAAATTCGATAAATGGGGGGTATTTTTAGGGTATTGCTTAATTCTGTGTTTTGGGGGTGTAAATGAAAGTGACATCATAGTTGGGGAAGCTATTTGAAGTGACTCCTATAAAGAAATAGTGATTATATAATAACATTATTTATTTATTTATTAAAAAAAAATAATTGAGAAACCGATGATTAATAAATACAGACATGTTAACCAATGTGCCATCGTGTTGGCGACTGATTAAAACATAATAAAGGATGGATGTTCAATGGTTCGGTGGATTTAGTCACACACCACACCTATCGATATATTTTATGATTAATTAATACCATAATAATTAATAGAAAAAATAAATAAAAATTATATAGAGAGTAAGATTTGTGTCATGTTTTTTCATGAAAATTGAATGTTTTCAACAATTTTTCACCACCCTATAAAATTAACATCCGTTTTATATAATGACATATATATTTCTTACAGAATTTCCTAAGTGAACAATTTATTAACGTTCGATGATATGTTGATCACAGATTCAATGGCATTTACGCTGTTTAATTAAGGTTTAATTTGTAGGTAGATGCAACGTTCACCATGCATGAAATTAATTAATTAATTAATTTTCTAAAAATGTCATCGTAGAACTTGTTTACCAATGCTCTGCACAGTTAATGTATTTATATATATAATAATGTATTTAGCAGTTGTCTTTGCGTAAATGCTAATTAATATAGCCTGCATTTACTTACTTAAGAATTCGTATAGTTGTTACATGAGAAATCAATGATGGTGAGAGAATTTCTTAGGGTTCTTGAGGGCACACGGGTGATGGGTCAGCAAATAATTGAATGGTCTTTTGCCTTCCTTTTAGCTACCAAAATCCAATTATTATTATTATTATCATTTATTTATTTCAATTTGGATTATTTTGTAGCTCTACAGCAAGGATGGTGCAGTTTTCTAGTACGGAAGTGTCCAGCCTGGCTGTACGGTAGAGTGTATAACAGCCGGCCTAGCTAACTAAGGGGTGACTTCTTGTTCTTCAATTAAGATTCTATTACAGAAAAAACAATAAGAAGAAGATGCTTTTGTTCTTTTATTAAGATGCTTTTGTTCTTTAAGCTCTTTTTTTTTATAGAATTTAATCAGAGCTTGGCTTTAGGATTTTATTTTTAAGAAATCATTTTGTCCCTAATAAAATCATTTTCAATCATTTTTTTCCGACCTTAAATTATTTTTTTAGGTGTTTTCAAGGTGAACAACAACCTAAATATGCCCCTCATATGGACCTAATAACTCCCTCTCTCTACTCCCAACAAAAAAAAAGAAAAAAAATGGAGAAAAATGGAGTTAGATATCAAAATGTATTTGATTAAACTTCAAGATATTGGTCACCTTATATTTAAAAATTATAGGGGATTAAAATTAATATTTAACCTGCCTTCCATGGTACCTGAGAGTTTCATTTCAATCTCTTATTGAGAGTTTTATTTCAACCCCTTATCTTTCCATTAAATCCTCCCTCCTAAAAAAATGCAATTATGGGTTCAAAATATCTAAGCCGTGCAAAATCAAAATTAAAGGACCAAAATAAAGAATTACAAAAAATGCATTGCTCCAATCCATTGTGTATTGTAATAGAGTGCAACAGTAATTCAAAAACTACATCTTTTAGTATATTTCAAATGATTATTTATAATAAGATTGGGAGTTAGAAAAAAAAATTAAGATTCTAATTATTGATAAACTGAAATCTTAAGACTTGATTTTGATAAGTTGCACATATAAGCAAATCCTATAATATGTTTTCATTAGTTTTGATGATGAAAATCTAATGTAAGAATATATTGAATACACACAACAATTTTTAAATGATAGATTGGATGTAATAAATATATATATATAAGGGTAAAATTAATCTTAACCTCTAAAATCAAGGGAGAAAGTTAATAGTGATTGCATTGCTAATGATTCGCTGAGACATTCATCTACTTACACTTAAATTTAGGAATTGTCACTAAATAAAATTAAAGAAAATGACTTGGTCACACAGCAGTCATCAAGCTCAAGAATTCTTTATTGACCCCAACAATTTGAACACTATAATATATTAACTTCATTCTCTCAAAATTAACATTTCCAATCTATCAAACATGGCCATTAATTTCATTTTGAAATTGATTCAAAACATTTTTGTTGTGATGTATATGCAACATGATATTTTAAGAGAACATGAGTGGACTACTGGGAATACTCAAGAATGTTCATCCTTGTACTGATAAAGAATAAATAACAAAAAGATTTTAGTTTGATCCATATTAAATACAAAAACTAATTTATTATTGTTTTGGTGTCTGTAAGAGATACACCGCTGCGTCTCTGCCTTGAGTCCCTGAGTATAATAACCACCGCAGTGTTCGTGAATTCGTCCTGCTTATTTCTTTGGAACATCCGTCAAGCCAGTGTCACTTGGCGATGACCATGACCACTGCAACTACAATGGCAGTTCTGCTCAAACCCATGATCTCCGATCAACGCCTTCTCCTCTTCCAAACCCAGAAACACACTTCAATTATTGCACAACAACCAAAACAACATGGATCTCTTCTTGTTGCCAGCTCTGTCCGTCAGAGTGATAACTACTGTCAAAATCTGGTCGATGAGTTTGACCCAAATATTCCTATAGAGAAAGCCTTGACCCCACCTAGCTCATGGTACACCGATCCTTCTTTTTTTGATTTTGAACTCCATCGTGTCTTCTATAGAGGATGGCAGGCTGTTGGTTAGTTCTTTGCTTTCATGTTTTTCTCTTCTTCTCGAGTATTATTAGATTGGTTTCATGAATTATAGCCAACTGCCATGATCAATTTCTTTAATTTTCAGGATATACTGAACAGATAAAGAATCCTCGTGATTTTTTCACTGGAAGGTATAAATCACTTGTGTGTTAAATGCCCACATGTTGAAAAGTGAATCTTTAGTTCGTTTGTTTGTTTTTTCTTGAGTTGTTGAATTTCTTGTTAAGTTCAAGAGAAAACAAAGGAAACATGCTTGAAAATGGTTTCTTTTTATCTACTCTTTATCAGTAGGTGGTCTATACGGCCTTCAACTACACAGCAAGGGAGAATCCCTCCTCTCTTCTGAGCTCCCCGCATCCTTGATGCTAGCAGGATTTTATACCAGTTGTCTTCGTCCACCGGCGATAAAACTTGGCACTAATGGATTCCTGCATTCATTTGTTTCTTATAAAAATCAATGGAAATCATTGAATGCGGATTTTGTTTTGATATGCATTTCAGTTTCCAATCAATATTTCTTTCGTCCACCCCTTTATTCATTGTTTCTGAGAATGAAATGGAGGATCAATTATACATGGCAGATTGGGGAATGTAGAGTTTCTGGTGTGTCGAGATGATCATGGCAAGATTCATGCTTTTCACAATGTGTGTCGCCATCATGCTTCTCTTGTTGCATCTGGAAATGGGCAGAAGTCTTGTTTTGTATGCCCTTATCATGTGAGTTCACTTTTGAATTTCTTTGGTTTTGACAACAACAAATCCTAGTGCCCTAGCTCACCAGCAAAATTCTAACTTTCAATGCATCTTGGAATAGTTCGTTTTGATCTATCATTTAGTTTATTTAAGTGTGTTAAATTCATAGCCAGTGGATATTATTTAAGCTTTAACGTATATAAACTTTTTTACAGGGGTGGACATATGGGTTGGATGGAGCACTTCTTAAAGCAACCAGGATGAACAGGATCCAAAATTTTGATGTAAATGTATGCTGAAACATAAGGTGGCAATCCTATTTTCAATTCATGCAAGACATTTTCTGGTTTTATTGATAATTTTGTTGATTTATCTGATCATGGAGCATAGGAGTTTGGGCTTAAACTACTAAATGTAGCAACTTGGGGGCCATTTGTTCTCCTCAATTTGGACAAAGAGATTTTACCCCAGCAAGAAGCTGACGATACAGTGGGGAGCGAATGGCTTGGTAGCTGTTCAGAATTTCTTGGTGCCAATGGAGTTGATTCTTCTCTAAGCTATCTTTGCAGGCGTGTATACGAAATTGAATGTAACTGGAAGGTAACTGTCCTTGACCTGTTATTATGGCTGAAATCATCTCAAGGTCCTTTCATTTTATTCTGCCTCCTAGTTAATCATGTGATGCTAATACCTATAAATTTTGAATGGGATTCCCATTGTGCAAAGAGAATGCTTTCCCTTTCTGCTCCAGATCATGTTTTGTTTACTCATCGTTGTCGAAACGGATTTGATGTCTTCTCTATCAGAACCAAGCCTTGTAGGATTCAGTGGCCATCTTGATTTCATAGATTGCTGATGATCTATTTTTCCTTTTAGGTGTTCTGTGATAATTACTTAGATGGTGGTTACCATGTACCATATGCTCATAAAGGCCTTGCATCTGGCCTTAACCTTAATTCTTACTCCACCACGGTATGCTTCTCTCAACTTCTTCTCCTCGTAACCTACTATGCACATTTTGATGTTTACTGTAAATGTCTTTTTTTTCCCCTGATATATATCATTCTTATTATGATTGTTGTCTTAAAAATAAATGGATGCTCTTTGAGATAGACATATGAAAAGGTCAGCATCCAAAGTTGTGACGGTGGCTCAACGGAAAGTGAAGATGATATTGATCGACTTGGGTCAAAAGCCTTGTATGCTTTCATTTATCCTAATTTTATGATTAACAGGTACCCTCTTGGCGACTCTGTTAATTCATACGTTATATCAGCTCTCTGGTAACTTGAGTATATTATGGATCTCATAGGTACGGACCATGGATGGACACTAATCTGGTACTCCCACTAGGACCCAGGAAATGCCAAGTGATATTTGACTACTTCATTGAAACCCATCTCAAGGTACTTTCTAGGCATGCCTGCTTGTGTATTGTGAGGTTACAGGATGATAGATGTTGTGTTGTCATTTATCAGTACATTGAAAGACGAAGGATGCCTTTTTCTTTTCTATTTCTAAATCAAAAAATAAAATCAAAGATTCTGAATTTCACGGTTGCTTTGATTGCGAATTGCCTGCGCACATGCTTGCAATTCAGTCCCTGGCATTTTAGTTACCAGAGAGGAGGTTGAGATCGAACTGACAAAATGAAACCAACCAGAGGTCAATTGATGGATTCGTCTAGTCCTAGCTTGACTTTTGGCGGTAGCCTCCCGTATGTGGATTGGTTTTGTTCATCTCAGAAAGAAATGTATGCATACAAGTGATGTGAATATCTCAAGTCTTAGCCAAAATTACAGATTTTATTCATCTATACGTCATTAAACAGTTTATATTCCTCAACTGTTCCAAAACTATAATCCCATCGGTAGTATTTTACTTGGTGGTTCTTGAAGGGGTTTTAGAGATGAACTCAAAATCTTTTACCTATAATGCATGTGTAAACTGTAAATGATTACTAATCACTGCTGCTTATTGCGAGTCTGGCTATACGCCGGTGAGACTGTTCAGTTGAGAATTTTAAACATTTTGGTGTCAGGACGACAAAGATTTCATAGAAAGAAGTCTTGTTGATAGTGAGAGAGTGCAGGTATGTCATCCAAGAGCTCCATCACCATAAAGATCATAGGCAATTTGGAGTTTATTCTAAGATTAATATAAACATGCAGATTGAGGATATCAAGCTATGCGAAGGTGTTCAGAGAGGGCTTGAAACACCAGCATACAGTAGCGGCAGATACGCTCCCACGGTCGAGAATGCCATGCACCATTTCCATCAGCTGCTTCACGATATTCTCGAAGAATGATTTCTTTCTATATTATCCAGTTCTTACAATCAGGACCCAAATAATTTCTTGTCTCTTGCATTTTCCGATGAATGGTGTGCCTTTTAAAACTGTGATTTAAAAGAAAAGGGTGTTTACCTCATTACGAACAAGGCAATGGCACAGTGGCAATGTGCTCATAACGGCTGGCCTGTCTTCGATATGAATATTCACTCATTCAGCTTCTAACATCCCTATTACCGAGGCATCTGCACTGTCAAAAACCTGCTTCGTTTTTTATGAAAGTAACTTGAGATGAGTGCCTTATGAAAGCATCCCATGCATTAATTCAAAAATATGTTTAATGCATTTGATTACATGATTTCATAACTATGAAAATTTAATGTACCAAATTAAACATGAGAATTGTTTTTCTCCTAGACAATCCTCGCTAGAAACTGGAGCATATAGTTATCGGTAGAAAAAAAAAAAAAAAAACTTTCGCAGGTCTGTCACCATCCGGGCAAATCTGTATCATCGTATGAAACAAATATGAACAAACTGTGCTGAAAGACTAGAAAATTTATATCAGCCAGGTTGATGTTAGTACTGTGAATCTTTTTGAGACTTCTAGAGATCACCTGAAAGACAATGATTGAAAAATATCAAGACTTGATATGCCACACTCTTATGAAAGAGAAGATGAACAGGCAGGTAAATGATTCTTACTTGGAGAGCGAGCACTTCGATGAAATATCCTTGTAAAGAACTTGTGCAAGGGAGTTTGTGGAACAGGTATCAGTTTACCAACAGCAGCAAGCGGCCAACTGGTTTGGAAAGAATAAAAAGACAAAACTGCAGTTTAGATATGCAAATATAATCCAATTGGTATGACAACATTGTATAAATAGGCATTTCACGAAAATTATAACATAATTATTTACTGTCTGAGAGATCCTTGGAGGGATGCAGATTACCTTATGAAAGCAATAACTGCTGAAATCAGCCACTGTTTCCAATTGAGCCTCACGGTAGAGGTAAACTTCCCAACAAACTCAATAATGATAACCTATAAAAAGCAAAGGAAAAGCATGTTCATGGGTAGCTCACAGAAGACCCAAAACCTAGGGCATTGAATAAGTTAAAAGGTATTACCTGAAGTACAAGAGTTATTCCAACTATAGCAATGAAAAGGTGGTTTTTTGAAATCCCTTTGAAAACATTAAATTCATCTGGCTTCCGGGCATTGAATTCATTGAAGATCTGCAGATCAGAAAATTACTCACCTTATAGTTCTGAACTCTTAACAACGAGATCATATCAACAACGCTAAAATGGAATTTAACTGGAATTATTGTAGTTGTTTGTTTCTTCATTTTGTTTAAGAATTGTTTGAGACTAACCTGACAAAACACAAATGCATTGAATATCAAGGTATTCTTCACATTGTTTGCACGCTGAGGAGTTTCATGCTCCAACCCCAGTAAGCTCCTCCCTCGAAAATTAAGGACAAGCAACACACTCACTTGATATGCTGCCTAAAACCACAATTGACAATTACCATTATTGCATGTTACACGAGAGAAAAAAACACTAGGCAACAGATAATTTATAGCAATTTTATAATGTCAGTACTGACAAGATATATAAAGGAAAACCAAATACTAATGTACCTGTATCAGCAGGTTCCTCCACATGATATTTGTAATTAGTGGTTCCCTGGAAAAAAATATACACCATAAGGTAAATCATAGAAAATGCAATCACACATCTGAATTAGTTTGATAACAGAGTGAAAAGGAACTTAAAAAGACCACAACTGAGGCATTTTGCCCGGGAAATATCCTTGTAAAACAAGGTTTAAAACTTCTCATGCTGCTACGAAGGGCACCACAATTGTTACAGAAGAAACATCTACACTAATATTGACACAAGTTATCTATAAACACAACGCAATGAGCAGGCTAATGGCTGGATTTTAAGCTTGGTGGCCAGGTTTCAGCTTGTGGTAGGGGGAAGCCATAAGTCAGGTTCAAGAATCAAACTAAAAACAAAGGCATCCACTTCTCTTAAGAGTCCAGATGAGAAGCTAGGTTTCAACTCGTGACAGGGGGAGCCATAAGTCAGTTTTCAAGAATCAAACTAAAAACAAAGCTATCAACTTCTCTTAAAAGTCCAAATGAGATGCTAGTTGTATACATCCAATACCCCAGGCATAAAAGGCTTGTCCAGATAAAAAACCCAGACCCCCAGGTGAAACCCTTGCTTCTGAATAACCTTACTGTCCCAACATGGTGTCTACTGTCCCCAACAGTTCTAAATTTTCCAGATACAAAATCCTTTTCATCAAATTATAACAGAAAGCAGGACACTGTTCTGGCTTAGAACAGGTTGACTTTAGTCTATGATATTTAACATTTTACACTGACAAGGTGCAAGTCATTTCAGCATTTCATACCTACGACCAACTGGATTTCTATGCATCAGGTGATCTGTCGGAGGCTCAGTAGCCAGTGCCAACGCTCCAAGAGTATCCATGATAAGGTTAACCCACAGGAGCTGTAATAACAAAACATGAATACAGAGTAATGAAACAATTATCTTTTTTAGTTGTGTGTATCTAGGAGACTGAAATACCTGCACTGCATTTAATGGGACATCACCAGAAGAAATTGCAGCCACAACATTTATAACAAGAGCTGCAACATTAACCGTAAGCTGAAACTGGATAAATTTCTGAATATTTGCATATACAGATCTACCCCAACGGACAACCTGCATTAAGGAGACATTTAAAATTATTGAAATTGCACTTATAAAAAGAATGAAACATTAATATCTGAGCTACTGTGACAAGAAGATAATTTGGAACGACCTGTTCCCTGCAACAGCATAAAAATGCATGAATTCTAATTAAAACTAAAATTAAGCTGAAAAAAGTGCCAACCTTAACGACTGAAGCAAAGTTGTCATCCAAAATTATGATATCTGAGCTTTCTTTAGCAACTTCTGTGCCTTGAATACCCATTGAAAGACCAATGTCTGCCTGAACACAAAATAAGAACACTAATATTATGATAGCAAACCAGTAAGTTGTGGGAAAAAAATTAGCAATCATAACCACATAGCCATTGATACAGAATCATAACAAGACTAGAGTTCTGCACTATTCAGTAACACAGATTTTAAACCAAACCAGTTCAAATTTGTTTTGTTAAAAAACATGCAATTGAAATTTCTAACCAAAACCACTGATTTCTAAGGGGAAAAAACAATTGAAATTCCCCACCAGATTATGAGAGGTGACTGCATTTTAAGCAAATGGAACCCGTTATGGAGATGCATCAAATAAATGATCCTAACATCCAGAAGCATTTTTATCAAATACTTGATTGAGAGAGAATTTTGAATTTCCAACAAACTTCATCCAAATGAACACTGTGATGTACTTCTTTGGATGCATGTAACAATCATCGCAACATTAGAAAAATAAAATAAAAGAATAAAACAGTTTACCTCATGTAATGCAGGAGCATCATTTGTTCCATCTCCAGTTACAGCAACAACATGTCCCTTCCTTTTCAATGCTTGCACAAGCAAAAGCTTGTCATTTGGAGAAGACCTCCCCATCACCTAAAAATTATTCAATAAAGGATTTTGATACTTGGGATATTAGACATTTGGAAAATATACAAAAACACAAAACTAATAAAAAACAGAGACGCAATTCATACCAAGATCTTCTCTGCAATTTTCTCTCTTTCTGCATCTGAATAGTTACGGAACACTCTTCCTTCAATAACATAAGGCTCCACAGCCTCTTCTGCTGAGCTCAGTATCCCACATTCCAAGGCAATTGCTTTAGCAGTTTGAGGATTGTCACCAGTTACCATGCGTACCTATGTACAGAAGTTCATTCTTATTATTTCATTAGCTGGCACAATCAAATATGCATATGATAAAGGAAAATGGATCCATGCGTCAATTTGAGTTCTATTTTGCATGCAATTCCAGAATCTAGATAGTTAAAAATGTCTCAAGTGACACATTAATAGGGAAAAGTTCAGATAACTTTCCAACAAACAGAACAGCATCCCCAGTAAAAAGAACTAGAGAAATAAAAAGTAATCAATGTTTTACTTAAAATTCTTGACCACCAAGAATCTTGAGTTCTCTTGTTACTTATCAGGACCTGTCTCTAGCGCTCGAAGAATACATTTATAAACACTTTCAGAATCACCTCCCAGCAAAATTCTAGATAGAATTTATGAACAAAATTAATATGTTAAGACCGCGAGAAATAAAACACAATCCATCTCAGGAACCAAAACCTGTTTCAGTGCATTGCCCTGAATGAGAGCTCTCAAATATTGAATTACATTTGACCAACAAAATTCCAAATCACCGGCATAAAAGAATGAATTGCATTAACACTCCAAACAAAAACCTAGATAGCACTTATATTCAACTCAATCAACCCATCTTTATATTTGTGGAAAATATTGCAAATCCAAAAGAGAGAAACTATTTGAGCATCAAATATCACTATGACTTCACTCTTAGGGGGGGGGGGGGGGGGGGGGGGGCATGACATTGAAGCATTGCAATCCATATAGAGCAAGCTATCAAAACAATTACAAAACAGCTAAAACGTGTGGGGTGTTGCACTGTGGACTCAGAGTGTATTCACTGCGGATTGCGACAGTGTGCGTCCGGTTTAGCCCTTCATCGGTCGGCGTGTGTGCATTTTTTGCTGGGGGTGTTTTCGGATTTTTCCTTTTTTTTAATTAGCCGCAATGTGCACAGTGTATTAACAATTCTACCCCCCGAAAACGACAAAATAGTGCACTAGAGACAGGGGCGCCCTCGGTTTTCCCAAGTTTTTTGCACAGTGCGCTGACGAAAAAAGCCCCCGATAACGACAAAATTGTGCACAGTGAACGGGGGGTGGGGCATCCTTTCCCGTCTGGTATTTACGTAAATACCAGTGGGGGCAGGGCTGTTTGGGTCATTCCTCAAGGGGACAGCTGGCGCGTCGTCTGGCCGCACCAGCGGCGCTCAACGCCAACGCGTCATGGAAGCGAAGCGTGCCGCGCCATGCGGTGGTCAAAAATTCCGTTCCGCCGGTGAATACGGTGCGCCGCCTGGTCCTCTATCTCCCGTCGCGGCGCGTGTTCCTCCGATATGTCAGGGTAAACAGAGGGGGCCGGTTTTGTGGCGGGTGCACGTTTTCTCTCTCCTGGGGGGCCAATGTCAGGTCCGGTCCCTCATGTATATAAGAAGTTAATTTCAGTCCTTGAGGTTTGGATTTCGATTTTATGCCTGATTTCGTGAATTGAAAGTTTGATTGTTTTCAATTGTGCCCTTCAATTAAAACTAATTATATAAAGCATTTTTAATTTCGGTCGCTAAACTTTTGATTTTCGGTTTATTTTTTGTTCCTGTAATTTTTTCGGTCCGGATGTTTTGATTTCTTTAATTTGATCCTCCAATTAAAATTCTTAATATAAACAACTTTTCATATCAGTCTCACTTCTAATTTTTTGATATAATAACAGCAATTACCATTATTATGATTTCATTATTTATTTTTGTCCCAAGATTTTATTTTTTTCCAGTTTTATCCTTCAATTGGAATTAATTATATATGTTATTTTTCATTTTAGCCCTTATTCTTTGAATATTTTATTTTTTATTAAATAATTTTTTTTTCTTTAAATTCTTTGATAATGTCTATTTTTATTTCATATTTATGCATTTATGCTCTAGTTTTTTTAATTTTCTTTTAGTTTTTAATCGGTTCAATCCTTAAATTTCAATTTATGTTGGTATTCATTTTAAAATAAATATTGCATATTTTTTCCCTTTATTCTTTTTTTTAATTTGTTCTTTGGATTAGATGATTTTTATGATTTTGCTATTTACACAATGATATTGATAATTTTAGCGATTATTTTTTATTTTGCTTTTTTTAAAATCTTTTGCTTTTTTTGTAATGATTTTTTTGTGCAATTTAATTTTTTTTATTGTTTTTGACAGTAATGTTAACAATAATTTTAACTGTTATAGTCACGATAATGACAATAACATAAAGATTGATTTTCAATTTATATTTTCGTCTTTTTGTTGATAGGGAATTGATTATTTATTTCTGTTATTTAATTATTGGAGGGTTTTTTTTTAATAATTTTTTCTTCCTTTTGTTTTTTTTCCTTCTTTATATTAGATTATTTTTATGATCTCAGTATTTACGCAATAATAATGATAATTTTGGTTATTGGTTTTTTATTGTTTTTTTATGAAAACTCTTTTCCTTTTTTTTTTATGGTTTCCCTGGGTAATTTAATTATTTTAATAGTAATGTTAATAAGAATTTGAGATGTTATAGCGATAATAATAAAAATAACATCATGATGGATTTTCAATTAATGTTTCTGTCTTTTTGTCAACAAAAAATTAACTACTTATTTTGGTTATTTAATTATTACAGGTCTGTTAACAATTTATATTTTTTCTTTAATCTTAATTCATTCATTTATTTATTCTTTCATAGTAATAGTAATAATAATAATAATAATAATAATAATAATAATAATAATGATAATGATAATAATAATAATAATAATAATAATATTTTAATTGTTTTTCTTGCTTCCTATTTTGTTCTTGCTTTTTCTTTTTCTTTTCTCGGTATAATTTATTAATTTTTATTGTTTTAATAGTAACAACAACAATAAGTTTAGATTTTTAGACTCCGATGTTGCTATTGTTATAGTATTTTAAATTAATATTGCTTCCTTTTTCCATGTATTTTTTTAAAATTTGCTCTTTGTATTAAATGAGTTTTCTAATTTTACTATCTGCACAATAATAACGATGATTTTTGTGATGAATTTTTTTTTTCTTATTAAAATATTTTGCTCTGGTTTTTAAAATGTTAGTTCGCGCTCTTTTGTAATCTTTCATGACGTAATATCTACATTCTAAAAGATTTAATTTATGATTGCGCAATAAATTGTACTTAAAATTTCTTACATTTATCTCCTAATCTATAACTTTTATTTAGTTATATCATATAAATTTATAGTTGTTGATTTAATTATGTTAAATTATATACATAAGAATGCCCGCGGCAACGCGCGGGCAATATAGCTAGTGAGTTTAGTAATTCCGAAGGACACAAGCACACAAATTTAAAAATAAATAAGTTTTGTCCTAAAATGAAAACTAAATCATATATATCTGAAATTTGCCTTTTCAAAACAGTCATTCATCTATTAGAAGCGAGTCAAAGTTATTATGAACCAGCACTCAGCATGCTGAAGAATTAATCCAACAGAGTTATAAAAATAAGAAGAAAAAATTAGAGAGCAACAAGGGAAATTTCAGTGTCATACAAGAAATAATGGATAACAGTTGTCAATCACAGACAGGTTTTCAGCATACATTTGAAAAGCAGAAATACCTTAACACCAGCATTTTTGCACAATTGAACAGCATCTCTCACACCTGGACGACATGGGTCCTGCATAATTTTATATGCAGGTTAGCATGCAAATATAAATCTTCAGTCAAGCTGAGTGAAACAAAATTTAAATGCATAAATCAACAAACTTAAGTTAATTGATTACATCTCATAATGCCACTACTTTAATTGCATTGTCAGTGAGATAAAATGAGGATGTAATCATAAACATTGAGTTTATGGCAGCACATACCTTTATGCCAACAATAGCAAGCAAAACAAGATCATCTTGAGGTAATGCCCATTGAGTTTTCTGTTGTTCATCTGCTGGAACTTTGTCCATGTCATATGTTCTATATGCAATGGCAACACAACGCAAACTACTGGCAGCCATATCTTCAATAGCATTCCTAAAAAATGACACCTGCAATCAACAACCAGTTTCACTAAAACAACTCTTACTACAGTGTCAGGATACAATCCAAATAAACAGTTGCCTCTTAACATGATCTAAAGAAACATCACTGCTTTTTTTATTTAAAGTTCTCTAAATAGAGAAGTTTGATGTAAGAGAGAGCAGAAAAAATCACACGGACAAAACTTATCAAAGAAAGCAAACACTTAAACCAACCTTGACTTGATCCAATGGCACAATGTTACCACTTGCATTGATGTATTCCGTACATGAGGCTAATACTATTTCAGCTGCCCCCTTCCAATGTATATGCACTTGAGAGTCAGGCTGTAAAATGGAACAGTTTGAAAAACACGAGTAAAATACAACATTTCTAGAAGTTCACAATTTTCAATTTATTTCTGAATTACATGCTCCGAAGAATAAATTTGACAATGCTAGTTTTATTTGCCAGACAACTTAAGCAAAAGAAAGAATTCTGAGTATCGCTATCAGTGATGTTCAAATGAGTCAAATTACTTAATACCACATGAATTTTCTGACATCACGGTTTTAGCAGAATGGTTTGATGGGTGAATAATTAAGGCAACTTTTAAATTTCCATCAACACTCGCTTGGGCTTAACATTCTTAGAAATAGAGGATAGTATCTACTTGGCAAGCAATCAAATTTTCCCAAAATACAATTCCACAATTAACTTTGTAAATTTGCTTTTTACTAAATTTTTTAAAGCAAATTAATAGTGTAATTAAATTACCAGTTGTAGTGCCACGCCGCCTTTTTTCTTCTCAGAGTTGAATGGGAATACATGAATAATACTAGATTCAGATCGAACAGCATCGAAATTCATCCCCAGCTGGAAACAAGGTAAACCCATGATCTGATATAAAATAATTTCACCTTATAGCAAACGAGATGAAGTTATGAAAAGTTAACAAACCAGACCTTAACTGCCCATCCAAGAATTGCCTTTTCTGTTGGTGATCCAGATATCTCTAGATCTCCACCTCCCTGCCAAAGATCAGTTACAGCACATCATAAGATCCAATAGATACTTGATCAGCTGCTCAATTACAGTCTTCATATTTAGGAAAAACGAGAGAGCAGTCCCTTTAACTTACCTCAGGGACAAAAACACTGCCAGTTGTGTTCTGTGCAATGCCTTCAATGAGTAAAGAATACAGAATTGGAGGCAACTGTGATTTACTGTCTGGAGGATCAATTTTTTGTCCTCCAGAATAAGCTTCCACAATGGTCATCTGTGAATGAAAGAAATGTCTTTGAAAATAATTTGAGAAGAAAGATAATGACCCTAAGGAAAATCTATGACAACTCTTTTCCTCGTGATTTACCTGATTCAAGGTTAAAGTTCCAGTCTTGTCACTGCAAATAGTTGTGGCAGAGCCCATTGTTTCACAGGCAGAAAGTCGGCGAACCTGCAATTCAACTTCTATTAAGCCATAGTGTGTCAAGGTTAGAAAAAGCACCAACAATAAAATAGAACATCACATACCAAAGCCTTATCCATCATCATTTTTCTCATGGAGTACGCAAGACTGTCATAGAAAAAACAGAAATGTCTAATTTAAGTATACAGAATTCATTCATAAACCAGCATATGAAAGAAGTAACACCATCTGCCATGTATAGGTAAAATTGGGATTGAATCTGCTACAAAAGGTAGTAATATAGTATGAGGGTTTTTTTAGTAGTCTGCTACAAAAAGTAGTAATATAGGGAGTTGTTTTTTTCTTTTTTCATTTTCAAACAGCACAAAAATCATGGGTTAAAGAGCGAGGTTAGTAATATGAACTTTTGTTTGCTGATCAATGATGAAAGAAATAGTGGAAAATGTTTGGATAAACAATGCTGCCCGAGATAATGAGTTTTTTTTAGTACACTGCTACAAATGGTAGCAATATAGTGAGTTTTTCTTTTATCTTTTATCATTTTCAATCACCACGAAATTAATGGGTTAAAGAAAGAGGTTAGTGATATGAACTTTTGATGATCATTGATGAAAGAAATTGTAGCTGATGTTTGGATATAAACGATGCTGCCCGAGATAATGGAGTAATTTTCTCAGAAGGGAAACTCACGTTAAAGTAACCGCCAAGGGAAGCCCTTCAGGCACTGCAACTACAACAATGGTAACCTACAATGGTGATGTTGTTAGTTAATTAGAGGCATATATAAACTAGAGGGGTTTGAAGAAAGGAGTGCATACCGCAACAGTGAGAATTTTAATGGCTCCATCTACTGCTGTACTAGCTTTTGTTTTACCCGCTTTAAACTGAGGAGTTCCATCAACATCTTTTGTATGACCAGTGAAATATCTATTGGATCAAATTCACAAATTAAACATAAAAATATAAAGACATGTGAAGAGGACACAGAAGTAGATATCACAGTTACCTGACCAAAAGGACTATCAAGACAAGCAAAGCTACTGTAAGCCCCACAATACCAATGAAAGTTGCAACTCCATTCAAGCGCACCTGTGAACAATCACTAACAATAAATATAATGTATAAGATATACAACGTTCACACAGAACAATATTTAAAAAATGACCTGCAAAGGTGTTTCTTCACCAGTGTCTTCTGAAATACTAGCCATGAGCAACCCCCATTCAGTATTAATTCCAACACCTGTAACCTGCAGAAAACCAGAAAAAGAAAAAGAAAAGAGACATAAGCTAGCAAGGTAAGTAGAAGCCAATAAACCATCAACCCCTCCCATGAAAGCGCAGCCTTTCGATCCTTAACTATATTTGTTAGCTGAGAAAAAGATTTTCAAAATCTCTACAGCAAGCAAGAAAAGTAGCAATCCTGCTTCAAAGTGAAAGTCTTTCATAGCTTCAGGAACATTACAAATTTGGTTTTAAATAAGAAACCATGAAAATATTACCAATTAATATAGACAAAAAAAAAATTACATCAACGAAAAAGGAGTGCCCAAAGTATTCCCCAAATTACCAATGGTAATTCATCACAATGGTGGTTTCCCTTAGGAGGACTGAAATCCTCTCATATCGTCTAGGACATGATATATCATATTGTTTTAATCTATGCCATTCAAATTAAATAATGGCTACGATTTATCAAACAAAAGCAAATCTAAATTTCACAATATTTGTTGTCACCGTTTTACATAGATATTCTTCTGTTGGAAGAAAATAAAAAAACAAATGAAACAGATCCTATTCTGTCTAGAGTAGTCTGTGGCAATCTTTAATCACTTACAACATCCATTTCTTGTTCAGGGTATATATGCACAAGTTGGGTCCAACGTTGTAGTTTGAAAGCAGATTTCTTGTTGTACAGTCTTCTTTTCTTACTTGTTCACTTTTTACTTTTATAGTTTTCTACCATAAATTTGAAGTGTACAGATACTTATACAAGAAATGCAAACAATAGTGTTAGAATTTGGATGAGAAGAGCTTACCCATTCATTAAATTTGGAAGGCTTAGATTAAAATATCATGTCATACAGAATATGAGGATCCGAATACACGAGAAAAGTAAAATGAATGGGATCTGCCTTAGGTTAAAAACAAACCCATGGTCCATTGAGGAAAAACAAATTCCCTCTCTTTTACTATCTTCTTTCCTCTTAAATAAATATAAAGCAAACAATGTTGAGATATTAATCTCTTCTTTTACGCTCCAAAAGTCACTTAATGAACCAAGATGGCTTTTTAAAGAAATTAAAAGCTATTTTACTTGGCAGAGAGAGAAGAAATATGAGAGTGCATAAAATTTACCAGCATAGTGCCACTGCCATCTGCAACTTTGCAGCCAGACATTAGAAATGGTTCCCTGGAATTCTTATGAACCTGCAAAGAAAGCAATCATACCTAAATACAAAGTTTGTAATGATGCAATTACAAAATGCTGAAAGATAGATCCAAGGCTTACAATCTTGCTTTCTCCAGTCATGCTTGATTCATCAATAGCAAGAGAGTGACCAGTAATTACAATTCCATCAGCAGGTACCTAAAGAAATATGAAAGACGCAGATGAAGTGTAGAAAATGGAAATGAAAAATACCAAAACAAATAGGAGAAAAAAAGCATCACCTGATCACCAATATTAAGGGGTATGACATCACCGACAACAATATCATATATAGAAACTTCAATTCTTCTACCTCCTCTAATAACCTACACATGAACCTTTAAAGGTAAAATACAAGACATAGATGCCCAATTTTTAAAAGAAATGCCACTGTAGAAAAGGCACCTCCAAGTGTATGTTTCTCTTCTCCTCGTTTAGATTTTGGAACTGAAGAGATTGTTTGTAGTCACTTATAGCTGAAACAAGAAAACATGGTGAAAGCCAGTATGCACCATTCAATATAGGAATAATGAATAACAGCTGATTCTTGTGGACGCTTAAAGATCAAACTAATATTACCAATCACACAAAAAAATAAGATTAATATCCATCAAGTATATATACATCATCTCCATCACGCTAGTCATTGGAAGAAAATTTGCACTATTAACAAAACGACCATAGAGCATAACCAGATTTTCTAAGTATCTTACATGACATCCACTCATAGTTGGCTGGCCCCTCAACAGGTCTTTCCTATATCATACTAGATAACTCATTGAAACATTAAAAAATTCAATGAAGCAAGCAAATCACAGTTGAACGCTTCTTTTATCCTCCCAAACAGGTTAATAAAGACAAACATGATAAATGATAAGTGCCGAACAAGCTGATGGATCATAAAAGTATTCTGCCAGTACTAACAAATTACAGCACTGTATAGCTGCTCAAGAAATGTTATTAGATTTATTATACCACATAAATACACTAGTGTTATATGGGAAAAGCACATTGCATTCACAAATGTATATATATTAACGCACTTCAATGGAACAATGTGAATTAATTCAAGATATAACAACAAAACAGTCTATGGAATTACATGCATCTCCATTTTTTGTTCACTTCCCCGTCACTAGTAATTCTGTTAATTATGCAGTATTGTCACTATTTAGCTGATCTTCTATTTGTAGTTAGTAACAGTTTTATGACTACTGACTAATATTGGAAATTTTTTGTAAATTCAAAACACATGCGTTCAGCAGCATGTCACAGACACTAGACCAAATAGATTTACTATCTTAACATTAAACTGAATTATATGAGTATTATCATTAGATTAAAAAAAAGACAACAATAATAATAATAAGCAATGGAGATCAACCCTAGCTCTGGAGATGGCCCGAACCAATGAAAGGCACGCAGCAAAAACTTATCAGAAGCTTTGCCAAGATGAAGAATCCTTCTATAGACAAAAGTCCAGAATCCAATGGCTACCTCTTGGAGATAAGAATACCTCATTTTTCCATAAATCCCTGCTGCATAGAAGGTCTAGAAACAAGATAACAAGTCTGCAAGATGGGGTGGGGAACGTTTTGCATGATAAGCAGGAGTTGGGAAGACATGCAGCTGACTACTACAAGAAGCTTCTATCTACCAGGGATAGTAATGACAGGAATCAAGTGGGAGATTCTTTCAACAATCAAATTTCATATTCTATGAAGCAGGACATCTCTCGGCCTATATCTAGAGAAGAGATCAAATCAGCTTTGTTTTACATCTTTGATAATAAAGCTCCTGGCCCGGATGGGTTTACGGCCATATTTTTCAAAAAATGCTGGAATATTGTTGGAAATGATTTTGTGGCTGCCATTCAATATTTTTTTGAAACCAGCATCATGCCAAAGTGTGTCAATGCAACGGCTATATCCCTAATCCCTAAGGTGGAGAATCCGATCTCATTGGATGACTACAAGCCCATCTCCTGCTGTAATACCATCTACAAAACCATCTTAAAAGTGCTAGTGTCTCGTCTGAAGAAAGCCCTAGGTCACATCATAGGCCCAGCTCAAACTGCCTTTGTTCCGGGCAGACTCATTGCAGATGCAGTCTTACTCTCCCAGGAGTTGATGCATAATTATCATCTGGACAAAGGGCCTCCTCGGTGCGGTCTGAAGATTGACTTGAGAAAGGCCTTTGACACCATCAAATAGGATTACATCCTGAAGGTTTAAGGAAGATTGGTATTCCAGATGCTATGGTAAACTGGGTGCAGCAGTGTATTACCACGCCCTTCTTCTCCGTAAAAGTTAATGGGGAGCTTCACGGTTGGTTTCAAGCAGCTCGAGGTATCAGGCAAGGAGACCCCTTGTCCCCTTACCTCTTCGTGTTGGCTATGGAGGGGCTTAACGGCCAGATGAAGGACGCCGCAAAAGACCCAGCTTTTCACTACCACTGGAGGTGTAAAACTAACCACATCACCCATATTTGTTTTGCAGATGATCTCCTAATGTTTTGTCGTGCAGATATGAATTCGGTGAGGATTTTACAGAAAGGCCTGCAAACTTTTTTGCACCAGTCAGGGCTCAGTTTAAATCAAGCTAAAAGCTCCATGTTCTTGACTGGAGTAGATCCGAATGAGAAGACAGATTTTCAAGGTCTATTAGGCTTCCAGTCCAAGACTCCTCCAGTCACTTACCTGGGAGTCCCCCTGGTATCTAAAAAGCTGACCAGTGGGGATTGTAACCTACTGATGGAGAAGATCACGGCACGAATTAAGCTATGGACTTCAGCCACTCTCAGCTACGCAGGAAGGATGCAGCTCATAAAATCCACTCTTTTCTCTATGTAGGTTTACTGGCTCAGTATGTTCACTTTGCCAGTGGCGGTTATTAGGACCATTGAGCGAATCCTTTCCCGCTTCCTTTGGAAGGGATCATCCTTGGAGAAATATGGGGCGAAAGTAAGTTGGGACCAAATCTGCTACCCCTTGGAAGAAGGGGGTCTAGGCATAAAACGCATAAAGCACTGGAATAATGCTGCACTGCTCAAGCACGTTTGGAGAATTTTGACTGATGACAGCTCAATTTGGACCTCCTGGGTGCGCTCAGTCCTTCTTAAGAACAATAACTTCTAGGAAGTGCGGATGCCTTCTAGAGCATCGTGGTCCTGGAGGAAGATTCTGGATAGGAGGAAGTGGTGCAAGGGGCTCTTCATTCACAGAATTGGGAATGGTGAAAGAACTTCTCTATGGTTTGATTATTGGCTGCCAAATGGGGAGAGGGTCTATGATACTATCACAGCTAGCACAGTAGCTTCTGCAGGGCTTTCTTGGAATGCCAAAGTAGCTGCCATCATTAGGAACGGGGTTTAGGTTTTCCCTCCTTGTCACCTGGATCTGCAACGAATTTGGAACAACATTTCTTTTAACCCGAGGTCTCACTTCCCAGATACAATTGTTTGGAAAGGCCACTCTTCAGGTAATTTCTCCATCGCTTCCGCTTGGAATTGGGTCAGAAGTAAGAAGGAAAAATATCACCTGTATTGCTTGATTTGGTACCCTAACTATGTTCCAAGGTACTCGTTGACCTTGTGGCTGGCTGCTTTGGGGAGATTATCGACTACGGATAGGCCCCATATGCAGGATATCACGGTTAATCGTCAATGTGTGCTGTGTGATCTTGAGCCTGAACCCATGAGCATATCTTCTTCAGCTGCCCTTACTCAGCCATGGTTTGGTCCAACTTCACTGCTCAATCTCAGCTTAATTGGCCGAGATTAAACTTGCCAAATCTTCTTCATTGGGCAGGCTTGAAGTTCAAAGGGAGGAAAGGGTACACCAATCTCATTGCTAAGCATACACTGGCCACGACTGTCTATTTTATTTGGACAGAGAGGAACAGTAGAATTTTCCAGCACAAGTTTAAGCAAGCTGGGCTCCTTTCCAATGACATAGCCTCCCAAATTCGGATACTGTTGCTCAACTTCCAAGGCCAAATTCCAGAGATAGCGAGAATTCGGTGGAAAGTCTTAGATTCTCGAAGTTTGATCGTTTGCAGGGTTGTTTGGCAGAAGTTGCATGCAAAGCCTTGTCTCCCTCTTGGTTGGAATTGTGGGCCTCCGTTTCTTGGGGCCTTTTGTTCTTTTGTTTCTTCTTGTATGGGCTTTGTCCCTTTGTTTTCTTTGTAAGGCCAATAGGCCGTTTTCTTTTCTTTAAAAGCGGAATGCCGCTTCCCTGTCTTTAAGCTCGGCCCTTTGGCATTGAGCTGACAGGTTCTATGTAATTCCCTTTCTTAATCCATTTGAATATTTTGTTCAAAAAAAAGCAATGGAGATCTCCAAATTTGCAAATCTATCCAAATATTATTTTTTCCCAATTCAAATACATAGAGCACTATCATGTATATCCATACCTGTCACAACAATGACAAGGATAACTGCAAAAGCAATGCTGGCACCATCATACCATCCTTCCTTAATACCCTGGAAGAAAAAATCCAAGACGATATGACCAAGTAAACAAAAATCTATAGATCAGATGCAGGTACCATTAGAAACATATAGCACACATATAGACATGGAGTTCACATCCAAGAAACCATGTGAACTCAGTGGCAATTTTCCAGTATTTCCATGCACCAATGCCATCTTTGTTTTTTGTGCTTGTACATTTACATGACAGAACCAAATTTTATGTGTGTGGACACATGCACATGATTCTTTATTGTTAATCAACCATAAGTGTTATTTCCCAAAACCAGACCAGATTATTGCAATGTAAATGTAAGCACGGGGGAAACTAAAATTTATTCGCTTCCAGGAAGCAAGGATCATGTTGTCAGAAGCTGAACAAATCAATTCATTGATATCTCTGAGTGAAGCATTCTTCTGATTTATATTGTCATCTAATGATAACACAAACAGTCATGCCATGCAGAAACTCACCTCTGTCTTTATGCCCAGAACCAAAGACGCCACTGCAGCTATCATCAATATGATTAAAGTAAGATCTTGCCAAGCTTCCCAGAGGAACATCTACAGAAAGCGCCAGATTTTTTTTATTTTTTATTTTATTGGTTGAAAAAAATAGGTGGGGAAACAGGAAGGTAATAAAGAAAAACCAAGCATAGACACTTAAGTACAAATTTGCAGAGAAGTTACCCAAAAGCTCCTTCCTTTTTTCTGAGGATATGTATTTGATCCAAACGCATTTTTCCTTTTCAGTAAATCAGCATCATCTCCATAAATTCCCTTCTCTGTATTACTTTTTAAGGCACTTGCAACTCCTTTTACCTGGTGCATGTATAAAACAAGAAAAGAAATGTAAGATAAGATAAGAGCAGTAAAACAATACACAAAATCAACAAGAAATACTTGTGGCGAGAAATACTTGTGGTAGACTTACCCCGCCATTTTCCTCCAAAACATGATGATTACGATCTCTTGTGATTGTAGAAAGTTGGTCTTGGCTAATTCCAAAATCACCATCCGGGGGTGGTGGAATAGGTAATTTTATAGTTCCTGTCAACGACAAATTCCAGTTAGTTCACATAACATTCAGATAAATCATAAAATACGTATTCAACTGACACGCCAAAAGATGAACATGAAATTGATCTATTACACACGATACCCAATACATAACTTCAAAACTGCAGCAGTGTCACTACACCAGAGTAACCTTCCATTAAAATGAGAAACATGGAATGCAAATAAAAATAAATAAGACCAAGAAAAAGGCATGCCTGAGATTTCTAGAAGGATACAATGCCCACTAGCAGTGAGTGAACAAAAAAGAAACATGAGGAAAACATGAAACAAAGAAACGATTAGAAGACCAAACAGAATATCTGAGATTTTGAACATAAAAATGTTATGCAATACTGCTAAATATTGCAAACAAAAAGGATTAAAAGACGAATATCTGAGATTTTTAACATAAAAATGATATACAATACTGCTAAATATAAAGGAACGCAACAAATACATACAGAAGCAAAAGGGTGATGACAAGGGAAATTAACAACCACCCTAGTTGAAGTGATTGGAACAAGAACTCAAATAAATAATGAAAACACATAATGGTAATCATTCATCCATGAAGGAAAAAAATCAAACATAACCATCATTGCAGACATATCATGCTATGGTTACAAAATCACAAGCTGCATTGAGAATAGTGAAGGAACAAAAAAAAAGTACCGTTTCCTCTATTCCCCGCTTCTTTGAAAAGATATGCAGCCTAATCAAATCCAAAAAGGAAGCAAACATTAACAAAACATAACCTCCTGCAAATAAATAAAAATATATATATCCAAAGCATTATTCACCCGTATAGCTTGAGCATGTGCCCTTATCTTCCTTAATATTTGCTGCTTTTCTTCTTCCTTTTTCAAGTCCAATGTATATCGGAATCTTCTAGAAGCATTAAGCACAAGAGCAGCTTGCTACAAAATCCACATTTACATTAATCTTTTTAAAAAGAAAATAGAAAGTCAAAGATTAAATAACAAAAATGATTAATTAACTATTATTTTCATTAAAAACCTACTTAAAACAAACAAAATAAAAAATACACACTGTTTTTACTTAAAACAAACAAAATAAAATAAAATATACAGGATTACCTTCCCTGATTACTAAAAACTACTCACCGTCCCTGATAAAACGGAAAATAATAACAAAAAAAAACAGAGAGATTCGAGCACGTACCCGCCATCGGCGGAGGCGGTCGATGGAGGCGTTTTTGGTGCTGGGGATATCAAAAGTACCCGACGAGTCGCCGTCGGCGGAATCAAAGTCTGTAGAACGACTTCCTCCAGCTTCCACATCATCTCGCCGTCTTCTATACGGCGAGCTTTTGAATAAACTTGTCATCCAGTTATTTCTGTCGCAGGAGAGATGGCACCGTTACGAAAATTATCTCGCTTGGATTCCTTTTTCCACCATTAAAATCACAAAACCGTTTCTTTTTTAAAACAAAGCGTAATCAGAGAATATTTTCCATCCTTTGAAAAAAAGACAACTTCAGAGTCCTGTGCTATTTGAAAGATCATTTAAATCCCTAAACCGACTATCTCACTATATTTTTTCTTGATTAAAATATTTGAAAAAAGGTCATTTACTGTACTGTAAATAGAACCTCTTGGAAATCACGAGAATAAACAAGGTGTTTTTATTGCTATTGATTAATTAATTCTATCTTCTACACTGAACAAGCAACTTTGGGCGGTGGATACATAAACCTATCTGTGTGAAATGTGAATGTATTTAGAACAGTAGCCAGTAAATGAACAGTTACGAAAGCGGTAAAAAAATCGCTTGGCTTACCTGTTATCTCCTCCTCCTTGGTAACTGGTATAGAGAAATGCCTGTAAAGGAAGTTTCTAGGAAATCGAAAGTTGAAAAAAAAAAAACATTAGAACAGTAACCGGTAGAGTGTATTTATAACGGCGGTTATTACCGCGTGATATAAAGGAGGAAATCAGCATGATATATCAAACTAATTTCAGACCCGTTTTCAAATAATAATCATAAAAAAAAACATCTTTAAAAGGCAGTTTTGCCATGAGAATTGTTTGACTAGTAATACGCGTGGCCGGTGTTAGTAGCGTATTTTTTCAATGCCGTTTCGAGTTAAAAATTGACAAATCACGAGCGCACGCGTCAGAGAGGAGAGATCGGCAACGGAGTGAGTACACGATTTTCGAGCATGTTTTGGTTGCGTGTAAGAGTTAAAGTTAATTTAAAAAATAATATTTTATAAAATAAAAAATATATACTATTTAATTAATTTTTCAAAAACATAATAATTTAAAACGCACTAATACGACAATAACATGCCTTTTCATGACTTTTAAAAAACAAAAAGTTAGATGCTTATAAAATCACGAAAATTATCGCAATCAAATCAATCCTCCACCAGTTGGGTTTTTTCCCCTGGAAATGATCATCACCACACGCTTCCTGTGCTTTCTTTTATGGTTTGGATTGTGGGCAATTTTTAAACGGTGTTTATTACTTTGATGAGTATGAAAATGATACGATGAATACTGAAAATATAATTTGATTTGAGAAAAATTTAAAATGATATATTTTTTAAAACATTATTAGGATACTGAAATATGAGATTGATTAAATTTAACTTTTTAAATTTATAACTCGAGTTATAAGAACATTAATTTTATATCAAAATAAATTATTAAGTTCAATTCTCCATTTAATTACTAAAAATGATGAAATTGAAAAAAAAATCTAAAAAAAAACAAAAAAAAAACTTTTCAAAATAAAAGTACGAGTTTAAACAAAATTATAAAAATATCTTTGACAATCTCTGCACGGACTTTTTAAACTTTCAATTTTCATAAAATTTTAACATGTGATACAGTAGTATATCAAGAACTCCTTGTAAAATTTCAATTTGATCCAACAATTAAATTGAGATATATGATTGATATCGTAAAAATAGATAATATTTTAAAAAAAAATATTGGCCAAAACAGAAGAGATAAAATAAAACTGAAACGTTCAGCCTGAAATTTAAAGGGAATTTTCAGAACATATCAAATTTTTAAATAAGATAAGATTTGTTCTGATTTATTGTAATTTTTAAGTTGAAATGGGATATCCCGGTCATTTCGAACAGAATTAAAAAAAAAAATGGCTTAAATTAGGAGAACCATGTAATCTCAATAGTGAATAATAGTAGGTTTAATTAATTTATCAAGTCCCTATATATTTTATTATTCTTTACATTAAAAAAAATTAGCCTAGGACTAAGAAAACGAGCTAGAATGCTCTAAATATTTTTTTTGAATGTGAGAAAATTCAACTGCCTGAAAAATATACTTTGTGAGCTCAGGTGAATGAGTAAAACTTCGTTGTCTTAGACTCTTACAAGGGGTATACTTTCTGACTCAAACTCAAGATCTGTTATGCAGATCGCAAGCTCTCTGTCATCACGTCACACCTGAGAACATGCTCCTAAATATATCAATATAAAACAAAGTAATATTAAATCGGCTTTACAGTATGAATTTATAGCAATGAGCATTTCTCACTCTAAATATTCCAAATCTCGAAGTAATATTTAAATGATTTATTTTTTTTAATCTCTTAAAATTTACTAAACATGTTAATTAAGAAAATCTACTACGTTGGATATTTCCTGTTTTTTTCATCTTCCTTAAACCAAAGATCCGTTGTTCATTGCTCTCTTGCTTTTTGACTTTTACCATGCCAGTCCTTTAGAAGGTCTGAACATAAGAATTGTAGAAAAACTAAAATGAAATGAACTCTTAAGTAGGTGAATGGCAGTGTTGTTCATAGCTAATAGTTTATTTTTTAAAATATTTTTTATTAGAAAACATATTTAAATAATATTTAAAAAAAAATTTATAACATTGATATTTGAAAATAATTTAAAAACATCAAAAAAATGATTTAAATAAAAATAATTTTAAAATATAAAAACAAGCTGTTAATAAGTTATCGAAGTAAAATGTGAAATCAACCTTCCACTTCAAGGAAAGTCGTCACCTAATGATAACGAAATTTAGTGGAGCAAAATAAATAGTAATAATATATGTGTGTGTGTGTATGCAAGAAAAAATTGCAATCATTCTCTCAGCTGGCACCGATAAAAAAGTAAAAAAGACACATAATTGTCAAATGAAATCAAATTAAGTGGTGTTTGACATTGATTTCAAATGTATTACTAAAAAAAATTAAAGATTTTTTTTTAATATATTTTTAGATATTTTATTATATTAAAAATAATTTTAAAATATAAATTATTATTTTAATGATATTTTAAATATATATTCAAAAACCATCTCAATTCCATTATATATATATATATATATATATGGAGGGGGCATGTGGCAACGTGATGTGGTCGTAGCAACACTTGTATTCACGACACGGCAATGCAATCTTCTGGCAAATTCGGCAGATGCCATGTGTCCATGCTAAAAACACATAATCTAACAGACTAATGGTCGGCTGGTGCCTACTTCACACATCCCATGAAGATTGAAGACAGGCAGGCACCTACATTAACTTTGCCGCTACTTTTCTATTTCTGTTGCGTATAATTTAAGAAGCTCAAATTTTGTTCATAAGTTGTTGGTTTGCTGACCGATTTATATTAATGTCTTCGAATCTAATTAAGTTCATACTCAACAGAAGAAGTTCAACAACAAAAACCATTTGTGCAGCACAAATTCTTTGTTAATTTTCTAGAACTAAAAGGCAATTTGCATATATATATATAATGTCTTCGAATCTAATTAAGTTCATACTCAACAGAAGAAGTTCAACAACAAAAACCATTTGTGCAGCACAAATTCTTTGTTAATTTTCTAGAACTAAAAGGCAATTTGCATATATATATATATATATATATATATATATATATAAAGAAGAAAGATGCAAGGACCAAAATTACATGGAAGAATCACTTACAAGTTGGCGAAGGAATATCAGAAACTCTTCAACAGACTTCTAGTGAGAGAACACTGGACTCTGCATCAGCAAGAAAGAAATTTCATGAGTTGGCCTCCTTTTAAATACCAATAGCTGGCACTCCTACAAATCCGTACATTAATTGGCTCCTCTTTAAGGCATAGAATCATCCCAAATCTTGATATAAATAAAATCAACGGTATTGATGAATGATATAAATAATCAGCAACAGGATCAGGATTTCAAAATCATCAGGGGGGGGATTTTATGCTGGAAAGCGAAAGCGAAAGGAAGATGGCCATTTCAAAAACCAAAGTAACAAAGTAAAAAATGGCTCCAACTTGTATCATATACTCAAGCAACTGTAACTCTTTTTATCCCGCCAAGAAACGATTCCTTGGAATCAATACAGTGCCCAGAATCTTCCCCCCTTCTCCGATCGATTCTTAATGCATTGCACCATGTGGGATCTTGTATAGATGGAGCATACCTTAAAACATACAAGCAGGCCTTCGAGGAATGCAGCAGTAGATCAGCAGAACAAATGCTTCTAGCTATTATAGGAAACTAAATGTATGCACAGATGAATCACTAAAACTTCTAGTCTTGTCTTCGATGTTCTAGTCTGGCCAGATCTAGCACTTTCAAGAAAGGAATAAATCAACACGCCTCTCACAGATAATGGTTGCTTAGTCGATACACTTAGAAAAAGAAGGATATTCGATTAGAAAATCAAACCGGCCCACTTCTCTTTTCCTCTCGTTTCCTCTTTATGATAGTTGCTCCTTTACTTGTTCTGTAGTTTTTGTAGATTAGAATAGAAAGAGGAATGGTGTGTAGATGAGGCAAAGTTCTCAAGGTGGTGGGATGTCAAAGGTTAGATAGATAAATAGATAGGTGAACATGGTCGGTCATAAAACTAAGCTAAGTGTGTGTTTGATGATTGAAGTTGTTTTTAAAAATATTTAAAAAAAAATTTTAATTTTTGAAAAAACGTTTTCATGTTTGATATTTGTCATCAAAGTATAAGAAACAAACTTTGTCACTGCCCAAGCATACCAAAGATAAATACCTAGCAAAATTCCCAACAATGACTGATCATACTGAGCCACCTCTTTCTTCTTCTTTTTATGCGAGATAACTCTCTCTCTCGGGAAGCGTATTTTATGGGTCCAAGTGAGCGAGTAAAACCTTATCTCATACTCTTACAAGGGATGTATGTCCCATCTTAAACTCGAGACTTGTTGTGTAGATCATAAATATTTTATTATCATGTCACAATCCCTGAGAACTATTGAGCCAACTCTTCAAAACATAATTTGGGCTCTCATCATCCTAGGAATAAATCGGTAATTATTTTGCATGGTCATTAATTTTAAAGATTGGTGAAATTAATCAAGATGCGCGCAACTTATATGGACACTCATGTTAACAAAATAAAATCACTAAATTATGATTTTTTTAGAGACCGATAGCCACCATATTTAACAGTTTTAATGACTGGAATTTTTGCAGATGTATACATTAATATTCTATTCATGATTAATATACCAATGGAGTCATGGATGGAAATCATCCATTGAAAATATTGTTCGCAGATAATTTTGTCAATATGTCTGTCGTTAATAAAAAAATAATTATTTATAGCCTTATAGACACGCCATAAAGATAAATCATATGTTTTATTTTGTCCGGAATTACCTCAATACTATTTAGAATTGTGTTGTGGTGGTGACTTAACAATGCCATGAAGATTGCTAACAATACCATTACGATATCATATGCTAATTTTAGTATGAGATAAAAAAAATTATAAAGCAAGTAAACATACAAATAAAAATAAAAATAATATATATATATATATATATATATATATATATATATATATATATATATATATATATATTACAAAAACATGCAAAAAAAATATTTTAAAATTTTGTTCAAATTAAAAAAATATTAAAAATAGATCTGCTTACTTAAGGAGAATATTCCTCAACAAAATTTAAGTCAGAACATAATGCTGACAAAACAAGAGTTGCGGTGATTGAAAACGTGGTGGGAGTTTGGGTTGTGTTGAGATTGAGGGGGTAATGGTGGCTAATTGTTGGAGAACAAATCAAACAACAAAGAAATAAAAATGGTGGAAGGGAGTGAGAAGGTTTACAGAAACCACACTGATTTTTCTGGTGCAGTGTTGTTCTTATTTATAGTATGTGCACATTAGGGTTTTGTATACAAGTGATAAGATAGGAAAGCTAATTACAAGGAAAGATAATTACAAGGCATTTATATTCTATATCATAAACTGCATCTCCTATAATCAAGGAGGATTCAGTAAATTAAAATCTAATTTACTGGATCCCTAACAGCCCCCCGCAAGCTGAGAGTTGGATTAACGGAAACACGAAGCTTGGATCGGAAGAAGACATAGAGATCTTAGGAGACACTTTTGGTGAATATGTCATCCAATTATAAGTGAGACGGAACATGTTGAAGATGAAGAGTGCCGGTAGTGACGAGCTCACGCAAAAAACGATAATCAATATCAATGTGTTTGGCACGTTTATGAGAGACAAGATTGGAGCCTAGAAAGATGGCACTCTTATTGTCACAAAGAAAGAGAGGCTTGTGGACTAAAGGCACCTGTAAATCATGCAGAAGGAGAGTGAGCCATACAACTTCTGTAGCTGTAAATGCAAGCGCACGATATTCAGACTCACAACTAGACCGAGAGATGTTGGGTTGTGTCTTGGCACTCCAAGAGACAAGGTTGTTGCCAAGAAAGATTGAGTAACCGGAGGTGGGCCGTCTAGTGTCCGGGCAGCCAGCCCAATCAGCGTCTGAGTATGGAACCAGACGTTGTGATGGTGTTGCAGTGAATGTGAGACCAAAATGCAGTGTACCTTTGACATAGCGAAGGATACGTTTGACGACTTGAAAATGGAGTACAAGAGGTGCATGAAGGAATTGGCTGACTGAATTTACAGAGTGAGCAATGCCTGGCCGTGTAATAGTCAAGTATTGAAGCGCACCTACTAATGATCGGTAGAGAGTGGAGTCTTCAAATGGATCACCGTTAGAGGATAGACGTTGAGATACAACCATGGGAGTAGCGATTGGCTTGTTGTCCAACAATTGAGCAGAAGCTAGAATGTATTTAGCATATTTAATCTGACTAAGAAACATATCGTCTTTTGATTGAGAGGCCTCCAGACAAAGAAAATAGGACAGAGGGTCTAGATCCTTTACAGCAAACTCACTATGGATTTGGGAAATGAATCCTGCGACAAAAGTGGAATTGTTTCCAGCGAGGATGATATCATCCACGTAGAGAAGTAGATAAAGGAGATCATTGTTCCGATGGAGGACAAACAAGGAAGTATCTGCACGGTTGCAATGGAAACTAAGGCTTAGTAAAAAAGAACTGAAACGGTGAAACCAAGCACGGGGTGCTTGTTTCAGACCGTAAAGGGCCTTCTTTAATTTGCAAACATGGAGAGGTATGCGAGGATCAATATAACCCGGAGGTTGCTCCATGTATACAGTCTCATGAAGTATGCCATTGAAAAAGATATTTTTAATGTCCAGCTGGTGTAGAGGCCACCTATAAGATGTTGATAGGGAGAGAACCACCCTAACAGCAGACGCTTTCACGATGGGGCTGAATGTGTCAGTGTAATCAAGACCAGGCAGTTGAGTGTAGCCTTTTGCAACAAGACGAGCCTTAAGACGTTCCACAGATCCATCGGAGAGAAATTTTGTTCGGAAAACCCATTTTGAACCGACTATGTTCGCAGATGATGGTCTGGGAACAAACTCCTGAAGTATCATTATGATGAAGGGCTTTCATTTCCTCATCCGTGGTTGCAAGCCAACCCGGATTTTTGACTGCTGATCAAAACCCTTTAGGTTCAGAAGAAACTAGTAGGGCACTGATCATGTGGCTAGAGGTGACAGTACTGATGTGAGCACTGTGTCGTGGCTTGAAAATTCCAGATTTTGCACGGGTGATCATAGGATGAGAGTTGGAGATGGTGGAAGATGTAGGAATTGGAACTGAGTCAACCATAGCTGACGAGGAATCTGAAAGTTCAGCAGTCACTGGAGAGGCTGAAAAGGGTGAAGAACCCGTAGCGGAAGATGAAACCTGCAAAATCTCAGTAGACATGAAATCTCAAGAGCTGACGTAGTAGTAGGAGAAGTGCATGGTGGGGTGATGATAAGTAGTGCAGAGAAAGAAGAGGGTTCTAAAAAATTGGAATAGACAATTTGAGTAACAGATATGGCATTTGAATTTTTTTAAAAAGGAAAATAAATCTCATCAAATCGAGCATGCCGTGTAATATATGTGCCAGAAGTGCGTGTGTCAAAACAACAAAAACCTTTCTATGTGGAGCTGTAGCCAAGAAAAATGCACGGTAAGCTACGAGGAGAGAATTTGTTAGGGACATAATCACGTAAGCATGCGTAACATGACAACCAAATAGGTGAAAATTTTCATGGTTGGGAGGCTTACCATATATATATATATATATATAATTTTGAACCCATTTTTAAATTGATTAAAGGACGATTGTTTGTCCTTACTCCTTATAAACTTTTAATGACAGCCGAGCACTCTCAAATCTCAATCCCCTGTCAATTTCTCTCAAAAAATCCCTTCTCTCATCTTGAAGGTCTACCCCAAGATCGGCTTCGTCCCTTTGCCACTGTCAAATTCCTTGTTAACCCTAACACTGATGAGGTCTACGCCAAGATCGGCTCCGTCCCTTTGCCAAACACCGACCTTGATTTAGCTCACGATAGGGAACTTTGATTTTGATTTTGATTATTGCACAGAAAAAGAAGGGTGTGGCTTGGATTGACACAACTGAAGAGGCACCAAAGCCTACGATGAAGCAGCGGTGTTGATGAGTGGTCGTAGCGCCAAAACAAACTTCCTAGTGGTTGCAAATCAAACAAGAAATGGTAAAAACTCTCAATCCCCTGTCATTTTGTTGATTTTTGAGCCCGGAACGACACCGAGGTGTCCCGGCCGGAATTTGGCCGGAATTTCCGGAACGGGCCGGAATGAAAACCGAGACAAAACGAACGTCGTTTCATCCCGGTTTTCTTACCGGCATGGCCTGTTCCGGCCGGAATGGCACAGAATTAACAACTTTGGTTGATTTCGCTAGAGAAGATAATTTGTGGAGGAAAGTTTGATGGTGACCTTGTGAATCATGGTGTTGAACGAGAAGGAGGAATCAACCATGAGTGGATCGAGGAGGTTAATCCTTAGGCTGCTCTGATACCATGAGAAGGTTTACAGAAACCACACTGATTTCTCTGGTGCAGTTTTGTTCTTATTTATAGCATATGTACATTAGGGTTTTGTATACAAGTGATAAGATAGGAAAGCTAATTACAAGGAAAGATAATTACAAGGCATTTATATTGTATATCATAAACTACATCTCCTATAATCAAGGAGGATTCAGTAAATCAACATCTGATTTACTGGGATCCTTAACAGGGATAGAATTCTAAATAGTTGCATGAGAAATTTAATCAAGTTGTTTCAAGTAATGTATTTTCTTTAGTTAGAGTGGATAAATATATTCATACTAAATTTATTGATAATGAATATATGATCATTAATTTATATTTATATGTAGATGATATGTTTGTGTTTTGTATTAGCATGAATGTCGTGCATAGTATTAAATGTTTCTTAACCTTTTAATTCAATACAAAAGATATGAGTGAAACTGACATAATACTAGTTATAAAGATCACAAGGAAAGACAGTAGTAAAATATTAACATAAGAACATTTAAAAGTTGATTTTCCGGGCATAAAATAATTATGCCTCGATTTCAGACAACCATATGATCCTTAATCAAGTTTCTAATTAATGAGTCAATTATGTAGGTCCATGGAGAAATCTACTTGTTTTGCTTTCTTTTTCCTCCCCTTGGAATTTAATTTTTTACTTTGAATTTTTTTTTTATTTGATACCCTTGAAATTCCTTTTTGTTAATAAAATAATATATTTTTACAATATTTGTGGATCAGTTTATTAAATATCATTCCACCTTCTTCTTTTTCCAAGATAGTTTATAACACTATTTTTTGTAATATTACTGAGTGATCTTTTTTTACAGCCTTACACTATTTCTTAAATCTTATTTGGTGATTTTTCTTTGCATATAAGCTTTTATTGTTGTATAGTTCCACGAAAATAACTAAAGAATAGGTTATTAAATCAATTTGGCTAATGATTCATGAGTTTAACAATTAATTCTAGTTAATGTGAGTTAAGTTATATTAAAAATAGTGTTTACCATAACCTTTAATCCTTCATTTATTTAATTAAATAGTCACATTACATTTTATGCTGCCAGTAGCTATGCTTTTTTATTAAAAAAGATTTTGGTCTAACTGTAGGGAAAGACAGACGACATAAGGACATTACTTTACAGCCAGGATTAAATGTATTTTAGGAAAATCTTGTGGGACCAAGAAACAAATTAACGAACGAGCTCGATCTTTTTTCTGCAATAAACTCGAGAAGATTCCGTGTAAGACAAGAACTTTCCCACGGTGCTTACGTGTCAGTGTTTGTTGTGGAAAACTGGAAATTGACCACGCAGCCACCAATTCATGCAAAAGAATGTATTCATATTAACATGAAAGAAAATCGAAAGGAAAAGGTCTAAGAAAAAAAAACAATATATTCTTCTCTTCTCTTCTTTTTTTAAGAAAAATAAAAAGAATCTTCTTGAAGGTAATTAACTAATTTTACAAATATAAATATTATTTTCTTAGAAAAAAAAGTAGTTTACACGTGGAGCGCATGCCTTAGCATATGGATTGTTCTGGTGTTTTCAAGCGGCGTGTTAAGGGTCATACAATGGAAAAACAATTTTGTTTGCTCTTCATAGTATGGCTTTGACGACACATGTGACCACTTTCGGTGGCGTCCAAGATTTCATGTTGACATTAGAATTATCTAGCGAGCTCTTTCTAATGGTGGAGTCGTGTTCATAATGGAACAACAATGAATCTCTAACAAGCTCTCCTTTTTCCTCCCGACTATAATATTTACAACTTGTTTTCTTATAGTTAATCATTATTTCTGTATTGTTGATGCTTTGTTTAAATTTATTGATCCAAGTCTTACAATATAAAATTATCAGCACTATTATTGTCAAAATAATAAAAATTATTAAACTACCCCGAGAAAAAAACATAAAAAAATTAACAAAAAAACAAGTAAGATCAAAAACAAAAATTGTTATTATTATTAATATTATTATTGCGTTAATAATATAAAAAAAGAAAATTAAATCAAAGACTAAAATAGTCTAAAAACATTAACAAAAAAGCAAATAAAAAAATAAAATAAATGATAAAACAAAAATAAAAATTATTAGTTGAAAAAAATCATTTAATTTGAAAATTAAAAAAATTGACTGCAATGCATTGCGGGTTGAGCAAACAATTTTTATAATTATTGGGATAAAAGAAATTAATAGAATTTGTTGGTTCAAAATTAAAATATAATATCTATTTATGCAAAGTTTAATATAGTAAAACAGATCAACACACTCTATTATAACAATAGCAATATTGAAGTCTTTAACATCTAAAATTATCATTGTTATTATTGTCAAAAAATAAAAATTATCAAATTATTTCGAGAGAAAAAAACTCAAAAACATTAACAAAAGAGTAAGCAAGAAAAACAACTAAAATTATTATTATTATTATTATTATTATTATTATTATTATTATTATTATTATTATTATGTTAACAATGAAAAAAAAATATGAAAGACTAAAAAAATCCTTTTTTTTTAACAAAAGATCAAAAAAATAAAAATTACGAGGTGAAAAAAATAAATTTGACTTGAAAAAAAAATGAATAAAAAACTAAAAAAAAGGGAGAAAAGAAAACAGAAATATCAATTTTTAAATGATCATAGACACGAAATAAAATTTAAGAGCTAATTTTTTTTTTAAATGCCACCTCAACAAATAAGAAAATAACAAAAAATAAAAACCAAAGCCAGGAGCACACTTATATATACATGGATAAAAATAGGAACTATTCCAGAAATATATAAAAAAATAAGGGGATTAAATTAAAAATGAAAAGTATAAGGGCCGAAATGAAAATAAAAAATATTATCAATTTCAATCCAAAGACAAAATTGAACAAATCACAACTTTTGTACCTAATATATTAAGGTATTTAAACCCAATACGAAAATTAAAAGAAGGAGGACCGAAGTGAAACCTTAATATATAATTAATTTCAATCGAATGACTCAATTGAACTAAATCAAAACTTATATACACAAAACTCAAGACCATACAAAAAATTAAAGGTTTAGGGACTGAAGTGAAAACATAGAAATCATGGGGACTCTCTTGCACTTTAGCGTGCAGGAGAGAGAAAACAAGGAAAAAAGCTTTAACCGGCCATCATTGGCCAAGACACGCCGCAACATAAGGAAGACCATACGGCGGCGCATCGACTGATACGCTGGAAGCCCATTTCCATCGACTTGAATAATTGTCACGCGCCTCCCGAACAGGGCGCGAGGATGAATACAGTCATGCGCGTGTGTCACAAGCGCCGACAGAATTCCGAAAAAAAATAATAAACAATTAAGGTCAATTACTGGTATGCCCCTGTGCCCAAGTCATCTATTCTGTCTTATTTGGGGCTATATCCGTATTTAGCCATTTAAAAAAAAAACATGAAATTCTCGTGGCACCCCTCCAGCCCAGAATTGATTTTTGTCCTTATCGAGGGATAGAATCGTCATTTCACTGTGCAAAGAAATATAAAAACTAAAAAAGTGCAGCGGACTAGACTGAAAACGTGCAATTACCGCGGAACCTCTATGTCCAGATGCCATTTTTTGTCTTTTTCGAGGGACAAAACCATTATTTTATTGTGCAAAAAAGAAAAAAACCACTAAACCGGCGACCTGAACCGAACCAGACCAAACATTGAGCAATACTATTGTAATCCACAGTAATTTATCTCACAATGCACAGTAACTCGCCCATGACGTCAGATCCTCTTTTAGTATATTTGATAATTAGTATAAATATCGGATAGCAAGGATTAAATCACTTCTAATTATAAGGAAAGGGATTGATTTGAACCAATTTAAAGTAAAGGATTTAATTCAATAAAACATAAATTTGTGCTCTTAACCCAGAAAAAAGTATTATTACTATATAGCTAAAACAGCTCGGCCTTGCGCACTGTGGACTGGACTTCTGTTGTCCGTGCGTCGCGCGAGTTCGTCCACCCCTTTTTTTTTTTCACAAGTCTTCTTTATGTATTTTTTATGGTGAAATTGACAAATAAAAAGCTTTGGCCAAGCGGTTGGCCGCGCGCTGCCAACACAGGCGCGCGCGAGTTCGAACCGCTCGGCCACCAATCTGATTTCGATTTTTTTTCACAGGTCTTCTATATGTATTTTTTACGGTGAAATTGACTAATGAAAAGCTTTGGCCGAGCGGTTGGCCGCGCGCTGCCAACACAGGCGCGCGCGAGTTCGAACTGCTCGGCCACCAATCTGATTTCGATTTTTTTTTTAAGAAATGTTTTTTTTTGTAAAAAAAAAAAAAAACTATTTTTTTTTGGTAAAAAAAAGGATTTTTTTTTGGTAAAAAAAAGGATTTTTTTTTTTTAATAACTGGTTGTTCTTTTTTCTTTTTACAAATCTGATTTGTTTTTTTTTTTTAAGAACTGTTTTTTTTTTTTAAAGTTTTTTCATTAAAAACAAATGATTTTTTTTTATAACGGGTTGTTGTTTTTATTTTTTTACAAAAAACAATATTTTTTTTTAATAACTATTTTTTTTTAAAAAAAAGGGTTTTTTTTGTTAAAAAAAAGGGTTTTTTTCTTACAAATCTATTTTTTTTTTAAGAACTTTTTTTTTAAAAAAAAGGGTTTTTTTGTAAAAAAATGATTTATTTTTACTAGCTGGTTGTTGTTTTTTTTTTTTACAAAAAACAAGAATTTTTTTTTTTTAATAACTGAGGTGTCCAGGCCAACTTACTTGCACCACGACTAATCTCCGGATCCACTTCTTTTCGATTTTTTTATTCCTATTTTGTTTTGCCACTTATACATTTTTTTTCTTAACCGAGGTGTCCGGGTCAGCTTACGCGCACCACGACGATTATTATTATTTTCTAGAATACCTAAAGGAGATCGCAATTCCAAAAAGTGATGAATATATATATTTTAAGGTGTTAATATGAAATAAATAGCAAAATATATAATTAGTCTAACATATTTATCAGAGAAAAAATCACAAATAGTTATTATCATTATTTTAAATGCACTAATATTAAATAAATAGCAAAATCTATAATTAGTCTAACATATTTATAAAGAAAAAAACTTACGAATAATTATTGTCATTATTTTCAATGCCTTATCTACAATAATTAGAAATTTCAACACCTAATAATATTTAAAAAAAAAAATGAATGAAAAAACAACGATAAATATTATTAGATTTAAAAAAATTATTTGACTTGAAAAATAAATAAAAAAGAAAAAAGAGAATGACAAGTCCAACCATTACGAAACACCCAACCGCCAACGAATGCCCAATTGACTAAAAAAAATAAAATTATTCATCTCTAATTGATATCATCGATTGTATTTTTTTCATCAACCGATTATATAATTGTCAAAATAATTAAGACACACCAAATAATCAATCAATTGCAGTTTTGCAATCTATGAATTAAATAAATCGACACAAAATAGCAATCAACCAGAAATAATCCATCGCTGATAGATTTTAGCGGTTGTAATTTTGCTATCAACAGGTTAAATCGTTCGTTGCTGTTAAAATAAACTCAATCATCAACAAGTTCGATACAAGAAAAAAATATTTCATATTTTATTCATTTTATTAATTGCAAATTTACGTCCACCAATTAAATAACTGTCAGAACAATCAAAACACGCCTACCAATTAATCAATTATAGTTTTTCAATATGCAAATTACATAAATCGATAAAATATCTAAGCAAGTTCACCCCTTAATGAATTGGCTATAAAATACAATCCACTCATCTTTAATAGATTTTATCGATTATAATTTTGAGAGTTGTCAACTAAATTATTATCCGAGCACTTAAACTGATAACAACAACCAACTAATTCAATACAGACAAAAAAAATACAACAGAATTTAACGATTACAATTTGCTATCTACCAACTAAATAATTCTTTGCAGGCTAAATAATTATTGCATATTATTATTTGCTATCTACCAACTAACCAACTATTTTTTTATTGGTTTTATTGTTATTATTTTCAAGTTAGATGATTTTTTTTTCCTGATAATTATGATGTTTTTTTTTTTGTTAAAGTTATTATGATTTTTTTTTCTTTTATTTATTTCTGTTCTTTATTCATCATTAACACAATAATAATAATAATAATAATAATAATAATATATTCTTTTTCTTGCTTACTCTTTTGTTAATGTTTTTGAGTGTTTTTTCTTTCGGGATAATTTGATAATTTTAATTGTTTTTGCAATAATAGCAATAGTCATTTTGTATCTAATATTACTGGGGATAAAAGACAACTCAAGAACAAAAAATAGACAAATTTACCTAGGTTATCTACAATTAAAAAAAGATACAAGTCACTTTTGTCTCGATTACACTGTTCCTTTTAAACGGCAAACAAGTCATTATTATATGTTATAATATTTATTGCATATTATCGTCTAAAAATATATAAAGAGATAAAAAAAATGACCTCGAATTTTTTGCAGGAAAAAAATTAATATCATCATTCTTAAATACATTTAATATAATAATATGATGAATAAATCTTATAAAATAAAAAAAGTTGGCTTTGAGTTTTAATTTTGTGCTCTTTTGTTCAAGTTTATTTCTTAAAAATAAAAAATTCGATTTTTAATATTTAAGATCTAATATTACCCGGGAAAAAATACAACTCAAAAAAACAAAAGGTAAACAAATTTGCCTAGATTATCTACAATTAAAAAATATACGAGGCACTTTCCGTTTCGACTACACTGTTCTTTTTAGACGGCAAATAAGTAATTATAGCACGCAAAAAATTTATATTTCTTTTTAAAAAAAATTGCAATATTTTTATTTATAACATGTCAGATCTAATATTACTGGGGGAAAAAGACAACTCATTTTTTTTTTTACAAATTTACCTAGGTTATCTACAATTAAAAAATATAAAATCATTTCCCATTTCGATCACACTATATAGTATGTGAGACTAAGTATATGTGTTTAATATTTATTTAATATTATCGCCTAAAAATATATAGAGAGAGAAAAAACAATGACCTACGATTTCTTGCCAACAAAAAATTAATATTGGTATTCTTAAATATATTTAATATAATAATATGATGAATAAATCTTATGAAAAAAAACTTTGGCTTCGAATTTAAATTTATATTTTAGACTTTTTTTTTTCCTTTTAAGAAACGGTGACCTTTTTTTCACATGTATTTTTTATTTTTTAGTGTCCAAGTCGATTGTTCTTTTTTAACCGGGTTTCTTTTGTTGTTTTTTTTTAAACCAGAGTATCCGTGACAACAAATTTCTAATAAATCATTTAACTTTCTTAGCAAATTTTCTAACAAATTTTATCAAAAGTTTTTTAGCAATAGCAATATTCAATCACATTTTGGTTGAAAAAAACCATTTTTAACAGATTTTATCAATTACAAGTATACTAATTAAATATTAAAATAACAAAATACAACATTTATAAAATCAATCAATTTTCTACATAGATAAAAAAACCAAGCGAAGCGGGCAAATCGGCTCGTTATCATTAAATCAAAACAACTTAGGTCGGAGAACTCAACAGTAGTTTTTTCTGTCCTTGTTTTCTATCTTGGACGATGTTCCGTGCAGACATTGAAAGAAACGACTTGGGTTAGTAAAGATGCCCGAATAAAAAGAGATTCGGACCTACCCGAAAACGCCGTGGACCCATTAGATGAAAATAAAAGAATTATTTTTCTTTTTAACCTTGAATTATACGTAAATTCTCCAACCAGTAAAGTTAAAGCCTCTTTTCTTTTTAAAGCTTCAAATCCTGTTGACGCCAGTTTTCGATAGTGTTTAGACTGTTTTTGTACTTGAAAATATATTAAAATAATATATGTTTTTATTTTTTTAAATTTGTTTTTGATATTAATATATTAAAAAAATTGGTTTGAAAATAAATAATTAAACTTCAATTGGAACAGCCCTTTCATCTCACTTGGATTTAAATGAGACACTCAAAAAATCATGAAGTGTAATTCACTTGTGGACAGGATAGATTAAAGGTAATTAAGGAAAAATCTAGTTAAATACACCTTAATAAATATATCTCACGTAATTAAAATAATTAGTAAATAAGAGATTAGTAATAGATCATATTTTAAAAAATGAAACATAAAACCACTTATAAATTCAATAATTATACAAGGGTCGTAATGTAAAATTGTATCCCCGGTTCATCTCCCTGCTTGATGCTATTCCATGTACGTTCTGCTACTCTATTCCACTTATAAAATAATAATGAAGTGTATGATTGAAGGGATCTTTTATCATCAAAGTTATTTCCCCTACTTCACGGATGTTTTAGGATTGCATTTTGTTGATATCAAATAATAATTATTATTTAAATATTCTCTTATTCTAGAAATAATTCCAATATTTTGAATTTTTGCAAAACAATAAAGCATTATTTCATAAAAATAGGAAAAACTAATAATTTAAGATCTTAAAATTACTAAAATATTTTAAATGATTAGCCAATTGAAAAAGGTATTTTTAATTGAATTATTCTTTTCCTTAAAAAACGAGCTTAGTTATAATTAAGAGTATATTTGTTAATAACAAAATATTTAACCAAAAATTGTCGTGTGATCCTGGCAGGAGGAATATCCTAATAGATGTGGGAATTAATCCTATCAGCTAATTTCAAAATAAGAATCTGTCAACATACTGTACAATGATCAAACAGTTTTTTTTTTCCTCTCTTGACAATTAGGGCAAGAATAAAGCAAAAAGTTTAAGAGATGTCCAAAAAAGACAAGTATATATACTTACCTTGTCCAGAAACAAGAGGAAAAGATGTTTGTGTGTGAATACGATCCTCAAGATCAGCATTCGCAGAATCTGGAGACCTCTTCGACGTTGACTGAAAACATGCTGGCTATCTGGTTCTGGTTACTTCCTGGAAATAGAGAAGCACTTGGTAATGATTTCACCAAGGTCAAAAGGGAAGAAGAGGAAGAAGAAGAAGAAGATAAGAAAGATGGATGCATGGATGTGGTTATGGACAAGAAATAACAACAGAGATGGAAGAATATGGGCAACAATGGATGTAGAACTTTAGGTTTTAAATGGTTGCGTTCCCACTCTCAATAAAGGATTATTCTAGTTATAAATGTTAGTTCTGGTTTGGGAGTGTGATTGATGTTGTTTTTTTTTTAAATTATTTTATTTAAAAAAATAAAAAATAATATTTTTTATTTTTTAAAAATTATTTTTAAATTCATTACATCGAAATGATATAAAATTCAGGGCCCTGGCGTGTGCATAATAATTAGGTGCTTCGAATCAATGCAATCCAGAGGGGAATTTCGCGGAAATTTCAGGAGTGTTGTCATCATCTATTTTGGCTAAAATTGAATAAATTTATATATTTATTTATTTATTCAAATTTATGAAGGAATTGTGATATTTCTATATAGAAAATATCAATCACTGGTTTGGTCCACTTTATCGTGATCCCCTCTTCCTTTTGTGTCGATTCCATTTATATTTTTATAGATATTATCTTAAATTCGAACTCAAAAATATAGAAAATTAATTTTTTAATCAATCTTTAAGAATTTCTTTTCATTCTATTATAGCAACATAACTATGTGCCAAGATGGGGCCATGGCACCCCTCTATTCTTGAATTTCTTAATCATGTTTGTTTTTTAAAATGTTAATATTAAATATATTTTTATTGTTGAGTGTTATTAATTTTAAAATCCAACAATAACCACTTTGCAATCTTATGTAAGCCATGCTTTGGTCAAGTTAAACAAGATTAAAACAACAACCAATATTAATAACAATATTATCCATTTAAAAGCAAAAAAAGAATAAAATATGACTTCTATAAAAAGTCAAATTACTTAAATTCCTCCACTTTCTCATCAACCAAACACATTGATTTCTACCACTGATTTTAAAAGGTAAAGAAATAGCAAATTCATCGTACAAGAAATATGATTTTTATACCATTATATATATATATATATATTTTCAACAATTCTTTTATCTCTCAGACACATACACGCGTTTATTTATTTCTATATCAAGCTTCACCAAAACCCTATATTTCTCTGTTCTCTTATTGCATTGGAAGCACAAAACTAAAAATGAAATGTTAAATGTACTTTCATCGACAGTGACCTTAATACGCGGTTTCGTATTCGTGGTGCGCCCTCATGACGAGGAAAGAACTTTAAGTTGTGCCCAATGAGCCATCCTTGGCCATACAATGCCTGTTCCATACGGGTTTTTTTGTGTGTGTTTAGATTATTATATTAAAAATAATTTTTTAAAAATAAAAAATATTATTTTGATATATTTTTAGATAAAAAAATATTTTAAAAAATAATATTAGTCATATTTTCACTAGACCATCACATGGTAATCAAGACGTGGAGTATATGCAAAGGTATCTATTTATGATTCAGAGTGTTTGACACTAAGTTTCAAAATTAATTTTGATAAAAAATTTATTTTTTATTTTAAATTAATTTTTTTTGGTGTTTTTAAATCATTTTCACATACTAATATTAAAAATATTTTTTTAAAAATAAAATAATATTATTTTGATATATTTTTTTTAAAAAAAACGCTCAATCTATTTATGTATATTAGTATACAGTGGCCCCAAGTACTTCCTATAAAGAAATTTGAGACGAAGACTTTCAGGTCTTTGTGGAAAATATAGGGCAGCATCTAGTCAATGACAATAACGTGCGATCAGAACTTGGTGCCCAAGTAATTGCGCAGGAACTGATTATAATAATAAACACAATTACAATCTTATCCTATGTTATACTGTTTTGATTGAGATTTTTAAAAAAAATATTTTTTTATTTAAAAATATATGAAATTAATATTTTTTATTTTTTAAAAATTAATTTTGATATAATACATGACAATAATTTAAAATAAAAAATAAAAAAACAAAAATATTTTTTTAAAAATATTTTTAAAATACAAGAATAAAGTACAGCTACCTTGGATCCTCAGTCATCGCATTTATTTATTTCCTCTTCCATCGTCATAACTGATAATGGTAACGGTTGATGGTGCGATCTACTTTTCTTTTTCTTTTTCTTTTTAAAAAAAAATGATATCGAGCCCCTTGAAGTTTTCATATATCAATTTATTTTTATTTTTAAAGTGATTATGAGGTGTTTTAGAGTAAAAACAATGGGTTTATTAAGGGTTTTTATTTTTATAAAAAAAAACAAGTTGAAATTTAGGTCTGGCCTCCTATAAACTCCTTTTTTTTATTTAAAAACAAATCTGTCTTTAAATTAATAATTACAATGTTGTTTAAAAAATCATTCAATTATACAATACTTATTAGACAAGATCATCACTGTCTAACGTTATATATGCTATTACTTCTTCTTTTTTTAATAATTATGCATGAGTCTAATAATTAGCAAATTATACAAAATATTGCACATAAATATTCAATGAAAATAGAATATACATTTTTCACTGTTGATTTTGTACATGTTTTTCATAAACTATCCTTTAATTATTTTTAAACTTGTGCCTTAGATTTTGGCAAGAAGTTACTTTTTTAAGAAAGAAAGACGCAACTAGTAAAAAATAACATGTTTTTTTGTCAAAATTTTGCCTCAAGAAATAAAATTTACCATGGCCCTTTTTTGATTAAAAAAAAACACTATTAATAAAAATATATATTTTTTCATGGAAAAAAATAAATGCATAAATATAAAATGAGAACTTCAACTTAAAGAATATTTCCTCATCCATAATTTGAATGACAAACTAATTCGTACCAAATCAACATCTAAAAAATTTGTTAATTCTTTCTAAATATACAATATTAATAAGAGAATATAAATTTAAAAATAAGATATTTAGACGCTATTTGCAATTAACGGCGTTTCATGAGAATTTGAGTTTTTTTAAAATATTAGTTTTATATTTTTAAATTATTTTAATGTGCTTAAAAATTTAAAATATAGTTTTAAATACAATACATTTTAAAAAATAACTAATAAGAAACTTCTAGACAATATCGAAATACTGAGAACGCGCTAATTGTTTTGAAGATATAACCCTTACTGTTGAAAGAATAATAATTAAATAAACCACTTAATTAATTGATCATCACTTTCCGTCTCCTAGCTTTATGCTTAAGTTTCAATGGAGTTAGTAGCAGCCCCACACTGTGTCAAGCTTTATTTTCATTGTTCGAACAGTAAACAGCTTGAAATCGGGAAATCAAAAGGAAAGGTGTCGTTATAATTTCACTCAACACATAAAAATAATTTAAAAACACTATTTTTTAAATTTAAAATAAAAATAAAAATAAAACTTTTTAATTTTTTTTAAAAATACGGTGACAAATATCCTTTAGTCATATTGGAGTGGATATCCATCCACCATTTGGCACACGATAAGGAAAAACAATGGCAACTTCCGCAAATTTGCGGAAAATATGGCCACAAATTTCCATTTCCTTCACGTTTATCTTAACGGGACCAGACCAGGCAGCGTGACCAGAAAACCAGCAAATTGAACCTGGCTGTCTAGCTGGTTACCTTACCTCGTCAAATAGTAACATGGGATGGTTAGAAAAAAAAAAAAAAAACTAGAACCAGATTGATCCGTTGGCATCACGCCAATCACCGAAAAAAGAAGAGAACAATCTGCACTGATCATCTTTCTTAGCTGACCGTTGACTCCCATGAAATAGGTTATAAGGAAATGATCGACGTGTTTAATTTTAGAAAGCTTGGACTATGCCTCCTCCTTGATCGATCATAAGAAATAAATTTTGGTGGCATCTTCTAAAATTGGAACCAAACTCGTTTACGATCGGAACTACAACTTCAAGGATGATTTTAACCTTATTCTTACACGTTAAGAAAGCAAAGGAAGAAAAAGAAATTGTGGGGGTAATCATGTGAAGAAATTTCATAAATGTTCATCGTCAACAAACTCATGTGCTGGCAGTATATATGCTGCCAGCCAAATCTATGAAAAGAAAGAAAATATTGCTGCCGGCCTTTGATCAAATGTGTCACAAAAGCATCATGAAACGTGTAGTTTAAAGTTATGAAAAGTCGCAAGGTGATTCTTGCAATTTAGAACTTTACGTTACATTTCAAAAATATTTTTTAAAAAATATATTTTTTATTTTAAATTAAGCAGCTAATTTTAATGTTTTTAAATTATTTTTATATATTGATATCAAAAATATTTTTTAAAAAATAAATACAAACCGGCTAAATTATTGAATTTCATGCAGCAAGAATCGCCCGTATGTTGGTTTGCTTCCCTTGGGTGTCGACGAGATAGAGGCCTTTCCTTTGTCTACTACGACATCTATAATTATCAGGCACTACGAACACTTTAACATCTATGGCACGGGCCGATATTATTTTTTTCATAGGTCCACAATTTTTAATTTATTTATTTATTTATTTTTTAAAGTTTTTGCTTCTTTCGTCGGTTGTATTATTGCCATTGTCGCTTGCTGGAAAATTGTTGTTTCCTGCATTGCTGTCCACTCGAGAGCCAAATTCACACTCCATCTTTGTGGTCAGCACTTCAGTGTAACAGCTCCAGGAATCTAGGAAAACAATTCAATCAACTCTCTTGAAGATAAAGAATGGTTTCCTCAATCACTCATTATTCGCAGACTGCCTAGTGCACTAATAATCAATGCTGCCAATTTGTTTTACTAGTCGCAGCGTGGAAAAATTAATAGCTCTACTCATGGTGTGCAAATAGGTGGTGGTGGTGGTGGTGGTGGTGGTGCTTGTGTGTACAAACTGATGAGATGTCTTCAGCCAGAATGTTAAAGTTGCACTGTAATCGGCATGAATCAAAACAAACCCTGCTAAATTCACGAGAATCCAAAAAAAATAATCAAAACAGCCAACAGGGGTTGGCTAAGTGATAATATGCCCTTTCACCTCACCAAAGTTGCATGGGTTAAAGTCTTGGTCGGTCGCAAAGAGATACCTTAAATTACCAAGTCTAGGTACCTTGAATTTGGCAGGTCTGTCGGATGCATGTTATCGTGAACTTGATTGATTGTCAAGTCCAAATATCCTGCTTTGATGCAGTAAACCTAGCTTAATGTCAAATCGAGGTATCTTAGTTCTAACATGTTTGTTAAATTCATGTTATTATGGGTTTGGCTAATTGTCAAGGCTAAGTATCTTGGGTTTAGCATGTTTGTCAAACCCATTTTATTTCATAATATTTTTATTTATAAAAATCTTGACAAAAAGTTAATTCATCAGCAAGAATCATTTATGTTAATCTTGGTTGCACAAGTTAACTTGCAAAACCATGACTCAAAATTTGTTCCAAAATGAATTTCAAGTTGAATAAGAAAAATCATTGATTTTGTAAAATCTAATTAACCTAATTGAAATTTTAATAATCTAGTTATATTGATCTGAGCCCATTTATATTAATACCAATCATTAAAAAATTAAAACATTTATAATCACACATTTATCCTTTTGTCAAAAAAAAATAAAACATGGAATAAAAGGTAACTAGCCATATAAAAAAGTGTAAAAAAAATTGGTCTGGAAATCCGTCGGGGTGTGCGTGAGATGGTCCGGACACCCTAGTTATAAAAATAAATAAAAAAAGATTCTGGTTAAAAAAAAAAAAGCAAGGGGAAGCACTGTAGTAATCCACAGTGAAATGTGTGGGGAGCTATAATGCTTTCCCCACATCATTTGTATGTATAATAAGATCTTTTTACCTTGTCTTTTTTATAGATCTTAGTGTTAACAAGAATAATTATGTAATTTAATATTGAATTCATATTATTTAATTCAAATAGACAGTTGATGCATGATGTACACGTGCCACCACGTGGGAGGTGACAAGCACTTGAGACGGTAGATGCAATGTCTCCTAGTAAAGAAAAAATGCTATGACCAACTTTTTTGATTTTCACCATGTCCTTTTCCTTTCTAGGTTGTGAATGTAAGTGTATGATGACTGATTTATCGTCAGTGAGATTTCCCCCCCTTCATTTCTCTTTTCTATTTTGAAAACTATACTCAATATTTTAGTTTTGATTTTTTCTTTTATTATATATTTTTTGTTTTCAATTCTAATCTATCATGTATGATGTTTTAAATTTGGTCATTCTTTTTTTGATTTTTTTGTTTCTTCACCTTTTTGTCAAAATTTTAATGGTTTTTAATTTTATTCTTCAAATCAAGTCAATGGTTTTTTTCCCAACAACTATAATAATAATAATGGTGATAGTAATTGTGATAATAATAATAATAATAATAATAATAATAATGGTAATGATAAGGATACAGATAATGTTTTTTTAAATTATCATGATTTTTTTAAATCTATCCATTTATTATTGATATTTTTATCATGTAATTAAATAAAATAAACTTAATAAACCAGATTGTAACTTAAGTCATTTGCTTTTTTTTATTTGGGGTAATGATTGTTTTTTATTTAGAAATATAATGAAATAATATATATATATATATATATATATTTTTTTTCTAAAATTTATTATTGATATAGCACATTACAATAATAAAAAACACAAAAAATATTAATTTTTAAAAAAATACTTTTAAAATAAAAAATAAAAGTTCAATCAAAATAGCATGCATTTAGGTAGGTCCCATATGTACCTCAACCCTAAAATGGGATCAGAAATCATGCCCTACATCAACCGTTAGCCTCTCAGAAGTCAAAACCTCCTTAAACCCCTTTTTCCAATAGCTTAAAAAAGCAGAAGATCTCTAAAGGTAACCAGCCTTCTCTTAACATTTCTTAATTTATTTTTATTCCAGAAGCTTAATCTCTAGTTATTAAGTTCCTTTTTTTTGAAGGAGCTTCAAATTTCTGCTACCAAAATGGCTTGCATGCGAAGTCTCTCAACTCGTTCAACCATCTTGAAACGACAACACAATCCGCGTCTCACATACATTCTCCACGACGAAGAAGACGACGACGTCCACCAACTCCACAAAAACAATCATGGACAACTTAATCACTCTTCTAAACAAGTAATTAATCCCACTAATTACCTTCCACAAAGATCCTTCAACACGAATTCAACCTGTTTCGCTTCTCTACTTCAAGAAGCAAATCACTCGCATTTCGCAGGCGCGTGTTTCGTACGCTACATGTCAACCACCACCACTGCGGCAGCAGATAAGATTAACGTGGTGATGGATGCGGTGGCGCAGGCGGCTCCTCCTGCGAATGAGGTTGCGATTGCGGCTGCGGATTCTTACTTACCTGTTGCGGCTCTTCAGCATGTTATTGATGCTGTTCATAATTTTACTGGATTGAATTGGTAAGAAGATTGTTTCCGAACATTTAAATTATACTAGAAATTACGTAGATTAGGGAATTGTTTGCGCGTGTTTAAATCTATCAGGTTAAATTAATGTTTTGTTTATTGGTTCTTGTTGCAAATTTCTTAGGTGGGCTTCTATTGTTGTGACTACATTGCTTATAAGAAGCGCGATGCTTCCACTTTTGATAAATCAGTTGAAAGCTACTTCGAAACTTAGTGTTAGTGGATTTTCTTTCAAGTTTAATGATATTGTGGTAGAACATGAAGGTTAATGATACTGTGCTTCCACTTTTGATAAATCTGTTTAAAGCTACTTCGAAATTTAGTGTTAGTAGTTTTTTCTTTTAAGTTTAATGGTATTGTGGTGCAACACGAATGTTAATGATACTGTGCTTCCACTTTGATAAATCAGTTGAAAGCTACTTCGAAACTTAGTGTAAGTTTTTTTTTCTTTTAAGTTTAATGATTTTGTGGCGGAATATGAATGTTGATGATTTGTTTGCTCGTTGTGTGCTGATTTTTTTTTTATGTGTGTGTGTTTGAAAGAACAATGCTAATCTGACTGAAGGATTCTTCCTGAATTCGAGAAATTCATCCTTTGGATTTGTGTGGTCCACCAGTGAAGCTATTTGATTGATAATTGGGATTTTTGGGGAGTGATTTAAGAAGTATTTTTGGTATAATTGCCATTATTATGGAATTGATGTATGCTTGCACTTTGTACACTGTGGCTGGTGTGTTTACTTTTTGGTTGTTTACTTGGTCATTAACAGATTATGTTTCATTTCTTGAAATGTTTTAGAGTTACTTTTGGATGTTTCTTCCAGAAACCCTATTTTCAAAGTTTGCAATGTTTTGGACATTTTGATGATCTCGTGCTAGGTGGCATCTGTACAATTTTCTGCTTCTTATTCATCGACTTTATTTTCAATTTTTAGTAGATTATCTTCTATGATATTCATTATGCTGTGGCATTTCAGCCTCTTGTTGGGATTTTAAAAGCACAGCATCTAGTATGTAGCTTATTTAGTTATAATGTCCATATGTTTGCTTGGTGGACCAGTTTTAAGGTAGAAGATCAAGTTTCTTCTCTGAGGACAATAATGTCAATTTGATCATGTTGGTTAAATCACATGACATGCAATTCAATGGGTAGAACATTGAGAGCGGTGTATACCTAGATTTCCATGTGTTTTTTTCTCCTGCTAATCCTCCACAGATCTTTTATTTTCCTCTTGGCGCATGCAAAGTAAAACTTCAGAGTTGATGTCCTTTATCTCATGTGGATTTATGTGCATCCTGCAGATCATGAGGCCGCATTTGGAGGAGGTTAAGCAAAGGGTGGACCGTCAGGTATTATGCTTGTTCTTTGATGGTTTTGTCACTCACTCTGTTGGCCTCATACTTACGTTGTTGGTCTGTTTACTGTGCCTGTACATCCCTATCCCTCACTCTATGTTATGTTACTCGAAATTTTACTTTTACGAGTGCATTTTCTACCGGTTTGTCAACACACATGCACATACTAGTTTGATCACTTGTTTTTAGATGCCATGCTTTGTCATCTTGCATGCAGTTCTTGGTTTCAATAAGTGGGTTGTTTCCCCTTGATTCTCGATATGAAATTGCAATATAGGCAATTGCGACAAAATGTCTTTGGTCATAGCTGAATAACTTTTTGTTTGGCCTGTGCTTATCTCAGTTTTTAATGTGAATAAAACTGAAATGTTTTCAATGATAGCATGCATATAACAAGGTACCAAAAGGTTGATGTAGCCTATTCACTCTGTACACAATCCATTTCTTGTTTTCAAAATGCTCATCAATCATGTTGCCACTATCTCTGTCTCTGTCTCAGGCCATGGACCCTACTCTTGTTTCTGAAGGTCAGAAAGAAATGCAGAAGTTGTTTAAGGAGTAAGAAACCTTTTCATTTGCCTGTAGGGTAATTTAATTGTTTCAAATGATGAACAATTTAGTTTCCTTAAAGTAAGAAATATGAAGTTCTGTTCCATAGAGTATTACATTATGACCACACTGGAATTTAGATAATGAGGCCACATTAACTACCTAGGATGACTTGCAGGCACAGTATTGTTCAAGTGCTATCATACTGAAGATAGTTTTTTCCAAATTGCTATTTAAATAATCCTGCTTAGAGGATCATATGTACTTTTTTTCGGGAAGAGGTTTTCACCTTTTTAATTCCTTTTTTGTTTTAGATATGCTAAAATATATTATTATTGAAGCTCAATTACTGTAAACAGTGCAGCAGGGAATATCGAGGCGAGCTATGTTTGAAAAGGGTAAAAATAAAAAAAAGGAGTCCGTCATCTAATTTTATGATAACTAGGAATTCTAACTGATCTTTCAAAGGTTCTAGATAAGAGGTTGGTTAATAATAAGAAAGATAAACATCACCTTATACATCATATCTAAGTTAAGTTGCATTGGCTGTTTTTAAATGATAAAGGTGCTTAATGGGTGTATACCTCAAAAATATAATTGTTTGAAATGATTTTATTATCATTTTTAGGTTGATTTTTAAGTATAAATGCTATTAAGAATTTATTTATCCAATTCCAATTCATGAATAATGTAATCATAGGCAAAACTTGTATTGAGAAAATATATTTTTCGAGTGATTTTATAATCACTTTTAGGTTGACTTCTAAAGATAAATCCCTTACCTAGGATTTCTAAAAGACCCGGTATGATTTACTAGTTACCATAAAACTAGATGGTGAACTTTTCATTTTATTCTTTTCACATATAGCTCACCTCGATGTCCCTTGCAACAAGTATGTCTATCAAGTTTTACACAGTATAATTATCTTCATGACTTTTAATTTCCATGGGAAATTTAGTTCATTTTGCATATAAATTGCAGACATGGCGTGAGTCCATTTACTCCACTGAAGGGGCTCTTTATTCAAGGTCCTGTCTTCGTCAGCTTTTTTCTTGCTGTAAGCTAAACTTCTATCCGTGAATACACTGCAAATGAGTGTTCTTTTATATATGATCTTCACATTCAATATATCATCTGACAAAGTTTCCCCCAGATTTCGAACATGGCAGAAAAAGTGCCATCCTTTAAAAGTGGCGGAGCATACTGGTTTGTTGACCTCACAACCCCAGATGGTTTATACATCTGTCCAGTTTTGACAGCAGTAACTTTCTTGATAACAGTGGAGGTAAATACCTGTTCTATCCAATTCGGAGCTTATTTTTATGCCTGGATTTTTTTGTTCTTTTAAAAAAAATTCTTGGTTCTTGTCTACTCAGTTTTGATTTTTATTATTTAACTGACCAATCTGTGTTCTTCTTCAGTGCAATTCGCAAGAAGGAATGGAAGGAAATAATGCTGCTGGCACCATGAAAAACGTTTCAAGGGCCCTTGCTGTTGCTTCAGTTCCGTTGACTATGAATTTCCCAAAGGTTATCTTTTGATCACTTGCATGGTATTTGCTAAGCACATGGTATTATGAGATCATAACTAAGCTGTTTCTGCATCTGCATCTTGAAAGTTTAGATTTTCTTATGGTAATGGTCTGTATAAACAAGTTTCCAAGGAAAAGTAGTCTTTCATTAGATCCCCACAAGATGGTGGCTTTAGGTTCTGCACCCCACCCATCTCTTCCCTCCCCTGTTAGTCTGACAAGCATCATCCCTGTCCTCCCTTATTTGGAGTCTAAGAACTTGTTTGTTTTGTAGTCCATGACAATTTGTGTTTGTAATTGCAGGCTGTCTTTTGTTATTGGGTTACATCTAACTTGTTTTCGCTTGCCTACGGGTTAGGTAAGTTTTCCAGTTTCTTAGATCTTTTTTCCCTTTTAATTTTCTGTTTAATCTTCGAAGATCAGCGGAGAACTTGGCTTTTGACATTATTTTCGTTTGATGTTCACCGTAACCACCTTCGGTACTTAATTCTCTACTTGTATATCAGTGGTGAAAGCTCCTGGGGTAAAAAAATTCTTGCGTGTTCCAGAAGTGCCTGTGGCACCTCCAACTACTGGGTCAAAATCTTCTTCCTTCGATCTGTTTTCAGCACTCAAACAACTCTCAAAAGCCAGAACGGAACCTACCCCGTCACTGCCTGTTGAACCACCAAAGCTCTTACAGCATAAAAAGTCTTCATCTTCAGGAATCGGTAAAAGGATAAGCAGTCTAGAGAAAGGAGTAAAAGGAAGGAAGAAAAATAAGAAGAGGTGAAAATGGTTTCTCCATAAAAGGAAACTGCTAATGAAGTTCTCAAGTCAGTGCAATACTACCAAGAAAAAAATGGATTCATACATTGTTTACTAGGCCAGGTTCAGCCTTGTTATTTTCAATAAACTGTTAAAATTTTGATGTGCAAAATATTTGCTATGGTATCCGATTTTCTTCTTTTTCTAGCATTCCAAGTTGATATTTTCTCTAATAGTCCTGCCAATTACAGCTTGAGCTCAGGAGTTGCCATTTTCTCCTCATAACTTGGCCCAGAGCAAAAGTTTTTTTTTTTTTTTTTTTTTTTATTGCAGAGAGCTCCAAATTGGTTCTTTAAGAAGAGCTTTGACAGCCCGATTCTTGTCTCAACTGCTGCTTTTTTCCAGTCTGGTAACAGACTTCTTCTCTTTAAGTGTACTCAAGGATACACGCACAAATTGAGATGCACCTGCTGCCTAATCCAAAGGAGTCAAATTATGAGTTAAAGAGAGTCCAATACGCGAGATGAAGGATAATTTTTAGCCTTTGGACCTGCGTCTGTGGAATTCTATTACAACCACTTTCGTTAGATTATTGATGTAATTTTCTGTCTCAGGAACTAGATGATTTATCCGTGCTTTTAAGAATTCAGAGAAAGAGATTGGGTTTCCACTTATGGAAATCTTCTCCCCCTAAAACAAACAGAGGAAGACATAACCATACTCTGTCCCGAGAAAACATTATTTCTCCATTTTGGTCTTAAAATTCTGAGCTTATATTGACATTGGTGCATAAGCACGAGCATAAGAAAACATGAGATAAACTAACGGTCTCATTATCATTAGTCATGGAAATTTTTTGCCTGGAAATGATTCTGATATTCCTCATTTTGAACCAAACACATAATACACTGAAGGAAACCTTAAATAGCTGTGAGAAGCTAAACAGAATAGATGGCTTCCATGCTTTAGTTGACTCAAAGTTAAATAAGAAACGGGAAGGCAAAATTGTCAAAAGTTGGATAAACGTACAGAAGCATAAATTGCCACATTGATGATTGAAAAGCTGTGCTTGGCACATACAAGTAATAATGTAACAATACCAAAAATCAGGATTCATCACACGAAGATGTCACTGATCAATCTTCATCTGAGTAATTGAACTTAACTGAGTGGGATTGCAAATCAATCTGCCCTCCTCTGTATGTCCCACGCTTCTTCTTTGTTTTTTCATGCCTAAAATCCCTGTGAGCGAGAGAGTTCAGTAAGAAAATTTTCATAATGTACCCAACATATTGAAGGCCTACCAGCAGTTAAATTTTTACAATTTCGATCTTTCTAACAATAATTTTCCTAAATAGATAAAATGACCAGCAATAACCAAAACCCTTCATTCTTTAAACATCCCAGGTTACATTAGTAACCACTAGACGCAGCTTTTACTTCCCTTACTTTTAACAGCAATGTTTGGATCAGTAGTACATATAGAAAACCTGCTGAAAGTTAAAACTACTGGAAGAAAAGAACTTCCTCCTGAACTGAAGAAAGTTTGGAGTTAGAATAAGAATAGCCAAGTCAGCAGTTTAGATCAGATCATTAACTCGTCAATAAAATTACTGATATGGTTCCAGTGGTAGAAAGAATGACTACTAGCAGGAACAATGTTTTGTTTGCACATCTGAAACTTAAGAAATAGAAATGCCATAACTAAAAAATGTACCTTCCTCTAACTTGCCCAAGAATGTCTTGTGCTTTTGCACCATAACCATCCTCGGCACCAGCCTACAGAGAATTAGTGGAAAATATCAAAGAAAATAAACCAATGAAGGACCAAAAAACTCAAACAAATATGGAAAACTTGTCAAACCTTTGCCCAGTAAGAATTATCTTTAAGCCTCTCATCAGAGAATACCACCTCATCAACTTTTACTCTTTGAAAATGCTTAACAGTCTTCGGCTGCAATGACATAGTTCCAGTCTAAGAATACACATAAAATCAACAATACACTTGAACATAATTATTCATGCTGATATAGAGCGGCTATCATGAATTTTAACAAAAGAGATTTTCTCATAACAATGAGTTTTTGAAGAGCTGGTATGTAATCATCATAAGACATCAGTTGTTGCTCAAAGCCTGGTTAGACATAACTACATCAGGTTTTGGCTCCACCACATGGACAAGTAGGTTTTAAGCACATGCATACAGGAAACCTGATAAACTTATAGCAAAGGAACAGTTTGAACATGTTTTATTTGGAATTTTGATGGGAATTCATTTCGCAATCTACAGTCAAAAGTAACAAGCTGCCATAAGTTAGGGTGTTCAAAACCATACCTCAACTGAACCATTCTTTTCCTTCTTCATTGATTTCTGCAATGATGATTTCTCTCCATTTTCCTCAAGGTTCCCATTTGCCTGGCCATTTTCCTTTGGTTCTTCTGAACTTTCCATCTTTCTGCGTTTAGAATCTTCAACTGCATTTTCATCAGCAGCTTGAGGGGCATCATCCTCAGAAGGCAATCTTTTCCTCTTCTTGGATTTTTTATCCTCTGTGTCATTCACATCCTCCTTTGAGTTCTTAGAATCATCTTTTTCAGAATCTACTTTATTTAATGTCCCTTCATCAAGTGTCTCAACAGATATATTTTCAGTGACAACAATATCCTTCCTTTTCTTCCTTCCTTCAGATTTGACATTCTTGTTGTCATTACTGTCAGCATTGACATCAGAAAGCTTGTTTTTCTTTTTCTTCTTATCCTTTGGTTTTTTCTCTGTCTCAGAAACAGCTACGTTATTTTCCTCTGAAGGTGCCACATCCTTAGATTTTTCTTCTGTTGCCACAGGTTCTGATGGATAATGTCCACCATTATCAACTTGAGACTCAGATTCAAAGCTGCTTTTCTTCTTCTTTTTGTCCTTGTGTTTCTTTTCAGGAGATTCACCAGCAACATTTGCAGGTTCCTTCAAGGCTTTAATCACACCTTGCACCTGGCTGCTCTCTAACTTTTTGCAGGTATTGTCACTGCAAAAATAAAGGATGTCATCCGATTTGAGAATGCTCGTTCAAACTTGACACTTCAATCAAAAAATAACAGAACAAAACTTATATTCAGGGAAATGTGTGAAACACATTCATTCTTAGCGACTGACAGAAAGTTTCTGCATTGTTTTTATATCATATAACACACCATCTTGTAGCCTTTTGGTTATCGATAGAAAACCAAGTGCAGTAAATAGCTCCATGATTGAAATTCTTATTGTTAACAAGAGAATTACCAAAACTAAAAACAGTGATTTAAAATCATCCTACCTTGCCTTCAAAAACTTGCAAAACACCTCCTCCAAATCAATCAAGGAGCCACCACCCAAATCTTCTTTCTGCACAAAGATCGCAAAACAACCAAAAACAAAATCAAAATTAACGAACAAAGAACAGCCAAAAAGATACAGCACAACACAGACATAATCACACCAGGCTTCATTAACCTCAATCATCTCATATACACCCAATCCACAATTTTTTTTTGTATAAACACAAACAAACATACAATCATCTTTTCTCTCTAACTAAATTTGCATAATTTGATAAACCAAGAGAGAACGAGTAAAGTTGTTTTGAGTACCTCATGTTTGGATTCTGATTTGAATTTCTTTAATGTTTTGGAAAACCCGCCAGTTTTTTCAAGATAATTAGCTATAGAGTGAAGCAAAACTGCCTTCTGTTCAGGCTTCAAAGTTTGAGATTTGGTGCTGTTGTTTTCCTGTTTCATGGTTGGTGGTCTGTTAGAGAGCAACAGTACTTGGCGAGGCTTAAATGATAAGAGATTAGGGTTTATGTTTACAGTGTTGGCAACTGGGGTTTTGGACATAAGAGGGAGATGAATAGCTAGGGTTTTGTGTGTTTTATACAGGGAAAAGAAGAGACTACCGTGGTCAGAGAGGAGAAGTTAATAAACTCAACGGACTGCAGGGTTTATGGAACGGGTTTTTTGTGGTATTGATGCTAGGACTTTAGAGCCGTTGGATCAGGCAAATTAAAACCCGTTTTATTTTTTATTTTTTTAAAAAATTGAGTTTGTTTGTTTTTTTCTTTATTCCAAATTAATTAATTTATATTTTTAGATAATTGTGATATGCTGAAATTATAAATAAATTTAAAAACTAAAAAATATTATTCCAGTGATTTTCTAAGTAAAAAATATTTTAAAAAATAAATGTTATCATATATCAAAGAAACTCTAAATTAGATAGTTTTGATTATATATGTTAGTCTATGTAGTTTACCAACGGAGTTTTTTTTTTTTTAAATACGAGTAGTGCATAAACATGTGTTTAAAATAGGAAGAAAGATTTATTACTCATATCATAGACATAACTATATTAAATAAATTGACTCTATTTTAACTACATGATAGAAAAAAAAAGGCAAAAATAATACATGATTTTTCTATAAAAAAAAATATAAGTTCAACCCAAATAGCCCACCGACATCTTATAGAAAAAAAAAATGCCATACTTTTAATAAAATAATTTAACATAGATTATTTTATACATATTTTTTCATGTTACCTTAATTTTAAATATATTATTGATTTTAAACAAATAATTGTTTGTTTGTTCTTAAATAATAATCTTGTTTTAAAAGATATAAAAAGAACAAAATGAACATATAACTTAGATTAGTGTTGGGCTTCTCCAATTTTGGACCACATGATCTCAAGGGTTGCAACTTACCCAATAAGGCCCATACAAAACTCGTCCTTGCTAAAAAAACCCTAATCCTTCGTACGCATATATTTTGCCTCGGAGCCGCGAAGTTACCCTTACTTCTCTCCTCGCTGATCGCAGTCGATCCCAGCAAGCTAAACAAGTAAATCTCTCAATCTATCCTCATTCTTCCTCTTCAGAGCTTTCTATCTTGTCTCTCTATCTGTTAATCTTTTTGTTTAAGAAATTCTGTAATCACTTCTGTTGGATTTTGAAGCTAAAAAAGCTAGAAACTTTTCTTCTCATTTTGCTAAAACAAACCTGAAGAATATAACTTTTCCCTGAAATAATGGGTTGTTGATATCTGGTGTTGAACGTTTGTCTTAGTTAAGATGCCATTTTGTTGGGCTTAGAAGCTCAAAAGCTAGAAAATAGTCTATTCTTGCGGAAATTTTAGGTGTTCTGCTCAGCTTTAGATTTTAATATAACGGGTACTTGTTATTTTTGCTTGAAATGCAGATATTGATCTATTACTCCCATTTAGTTTGGGGTAATTCTTTGTTTTTAGAGTGGTAGCTTATTGATATTTGGTTGATTTTGGATGGATGTTTCGTGTATAGAGAGAGATGGGCGGGGAGGAAGCTAAGGTGGCGGTACCAGAGTCTGTCTTGAAAAAGCAGAAAAGGAATGAGGAATGGGCTTTGACTAAGAAGGAAGAGAATCTAGCTCTAAAGAAGAAGAATGCTGAGAATCGCAAGTTGATTTACAGCAGGGCTAAGCAATATGCTCAGCAATATGATGAGGAGGTAGTATATCAGATCTAATGATCTTTTGTGTTGATGTATTAATCAAATTTGTGATGTTTTGGTAATAATATGAATCCTGACTGTTTAAAATGTGTTTCTTCTCTGTCTCTCTCTCAGCAAAAGGAGCTTATCAGGCTGAAGCGTGAAGCACGACTTAAGGGAGGGTTCTATGTCAATCCAGAAGCTAAGCTGCTGTTTATCGTCAGGATCCGTGGGTAAGATTGTTGTATAAACTTTAACTTGCATTTCTCATTTTAATGGTGCATTTGTTTAATGAGGATTTATGACTTTCAGTATCAATGCCATGCACCCAAAGACGAGATCCATCTTGCAGCTTCTGCGTTTGAGACAGGTGATGCCTCATTCCTATTCCATTTAATTCCTTGATTCCGTAATGCTGCTCTTTTATAATTGTTGTCAATATTTATTCACATCTTTCTTTTAGGTTTTGCAATTATGTTAACTCAGTTTGTTGAGGACTATCTGTTTGTCTCATACATTTTGTAGTTTGATGTGTTTTTTGATAGGTGGTAGGGTGTTCTTACTTTTCCACAATTAAGATTTCAGTTTAGGAAGTTCTAGGACATTGATAATGAGGTCTTCCATATAATGTGAAAATATTTGTACTGATAATAATTATTATTCTAAAGGATTCGTTCAGGTTGCAGTTGTTTTCCGTGAGCAACTTTTTTGATGTTTTAATTCATGCATGTTCTATTTTCCTGGAGATAACATGGCTTAGGTACTTGTGCAACAATCTCACGAGAAACTGTTTTTTTTTTTGTGAGAAATTGACATGGAATCATTGTCTGGTGTTCTGTTTTCAGATATTTAACGGTGTATTCCTGAAAGTAAACAAAGCAACCGTGAACATGCTTCACAGGGTTGAGCCTTATGTGACTTTTGGGTATGTTTTTGTAATGATTCTAAACTGTTTACTTCCTACCCTTCTTAATGTGCTAAATTTCACGACTGTCGTAAATGGTTTTAGGTATCCCAATTTAAAGAGTGTCAAAGAATTGATTTACAAGAGGGGTTATGGTAAACTGAACCATAGGCGTATTCCCTTGACTGATAATTCAATTGTTGAACAGGTCTGTAGTTTGAACACTGTTCAAGTTATCAATGGCGTTGCCAGAATCAGTTTATGTGATCATTGAGCATGTTTCCTTTTTACTGCAGGGCTTGGGCAAGCACGGGATAATCTGCATGGAGGATCTTATACATGAAATCATAACTGTTGGACCACATTTCAAGGAGGCAAACAACTTCCTGTGGCCTTTCCAGCTCAAGGCACCACTGGGAGGTTTGAAGAAAAAGAGAAACCATTATGTTGAGGGAGGTGATGCTGGAAACCGTGAAGATTACATCAATGAGTTGATCAGGAGGATGAACTAGGTTTTAATGACATTGTTCAAGTTTTGTGTTCTATCATATTTTTGTCAATCAAAAGTTATCCGACATTCTCATCTTGATTTGGTTAAGTTAATGATAGAACTACTCCAGTAGACAGGGTGGTGGTCATTTGACCATGAGTTACATCCACTAGTTTTTCAGTAGAAGTTTTGATAGTTTGGTACTTGTTTTTGCTTTGTTAAGCACCTGTTCTATACAAAACCCCAGAGGCAATGATTTGTCTATCCTTTCTTTCGTCGTATGCTAGTGCAATATTGATGTAGACCATTGACCTGATCTTGGTTTGCGCGTCTCAGTGATAGCTTAGCTGCTAAAAACAGCGTACAGCAATCATTTAGGGGGTGTTAGTGAATGTGATATTTATTTTTTATTTTAAATGAAAAAAAAATTGGTGTTTTTATATTGTGTTATGTCTAAAATGATGTTTTTTTTTTTAAATATATTATTTTGATGTATTTTTAAAAATAATTTAAACTATATTCTATATCCAAGACCCAAATAGCTGTTTTGGAATTCTAGTAATAGGGATTCTATCATTTATTATTTACAAAATTAGTAAAATTAATTCAAGTTAGTGATTTTACATGAACTATAAATATTGCTTAATGTTAGTGATTTTATATGAGATAAATGTTTTCAAAATTACGTTAATTTTTCAAAATCCTTGTCCTTAAAGAACCTTTTATTCTGACATCAATCATATTAATGTTCTTAAACTTACTGTATTGATTTTTTTTTTCTACGATGTTTGTTAGCTTTTTTTTGCCTGCCCTATAAATTCAATTGAAAAGAAAAGAATGAGTGGCTTTTTTCTTCTTTTAAATTAATTATTTGTTCAATTTATGATTTTTTAAAGAATGAAAAGGAATACTCTTGTTGTTAATTTTGCACAACGAATTCTATTGTCTAAAACTAGTTTGTATGAAATGTTAGTTTTTCATTTCACTCTTTTTTGAACTCACGGCGAGCGGTTTTCTTTGTTTTAGCTTCAAGATATCGGTCGACCAGTTACAAGTTTCTCATTAACCCGTTAACCATTTATATTTTTGCAAGTTGCTAGGGCAATAATATAATTCCTTGATATATTTTTTTTTTTGATAACCGGGGTGTCCGGGTCAGCTTGCGCGCACCACAACTAAATTTCCAGGCCCACTGAACATCCTGCAAGCCCAATAAGCATGTAAGGCACCGCGGGGGTAACAGACGTGCCTGATTCCTTAGATCTTTGCATATATTAGTCAATGACTTGTTCGAGAGTTTGATTTATGTTGTTTTTTCAAATATTTTTCATTCAGAAATGTATTAAAATAATATTTGTTTATTTTTTAAAAAAATATTTTTAACATCAACACATGAAAATAATCTAAAATATTAAAAAATATTTAATTTAAAATAGAATAAAAATACATTAATTAATTTTTTTCAAGAAAACTTTTAAAACTAGTGTCGTACAGATTTCGTTGAGTTGAACCCTGTCATTACTATATACATAATCAATATAGAAGCGATACGTGTATTGTTCTGCTTCTTTGCATGTAAGAGCAGCCACTCTCGCTGTTTAACAACTGCCACGCGTAGCCATCCAACTTCTCTTGCATCTGTATCTTAACTAAAAACATAAGGCCAAAGAACGGAGAAGAAAATCCCAGTCGGAAAACCAGAGGCTGCGTAAGAGTATGGAGACAAGGAAAGAGAGAAAAGAGCAATCAGAGAAGGAAGTGACGGAAGAGAAGAAAGGTTCATCTGCAAAAGGTGTTGCTGATCCAATGACAAAGATTTTGATACGTGAATCAATAATTAGTAATAGCAGTGATACAGGTGGTCCTGAAGAAAACAAGCAGGCTGGTGTTCAAGATCCTGATGATGTTCTTGCCTTCTCCAGATCCGTTCACAAGATTGACTCTTCACTCGAGTGAAAATTGAAGGCAACGGGGATGATCAGAAAAGAAAGTATGTATCATTCAGTAGTTTCTCAGACGAATCAACAATGGTTATGATGATCTTTAGTTAATTAGAGATCGATGTTAGTTGTTAGTATTTATGATCTTGCTGCCATGCTTTTATTTTATGGTTACCATTTAATTTCCTTGTTTTTCTCTACATTTTGAAATTTCTCTCCTGTTTGCCAAAAACAATTGCAATTTCAGGCCTTTTCGTGAATCATCTCGTCAAAAAGTTTAAACTATTAGGTGAGGTTCTAAAATATGATTTATATTATTCTCTAACACATCTTTAAGTAAAAGCTCTTTTGAGCTTGAAACTTACACACATGCTCATATTGTGCTTAATTTTTATCAAATAAAATAAAAGTGGTTAGACTCGAACTTGTGACCGCTTAGTCGTTTTGATACCATATTAAAAAAACAATCTTATTTAAAAACTTAAATTATGTCACCATAACGAATTGTCGACTGTGTTGTCTTTTACGAAAAAACCGATCCTTAAGTTCAGGTTTTGGATTCGATTTCCAGCCCTCCTGATGTATATGTCTGCCTCGACATATTAAGAGGAACTAGTAAAATACTACAAGCATTATTCAGTACTGGCCATGACATGTTTATGGATGAAGGTACAAGGGCAGAAATGGAGCCCTCTTACCTAACGATCATCATGTTTATGGATACGTCCATGGTTTCTGAGATGGCTCTATTACAGTTGGTCACGTGCTTGTCTTGTCGATCTAAACCAAATATTTAATTGTTTTTTTCCTGATATTGGGGTGTTTTCGAGCCAACTTTCACTCATCCGAACCAAGTATTTTTCTTATGGTCAAGAGTAACTCATAAAAACAAACTTGATTAATTGATTCTCATCCACTGGTTAAGTTTATGGGCATCAAGTAACTCACAATGAAGAGCTCAATCTGTTTCCAACGAGTCTAAAACTCAGAAACGACAACCGATACTTGATTTATATGCAACAAGGTTTTCTTCGAAAGGTCAGATGTTGGCATCATTTTCTGAACTCGTTTTTTGGTTTACAGCGAAAACTTCAAAACAGCTGTTCAAATTTCATTTTCAAATCTGAGAAAAAGGGTAAAAAAACGCAACAATTTTATTATATTCAACTAATACTTGCTATTTCCATAAAAACTCCAACCAGCAGGCCAAACCCTTCATCACATTGGAAGCAACTGATGCATGGAACTTGACAGTAAGTAGTGCCGTTGCAGTGGATACAGAGCCCATGTGTGAAATTTATTGATCATCCTCTGCCTTTTGCAAGTGGAACACATATGCAGACAATTTTTTGATGTTTTTCATAGAAATATGTGGTCCAATCTTCACTGCAATTTCCTCTCCAGTACTGTCTGTCTCGTATATATCGTAGTTAATTTCTCTAGAGTGGCGAAAACAAATTAACCTTTCATGGGAGCACAAAGATCACAGCTTTTTCAGCAAAAAAGTGAGGTGGGAACAGCCTTTCTCCCTCCACTGAGAAGGAAGACGACAGCCCTGAAACAATGCCCGTGGTTGAGATTTCTATGAATTACATGCTCGGATACAAAGACTCCGATTTACATTTTTCTCCAAATTAAGTCATATACTGACATGGATGTGATGCTTTAGTGACAGTACTTTATTGAAACCAATTGTGGTAGTTAATTAATATTCCCTGTTTAATTTTATTAGTATAGAATGTATTTATTATTAATAAAAGCTTCATTCATAGAAATCAAAGACATAGAATGACCCACAAGAGTAATAATAATGGGATATCCTTCTAAATTTTCAAACAAACAGTATCCTAACATCCCATTTCCCCTCTCCACGAAGAAGAAGAAACCCAGTTCAGATTTTCTCTCTCTTTCTCATGGAGAAAAACAAAGCTCTATAGACAACGCAATGAACCCAGAATCTCCATAACCAATTAATACAGGTGCCATAATATACATTTAATCATGTGAAGAAATCATCCCTCTCTTCACATCATAATCAAAGACATGAAAAAGTTAGCAGAAAAGACATGCAAGATAAAGAACACATCTAGGAATCATCGATGAAGTAGCTTAATTTTCAAGGTTTATAATCAGAAAGCAACTTCCTTGTCTTTATTAATGAGATAATTCCAACCTCCTGGAACATAAAGTGCAAAAATATTTTCTCTTCATGATGTAGCAAATGGGCAAGAAACAGAACCTCCGCCGGCTTTCAAAATCCATGGCTTGAACTTTACCTCCACAGTAAGGACATGACCCTGAAGCTTGTTGCCTGCCTAACTCCCTCTCTTCTTCATCGCATAAAAACACAAAACACATCTCTGCAGACTCTGCTGTAATGTCTCTTTCTTTCCTGGCTAAAGCTAAGTTCGCTTGCTTGATGATGATGATGATGATGATCAGAGATTAATACAGTTTGTTTTGAGTTTGGAAGTTGAAAGTGAGAAGAGAGGAAAAGAGTTAAAATGTTTTGTAAGTGACTGGGGAGGATTTATAAGGACAGTAGAGTGGGTCGGGATATAGGGAATCTTTAGGAAACCCAAAAAAAAAGTGTTTATAAAAAAAAAATTCATTTTTATTTTAAATTAATTTTTTATATTTTTAGATTATTTTAATGTTTATGTCAAAAATAATTTTTAATAAATAAATAAAATATCATTTTAATATATTTTAAAAATAAAATATTTTAAAAATAATTTCAATTACCCTCTCAAATAAACCTTAGTATACGTGCAATTTTAAAAATTATAATTATAGATTTTTTAACTAAAATTTTATAAATTAATTTATCCATTAATTTAATATAGATTTTAAATACTAGATTAATCGGTTATCCATTAATTTATCCGGCTGTATGAACCTCCAACTAACTAAATATCACGTGAAGACTGTTTTCTTTAGCGTTTGTAATAAATGTTTTTTTTTCCTAGTCCAATTGACAAGGTTTGTTTTGACCCACTTTGAATAATACTTAGATAATCAACGGGTTTACATTACTTTTACTATAAAACTTGAATAAATAAATAAAAATTATAATGTAACATTTATTTAGCAAACATGGAAAAGAATAAATAAAAGGAGTGTGAGAGGGGTTGATTTGGACGCAGAAGGCATGGAAGCATGGCATCATCGGACAATGAAGAAAAGTCATTGAGCCACGTTTCAAATATGTGGCAAAACTTGTTGAGTTCACACGTCCCAGTTGAATCTTGGCCACGTGTCACCCTCCTCTGAAATACAAAACAGAATCGGACTTCTGCTGCTTGCCTGTCATCATGACTTCAATTTCTTGGTCCCACTTATATCAGACCTTGACCCCCAAGATTCAACGGATCTGGAACAACCTAGTTGTTTCTTCTTTCTTTTCTTGATTGTTCTTTCTAGGCCCCAAGGATTTTCCAGGAAGCCTCGCGTGGGGGTGTGAAAGGAGAAATATTGTGAGACAAAAAATAAGAGGTTGGATTTTGTTTCCTGACAATGCGATTCATCCCCTGATGTCTGCAAGAAAAAGGGGCTTAAAATTTATCTAGTGTTCAGATTTGATCCATATAGATTAAATTCAATTTAGACCACCCTATTTTTAATTCAGCTCACCCTCCTTTAATTTTGCCAAATCAAACACAAACCAAGAGTTAATTTTGTTTCTCGACACCAAATATAGCCAACATCAAGCCAAACAAAACAAATAATAAAGCACCAGCAGGGTTGTGGCTCTGTGGTTGTTGGGAGCGTCCTCTTTCTTTCAAACATCAGTTTGAGTCCTAGTGGGAATGGGGCTGGAGGGCTCTTCCCCTCATGTCCTCCTTGGGTCCATCCCTGCATGGTACGCCCGTCACCCCGCTGTACTTTACATGCTCATTGAACTTGCAGGATGTTCAGTGGACCCGGGGAATAGTTGAGGTGCGCGTAAGCTGGCCCGAACACCCCGGTCACAAAAATAAATAAATAATAAAGCTAAATCTCAAATAAACATAATATGAAAAAAAAAAAAAAAAAGAGATATTGTGCGAATGAAAACTGATTTTTATGTTTTTATATATAATTCGATGTTTAATTAACTCAATTTTTATTTCTTCGAATTGTCTGCTTCTGAGAAGCAAGTAGACGGTGCTAGTAGATTCAGATAACGCGAAAAAGTGCATGAAAAGGGTTAGGCTACCAAGTTGCAGTGGTTGAAATATTTATACAAGTGAAATTTTGATCCGTTAAAATCTATAATACATTGACCTATAAAGTGTTGTCAGCAGATTTTCTTAAAGTCCATGTTAAATGAATCATGTGGGTATTTTCCACGCTCTCACATTATAATAAGACACACCTGTCAACTTCTATCTACTCGTCCTCTAATTGAACTTCTGATCCAAAATCGACTTGCATTCGTTCTATTCATTTCCAGAGTTTTTGTGTGTTGTCGACCTTAGCTCTCATTGATCCGAGAAAGATCCAGAGATATGTTTTCTCACAAATTGCTGCTCCTCAAAAACCCTTTTGGCCTCTGCCTAAATAGCATCATTTTCAAATTTTGCAAACTCTCTCGAAGGAATTGCTTACGAGCTTGTGTAATGCTGAGTGTATTACTATTTTAACTTGTGGTTTGGTTAGGGTTTTACACTAGTAACTATTTATTAGATTTTAAAAATTATATCAAGTTTGATGAAGTTCATCAAATTATCAACCTCTCGTATAAAACTCCCATCAATGGAATCACACTGACAGCCACTGAACTCCCGTACCCAATCGAGTTGACAAGAACTTCAAAATCCCATTCCACGTTCTAAAAATCCCATTCCAAGTTCCAAGATTCATGTTTCCAACCAGCGAAAAAATCTTTGTCGAGGTTTACAATGCTAAGAACTAAGGTCCATAACACATCATGTCCAAGCCCCGGTAGTGTTTTAGGCTTATCATGGCTTCACCCACAACACATGCACACACCCACAAGTTATAACCTCAAGAAGACAAAAGCCCACCCACTCCCCCGCCCTTCCAGAAAGTACCAAAAAAAGAGTCTTTATTCTCTTCTAGCTTTTGCATTGAACATATTTCTCACTTTACTTTCAGACATATCCATCGTCTTCCTCCTGACAATTCAGACACCAAGAACCATGTCAATAGTTCCAATTGGCAACCAAGATGGCACAATCGCAAATCCATTCTCTTTAAACTCATGGGATCCTGAAGATTTCTTCACTTCAATAAACCGTTGGGACCCATTTCAAAACCTTCCATTTCCTTCCCTACTTCCCACTCCCTTCCCTTCATTTTCAAGACAAACCCAGGTAAACTGGAGGGAAACATCGAGAGCCCATGTGTTTAGAGCTGTGTTTCCTGGGTTTGGGAGAGAAGATGTGCTTGTTTACATTGATGACGATAATATGCTTCAGATAAGCACCGAGGATGGTAATTTTATGAGCAAGTTTAAGCTGCCTGAGAATGCTAGAAGGGATCAGCTCAAGGCTGATATGGTGAATGGTGTGCTCACTGTTACTATTCCCAAGGAAGAAGTTGCCAGGCAAAGGCCTAATGTTAGGGTTGTTGAGATCGAAGGTTCTGGCTGAAAATAATGTAATAATTTAAGGACTATAACGTAGTTTGTGTGTGATCAAGCTGTAATTGGAGTTTGTATTAGAATGGTATGGCATGTGTGTCTTTTTGTTTAGCAAGTGTGTGCAATGTAATGACAAGTTCAACACTGGTTTGGTATTTGTGTTAAATTATTAATCTTGTGAGTGATAGTGTGCTGTAAAACTGAACATGATTTACAAGTAATTTAGCACTTGTAAAAAATGGAATGTTTATCTAAGAGATTGATTAATTGTTCATCTTGATAATCAAAGTTTCTTTACAGGTTTTATCAATTTAGTAACAAAATTGTAAATCATGCTTGCAATTTCTGAGGTGTTTTTTTTTTATTATTATTAATATGAGTCAGTTTGTGCACATCTTAAGGAATCTCTTGAATTTTAAAGTTAATGATCATTTAAATCTTCAGTAATCATTATATCGACTCAAACTTGAAATCAATAAATGAATAAACTCCTAAATTAAACTTATATCATTGGAACAATTATTAGATAGTTCAATTTACGAGGTGTTAGCTTGTCATATTCTTATTATTGATGGTGAGATTTTCTCTTAAATGGATTAAATGATTGACCTAAAATGATGTGGGGAAGAAATATATTTTTAATACTCTTTCAAAAAAAAAAAAAGTTTTAGGAGGATAATCAACTGCAATTTTCTTTTAAAATATAAATATTTTAAAATAGTATTATTTTTGTAAATAAGTTTTTTTTTTAAAGTCAACACATTAATTGACCGAGACACTTAAGTTTTTCTCTTTAATTGGTTCAAGCTTTAGGAGGATAAGGTTCCAAATCAATACACGATGCCAAATAAGTTTACAACAATGTATTAAATGCTTGATATCTCCTATTCCACCCATTCCATCATCCTTTTGTTTTAATCATAAACCTTTTTTGTCATTCTTAAACAACACCTACAATTTCCTTTGTGTTTTTATTATGTGAGGTTTTGTTGAGTTAACTACTCTATTTTTTTTAGATTCCTTTTGGGTTTTTGAGTGTTAGCTATATATATATATATATATATAAGCTTTGAATGTATTGTGAAATTAGAAAAAACATTCAAAAACTTAAAACATTTACAATAATTTATCCATCATAATAGTTTGTAACTTCAACTCTTAAATTTAGACTTATAATCCTATTATGGACGTATATTTTTTAGCAAAAGCTAAATGGTGTGGAGTATTTACTATTCATAAAATATTGTTCACTCTCTCATATTTTATTATGGATTACAATAGTGCAATTTAAAAAAATATTTCAATTTGGTTCTTAAACTGTTTTTTTTGCACAATGAAGCCATTTTGAGATCAAATTAGAGCACAATTACATGTTTTTTTTTTTATCCTGTAAAGGAGGGTTGAAATGAAAGAAAAGGTACCACGCTAAAAAAACACATAATATAAATGGTGAATTGATTTTTTTTTATCACAAATGCATTTTAATCCCTATCTTTTTTAGCTATTAGAAGCTAGTCCCTTGGATTTTACAAACTTCAATTTTGGTATTGAACTTCATTTTACTCATTTTCTATTTTTTTAGGAGAGAGACAATGTTGTCACATTCCAACTTAGAGAGAGAAAGTATCCGTTGGTGAGGAAGTTGATCACTAAAACGATTCTATTTTGTGTCACATGGCTTCATATAATAAAGAGGGTTTGAATTAGTTTTTTTTTTTTAATCTTATAAATGCCTTGAAAATCATATCTAAGCTAAGAAATGTTTTTGGATTATAGGTTGATTCTTGGTTTTGGATCATTTGTTTGTGCTTTTATAGGTTAAAATGGGTTGAAAAAAGATATGAAGGTGTTTTTAAGGTGCTTGAGGTTGAAAATATTTTTAGAAGAAAAAACTAGGCACCTTAATTCCTGGTACCATAGTTGGTGAAATTTGGGTATACCAGACAATGGGCTTTTATTTTAAAATTGAATTAAGACAGACAACATTATCTTATAAAAAAAAATCTCACACTACTAGACCTGACATTGTAAGCCCGTGTGTGGGATCTTTAATCACATGTTAGACGCTAGTTTTGACCTCATTATTTGCTCTTTTTTTTATAACTCAATATTTGCATTTTATTTTTTAGTTTGCATTTTATTTTGAAACTGTTTTTATATTTTTTTTGGAATAATTTTAAATTTCTTACTTTACTAATTTTCTTGTGCTTATTTATCATTTTTAAGTTTTTAATTATATTGGATTTGTGTAACTTTTAAAGAGATTTGTATTATTCATTTATAGTTTGTTTATATATATATATATATTAAATATATTCTTAGAAATAATAAATTTTTTATTAATTTTGCTATTTTTAATACATGCAACCTTGCATGATATTTTTTTTTCTTAATAAATATTATGTTTTTGCTGTTTTATATTTTAATTTGATCCGAATAAATAAAACCATTAAACACAACTAAATAAATTAATGATATTATGATATTAAATATCTTGATTTATATTTATCTTTTAGTTTTTCAATTTGTTTTTTGCAAGACAAAAATCATGGACCCAAAATGGGTTTGTCGTTTTTTTCTCTTTATAGAACTTGACTTTTGTTTTTGTCTATGATTTTCTAATATTCTAGAAAAAATAGTTTAATGGAGAAGGTTTGACAAGTTTAACTTGTTTTTAGCATCTCATTATTAGGTGTTTGATTTAACATACTAGCTTGAGTAAGTAGTTTTTAAATTGTTTTTAATAGTTTTTTCTTATTTTATTCTTCAAAATTGAAAATATAATTTTAAAAATAGTTTATAAAAAAATTGATTAGAGATTACACACTAATTTGTTTTTTTTAAAATATAGGGGTACAAATGAAGCATTGGTAAATCATAGGGGCAAAAATAAAGTTTGTTTTTTGAAGGTTCGAAACACAGCTAAAAAACGATAAATTTTTCTTCTTCGGTTTCCCACACCACAATTAACCTCCGATCAATCTCTCACCATCGTGCTTCTTTTGCCTGCCGATTTTAAAAAACTCGAGATAAGCAACGAATGAATGAATGATTCTCTCAATTCGTCGGCTGTGTTCGAGAGTTAACACTACAAATCATGTGGTCCTCCTTTTGGAGGTCAAGAGATCGTTTCTCCTTGGATGAACTCAGGTTTCTCTCTTAGTTTTCATTCATTTCTCTTTCTATTTCACTATATTTTGTGAAATTCTCATTTTTTATGGTATTATACGGCAATCAAGAGTCAAGTTCTCTGTCGATTTTTCAAATTCTATACACTTTCAAGTCAATTACGTCCATTTTCTCACTTTTTTTTTATTGTTAGTAAAAATGTCACTGTCTGCTATTTGATTTGGGATTTTTTTTATGAAATTTTAATTTTAATTTTTTTCTTTACTTTGTTTGCAGATATTTAATTGATCAGCTGCAAAAGGTTCAAATTGTAAATAATGATAATAAGGTAAGTAATTTAGTAATAATTAACCATGGATTTATTCCTTTTGCATTTTTTTTTTTAATTTTACTCTGTTAGAACCTGATTGTGTGTTCTTATTAAAGAACTTTGTAATTGAGGCGTTGAGATCGATATCGGAATTAATAGCATACGGAGACCAGCATGATTCGAACTATTTTGAGTAAGGCAATAAATTTATAATTTTCTGTTTCAATTTTTTGGTTTCGATGATTGTTTTGTGAATTCTATGTGTCTTTCCTCTTGCTTTGTAGTTTTTTTATGGAAAGGCAAGTAATGGGGGAGTTTGTAAGGATACTTAAGGTTAGCGGAACTGTCTCCATTTCGCTTCAGTTGCTGCAAACAATGAGCATTATGATTCAGAACTTAAAATCTGAGCGTGCTATATGTAAGTTGGTTCTGGAAAATGTTGGATTTGTTTAATGAGGTTTGAGGTGCTAGGTTTTTGTTTTTGTTTTGCAGATTATATGATCAATAATGAGCATATTAATATTTTGATAACTTATTCATTTGATTTTCGGAATGAGGAGTTGTTGTCACACTACATTTCTTTCTTAAGGTATATTTTTTTTGTCGTCATTATGGTGGTAGTCAAATGTTTGTTATATCCTTGGTTTCGTTGACTATGTTTTTCGAATGACATGTTTTGTGGTTTGTGAAGAGCAATAAGTGGTAAACTTGACAAGAATACAATTTCTTTGCTCGTGAAGACTCAAAATGTAGGTTTGTCTGTCTTTTCTACTTTGTTTATATTGCATGATACAGGCTGTTTTAATTTTTTAGAATAAATTTTAAAAGGTAGGCTGCTATTTGTTTTTCAATTTTCCATGCACTAACACTTGTGCCTGAAGTTTCAAATAATTCTGCATTTCAATAGCAAATAATGAGGAAGTTGAGATTTGACATTAGCCCATGTTTTAAGAGGGCCATTACATCGCTTGTTTGTGCCCGATGAAGATTATTCAGTCTGAATGAATCTTTCAACAGTCCACTTGAACAGCACTAACAAGTTCATTTGAGTATTACCTGTTGATGGGAAGTACTGAAACTGAGATTTTAGGGCACCTGGTTGGCTGTAACTGGTTCAAGCTGGCAAGAAATGCATGGCTTGCTGCCTAAACAATGCTTGTTACTTTAGTTTTACACCTTTATTCACTTAGTTTCTACTTGGCTATGTTAGAAATCAAACCATCTCTAAGCATGCTGTAGCCTATTGATATTTTCCTCTGCTGCCTTGTGCATGCAGGAAGAAGTTGTTTCTTTTCCACTGTATGTTGAGGCAATACGGTTTGCTTCCAATGAAGACAGTATGATTCGCACTGCAGTCCGTGCCCTGACTCTCAATGTCTATCATGGTGAGTGGGTGTTATTCTATCCCTGCTCATTTTATTCCAAATGTTTTTCTCATAATGGTATTTTGTAATCTATACAATTTCTCTTCTGTTTACTCTTGTTTTTCAGTTGGAGATGAATCTGTGAATAGATTCGTTGTGAAGGCCCCCCAGGCTGATTATTTTTCAAACTTGATTACTTTTTTTCAGAAGCAGTGCATCTATCTAAATGGACTGGTCTCTGAAACTCTAAAGTAAGAGTAGGATAATTAAAACTTTATACTACAGTGAGTTGAAAGTTCTCGGTCCTAAATGTTGTCTTTTTGTTGCTGAGACAGAAACCCAAACTCACATACAACCACTGCGATTGTCAATGCTGTGGATGAAATTGAGGACAATCTCTACTATATTAGTGATGTTATTTCTGCGGGGATTGCAGATGTTGGGAGGTTAATAACAGACAACATTTTGCAACTTTTGATATTTCCTTTGCTTCTTCCATCTTTGCAGTTGGATGCTGTTAATGTATGAACTTGCTCTTGTTTGATGCTTTCATTCATTCCTTAATCTTTCCCTTTGAGCTCGAGGGCTTTTAACAGGTTGTTGATTCACTTTATGATTATGTTATACAAATTTTTCTTACTTGACCTCTGATAGCTTGTGAATTCAGGATATTCAGATTGGTGCTAGCACTTCTCTATATTTGCTCTGTTGCATCTTACGCATAGTTAAAATCAAAGATTTGGCAAATACCATTGCTGCCTCTCTTTTCTGTCCACCGGAGGCATTTGTTTCAGATTCTGAGACTACACTCAAAGGTTATGTGCCTGATCATGGGCATGAAACCCAACAGACAGAAAATAAGAACGTGATTGAGGTGGATGGAGGTTCAAATAATATCATGCCAAGCTTGTCTAGTTCTTCGCCAATTCATCCTGAAGATATCATCTCAAAAGGTGTTTCTCGTTTGACTTTGAGGTAAAAGTTACTAAATTCTGAAGTGCTAAGTCTCTTTCCACTTTCCATCTCTTCAGTCAATGTCCAATTAAGTCTGCATTTTGTATTTTTGCTCTATGAAGTGACAAGAATGTTTTTAATTCTTGAACTGATTATCTCACTGAGAACTGACAGCCTTCTATATGTTGCTTCTTCACTTGAACATCACCTTCTGATTTATTAGCTTTCTAATTTTTCAGCTTCTGTTTACTATCCCTTCTAATTTTATCTCTATCTTTGTAATACTTGCAGGGATGCTTTACTCTCATATATTACAGCTGGAGATGATCTTCTAGTTTTGAGTTCTTTGAGCATGTTGACTACATTGTTGCAAACAAAAGGTTTTCTTCTTAGAATTATTCAGCTTCTGTTACCACTTTTTTCTATTGTTGTTATCTTATTGGTATCTCTTGTAGTAGAATTAGATGCAACAATGCTAGATGCTCTTGGAATCCTCCCACAGCGCAAGCAAAACAAGAAACTCTTGCTGGTAATTTGTTGACACATTTCCCCCCTCAATTTTGGTAAATGTGTTGGAATTACTTTTCTCTCTCTCTTCATTATTGGTAAACAATATTCATCTCATATTCCTTGCCGCTAAATTGTGAATTCAATTATGGTTATTAGCTAGATGTTATCAACAACTTTCGGTGATTAACTGTTAGCAGCTCTAAGATAGTTCTGTATTTGTTAAGATAGCATGAATTTTAACGTGTCTAATACCATGGATTTCAAGATCCTGTTGTTGTTAATCTAAACTAATATTTGGTGGAACCTATTACATGTTGATTGGTTATGGAAGTGAAACTTAATCAGTTTTCCTCCTCTCAGCAGCAAGCATTGGTTGGTGAGGACTCAAGGGAAGATCAATTTTTTTTGTCAGGAAGGGGCTTTATAAGAGATGGATTTAGTTGTGAGCTCGATGGCTATCTACAAAATCTCAAGGTAATGATTTTATTCCCTTTTTATCCATCAAAAGAAATTTTAGCAATGGCGGATCTTGTGCAGTGAGAACTAGGGGAAAATTGGAATCTTGGTTATATTGAAATCATGTCTTGGAATTGGTACAATATGTGAAGGATTATAGTATTCAATTAGGAAATGATATTGATTGCTTAGAAGATCATAAATTCAAATTTAATTTAGTTGCAGGGCAGAAGTTTATGTTAGCATCTTTTCAGATTAGTTCAGATGCTATTGTGTTGTGTTGCTGTTGTACCCTGTTTTTTTTTAATTATTTTTATTTTGATGAAAAATCAGGGTTTTATTGTACAGAGTAGCCTTAGTTTGATTCAACCACTCCGATTTATCATTATCATCTATACTTAGATGTACAATGTCCCTCTTCTCTGTGGATCAAACTGTTCGCTACTTATATATCCATGCTCAGCAACTATTCTTTTGTAAAAGCATTTATAAATGAAAATTTCATTTACTGTGATCTCTTACACTTCTTCTGTAAAGTTTATCCTTTTCTAATATTCTTATTATTCCCCATCTTATTTTTGGGGGAAAAAATCCTTTCATTTCTACATGATGATTTCCTTTTTTACTTCTTTAAATAATATATAACAGGAGCAGTATGGGGTATCATGCTCTTCCCTGGAGGTGGGAACAAGCCCCTCTGTACATAGATTTCATGTGCAATTTTCCTTTTGGACTCAAATTTCTTTTTTTATTGGTCTGCACTATGGTTGACTAAGGCAGCAAGACGAATCAGGAAAGAAGTAGAATTTTTTACCTTTCTCTTCTGAAAAATAATGGCATGGGAAATTATGTCCCAAAAGCTTCTATTGTTCATACATGGACCTTATCACAAGCCAAATGTAATTAGTTGAAGTTCCTCTTACATGCCAGATGGGAATTATGCTTGCCTTTTGTTCTGTGTTGAACATTGTTTATTCTAAGGAAAAATGATACAGTTCAAATTCCATTCGCTTACAAAACGTTAATGAGCTCTTCTTCTGGAAGCTGTGCTGTATGTGCTTGATGATTGATCGGTCATGAAATGTGTTGTGCAGGTGCTTGATGCATTGGTTACTCTTTTTTGCCGGTCTAATATATCCCCAGAGACATTGTGGGATGGTGGATGGCTTTTGCGTCAGCTACTCCTCTATAGTGAGGCAGAATTCAATAACCAGCATCTTGAATTACTGAGAGTAAGTTATACCCCACAGTAGATTGTTTGAATAATGTGTCAATACATGATGACCACAACAGGTGCCAAATGCTACTCCTAATTATGAGAGGGCAACATGATGGGACCTTAAATATTTGTTACTTGCAGCCATTATTTGAAACCATTGTTCATGATGCATGTCATACATTTGTGGCTGTTGTTTTGTTTCTTTGGATGATCTAGGAATATAATTATTTTGTAATGATTCACTTCTCATACACAGGATTTGTATAAGAATTGCACTTCTGCTCTTCTTGAGGAGGCCAGAGGTACCTGGCCCGATCTACTTGTAACAGTTTTATGTGATGAATGGAAGAGGTGCAAAAGAGGTAATTCGTGGAGCTCTTAATATTACAAATGACTTGTTTATCTCAGTGATTGACTGCTGTATTTGACAAATAGATTTTGCTCTTGTAGCTATGGAAGCTCCATCTCCCCGAAAGGAGCTGAAGTGCATGTTCTTGCCATTAGACAAGCCCTCTTTTGATGGTAAAGCTATTGTGCAATAGATGTGCTTTTGGATGTTCTTCTCCCTTGCATTACAGGGTTGTGGGTTTGTAAAAAAATATTCATTCAATTTTCCTATTTGACATGTAGATGTTCTTCCCAGCGAATCATCATTTGTTGCTGGTGAAAGAATGTGCAAGGTGGTGAAGGTTCGTGTTCACATTTGCATTCTTTCCCGCTCATTATTTTTTATCTTCCATGTAGATAAAGCTTAAGATTAAATATATAAGGTGTAATGATATCATAGTTTCAATGAACTTAAAGATACTCTCTGTATGCACACATGCATTCACAACCAGTGTATTCAATTTATGTAGGAATTCTGCTGTTTCTTTCTGTATTTTAGCAGTTTTTAATTTTTTTATTTATTCATTTCCATTTCAGGTGTTTGTACTTCTTCATCAACTTCAAATTTTCTCCCTTGGTAGGGCTTTACCTGAGCAACCTCCTACTTGTCCTCCAAGTAAAATCCCTGAAAATTCCCGTGCAGGAAATGCTGGCCTGGATGTTTCAGGTCCAAAACTAGGCTCTGAGTTGAGACTAGGTCAGTTTTCTATCTTGTCCTTGATATGATAAATTGATTATGATGAAACAATGATGGTGAGGGTATATGATACGATGATGGTGCATCTGTGAGCTCATGCAGGTTGTGTTGCTTGTATGATTATTGGCTAAAAAATGGCAATTCAGTGTATATGACCTATTGCTTCTAACTTCTAAAGTATGACTTTATTTTCTTAGAAATTTGTTGTGAGAGTCATGCGACTAAATTTTTCTTGTTCTAATTTCTCTGGTCACTGCCATTTGCAGTTGATGCCGTGCCTTGTAGGATTGCATTTGAGAGGGGTAAAGTACGCTGTTTTTACTTTTTAGCAATTTCTGTGGGCGCATCTGGGTGGATCCTACTTGCAGAAGAACTTCCCTTGAAGAAACATTATGGAATCATCTGTGTTGTTGCTCCTTTAGCAAAATCTGATGTATGTATGGATTTGTTGTGCCTTCTATTGCTTAAGATTGCTTCCTTGGATAAAAATTATGGATGATTTTTTTTAAAATTCTTTTATATAGCTATGGCATGTATGCACAAACACATTTTCTTCTATACGTACTTAATTGTAGCACATCTTTCACTGAGCATGCACAACTTGATAATATGACCTACTGATTTCCTTCTAATATTGTCACTGTCCTATACATTGGGTATTAGAAGGAATTGAGTAGGTCATATTATCAAGTTGTGCATGCTCAGTGAAAGATGTGCTACATTTAAGTATGTATAGAACAGCCCATCTTTCTTTAAAGACTTTACATATTATCTAGACAACTTGAATGATTCTAATCTCACAACTGCTTCATCTTTCTTGATTTGTATCTTCAGCCTGCAATTGATCAGAAATATTCAAGATGGTTACACTTGCAAATCCGTCCATCTACTTTACCCTTTCTTGACCCTGCTAAATTCATTACTCATGGGAAGGCTAAAACAAAAGCTCCGGTGGATGGGAGATGGACCTTAGCATTCATGGATGATGAATCTTGCAAGTCTGCTTTGTCTATGACTCTTGAGGAGATTGATCTGCAAAGCAATGAAGTCGAGAAAAGACTAAAACCATTGCTAAACCATGAAGGAGCTATAGATGTTCCAGACACTTCTACACATCCTCCCGAGGCTTCCTCATCAACTGCAACACCTTCTAATTCGTTGTAAGTTTCTACTAGGTTTGAGTTCTGAGTAATAGTTTGCTTTATGCTCTGGGTGGGAAAATATTATGCCTTCTCGCCCTTTCATATATTTTTATATGGAAACAGTAGATATACCCAACAACATAGATTAGCACCCCAATTTAGTTGTTAATTGTATACAGCCTTCCTTTGTCCTGATTTGTTGTTACTCTAGTGGCCTTTTTTTCACATTCTTTAGCCTCTAACCCTAGGCTTCTCTATTCTTTTTCCTAATTTTGTATCATGTTACATTAATGTATATAGCAGTTTCATAGTAAAAGCTTTATGTTTATTGATATCTAGAACGCATGTTACAACTTTATCAAATTCCTGAATGTTTAACCTAAAGCTTGTTTGATTCTAAGGATGGTAACCTTATCCTTCCTCCACAACTGACTGTTCTAAATACAGTCATTGTGCTCCTATTAAGCATTGGTCAGCTAGGTACAGAATACACTAACTTGCTGCTAGAACTAGGAGGTCAAACTTGATTTGAGCTTGAGACGACAGTGACAGCCAGGGTTGGCTCATAACAAAGTCTAGGAAAAGTTGCTGGCATGGAAAAAAATTGTTGAGTAGCCATGAGCTGAGCTTAATCCAGAAACTGAGTCACAGGTGATTGAATGCATTATATAAGACAAATATCAAAATAGATATATAAGTACCAAAACTTTAATACAGTAGGCATCTTGATTGCAATATTGATCTAATCGAGTTCAATCTAGCTAATAACTGATTTAAGCCATACTTTGCCCCTTAATGTAATAAAACCAAGCCCACAACTTACTGAAGAGAAAAGGAGAAAGGTAATCGGTGGCCAAAATGTATGACTGTTAATACCAGAAGGGAAGTGAAAAGGAAGATGGAATTTGCAAAGAGAATTGTTGCGAAGCTGCCGGTTTTACAGCATCTTCATTGTTCATTCATAAATTTTCTCTGCAAGTTCAAGCAGCTGAAGGTTGCATTCTTTTCTCACTATATTATGTTGGTGCCCTGTTGCAATTATAATTTAGGAGTAACAGAATCAATGCTTTCTTATTCATTCTTTGTTTTTAGAGGATCAACGATTTGATTCTCCAGAAATAATTATGGCAGTGGAGCTTGGGTTTACATCCTTTTTTTCATCTGTCTCTCTCCCCTTTCACTTTTAAGAAATTAATCTTTCTGTCTGCTTGGCCACATTTCTGGGATAACTTTCGGTGGGGTTTCACTCTTTTGCTGATCTATATGTGGCCATGTATTATTTTCAAGTCCCTATCTGCATTTTTTATCTTAAAAATGAAAGGAAGAATCACTGTCACCGGTCTAGTGATTGCTCTGTACATGTGGTGAGGATTCACATCAATGGACAATTTTCAACGAGCTAGTAGTTACTTGGTGTTATTTATACAAATTAACGTGCCTCTATATTGAGTGGTCCCAGGGTTTCATGCCTTGTATGATAGAAATTGATATGCTAGAATCATTGAATCATGCGGCTGATTTTACTGAAATCTCTTCCCGAAATCACCTCTCCGAAATCTCATCCATTGAAAAGCGGGTCCTGCAGGTAGATCCCATTGTGGTGGGTGGGAAGGTGGTTTCTGTAAGAATATTTGGGTAAAATTAGCATTTTTCTAGGAAGGTACATGAGTTAAAAAGGCATCTCTGGATTTCAAGCGTTTTGATTGAAGATAAACTTAGGAGTTTGGAGCTACAAATCAGAAACCCTTCAGATCTATAGATGAGCTCAGAAATGGTTTTCCACAGGATTAGGAGGGTTTTAAGAGGGAATATATTTCTATAGCAAAACCATCATGGATTGACGTGTTTAAAGCAAATGCATTCTCCCAGTTAAAGCTGTTTGAGATCTCGGATTCCTGAATATTCAGAATTTAGCATTCCAAATATCACTATTTTTGTTCAAATTGACTCTTCCGTACGATAAATAATCACGGGAAATCATCCATTATAAGAATAGCTTTTGATTAGCAACAAACAGGGTCTCCTCCAAGGAAAGAAATCCTCGTTCCATTGAGAGGCTTGGGCTGAAGGGATTAACTCATTCGGAACTTGAGAAATTCTTGTGCGGATCTTCTGCATATATATATATATATTATGGTGGAAGATGGACAAGAAAAGATAAAGACACCCCCAATCAAGTCTCGTGAAGTACTATAATGTTAAAAATCGAAAAAACTTGTCTAAATGCAATGGCAAGGAACAAGTGTCCATCATTACTCCCCATTCTTTCTTTAATTAATATGCCAGGACACTTGATAGCTTTTCTAAAGCAGTGCTTATCTGAATTTTAAATTCACAATAACAAAAAGCATATAAACTATAAAGATGAAATTATTGCATGTTCTATCATAGGAAGACAGACCCCACCTCCTCTGTTCGATGCAATTATATCTTTGCCTATTATTACGAGTCCTTCAGGTCAAAATAATAATGCTACTTAGTTTAAATAAAATAAATTTCCTGAGCAAAAAGTGTAGTAATTGGCTTGTAGTGGAGAGTTAGGTTTCTTTTTGTGTGAAGCCAATCAAGTTTGAGTATAAAATATTTTATTATATGGAAGGACTGGTCATTATTGTGGCAGTCAAAAGAGTAGATGAATTGGAAATTATTATTAATAATAATAATAAATAGAAGAAGTGAGTGAGCTCCACATCTTCTATGCTAAAAACCTTCCACTTTGTGCCTAATCTTTAAGCTGTTTCGGTTCTCAACGTGTCAATTTTCCCATCATTGCTTAGGCAATATGGCCTCTCCATTTCCTTTCTTTTGCTTCATTATTATCTCATTATGATTAATTAAGTTTGTAATGAGGAATGAATCATTGCATGGTGTTTTTTATATGGAGCAATATATAATTGATGGATGCTGAGAATACAGCTCAATTCGAATGTCTCTACTGCCCGATAAGCTTATATTAAAAGAATTAATTAAATGTTAATCTAGTCTAGTGCATTCTCCTACGAAAATTTAATAGATGGCAGGATTCAGGTTGCTGGAATTGTGCCTTCGTTAGTAACCATAACAAAACACAAAAAAGAAAAGAAAGAAAGAAATTGTCTTGCAAGAAGATTAGAATGTCAACTGTCAACTGATCTTTAAAAGAACCTTTAGGCAAGTGACCTCCTCCCAAGCACTGTTTCAGGGATTTCTTAGTGGAGGAATCCCACAGTCTGCCTCTGTTGGCCAGTTAGAATGTAATATAATCATATTATGGGACCTCATCTATCAGCTTAAGTTTTTAGGTGAGATGGTTACTTAACATGATATCAGAGCCTTGTTGACCTAGCGGTCACGAGTTCGAATCTCACCACTCCCATTCTATTTGATAAAAACCAAGCACAAGATGATGTGAGTCTGTGCAAATTTCAAGCCCAAAGAGCTTTCACTTGAAGGGGTGTGTTAGAATATAATATAATCATATTATGGGGCCTCACCTATCAGCTTAAGCTTTTAGGTGAGATGGTTCCTTAACAGATCCAACAAAACTGTGGAAGAGCTCTGCCATCTAAACTCCATGTTAGTCTGCTGATGGCATATTATAGATTTATAATATATATGACCTAGTTGCTGTCATGCTATGGAATTCAGATGATGGTGATGAAGTGAGTCTCAAGCATGAAGCAGGAAAGAAACAAAACGCATCGTATTATGAAAATTAGCAGTAACACTAGGACATTGTGATCCAATGTCATTTGGTGATGGATTTTACAGGAGAGTCTGGCTAGCCAGTCAGTCCATGAAAGAAACTTGGATTTTCTTAGGGAGACACGTACCCATGAAACCATCCTCGAAAACTCTATCACTTGTAAACCCAAAACAAAGCCTAACACGTATACCTTCTTCTTCTTTCCCTCCCAATTTAACTGTTTCCAGGCTTGTTTGAAAGATGTCTTTCAGCCATTTCTCAAACTGACTATTCACAAAAGTACCTGACCCTTCTAATACCTCCCCTAATACCCTCTCTTCAATGCTAAAGTATACCCCATTTTGATCCCCAAAAACCTCATCAAAATTTCTTTTGATCCTGGATGACAAAACCCCTGTCATTTCTCTATCACGGCCTTGATTTCGATCGAATACAAAACGGTTCTTGATCATATCAAGAAGCCCTTTTGGACTAAGGTGATCAGATGAGGTCTCACGAGTCAGATCACTTGAAATGGGGCTGAATTCCCCCGGTTTTCCCAGGCTTTCATCGTCCTCATCGGCCTTCAGGTTGAGATCAAGGGTGTTGAAACTGGACTGCCTTGATAGGTTTTTCTTCTTGTTTGCATTTTCATCAGGAAACCAATATGCATTTTCCTTATCATTGACTCTTGGAGAGCTAGTCGTGCTTGAAATATCCCACTCGGCTTTTCTCTTGTGGTCAATGTTGGGTGTTCCAAAACTAGCAGTTCTTGTTTCATCCACCTTCAGTGTCATCTTGATAACAGAATCATCCGTCTTCCTGTCTTCATAAACGGTGGAGTCATCCTTGGACAAGATAAATATTACTTGGCTGCCATTTCCCCTTCTTTTGTTCCTCGATTCTCCAAAATTTTCAGTTTCAAACCCATCAGCAAGGAATTTCAAGAACTGTGTATCAGCCAAATCTACATCTTCCACAAAAACTGCAAGTTTTTCTTGGTTTCTCAAGGTTCTTGCAAGCATTTCTGAATATGAGGCCACCTCATTATCTCTTTTCCTCATGTTCAAGTGTAGCAGCAAATCAGCAGAGCCTAATACAGACTCTGAAATTGCAAGTGCCAATCTTCTTTTTCCGAGTGTGTCATTCCCTTGAATCAGTATCCAAGTGTCTTTTTCAGTTGTCCTGGATCCAACTAGAGTATCGACTATTGAGGGAATAATTTCAGACTGCCAAGGAACATTCTCTCTCAGTAGTTTGCACAAATGATCACTTCTCCCTTTTTCCTGTTTGCCTATATCGGAGACCAAAGAATTACCAAGAGCAAGGGTGATCTTTACTTCCTTACCTTCAGAATTCTTTAGAGAATCCAAGTTTGGTTCCACTGGTTCATTCTTTTGAAAACCATTAACAAAGTTGAACTCAATATGGCATGATTGCTGTCTTCTAAATTTAGGCTCATAACTGGAGCTGTAGTTAGGTTTCAAAGCTGAATCGGCAAAGGAGATTGAATTTGAATCCGGGAAGAAGCTGTTTTGGCTCGGCCACCAAGGATACGATGAAGCAAATGAGTAGTTTTTTCCAAGCACGCTTTGATTGTTGAATAAAGTAGAGCTCAAATTGCTTTGCCTTCCTTGGTGGTGTAGGCTGTGGCACACTCTGTTCCATTTTCTCCTCAACTCAACCAATTCATCCTGAAAATTTAACTAAAGAAATTAAATAGATCATCCAGTTGATACCTTTATATATATATATATATATATATATATATATATATATGGATGCATGTATGTTTTTTTTAAAATGTTATTGAAACAAAAATCCCTCATCTTTTATACCTTTTGATTGGAAGTGGTGCCCTGAGGTCGAAGCCAAGGAAGCAAATGTTTCTGCTGTCCTGATTTGAGTAATTGAACTTCTTTCTCATAATTAGAGGTGCATTCTTGACAGCAAATGGATTTATCCTGTTCCTCCTTGCCATTATTAATGAATGGCTTTGTTTCCAGCACATGAGATGGGTTATTGGAGAGGGGTATCCTTGAATCATGGATGCTGCCAGCAACAAGTTCGTTATACAAAATTCATCAGTAAACACAGATAACAAAGGTTAGGTAGGGTAGACGCAAAGTGGACAATATAAATGCAGAAGAACAGTATACTAGTACTATCTTGTCTAGGGCCAATAGAAATTTAAAACATTCCTCTAATAGTAAATGCCTCAAGGTTGTCGGAGTGTCAAAAATTTAGTTCTCCTTCCCCTAATCTGCGTGTGTGGCTGTGTTTTGAACTGAGCATCATGAAAATATAGTGGCAAAAATGGAGTCAGTGCTATAAGAGTAGAAAGACGACAGAAAATAGACATGTCAAAAAAGTCAAGAAAAGGAAAAGGTTGATTAGAAAATGGAGGTCCAGAGTAGATTTATCAAGTATGGACTAAGATCTTTGTTCAAAATGGACGATCCCTACCTATCTATGTATTCATTCAAAGAAACGAAGACTGATCGTATTTCAAGTCAATGGTCATAAAAAAAAAGTAAAACAAATGCAAACTTGAAAACCTTTCATTTTTACTTTTTCCCTTTTCTTTTCTAATGATTCTGCTATACGAGAAATCTGCAATGTGCAGTTGCTGCATATATCCTGACAAAACAAAGTAACATAAGGACATCTGTGTTCTGTCTCACCACCAAACCATACTTTTCACAGTGGTTTTGGCCTCATTCAGACCATAAAGGCATGCACAGCAAGAAAAGTACAGAAATAAATGAAGCTTCAAGAAATTGATGACAATCAATGGAGAATTCATGCATTTCTCAGTCAAGATATAATAACAGATATCAGACATGAATGAAATAAAATAATGATAATAACAATAGAGCAGGAGGTTACCTGGATGCATGGAGGCTCAAACCAAGTCCACCTGAAGGAACCGAGACAGCTTGAAGTGCCCATTGAATCTCAATAGAAGGTCGTCTCACCTGGCACTTCCTGTATGTTTGATAACTTGCAGTGGCCATTAACCATACTTTTGTGTTTGAGCTACTATATTCAGAGAGTAGCCTACCGATTTCCGTGACTAAATGATCTACTGGATTATAACCGAATACCTCTCCATTACCGACGGTTTCTTCAACAGTCCATTTCAGGTCTCCTGCATAGATAATGGCCCCACCTTCACCAAGAGAATCCACTTTTCTTTTCAATCCCGAGAGGTTCATTTCGACATCTTCCTTTTTCATGAACCTCAAAGAAACTGGTGCAAAATGGAACTCAATAATCTGAGTTTGCTTCAATTCCGTTGGAACCTCTCCTCTCTCTAACCTTCCCATCAATTCTCCAATATGACCTTCAGTTACAGGTACACAATCACCAACTACTACAACATTCTTTCCTTTCTTTCCCAATAAAACCTCCAAAATCAACTTGATATCCTCCTTCACTACAGAGCAGGAATCTGTGAAATAGTTGCTTGAGACCTTGTTTTGTGGTGAAAAAAGAACTGGGTTTTGCTCAGCAGTGCAAGTCAAGAAATGGGTTTGCCAAAAGGTAGCAGGGTTAATGACCTCCCTTTGAGTTTCAGTAGCAGAAGGGGAACAAGGTGAAGAGAAAACCCCGCCAGAAGCACTATAACACTGAAACACAGAAGAAGCCGAAGAGTCCTCTATATTATTTTTGACGGAAGTGCTGGAGAACCCAGCCTCTCTCATAACCCTACTAACACTAGGGTCATCTAAGATGGATAGTATAAGCTGTTCAAGCTCAACCTTAACAGTCAAAAGCGGCGGCGGCTGCGGCGGCTGCTGCTCTATGCAACCCCTTCTTTGATGTGCTTGAGCTCTTTTAAGGGCAGCAATCAGAGCATTGGAAAAAGATGGCTGGCCATGAAGTAAAGGACCGGGATTGGTCGGAAGTCTGTTCAGTGCAACGTTAAAGCAAAGCTCGAGAGCTCTGCATTGAAGAGGATGCGAGGTTTGATGAGGCTGTGATTTGAGACAAGCCCTCCTCAAAAGACTAGTTCTTGTGCTCAGCAAGGTCGCCGCTACATGCAAAGGAGTGATCTGAGCATGGCCTCTCCTCCTTGCCAAGCTGAGAGAGTGCTTCAATGCTGAAGCAGCCTCTGCCGTGAGGGTCTGCTGGACCGTACAAGCTCCTGAGCGCATAACTCGGCTAAAACCCACCCCCCACACCACCCCCTTTGAAAGAAACCTCTGTATAATTGCCCGAACTAAACTTCTCACCGTACTTTGTTTTTGCTTATGTTTTTCTCTCCCCCTTACACCACCCCCACCTCTCTTGTGCTTAGACGAAACAAAACTAGAACTAGCAGCTTGGTTTTGGAAGCTTGAATTGAAAATTGGATAGTGAGATGTTTTGAAAGGAGAGCTTAGAGATCTTCGTGGAGTTTTAGAAGAACAAGTCTCGACCACTCCACCTTCTTTATACTCCTTGTTGATCGCTCATCTTTTTCTTTTTTTAAAAAAAATATAACAGGGCAGCTTCTTTTTTTTCTCCTTTTATATATTTCCACTTATTCGTTACTTTCTTTCACTGTCCTGAGCTTACAGTTAACAGGACCGCAGCCCCATCTTTTTATCACCTCCCTCTCTTAATGGCATTCTAAGGTGACTTCATTTATTAATATTCTGGTGATAATTAATTATTGAAAAAAAACAATCCTATTCTTTTTGTTGGGACTTGCAAGTATCAAAACCATACTGTAATTACAATTTTAATGGCATGCCATGCATGGTAGACTTTTATTATATTATACAACTTACACTAAATATATCTTCTCCCTATCTTGGTGCATTTAATATTAACATTTATGAACAAGATTACAAGAGCCAGAGCAACATGATAGCTCTGCCAGTAGCAAAATCTTTTGCAGGATAACATTTTTTTGTCTGAGGGGAATAGTAATCAATTGACACCAACATCAGTTTATAATTAAGTAGTAGCAACGTCGAATACTTTCTGCTGTGTTATTTTTTATGCAAATTAAATGGTTTTTCGTGGGGGGAAAAGGGTCCAAAAACAGCACCCACAAGTTAGAAGCTTGGACATAGGCATTAGGCAGAGAGATAACTTCCCTTTCATTTTTCCACACCATCCTCCTTGAATGAACAGACAAACCAGCAGAAATTCAAAAAAAGTAGTAAAGAGAAAAGTCGGATTAAAAGAAGAAGGCCAGACTGTGATGAGAGATGAAAAGGAAAGTCTCTCTCTCTCTCTCTCCACGCCACTCCTCGGAGAGAGACAGCATTTTATTCCCAAAGTACTTAGAAAGCAGCTCTCTGTCTGCTATCCTCCATTGCATTATTGGTTCTTTTCAGCTCTCTCTCTCTCTCTCTCTCTCTTCTCTCTCCCGTTTTTCCAACCTCCAAGGAAAAATTGGACAATTAGCACAGTAAATATAAAAAGTAGATAAATAATACTATTTAAAATTTGTTTTTGATGAAATAACATGTTTTTTTTTGTCATGTTTCACCGTAAACAAACATGACAATATAATTATCGCACTTTAGAGTTTTCAGTATAACATTATTTAGTATAAACATATTACATTTCTGAAACGTGACAATATAAATAATTATCTGGTTTAACAGGTTGACCAGTTTGTAATGGTCAATGAAATTGGTTAGCTAATTTTGAAAACAATAAAGAAAATCTCAAAAATGCCAGAATTATGAGGCTTCAATGAGATTTTTGATATCTAAAGATTCGATAGTCCGTGTAGTGACGAAGTAACCATTATAAAGAAAACAACCTCTAGAGAGATCCTGTAAGAAATTGAGCGTGATCCAACAATTGAATAAAATCTTAAGAATTTGAGCATAAAAAGATGCAAATGAAGAGAAACAAACTTTGAGGATTAAATTATAAAAAAATATTAATCTCATTATAAGTTGCTACAGTGAAAACCGACGTGTTTTAATGTTTGTTTATGTGTTATGCTAAAGAAAATATCCTAAGTATTGAAAAAACAAAGTGTGTGTGTGTGTGTAAGTCACATCATCGATTCCTAAATATTATCATGCACCAATCATTCTTTAAGAAGAATTTATTTATGTATTGTTTTTGTTCTCTCTCTCTCTTTTACCATCGCAACTCTCTTTAGTAATGCTTGTTTTCCAATTTATTTTTTCTTTTTTATTAAAAAATGTACAACATGTTTGGATTAAAGTAATATAAAATATTTTAGGATTGTATCTAAAAATTTAAATATTAGACAACGTTATAGGAATTACTTTAAAATAAAACTGTTCAAATAAAAGTTTTTTAAATTTAAAATTTACACATCCATTATATCAAAAAACATTTTAAATAAAAGAAATCTAAACAATTAAATGTGTGTGTATCGATACCGAACAGAACCGGATATTTTTCAGAGTTTTATAATTGGTTTAATCGGGTTTTTTTATCAGTTCGGTTTTATCGGTTATTTTTTTCTCGGTTTAATCGATTAATCGAATTTTTTGCTCACCCGTAATATATATCAAGATTGTAGGGGGGGGAAACTAGAGATCATACATGATGAGAATCCTGAAAGCTAACTTTAGTGAATATTTCAAACTCTTGCGTGACGTGGGATGTGATTATGATATCTTAGCATGCAAAACGAATTAATGAGGTTTAATCAACAAGGGGAAATGGACCCACATGAAAAACATCAATCTCATCAAGATTGCATGCATAATTAATCACTTTAGTGACACCAAATAGCAGGTTAATTGTCGAAGAAAATAAACAATATCAGAACCAAATATCTTTTAGTTTCTTTAATCTGAAATTTGAACTCGAACGGGGAGACTTCCAAGAACAGCATCCACACAGGACTTAAAAGATGGATTCAAGGGTTATTCTCCCAAGTTTTCATTGCATTAAAAGAATTTGCAGATTGCTATGCCACCACCAAAAAAGTGCTCCAAGTTTTTAAAGTATTTGCGAAAGGCACATGCAATTCGTAAAGCCAGAAAACACCATCTCATGGTTGATCGATGAGTCATGGAATTGCTTTCTGAAGAAAAATATCATTAATTATCGTTTCAGGCTATAATCCAAAAAAATTGTGAGAGAAAATTTCCATTATTGCTCTATAACACTCACAGTTGACAAAATAATAATTTCTTTTTACCGTTGTTAATTGAGTAATGTAGAAGATCCTCTAGCTAACACATGAATCTCTACACGTCGAGGGACACATGAAAATGTTTCTAGCTAATGTGCACAAATAAAATTCAATTTATGTGCTAGTATGCTTACGACACCACCTCAAACGTTTAAAACAACCTTTTGTTTTTGGGTCAAAAAAGTAGAAAAATAGCATCCATTCAAACATGGTCTGTATTGGTCAAAAGTAGTGTTTGTTTTTGCGTATTTTTTAAAATAATTTTTTTTTCAATTCCAAATATATATTTTTTGATTGTTTTGTTGTGTTTCAAGGCAAGTACTGCTATTACAATACTAAATACCACCAAAGTCATAAACATATTTTCGTATCAAAAGATTTTATTTTCTACACACCACCAGGTCTCGAGTTCAAATTATAGCGTATATTTTTATAAAAATCTGAAATAGTTAAAGTTTTATAAGCTCAGCTAGATCCATAAAATACGCTTTGCGGGACATGGAGTTTCCTTGCATTAAAAAAAATTATTTATTAAGGGTAATAATGATAAAACAACACGAGCAATAAATACCCTTTTAATGACTTTCATCATCTTGCATTGATTGAGAGCTTATATTTGACCCATTGTAATAAAAGATGAAAAGGTCATCAATGGAGATCGAGCACTCCTCCCTTCGTGCGAGGTCTTTTGCTTGTATGATGATAAGGGTAGTCTAGTTGGGTTATCAATGCAAAATCGTGGTATTGATTGAAATAAGGGCAATTATTTGGAGGGGTGGGTGCCCAAATCATTAGGACATAATATTTCAAAGGTGGTGATGCATTTCTCTTCGTGGAAGAAAAGTATCCCTTTTTTGAAATTAATTGAAGATCGCGTCATTCTTTTGTGTCATCTTTGGGAGTCCTCATGATTTGGTCAGTAATTTTCGAAACATATTTTCAACAAAGGAAGAAAAGGGATAGAATCACAAGCTATATCAAACGGGACATTAAGGCCCACATGATAAAAGCAAAACTATGATTTACTACAGTTCAACGACAATTTATTTGAAAAAAATATATTTAAATAAAAAAAATTGATATTTTTAGAACATTTTCATGTGATAATATTAAAAATGATTTAAAAATAAATAAAAAATATCATTTTAATATATTTCTAAATAAAAAACACTTTAAAAAACAACATCAACCAAACTCACAAACAGTAAATCACTCAATCAATCCCATTTTGTTTGTTTTGGTTTGGAAAATATTATTCAATAAAACTGTTCATGCTTAATGAAGTTGTGATCCCAATAAGATGCTATGGTTTTTTAGCTGTTAACCCAGACTTCTCTCATGCGTGTAAGTACGGCTTAAAAACTATGCTAGAGGTAGGATTCCGAGTGGAGTAGATGTTATGAATGCAAGCTATGCTATGATTTGTTTTTTAGTATATCTATGTTTGATTGATATAATGAATCGAAAAATATATGAAAAGAGTACTTACGAATGTTAATTATATATTAAAATAGAAAATTAATCTTTATAATAAAAGAAAAGGAGATACACACACAGACACAAATACTTTACTTGTTTCTTTTTTATTTTATACATTTTCTTTTATTTTTCTTGAATATTTTTCCTAGCTGCTAAGTTTGCTTAATACATATTTTTTTTCATTCTTATAAATTCATCATACACACATACAATTGACCTATCCAAAAATTTTCCTAGCTGCTAAGTGGGCTTGATGGCTATTATTATTGACATTTGCTTATCTAAGCAGAGGAATTATTTAATACTTTATCATTTCACGAAAACATGAAATTCATGAATTATTTTCATAATAGATCCCATGTTCTATCTTATGAGATGATGGAGTACCACTCCAAGCATGTCTAACTATTTCTCTAATATCAGGAAAAACAAATTTCACGGTCAGAAAAATAAATCATACTAGTAAATGGAAGACGAAGCTGAGAACCGGTGAATACCTGCAGGTTTTGGAAATGGTGAAATAGGCCATAATACTTTAGATGTGGACAAAATTAAGGATAATGCTGAACAAAAATAGCTTCTGCCTTTTGGGGTGGGAATGTGAGGAAAAGTAAAGAAAGGAAAAGAAAAGGTAATGGCAGTAGCTTAGCCCTTCAGTTGGGTCCTACACTCTGAGGGGTGGGGGGCAAATCCATCCCATATTCTCCAAATCCTAGCTAAGCTATGTACACCTGTTTTTCTATATATATATATATATAGAGAGAGAGAGAGAGAGAGATTTGGAATTAAGAGGGCTAAATTGTAAGAAAAATCGTGCAACTTTATACAATAAATAAGTGTGCACGTTAACATCATATCATGAGGTACTCCTCCTTTTGCTTTAGCTTTCTTTTTTCAGTCCAATACTCTTAATTTTCTCCCTCTTCTTACGTACTCTCTCTGAGTGACTGAGTCACCTTACATTCCATTCCGATTCCTTTTTTCCTTCTTGGGGATTTGCAATCCCTTTGCTCTATGCTAATCATCCTGATTACATACACATGGAGGCGTCGCAAGCTCTAAATGGTTGCGGTTCCTTCGAGCGCGATACGTAAGACAGATTATTAGATGAACTTTTTTTTTTTTTTTTTTATATAAACCACGCGGTGTTCCAGGCGCTGATCCAGACTAATTCACGTTCGTATCGAGTGGGCCTCGAAAGGGTGAAAGTGCTCCTCAAATGGCCGGCTCCATACCAGAGGAAGGTTTGAACCTCTGACCTCTCTTAAAGGACGAGAACGCCCTCACCACTCACACCAGGACCCCTTGGGTTATATTAGATGAACTTGATTTATCGATCGCGCACACATTTATGTAAACTGGCTTTAAATTATCAGAAATATTTATAGCTAATTTTAATGAAGAACACCCCACGCACGCACGCGTTCTACATATAATTACCTCTAAATCTTACTCCTGCAATCCTTACAAACACTAGACAACTTGCATGGACTTCTTTTTTGAATTTCCATGTGAATTTTGATTTGGCATGCATTGCCTTGCATTAATTACGTGCGTTTTGGTGGGTTCATGCTCTATACTTCCTTGTTCAAGATGTTAACAAAATTAAAAGGATACGATGGGTACCAAATCAACAAAAACACTCAACCTAAAATATGTTTTTTTCTTCCAGTTATCAATGATATAGCAGAGAAGGCTATCCCCGATCCATTCTATAGCCTAAAATTCGTTGCAAGTTTTAGTAAATCAACAGAAACAAGGTCATTGTAATTAAATTGAAATAAAATGTTTCATGGACCCTTCGATATCCGGATAAGTGTGTGCGCCATAGATTTCTTGTGGGGTTATCACTCAGCCTTCTCCTCTAGCAACTGAAAGAATAGAACGATGGCACCTTTGTAGTCGATGGTGTGCTGTAAGTATTAACTTGCTATGCATGCAAGAAAGTGTTGCGAGCTCAGCTGCTTGTCATGACTGCAAACCATTCTGCAGATCATTATTTCTGTGTTAGAATCTTATTGATAAACTTAAACTATATAAATACTTAATTAGTAGTTTAATGTTATCTTCAAGGATAGCAATTTTCCATTACTGACTCTCCATGATAATGATCTCTGGGAAATGAAATGCCAAGTCTCAAACCCGTAGTTGACGAGCTTGTGTTATTAGTATCCTCAAACCATTTATTACACAAAACACAAAGAGCAAACATTCTTGTTCAGAGAGTTTAATGCTTATTAATTCATTTATCACAATCTCTTACTATAAAGTCATTGTCAAAAATCAATCCCCAGAATGAAATATTGAAAGGAACTACGCAATAAATACTCAAACCCTATTCTTGAGCATACATTTTTTGGATGATATCATCAAATGCCCTTTCCTTTTCGGTGTCAGATTGTTTTAAAAGCAATTTCTAACATGAAAGAATAGAGAGGTCATGACTTATGTCCTGGTTCGCAGTGAGCTGATATATAATCGGTGGACAAAAGCTTTCACTCAGCTAATAATTCATAGACAAAAGCCTAGCTTCCCTTCCAAATAACTCTGGTACGTGACAGAGAAGTACGTGGAATCCAGAAATTCCAGGTTATGGTCTCTAGCTAGGGTTGTAATAAAAACAAAACTTGCTGAAATTGTTACAAAACAACAAAGTCCCTGTGCATGGGTGTTGGGTTCGAAATAGACCTCTCATCACACGCGTGTGATGGATTCAAAATTGCAATCTTGACGCTGATCGTGCTGGTTTCTGAGCAGACTCCACTCCCATTTCAGGGTAAACATATGCACTGTGATTGCTAATTAAGCCATTTATTTATCCAGAGTTTTGACGAATATATATTGCTATTTGCAACCCTTGATTTCGACAAGGGAAGAGCATATCTTGTACTCGAGTTTTGCAGTGAAAGCTAGAGTATGTATCAATAATATTTAAGCATTCTTTAAGCGATTAAAATATATCTCATTTGTAATTAGGTGCTTAACCGATTATAACAGAGAGAAATAAATAAAAAAATGAGGGAAGATCGGCCCCATTTTTTAGATTTGACACTGTGTTTCAAAAGAATTTTAAAAAAAAATTGAATTTGGAATTTATTTTATTTCATTTTTTAAATTAAAAAAATAGTTTTTTAGATTATTTTTATGTAATGATATCAAAAATAATTTTAAAAAAATAAAAAAAATCATTTTAATATATTTTTATATAAAAAATCATTTTCAAAAACAACCACAACTACATACATTCACTAAATTTCAAGCTCGCTGGCCAGCCAGGGAATAAGAATATTACATGATTGACTCAAATGGCAGAGCCTGCACCAGTTGTAGGTGGTGATATTGACTAAAACTGATAGATGATGATGCAATTGTAATGTTCTTACCATCCTGTCTCTGTATTTTTTACCCTAGAATTCACTTTTCTTGGGCCAATAATTCAGCATCTAGGGTCTTGTCATTTAAAAAAGATAATATGGATTATTGAAACTGTAGAAGAAGAAGAAAACCTAATTATATGTACAAATTTACAGGTGAAATTAATGATTTCAAGAATGATGGTGGTCTGGATTCACCTTTCTCTTAGCTGATGATCTATTCGAGCATGCATGCATGCATATATCATTTCAAGTCGATCCTCCTAATAATCATAAAACTTTTTATTCAAGTACCAAACTGTCCATTAATGACAGCATGAATCTTTTTATCTCCTGAATTTGTCGAAAGATCACTCATTTGGTTTCTGAACTTAACCCTTATTTTGCTGTCTTTCTTCCAGGCATGAAAGCTGATCAAAACGTTGTCATTCACGCTACAAATGATAGCCAACAAAAAAAAAACCTTCTAAATACTTTTTTTTACGAGAGTAATCACTTTTCAGAAAATATATTTTGTGAGTTCAGATGAACGAGTAAAATCCTGGTTGTTCTCGGTTCTTATAAGATATATATTCCCTAACTCGAACTCGAGACCTGCTGTGCAGATCACAAACCCTCTGTTATCACATCACGTCCCTTAGAAACCCTTCCAAATACATGCTAACCCATCAAATTAAATTAATAGCAGCTTTTCTAAATATTGAATTTGACTTTTAAACATTGTATGAATTGGCATTGCACATTTTGAAAATATATTAACCCTTTTATTTTCTTGAAGAATCTTCTCTACCCCTCTCTCTCTCTCCCTCTCTTATATATATATATATAATCTAGTGATTGGCAATGGTAAGGTTGAATATCAAATTAAGCAGCCATTGTAATATTTGAATTCAAGAGTACTCATGATCTAAAGAGTAAACAGGAAATAAACTGGATTCATGAGTGATGGGTGGAGGAATCCGAGCATTGAAAAAACTACATGGATTGTTGGAGTTCCAAAAAAGATCTATCTAACAAACCATATCACAAATTGAAACCCATGATTAAGCTTCTTGATATATGAAAACATTTACAACTTTTACTTTTATCAATAGAACCTATTTGATTAATTATCCCTTCAAGAAAAAGAACCTATAATGTGATTAAGCACATCTGAACAGCGCAGTGATATTTACATATGGCAATAACTTCGAGGAAAAAGCGATGAGGCCCCATTTAATTTAAGGGTAAAAAGGTGCAAGAATACACTCGTCACTATTATAGTCAAAAGTTTTCTTCACCTTTTATGAATCCTTTATCCATGCCAGTAAAAAAATAATTAAAAATTCATTTTATTATTTAAATCATTGGATTGAAGATCGAATCAAGAAAGCTTTTTTTCGTATCTTACATTGATGTCTTTGAGGGCCTATTGGACTAAGAATTAATTTGCTCCAGGACGACAGAGAGAGAGAGAAAGGTTTGTGGGTATTTTTTTTTTTTTAGAGTTATACCCCAAAGCACATTACATTCATCAGAAAGTATACTAAAATAATATTTTGGATGTCTAGTATAATTGGAAATTGATTCTAATTAGTGATCATTTTTAGTTAAAAAAATGAAAAATCTAGAATGTTAAATAAGATTTTTAAAATAATTTTATATTAGCTTTAATGGATTTAAATTTTTAGAAGAACCCGCGTGAGAGAATGACTTCTTAGTATAAACATAGATGACCATATATACTGAAATAACTTAGTTTTGGATCAAGAATTGCAGAAAAAAAGAAGTATAGTATAGTATATTATGAAATATATACATATACATATACATTTATATATACATGGCATGCATGGAAGGGAATAATCCATCAAATTCCATTGATGCCAGAAACAGCGAAGGCACCAGCTCTGTATCTATCTGCCATTGAAGTTTGAGGAACGCATGCCCTATCAAGCTGACACAAACACGCATACAAACACCCTAAACTCTCACCTCTCTATCTTTTGTTTCTTTGATGGCTCACCTTTTCAAGCTACCAGCATGGATTCCCTTAGCCAGTGCAAAACCCATCACTCCTCTCAAGAGATAGTACTAGATTCTACACTTTCTCTCCTCCCTCTCATCATCTAGAGAGAGAGAGAGAGAGAGAGAGAGAACATGAGAGAGAGGGGGCGGGGGGATAAAAATATGTATATATTTCTCTATTATAGTGTAAGCAGATTGTATATTGATGATGATGTTTATTTTGCATGGGAATATATAACAACTCATGAATCGTGATCCTTTTGGGTTCATTTATTTTGAGTATTGGTTGGACCCCACTCCCACTCGTAATGTCATCATTGCAGCTGAGATGGTGGTGGGGATGGTGGTGCTTTTTAACTTTGAAACTTACCCTTTTTTTGGGTTTAGGGTTGAAGGAATGTCTCCTTGCTTGAGCTTCTGAATTTTCTCTTTTTTCTTCAATCTCCGTGCCCTCCACTTGTCTTGGGACTACGGATTCTTGTTCACTTTGTGTTCGTCTCTGCAATCGAATGGAAGGAACTTTCAAGCTCAAGCTTTCGTTCTTTCTTTCTTGCTTGCTGATTCGTGATCAGAAGAACTATTTCCTTTTATTTTCAGGAAAAGAAGAGGTTAATACTATATGCTTACAAACAAAAAAGAAAGAAATTAATATATTCTATACTTATATAATTACATTAATCATATCAATAACCTAATAACATTTTCCTTCGATTTTCCACAAGTTGGAGCTTTTTACGTTCAGATTGTTGGCTATGCATGATAATTGAAGTTTCATGGACTCATCCGAGCCCACAAACTCTGCTTCTTTAAAACAGTGAAGTGGGCCTGGCACACTTATCCAGGCCTCGCATGTCAAGAACTCACTTCCATGTTTTGTTTTATTCCAGCACACTGAATACACTGTAGGATCCGTACAAATTTCTCTGGATCCTGCTGTCTTCACACAATGACCTTCTACACCGGTTTGCTGTCCTCACACAGTGACCTTCTACACCGGTTTGCGGTCTTCCCACAATGACCTTCTACACCGGTTTGCTGTCCTCACACAGTGACCTTCTGCACCGGTTTGCGGTCTTCCCACAATGACCTTCTGCATCGGTTGCGGAAAAGAGAAATTATTTGGTACTCTTTTAATATAGTATAATAATTAATAGTTTCTTTTCCTAGCGCAGTGTGTAGGGACGCTCCATTTTTTGTTTAACAGATTTAAAATTAAAATTTTGTACCAGCAGGCGAATCAGTCCACTAATGAGTACAATTCAAACGTGTAATCAAAGCCCATTGTAGTGGATCATTCCTCTTTGAAGCCTTATGTTTGACAATTGAGGCTTATGGGCCTGGTATCAAAAGCCCCCCATATTGGATGGGCCTTGTTTCTTGGGCAAATTTTCGTGCACACCCATTCGGCGATGGAAGGTGGGTGTGGTATATTAAAACCAAAGAGAGAGACTCGTGCTCACATTTTAGATTTCCTCAGTAAAATTATAATTTTATCAATCAAGAAACAAAATCAAATGACTTTGTTTGAGGGGTGATATTGTCATTACAAAATTTATCTAGGGCCTACTAGTCATCTCACATTTTCAATGCACATTAAAAATATTAAATAGCCTTTAAAAAGTAAAATCCATTTTACTTGCCTAGAGTGACTTTTTAAAATTTTAATTTAATTTAAAAAAATGATTAAATTTCTCATAAAATTATTTTTTCTTAGAAAAAGGTCTAGAGGATTATTTTTATTTCATCCTTGTTTTTTTTTCTTGTAATTAGCAAATAAACTTGGGCAATTCATTATTTAAAAAAAATATAAAATACACTTTGAATATTATTTTTTTAAGTCATAGAAAACAAAAACTCGACTTGTAGAACACCCATCTAGTTATTTCGGGCCTTACCCCGCGCTCCATTGTTGGGATAATTTTATTTTTATCTTGTTTCAACATATATAATTTCTTGTGTTATATTTCAATTTTTATTTTTTTGTTTAGTTTCGATATCTTGATTTTTTCGTCCTTCTAAGACAATTCTTAATTTTTTGTTTCTATTCATACACCTCTGCTCTTAGTTGGACTTTTAATTCTTATTATTATATTTATTTGTATTAAATGCAACTTACGTTAAAAAACATGGTAAGTTTAACTTTGGTGATGTAAAATGAGAGTTAAACTCCCTGTTATGCATGTATAATTAATCTTTTGTTGTTGGTGATTTGTTATCTCTGCATATATTTTATCTATGTATGTCTTCATATTTTTTTTTAATGTTATATTAAATCTGGAATATCATATATAAAAAGCTCACAAAAGTCAATTTGTAATGAAAAGAACATCGATCAATAAAATTATTTTGATTATTATCCCATTATTATTACCATGATTGTTAAAATGTCATAATTATTATAGCTATCATTATTGTAAATAATCAATATTCTGATTATTATTTGGCGGTGCTATCATTGTCACTATCTTTATTGTTGTAATCGTTGTTATTATTATAACAATAGGCATTATGACAATCAACACCATTATTTATATCTCAAATGCACATGAATGATGATGAATAAAATTGTTTTACTTGTAATCATTTAAACCAATACATTGAAGTTGTTTTTTAAAATATTTTTTTGTTCAGAATTATATGAAAATGATATATTTTTTATTTTATAAAAAATATTTTAACAGCATCCCTCAAAATAATCTTAATATATAAAAAAAATCATTTTTTTCTAAAACAACTTTAAAACACAGTATTATTTATTAAAGCTGGTGTCATTTATCCCTTTCAGAAGAGGTTATAATTAATTTCCTTATGCATGGCAAATCCACATCCTGTCGCTGTCAATTTTTGATAAGTAGATTTTATTTTAAATTCTTCGAAACAGTTTCAATAAATCGTTGTCCTAAATCAACCAGTAATTATTAAATCTTGATTTTATTTCAGTAATCAGAATATTAACACAAATCACATTATTTGATTTTGACACAAATCACATTATTTGATTTTGACATTTCAAATGCTGATGAACTTGGCTCTCGCACTCATCAACCAGGTTGTACACAGTCAGTTGTGTCATGGACAGACCTTTTTTTCTTTTTCTAACATTATTTTTTAAAAGTATTTTTGAATTTATTTTTAAATCATTTTTATATGTTAATTTTAAAAATATATTTTTTTAAAACAACATTTCAATATATTTTTAAACAAAAAACACTTCAAAAAACATCCACACAAACAATACACCAGCAGAGATTTGTCATCTTCATATTCATGTCTCACATCAAATAATTAAAGCATATGATACAATCCAATTTACGTGCCTTCAACGTTTACATTTTGTAGTGTAAATGGAAAGTCTCGTTAACTAGCCAGCTCATCAGGATATTTTCAGCTGTTTTTTTTTTTTTTATATATATATATATATATATATATTATTAGCAATGACTTTAAGAGCTCTTGGACCTGAGTAATAATGGATTCAAGCATGGCATATGACAAAGTTGGTTTGATGAAAGAGCCTAGGATCGAGAGGGGATTAATGGAAGATTGTTTTCCATTTAATGAAATAGCATATAACAGCTGCGTGCATTTGACTACTCTGATAATCAGATCAAAAATAAAAAAAAAAGGAAAAGAAAAGAAAATTTGGACAATTTTCTATAGAAAACATAAAAAATTTCACAAGGAAATTAGGTTCCCATGAAGGCCAAAAAGGACAGATCGGCAGGCCCCGTTTGGCATTGTGATTCCACTGATTTTTTGCCGAAATTTGAATTTTTTTTTATAGTTTAAATAAATATGTTTTTGTGTGTTTTAGATCATTTTGATGTGCTGATTTCAAAAATAATTTTTAAAAATAAAAAAATATCATTTTGATATATTTCGACACGATAAACACTTTGAAAAGCTACTGCAACCACACTCCCAAACAAATCTGCTAAGGATTGTTTGGTTGTGGTATTAGATGCTCTTAGCTAGAGCCTTGCTGTCATGTTGTCTGGGCCCCATCAGGCAGATCTCTGTCCGGTGCTTTTCAATCGATCAACGTAAAGTTGTATAAAATAATTAAATACATTGCATGTTAGAAAAATAAAACAAAACTATATTAACTTCTTTAAATCTGATTATTTACTCGGATGAGTTTAAGTGTTTGACACTGTATTTTATTTTATTTTTATTTTTTTTAATTTTATATTTTTAGATTATTTTGATTTTATAATATCAAAAATAATTTTTAAAAAATAAAAAAATATATTATTTTAATATATATTTAAATAAAAAATAAAGTCAACTAAAATCACAAATATGACCGGAATCACTTAAGCTGCAAGACTTTCAAGCTGACATCCACCTACCTACGTGTTCTCGCTGACAAGTTAACTAAAATTCGGATTTCATGAGTGACCAGAATTTTTTAAAATCAATTGTACTCAAAACTCCACGTATCCCGTTTCCTAATCATTAGTAATTAACAAAATAATCCCACATCAATTATTATGTCTTTTTTTAATACGTTCCCACAGCTGCTGCTCATGCATCTATAGCCTGTTTATTTCGGCGGTACAATTATTCTTTACTTAAAATTTATTTATTTTTAAATAATTTTTTTTTGATATTTTTAAATTATTTTGATATGCTGATATAAAAAATAATTTTTAAAAAATAAAAAAAATATCATTTTGATGTATTTTTAAATAAAAAACACTTTCAAAAATAAGAGCAATCATCCTACCAAACATATCCCTTGTCGTATGCATGGCCCTTTGATTTCGGGTTCCAATCTGGGTTTTTAGTCTTATCCTGATCTCCACATAATTGTGATCAAATTGTAAAAATGAATGTTGCGATTGCAATGGGACGGCTAGTTTGCTGCTTGCATTTATTATTATTATTATTATTATTATTATTATTATTGTGGTTGTTGTTGTTATTAATAAATAAACGAAATAAATAAATTTTGGCTTTGATTCGTGATGTCTCTTTAGAGATATTCACCATCAAATATGTGCTTAGTTTATTTATATTTCGTTTTTTTGCAATTGTTAACCCTCAAAATGTTGAATAGATTATTTACCATCTTAATTTCAAATCAAAAGCATTTTTTTTTTAATGAATATATCAATCTAGATATAAATAACATACGCAGCACTCGACCCGAAATCAAAATTCAATAAGTGGAAATTGGCACGAAATAGCCAGACTGGAGTGGTTGTAGCAAAAAAAAAAAGCAAAATCCTTTTTACCGATTTATAAATCACTATTCATTATGTTTTTGGCATGCGAGTGGAAAAGAGAAGGAAACAAGGAGAAAGGGAAAACCCTTGCCAACCAGCCCTATAGCTATTCCACCGCCCCCAGCTCAACAGGAGATTGAAAGATAATATATGTTAATTACAGTGTGGGGTTTAATTAATTATATTTTAATCACAACTTAAAACTTCTTATAATCAAGAAAAACTTGTACAGAAAGCATGAAACCTTGTTAAACACAGCACCAAACATAACAAGAAACCATTAAAACACTCAAAAAAAAAAAAAAAAACCAAACCACCCCCCTCTCTGTCACACACACAATGGCTGATCCTCTTCTCTCTCTCTTCCTCCTCCTCCTCTCCCTCCTCCTCTCCACCACCACAACAACCACCGCAGATGATGCAGCCACCATTCTACAACTAGCCTCTGCCTTATCTCCAACACCAAAAGGCTGGTCAACAACAACCTCCACTGGTTACTGCGAGTGGGATGGTGTTAAATGTGACAACTCCAACAATGTCATCTCCATTAACTTAGCTACTCGAAGTCTTTCTGGGACACTCCCATCTGGGCTTTCAACACTTTCTAAGCTCCAAAGTTTGTCTCTTCAAGAAAACAAGCTCTCTGGTGCTCTACCTTCTCTTGCAAATTTAACTTCTTTGAGAGAGATTTATATTGGTACGAATAATTTTACTAGTATCCCTCAAGATTGCTTTAAGGGGTTAACTAGTTTGCAAACTTTGATTATGAATGAGAATATTAATTTAGAACCTTGGGTTATTTCTACTGATCTATCCGAGTCTTCTAGTTTAGCTAGTTTTGAGGCTAGCCAAGCTAAAATTTTTGGTACTATACCTGATATGTTTGCTTCTTTTCCGAGCCTGCAAAATCTTAGATTGTCTTACAATAACTTAACCGGAGGCTTGCCTCCGTCTTTTGCAAATTCTGGGATCCAGAATTTGTGGCTTAATAATCAGGAAATGGGGTTGTCTGGTAATATTGAGGTGTTGTCTTCAATGGAGCAATTGAGTCAAGTTTGGCTTCAGAAGAATCAGTTTACTGGACCAGTTCCTGATTTGTCAAAGAGCAAGAATTTGTTTGATTTGCAGTTGAGGGATAATCAGTTTACTGGGATCTTGCCGGTTTCTTTGGATTCCCTTCCTGGTTTGTTGAATATTTCTTTGTCTAATAATAAGTTACAAGGTCCTGTGCCTCAGTTTGGAAAGAATGTTGAAGTTGATAATAGTGGTCTTAATAATTTTTGTGTGGATACTGCTGGTGTTGCTTGTGATCCACAAGTGATCACATTGCTTGAGATTGCTGGTGGTTTTGGCTATCCTGTGACGTTGTCTGATTCTTGGAAAGGGAATGATGCCTGCAGTGGTTGGCCTTTTGTTTTCTGTGATTCATCCAAAAAGATTGTCACGACAGTGAGTTTAGGGAAGCAGCATTTTGGAGGGATAATCTCTCCTGCATTTGCTAATCTCACTGCTTTGACAACTTTGAAATTGAATGATAACAGCTTATCAGGTCCAATTCCTGATAGCTTGGCAAATTTGTCTCAGCTTTCACTTCTTGATGTATCCAACAACAATCTTACTGGGAAGATCCCGAGTTTTGCTCCTTCAGTGAAGCTAACCAGTACACCAGGTAATTCTTTTCTTGGGAGTGGTGGGGGTCCTGGAAGTGGAGGGGCACCATCACCCGGTTCAGATTCAATTACAACTGCACCTGGAAGTGGTCCTAATGGACAAGGAATTGGTGGCAGGAAGGTGAGTCCAGGTCTGATTGCTGGAATTGTTGCTGGTTTAGTGATTGTTGGTGTTATTGGCTTGTTCGTGTTGTTTAAGGTTAATATCAAGAGAAAGAGAGAGAAGTCTGGGAGAGTGAATGGTCAAGAGAATGGGAATGGAATCAGTTCATTGGTTAAGAATGGTTCATCAGGTTTCACAAAGGGTAATGGGGTTCTCAGTGAAATACAAAATCAAAGTAGTGGCAACCATAGCAGCCACAACGTTTTTGAGGGTGGGAATAATGCAATTTCAATTGAGGTGCTCAGACAAGTAACCGAGAATTTCAGTGAGAATAACATTCTGGGCAAGGGAGGTTTTGGTGTGGTTTATATGGGTGAATTGCATGATGGGACTAAGATTGCAGTGAAGAGGATGGAATCCGGGGCAATGGGGACAAAAGGAATGAATGAGTTCCAGGCAGAGATTGCAGTGCTTACTAAAGTGAGGCACAGGCACTTAGTTGCTCTTTTGGGTTACTGCGTAAATGGAAACGAGAGGCTCTTGGTGTACGAGTACATGCCACAGGGGACTCTCGCTCAACATTTGTTTGAATGGCAAGAACTTGGCTACCCTCCTCTTTCTTGGAAACAGAGGGTTACCATTGCACTGGATGTTGCTCGAGGAGTAGAATACCTGCACAGCTTAGCACAGCAGAGTTTCATCCATAGAGATTTGAAGCCTTCAAACATACTTCTTGGAAATGACATGAGAGCTAAGGTTGCTGATTTTGGTTTGGTTAAAAATGCACCTGATGGGAATTATTCTATGGAGACAAGATTGGCAGGAACCTTTGGCTATCTTGCACCTGAATATGCTGGTAAGTCGAGGCTTAAATGTCCAGTTTTAGTCATCATTCAATTGATTGCAAGTAACCTGAGCTTCTGATATATTATCAATTCATATTTTGTCATCTTTCCATGCATGCAACCTTTAAGTAGTAAATTTTTCCATCCTTTTCCCTTTTGTTTTAGAAATTATAGGGAAAGCCAAAAGCCTCCCACATACTTGTTCAAAGAGCTTAGACTTTTCTAGGCATATTGAAGTTTCAGAAAATGTGGCCCTTGATCGTTAGACATGATCTTCTCTATCTTTCAGTCGTTTCTTGTTAATAAGATTCTTAGATGTTAGTATATTTAGTTTTCATATCCATCCGATGGCTTATTCTCTGCAAATATGAACTGAACCTGCTATGTTCTGCACAGCTACTGGACGAGTTACAAGAAAAGTGGATGTATATGCTTTCGGAGTGATTTTGATGGAAATCATGACAGGGAGAAAAGCTTTAGATGATACAGTGCCAGATGAAAGGGCTCATTTGGTGACATGGTTCCGCCGAGTCCTAGTCAACAACGACAGTCTCCCGAAGGCAATTGATCAAACTATGAATCCTGATGAGGAGACCCTAGTGAGCATTTTCAAAGTGGCTGAGTTAGCGGGGCATTGCACAGCTCGCGAGCCACATCAACGACCAGATATGGGCCATGCCGTCAATGTTTTAGGACCTCTCGTAGAACAATGGAAACCTAGCAACCACGAAGAGGAGAGCACTTCTGGCATTGATCTCCACATGAGCCTTCCTCATTTTCTCCAAAGATGGCAAGCTGATGAAGGTACCTCGACAATGTTTAATGACAGGTCTCACTCCCAAACCCAATCAAGTATTCCGGGAGGGTTTACAGACACATATACTTCAAATGATTGTCGGTGACTGGAAAGAAAGAATCTGTACATTTGTTTTTAAAGAGGAAACAGAGATCGTTCAGTTAGAGATTATGCTGCTCAACCCCACGAGGTGCAACGTAAACATTCTGATGATCAATATCCAAAACTTACCACTGTTTTAGTACATTGTTTGATTGATTCATTTTCTCTCTCTCCAATGATCTTATTTATTATAGAGCCAAACCACTAGTCTTACTTTGTTTTTTTCGTCATTCCTTGTAGCTAAACGATTGATTTGGTTATCCAGATAACGAGGGGTGTTTTAATATATTTCTTCACATTGTTCATCGTCTTACTACAGTGTCCGGTCGGTTCTTGATAATCTTGTCGTTTTTTCTTTCATCATTTTCCTCTCATCGACAATATCAGGCTTGCTTGTTTTTGAATAATTCTCTAGACCGTGTGAAGACAGATGGAAGGACTTGGGATCCTGATGGTGCCAGCTAGGTTCTATGGTAGTTGCTTTGGACAAGAAACAAAAGACTTTACATCTTCTGACACCATTTGGCCGATATGGGACATCCTTTGATGAGTTGGATATTCGCTGGATAACAGACTGCGATACTGTTCCTGCTTGTCTAGTATTCACGTTTTTACACAGCTGATTTATATAAACAATTAATTGACATCTTTTGAATTATTATTATTTTTTATTTTTATTCTTTTAAATTATATTGTGGGTGTTTTGATTAAACTCCATTTATGTTTTTCATTAAATAACGTGTGCTTATATATGTAAGATATCATAAAAAATAATAAAAATAACTTTTTGATAGTTAAACTCTAATAAAAATATTAATATTATAATAAAAACATCATTTACAATACGATAAAGCATCATCAAGAAACTAATCCTTCATGATTTTATGACATCTTACATCCCATCCGCTTTTACATTAAATAACATGCGCTGGTACATGTTTTCTTATAAAATATCATAAAAATGATAAAAGAAAACTTTACAATAATTAAATCCATAAATATTATTTATTATGATAAAAACATCATCTCATTTATAAATTAACCCGGTATAATTTTATGACTTTTAAGTAGTTATAATGAGCACATGACTTGTACATGATATTTAATTTTTAAATTTGACCCGATAAACATGAAAAATATGAATAAAAACACTTTTTTATTATTGAAATCAAAACATTAACCTACTAAACCCCCCAAAACTAATCAACTTTCATCTTATCTTAAATGACCTGGTTTTAATTTTTATTAAAACAATATTGTTTCATAAAAATAAATTTAATAGACCTAGGTCAAACCATTAATCTAGAGGTTGACCCACTCCTTGAACTATGTAAAGGGTTAGGCCACTGAACCCAAAACACCTTTATTTTCATTAAGGTTTGTTTTGATAATCAAATCTTTCTATATAATGTTTTTAATACTAGTAAAATATAATGTTTTTTCTATATGGTCGAGCAAATTAGGAGACCGAGATAGTAATCTCATCATCCCATATATTTGATGAAGAGCTATTTTAATTTAAGTTGACTACTAATATATAAATCCATTATGTTTGACCCACTTTGAATGAATGATTCCATCACAATTCTTGTAAACCCTCAACCTAAATTTAAAGTTTTTGGCGTAAACTCATATCATTTACAATTGGCATTTTGAGGGGAAGACTTTTTTTTTTTTTAATTTTTTGCAGGAGTTATAGCAAAGACTGTGAGAGGAAGAACAAAAAAATAAAACCAAGTTTTTATACTAACCAAACACGCAATTTTGAATCGTAGTTCGATTGAGAATCATATTTTCGAATAAAGACTTCAAATGAAAATCATGTAATTATTCAGAATGTGTTATTTTCCAATAAATGTCATTTTTCTAAAGTCTTAAACACAAAGCTACCGTTAAAAAAAGAGAGAAAAAAGGTGGGTTTGAAAGCGATCTCAGACTGAGAAAGTAGGAGAGAAAGCATCCATTAGAAGGTGCAGAAGAAACAACCCTTCATCGATGGATGACTTTTGTAGTCATCTTCACGTTCTATCATGGAATCCAGGATGACTTTTGTAGCTGCTGCACATGCAACTAATCTCCATTTCTATATCTGGGAAAGTTGATATTATCCTTGCAATTAATAATTCCTGACACGCAACCAGTTCATGCTGCCCACTCGACATTGTAGAAATTTCAGAAAATATCAAAGTTCTAATCTGTTAGAACAAACTCTTAAAAAACCTGAGAACAGGCACTGTTGAAATCAAGAACTGGATTCAGAATTTTTCCAGAAAAGAAAGAACAATAAGCTTTGTAATTCAAGCTTAAAAGAACATAAACATGGGCAGAATTCCGTGTATGGTTACTGCCATCCCATCCATTTTATTTATAGAACCAGAAAATTACAACGGCTATGATTTACCTAACCAACAACTATCAACGGTAATATTTCTAAAAATCAGTTATTTACAAGATTTCTTATAACTGATTTGACAGACTTGTTTCCTAAACTCTAAAGGATTTATAATCATCCTGAATACAAAAGGATTACAAAAACTTAAACAATAACCTTCAGTCTTCGAATCTTCTCAGCTGCTTCAACCTGACAGCTTCGATGCTACTACCGGTCGACCGATTCACTCAAGCGGTCGACCGGTTAACCTTCAAGTGGTCGACCGGTTCAACCAAGCGGTCGACCGGTTCACTTGAGCAGTTCTGGAATCACTTCAGGTTTCAACACTCCCCCTTGATTCCTGAGCTGCACATTCCCACCATGTTCCTTAGCTCCTCAAACCTTTCTTTTGGCAGAGTTTTGGTAAACAAATCAGCTAATTGCTCCTTAGAACAGCAATACTTCATCTCCAGTTCTCCTTCTTGCTGGAATTGCCGAATAGCATGAAACTTGATTTTCATGTGTTTTGTTCTATCATGGAACACTGAGTTTTTGGAAATTGCAATTGCAGACATGTTGTCACAAAACAACTCAGTAGGTTCCAGTTGATCACAATCCAAATCCTTCAAAATTTTTCTCAACCAAACAAGTTGATTGGCAGCCACAAATGCTGCAATATATTCGGCTTCAGCAGTTGAATGTGCAACTACTGATTGTTTCTTTGAATTCCAACAAAAAATGCATTCCCCCATTGAAAAACAATACCCTGAAGTGCTCATCATCTCTTCATCACTTCCAGCCCAATCACTGTCACAAAATCCCTTCAATTTGACAGTGTTCTTCTTGCCAAAAAACATGCCAAATTCCAGTGTTCCCCTTAAGTATCTCAGCACTCTTTTGGCTGCAATGTAGTGCATTTGGCTGGGATTTTGCATGAATCTTGAGAGGTAGTTGACAGTGAACACAATGTCAGGTCGTGTGGAAGATAAATACAATAAACTTCCAATCAAACTTCTATAAACTTTTCCATCTGCAGAGGGAGTACCATCAGATTTTGTGAGCTTCATACCTTGCACCATTGGGGTGCTAACTGGTTTGCAATTTTCCATTGCAAACTTGTTTAGCATCTTAATTGTAAATTGCTTTTGACATACAAAGCAACCTTCCTTGGATTGTGTTATTTCCATTCCAAGAAAATATGCTAATAATCCAAGTTCATTCATCTCAAACTTGTTTTTCATGTTCATCTTGAATTCATCAACAAATTTCTGATTGTCACCCGTAATTAACAAATCATCAACATAGACTGAAATTATCAAGATGTGATCATCCACCTTCTTCACATATAAAGTGGCTTCATTCAAACTCTTCACAAACCCCAAACTAGTCAAATAATCATCCAATTTGCTATACCAAGCTCTAGGAGCTTGTTTCAAGCCATACAAAGCTTTCTTTAGAAGGTACACTTTGTTCATATTTGATTCAACCTCAAAACCTTGTGGTTGTTCCACATATATTTCTTCATCCAAGGTGCCATTCAAAAATGCTGATTTGACATCCATTTGCCAAACCAACCAATCCTTTTGAGCAGCCAACATGAGCAGCAACTTGATAGTATCCATCCTTGAAACAGGGGCATAAGTATCATGATAATCTATCCCTTGCTCTTGTGAGTATCCTTTAACAACAAGTCTAGCTTTGTTCTTATTGACACTTCCATCAGCATTTAATTTTGTCTTAAAAACCCACTTAACACCAATGACTTTTCTATGCTTAGGTCTGTCAACAAGCTGCCATGTTTCATTCTTTTCTATCATCATTAACTCCTCCTTCATTGCTGCCACCCAAGTTTGAGAATCCATGGCTTCTTCTACATTATGTGGTTCAATTTCAACCAAATTACATCTATCATGGATGTCACTAAGCAACCTAGTCCCCCTCACTGATTGGTCTTCATCCTCAGATTCACTTTCATCAGTCTCGGGTGCATGATCATCAGTTTCTTCATCATTGGTATTTTCAACTTTCTCATCATTCCAATTCCAAATTTGGTTCTCGGCCACCTTAACATTCCTAGCTATTACAGCTTGGTTTGTTTTCAAATCAAAAACCTTATAGCCCTTAGAGTTTGAGCTATAGCCTATTAAAATCCCAACCTCAGATTTTTGGTCCAATTTCCTTCTCTTAATCTCAGGTTGAAGTACATAACAGGGGCTGCCAAATACCTTTAGATGATCTATGCTAGGTTTATGTCCATGCCACTCTTCATAGGGTGTTTTATCTCCTAATGACCTTGTCATCATCCTATTTAGGAGATAAGTGGCTGTGCTCACAGCCTCAGCCCAAAACTTCAAGGGCAATTTCTTCTCATAGAGAAGGCACCTTGCCATCTCCATCAAGGTCCTATTTTTCCTCTCACTTACACCATTTTGTTGAGGGGTGTAAGGGATGGTTAGTTGATGCTTAATACCCTCTTTAACTAGGTATTCTTCAAATTTATGGGAGGTAAATTCCCCCCCATTATCAGACCTTAAAATCTTCAAGCTGCAACCGGATTCCTTCTCAGCCGCAGCCTTGAACCTCAAAAACACTTCAAAAACTTCTCCTTTGGTCTTAAGGAAATAAACCCAACAAAATCTACTGAAATCATCTATAAACAATACAAAATATCTAGCACCATTCAAAGATTCATTATGCATAGGGCCACATACATCACTATGAACAATTTGCAGCTTAGTTGTAGATTTGCATGCACTTTTATTGAACTTAATTCTTGCTTGTTTTCCTAGTTGGCATGCTTCACAAACCTCATTTTGTTCATATATAACAGGTAATCCTTCTACTACTTGTAGTTCAGCCATTTTCTTCAATGTAGCATAGTTAAAGTGTCCCATTCTTCTATGCCACAGAATTGAATTTTCAGATGCATTGGTATTCATGCTTATGTGTGCTTGTTTTTCTTCAATGCTAAAGCACCTATTATTCATTTTAGAAGCAAACAAAGGTGTTCCTAGATCATCCTTTATTGTGCATATGCCATTATCAAAGAACAATGAATATCCAATTTCAAGTAATTGACCTACACTAATCAAGTTTTGGTCAATTTCTGGAACATAAAGCACATCTTTAAAATTTCTAGTTCCAGCCAAGGTTTCTATATCAACTTCCCCTTTGCCCTCTACACTTACATACTGTCCATTAGCAACCTTAACCCTTGATTTATACTTTTCATCAAAGTTATTAAACATGCTAATTTCAGCTGTCATGTGATTTGTACACCCACTATCAATTAGCCAATTTAGCTTACTAACCTCAGACTTGCTGCAGCTGTGATTCACAATGGCAGTGAACAATTGCTCATCCTTTTGTTCCACAGCCTCAGCTACATGTGCTTGCTTCCCATTTGAGGTGTTGTTCTTGCAATTCTTTTGGATGTGTCCAAATTGCTTGCATTTTCGACATTGAGCATTCTTGAGCCAACAAAATGACTCAAGATGGTTGGTTTTCTGACAGTATTTGCATGCGGGAAATTGCTCTCTCCTTTCCTTCCCTTTTGCATTGAAGTTATTTGCATGTGTTTGATTGCTTGGCCAGTTTTTGTTCTGCCACTGTTTTCCAGAACTTGAGCTTGCTCTTGGTTCTGAGTTCTTGTAGAAATTCTGAGGTTTTGATCTTCCTTTGAACCTTGCTGCAAATGCCTCTTCACCAGTGTTGTCTTGTCTGATTTGCTGCCTTTGTTCCACGGCTTGAAATGCATTTATCAACTCTTGAAGACTCATAGTCGTGAAGTCCTTTGAATCTTCCAAAGAGCATATTTTGTTCTCAAACTTTTCTGGCAGGCTGACAAGTACTTTCTCCACAACCCTTGCTTCTTGAATTTCTTCTCCAAGTAGAGTCATTTGGTTTACTAACTTGGATACATTTGATGAAAACTCTTTGATGGTTTCAGATTCTTTCATCCTCAAGCCTTCAAATTGTCTCTTCAATGTCAAAATCTGCATTCTCCTAGACTTTTCATCACCTTGAAATTCAGCCTTCAATTTGTCCCAAGCATCCTTAGCCGTTTCACATGCCATGATTCTTGAGAAGATTTCCTCACTTACTGCATTGTGAATGCAAGTAAGAGCTTTGAATTTCTTTGCTCTTTGTTCATGAAAATACTTGATTTGAGTCATAGATGGGTTGTTGTTCAAGGGAGCTGGTTCCCTGTCATCTTCCACATCTTCCCATAGGTCGAAAGCTTTCAGATAAATCTTCATCTTCACTGCCCATACTCCATAATTCACTCCTGTGAAGATTGGAGATTTTGACGAAAATGAGGAATCCATGTCTGTCAAAAACTTGTTTCTTGCACTCTTTTCCTTCCAAGGATTTCACAGAACAAAGAACAGGAGTAATAATTGAGAAACTCTTTCAATTATTAGTCCTTAAAGAACACTTCAAGACTTCACAATACGGAGAGCAAGCTTAAAGAACAAACCAAGGCAAATTCCTTGATTTCAAAAACTCTGCAAACTCTCTCGGAAAAAGTTGGAAAATCTCACTTTTTCTTTGATCACTCGTGTTTCACTCAAATCCCTTTTCAAAGACCTAATTCTGCTCTGATACCATGTAGAAATTTCAGAAAATATCAAAGTTCTAATCTGTTAGAACAAACTCTTAAAAAACCTGAGAACAGGCACTGTTGAAATCAAGAACTGGATTCAGAATTTTTCCAGAAAAGAAAGAACAATAAGCTTTGTAATTCAAGCTTAAAAGAACATAAACATGGGCAGAATTCCGTGTATGGTTACTGCCATCCCATCCATTTTATTTATAGAACCAGAAAATTACAACGGCTATGATTTACCTAACCAACAACTATCAACGGTAATATTTCTAAAAATCAGTTATTTACAAGATTTCTTATAACTGATTTGACAGACTTGTTTCCTAAACTCTAAAGGATTTATAATCATCCTGAATACAAAAGGATTACAAAAACTTAAACAATAACCTTCAGTCTTCGAATCTTCTCAGCTGCTTCAACCTGACAGCTTCGATGCTACTACCGGTCGACCGATTCACTCAAGCGGTCGACCGGTTAACCTTCAAGTGGTCGACCGGTTCAACCAAGCGGTCGACCGGTTCACTTGAGCAGTTCTGGAATCACTTCAGGTTTCAACAGACATGAGTTGGCGATTCTGATGAAGAGGATGTTCTTTAAGCTGTCTGTCTGTCTGTCTGTCACACTCAGGCTCACCTGATTGATCATGAGCTACGCAACGTCAGGCTGTTGGATTGCCTAATAAAATCACCACCATAACAGCATCCATTGTCTCTTTCTAAGATCTCAGCAATCTTGTAGAGGTATAAGATCTTACTTCAAAGCATTATCTTTTCCATAACTTGCTTTTTTAATCAACAAAAGTATTCATGAGTTAACTTCCAGTTATCATGCTGTTCAACAAGTTATCCAACGGATTTGAATCTAAGAAAACAGCTCAGTTACCACCGAAACAATTGGAAAGAAAGGTTGAATGAAGGGTGTGATTTAGATTTTCAAATACTATTTTTTTTGAGAAAGAAAATCTAAGAAAAACAAGGAATTTATTAATTAAAAACAGTAAATTATGGCCGGTTCTTAGCAATTTAATATTGAATGTTTCAGTTAAGCTAAACATATTGAAACTTCATTCTAATTCGGTATGACTTGAGATAACCATGTGCTTGAAACTGTCATCCAAGAAAACAGTTCTTCAGATTGCAAACATCTGAAGGTTATCACAATGTTGACCGGCACCACCCATTCTACATTTTTTTTTGGATTGGTTCATCTACTATCATTGCTAATTTGTTTCTGTCATTTAATTAAAATAAAACCAACTTATTTAATCTAGTCAAATCTATATCCCAAACCATAAATTTATTTTTCTTGAAAGAAAAAAACACATTTGCAGCACCACAACATTATTTTTTATAAAAAGAAATAAAAATGGACATGCAGCTTATAGGAGATACACAGCTAGTTTCCTCCATATTTTCTCATGTACCAATAGTGTTTTTAGTAATATTTCAATATCATAACCATGGCACCAATTAAAATAATAGCAAAAACAATTGAGCTAATTGAAAAGATTCATTATACACTTAATGTGTATAATGAATAATAGCAAAAACACTTAAGCTGATTAAAAAGATTCATTATACACCTAATTTCAACTTCGATGGAACCATTTGATGTGTCAGAATCTCCCAGTCAATTTAATGATGGTTGACTTTCCAGACCCGCTTCTTCCAACTATTGCTGCGACCTATGCAGCATCAATTTGTAGGCTTACGCCTGTCAGGATCATTTTTTTTTGGTCTATTTGGGTAGAAGCAATGAACTTGCTTAAACTCTATTTCCCCATTGATCTTTTCTGGTTCGATACCATCTGATCAACGTTCAGGGTCTATTTTGGTCCCTTTCAGAATCCTGAAAACTGCTCCAATGCACTTTTACCGTTTGATAGGTCTGCAGTTATGGTTCCTGTCTCAGCTATAAGTCTTCCTGTTGTCACCAGGATTAAAATGTTTGGAAAAGGTTCTTGTAAGTAATTTCTTTATGGTATAATATCCTTCCACCATACCAGTAAGTTAGAGCCGGAATGGCTCCTGTAATGAACTGTAAGAGAAACAATCCAAATCCTGCATACCAAGTTGTAAGCTCAAACAGCTTTAGAACTTTCTCCTGAAAACAGAATGCTGTAATAATTCTGTGGTTCACAACGGCTTCGCTTGCTAATTAACTGCTCTCGTTCTGTCCTTTGAGGATTTTCTTGGACATTGTCTGCATTGTCATTTTACTAATGTAGAAGGCAGCAACGATACAGGGTTGCAGAGAAATAGCAACAAGGGAAAGTTTCCATGACAGTACGAAACCTAAAACAACAGCCAAAGTTGCCGAAGAAATTGCTTGAGCCAGCATTGACAAGCAATCAGCAACAAGAGTTTTCACCATCGAGGCATCTGTGGCTAATCTTGAACATATGGATCCGCTGTTGTTGTTTTCATGATCGAACCACTCGATCTCGTGTTTTAAGATTTTTTCAAAAAGTGCCTCCCTGAATCGTTTTGTCAAGCTCTCTCCCATTATCCCAAAATAGTAATGCTGAATCACATTGGTCAGGAAAGCAAAAACAGCGAAGGCTAAAAATGCAAGGCAATAAATTCTTGTTTGCGACCTTAGCTCGTTGTGAAATAAACTGCTAGAAGTGCAGCCATGCAGAATGAGTGCAATGGTTGACTATTATCCTTTTGTTCTGCATTAGCAATTTCTGTATCAAGAACAACAGAGCTGCTAGATCCAGTATCTTGAGCTTTTGAAGTAACTTCATCGTCTACGAAGTTTCTCTGTAGCTGTACCATTATTGAGAATGGACCACTCAAGTTTTGCATAAGTTGCTCATGGGAGCCTGATTCCACCACTTCTCCTGATTGAATTACAGAAATCAAGTCCGCATTGCGAAGAGCAGATAGGCGGTGTGCAACAATAATGGTAGTTCTTCCTATTGAGGCTTGATTCAAAGCATCTTGGACAGCTTTCTCAGAATGAGAATCCAGTGCACTTGTTGCTTCATCAAGAAGAAAGATTCTTGGATCCCTTAACAGTGCCCTTGCGATGGAAATCCTTTGTTTCTGGCCTTCAGAGACTTCCCAATTGTCCCACCTGAAAAAGTTTGTCATCGGAATTTGTACATACCTTCCTTTATTCTTTTGATTCTTTTCTTTTCCAATTGCCATTCTTAGTTACACAAAAGAGTAAGCAGCAGGATTTATTACAAACTATTACTTGAGTGAGGATGTCTTGCCTCTATGAAGTGCTTGATATTGATTACAGCACCCCCTAGATTCCAGCAAAGTAGCATTGTCATCATTTCAGATCTTTGAATGTAATGAAAGTAAAGACCTACTACGATTATTCGAGTGCATCATGCAACAGGAAATATTTAGTCTGCCTGTGGACATTGTTGTTGAAGTGATTCTATGTAAAAGGCAACTGGTTTCTACATTTTCCTTATCCTTGCTGGCCTCACTGTTCAGATAAATTAGAAAGAAAATGATACAAGTATTCTGTGCGTAAAATTTCAATGCATTATGAACATCAAACTCAATGAACTTACAGTTCTCCATATACAACGCAAACTCCAGCAGTAAAACTTCATAGGCTGCTTGAATCTTGTTTCCAGCATCACCTAGAAGCTTTGCGTATACGAATCCGACAATTACTAACATTGATAATGCAGGGATAGACATTCAAACCCCATGTCAAATTCTCATAAGCTAAAAACCAAAATAATAAGCTAAGAACTCATTTTACAAGTCTGAAATGAACCTTGTCAGGTGAGGATAGTGTTGAAGATTGAAGAAGAGTTTGATTCCAAGACTTGGATAATATGACTTTACTCAACATTGATATAGTTTTTTTACTCGATCATTTTTATTATTTATTTGGTTATAAAAATTGTTATAAACCTTGCAAATATTTGATAGTTTTTTTTAAAAAAAATGCAAAATATGGATATTGACAATATTTAGTTATAATTCATGTATTGTAATTACATATTAATCTTGTTTTAAATAAAGTTTAAAGGGAAAAAGAAAATCCAACCAAAAAACCAAAAACCAGAAACCAAGGCACTACAATATTATACATTCATTTCATTTTTAACACCCATAAACTTCCAATAATTTTTATATAAAAAAAACTTTTCAGGTAAATACAAGATTTAACTTAAATCAAGTTTCACAATTAATATAGAAAAATTAATTTAAAATAATCAGTTAAGAGCTTGAGTTATCCTAGTCATAAACTTAATAGATTTTTATAAAATAAAAATTAATTTTATTTTATTTTTTTCATCTCGAATATATTTTTAAAATTGAGTATAACAATCAACAATTTGGATAGATAGCAATTTACGTTTCATTTATTATACTAAAATTGGACAATTATTAAAAAAACTCAAACAAAATTCCATAAAAAAATTATATTACCTGAACATTGTATTACAATCATTGAACATAAATAGAGTATACTTATAAGAGCAAGTGCCAAATTATTTTTTACTTAAAAAGTAACATCTGCAGTTTTCTTGTCCCTTGTGTTTTATTCAGGGTGAAGCAGAGAAACAGTCAAAATGCCCTCCTCGGATTTCTCATGTGGTGGAGCTAACTGCTAAGAGCTAGCTAGCTAGTTAGAAGAAGAAATGAACAAAACCATGGAAGGGCTCTACTCTCTTCTTTATCTAACCTTAATATTGACAATCCTCTTCTCTCTACACACCCAGATCGCTCACAAATTACTCATAGGCAAACACCCTCTTCACCTCAAGAAATCCCCTCATCTCCCTCTCCGGTTTAACTCTGATGGAACCTTCAAAATCCTTCAGGTTCTCTTCTTTTTCTGTGATTCCCGTTCTTTTTTTATTTTTTGTTCTTGTTCTAGCTCTAGAGGGTTTCTTTTTTATTGGCATATGTAGCCCCGTGACTGACTTGTGAAAGTAAACAGGTGGCTGATATGCATTATGGAACTGGGGTGCTGACAAGTTGCAAAGATGTGTTAGCTTCTGAGTTTCATTATTGCTCTGATCTTAACACCACTCATTTTCTTAAGAGGATCATCGAAGCCGAGAAGCCTGATTTCATTGCTTTTACGGGTATACACAATTCACTTCTGATTCTCTCTCTCTCTCTCTCTGTAAATAATGTAATAATGTATGTAGAGGATATAGATTTGAGGATTAATTTTTGTTTCTTAATTAAAATGTATAATGAATTTACTTATTGCATGATAATAAAGGTGATCGTGCCTGATCTGATATAGAAATAACATAAATACTTTGTTTTTCTTGATTGTGAAAAATATGGTTTCTTGCCGCGTGCTTGTTTTAGATTTAGACTGTTTCAATAGGCTATAATGGTAAAGTCACACATGAATCTAAGCTTGTTTTGACTTAGAACAGGATTCGTTTTTGTTTGTACAGTTTAAGTTGAATTTAATTTAGAGTTATGAACTGGCTAGATATCGGCAACTAAACTAGTATGCTTTGTTGATGATGTGAACTGCTTCTTTTTTTGCATGTTAATGGAATCATGAATCTCATTTATTTTAGATTGACATTCAGTTTTTGTATATAGGGGATAATATATTTGGTTCAAGCACTCCTGATGCTGCTGAATCTTTGCTTCGTGCCTTTGCACCTGCCATGGAATCTGGACTTCCATGGGCAGCGGTTTTAGGAAACCATGACCAAGAATCTACCATGACTCGACTAGAATTGATGTCTTTCATATCACTATTGGATTACTCAGTATCACAAACCAATCCCTCAGTGGAAGATGCTTCTAGTGCAGCCAAATGCAATACGATAACAGATATTGATGGCTTTGGAAATTATAATCTCAGGGTATATGGTGCTCCAGGTTCACATTCAGCTAATAGCACTCTTCTTGACCTTTTCTTTCTTGACAGTGGAGACAGGGAGGTTGTTCAAGGAGTTAGAACTTATGGATGGATTAAGGAATCTCAACTTCGTTGGCTTCATGGTGTTTCCAGGGGATATCAGGTATAGCAAAGTTTGCAAATTGGGTGAAACCAAACCATGGTTACTGATATTTTAAAAAGATGCTTGCACTTGGGTCTCATTTCATCTATTGATATGCAAATGTCGACGATCATGTTAAGATAAATTTGTTGATATGATAACTATACTTTTCTGTTTATGGGAAATAGGTTGTTTGATTTGCATCAAATATAAATCAAAACTGTATTTTAGAATATCTAGGTGTATTTTTTCTTAATACGATGTCAATAGACATGCTTGTGTGTGAATGTGTATGGTTATACACTACATCGTAGCTTATACAAACACATAGTTTATTTAAACATTCATATACCAAATAACTTTCATATACATATTTTTCAGCATCCAAAGGAAAGGCCTAGCTCTGCAACTGATTGCTTAACAACTGTCCATGTTGTCTCAATTCCCACAAAGGGAGGTCTGCTAGATTTAGATTTTATTAACATGTTGCAGGTCACACACTAACAGGGTCGAAAGGAGGACTTTCATCTCCTGAAAGGGTCTTCATCAGCTACACCCACACCCTGTGCATTGGCATTTTTCCATATCCCAATTCCAGAAGTTCGACAGCTATACTACCAAAAGATTATTGGCCAGTTTCAGGAAGGCGTGGCTTGTTCATCAGTTAACTCAGGAGTCTTACAGGCCCTTGTATCCATGGGAGATGTGAAGGCTGTGTTCATGGGCCATGACCACAAGAATGACTTCTGTGGGAATTTAGAAAGTATATGGTTTTGTTATGGTGGAGGCTTTGGGTATCATGCTTATGGAATAGCTGGGTGGCCAAGGAGGGCAAGGGTCATATTAGCGGAACTTGAAAAGGGTGAAAATTCTTGGATGGGAATGGAGAGGATCAGGACATGGAAGCGTCTTGATGATGAGAAGTTGAGCAAGCTTGATGAACAAGTCTTGTGGGAATTACACCATGCAAAATGACTTGACTGCAGGTATCGATATAGCACATTTTTCATCTGATCATGCTCTATATCCTCTGTATTATCATCTGTATTATTGAAGTGATAAGATATTCTCCACATGCTTAAAAATGGAAGTAATTCATGTTACATAGGCAACTTGATGTGAGAAGCTATCCAAAATGTTAGTCAACAGTTAACTTGACTCTCATACTTTAATCACACTCAAAATGGAGGATTGGATATTGTCAGGGTTTCTTATCTAATAATATTATTTGTTGAATAATATGTAAAAGTAGATCAACAACACCATAATTGACAGCAAGTCATCTCTTTTAGCTGTTAAATTATCAATTAACGTTTCGAATGTTACCTTCATTTTAACCTTCTTCCCCCAAACTAAATTAGTATTTTATTACAGGGTTTGCATTCTGAATCAAATTTTTACAATGACAAAAGATGAGGGGTGTAGGGGTGTTTTAGACTAAGATAGACATGACTCCTATAATTTGAAATACATAAATTCGAATGCATGCATAATTATAGTGATTCCTAATTGATGTGTTATTATTCAACAGCAGAAGTAGTTGATAAAGTTTAAAGTGTAGGGCTTTTAATTTGTGTATCTTATTCTTCTCCCATTGGAGGAATACCTTATATAGGCAGAAGTTGCATAATCCTTATTCTACTGGAATACATCAATGTATATCCTTTTTATTTATGGAAAGACACGTTAACAGTAGTGGCAAATATGCGTATAAACTTAATTGACAGCCCCTCTTTTTTTCCGCTTCCTTATGAGCATACAACCTCGGTGCATTGGCCACTGTTTTTGAAGATGAATATTGTGGTAGACAGGTAAATTATTCTGAAACTTGGAGCAAAAGGAGCTGACCACTTATAAAAGGTGGGAGAATGCTGTAGTAGAAAGATAATTTAATCTGAATTTTCGGAACAAAGGATTTATGACTTTTTTTCCCGAGGATAGCACATTTTGTTACCTATTGTAGCAAGGTGTGATGCGAACACTCTGTAAAATATTGGTTGAACGGAATTCACTCTAGCTAGGAATATTGCAACATTTCTCACTCCAATTACTTTCATTTTATGAAAGGATAATTCAAAAGAGTTAATAATTTTTTTACGGACATTGTTTTACTGAATGATGTAGCAGCACGTGATTGGTGATTCATTGATTGGTATATTCTATAATTATCATTGCATTTCTAAATGAGATGAGATTCAGATTCTATGATTGAAAATCTTTTCCTAAAGCAAATGCATTATCAGTTAGTACAAATAATTTGTAAAACATCCAAGTACTGATAGCATTTTCTTTTATGAAATGAAAAGGGCCATTATTTATCTTGAATGATTTTTATCATGTGTCTTCTTCTTTATGTGTTAGGTTGTAAGAACTTAAAGCCTAATCATTTCTCTATGAAAGGTCGATGGGACAACTATATCCCTTGACACCATGACACATTGCATGTCAGCTTCCTGATGAAATTAAAGATTTTGCCTTTCAAGTCTCTCTTTATCAAGGGAAATGAAAACAACCTTGAAATAATGTTTGGGGCTGCACTATTAATCTTTTTAATTTCTTACTTGTACCTTTTGTTTTTCTGGGAAGGGTTTCTAGCAGGATCACAAGATAGAAGGAAGGGATCGCACTAGTCAACTCACAAACGAACTTGTTCATTTGATTCTCGAGAGTAATTGGCACTGATGGGTGCTGCTAGAAGAAGTCTATATAGATGGAAGCAGGTTTGGATGTTGCTGTTTGACCTCATCTTGGATAAGCCTCACAAGCTCGAGCTCCCTGAAAGAGAAACCTGCGCGTGAGCTGTTACACGAACCAAATAATTTAATTTATGGAAAGTTGTGTAAAATTCCTTGTTCTAAGAGGGACAACCATTGTTATAGCCTTCAATCTTGTAAATCAAAGATAGCTCCTTCTCTCCTATCTTCACTGTCGTGTTCCTGTCTATTACATCCTCTGCACTATATCTATCATAAAGTAAGATATCCTCCACACTCCACATGCTTACAACTGGATTTAATCTCATGTTAAATATGCAACTTAATGTGAAAACCCTCAAAAAATATATGGCTGTTTCCTGAATTCTCTTGCATTAATTGCATGAAAATTGGAAGGTTGGATATTGTCAGGGTTTCTTGTCTGAAAATATTGTTCGTTGAAGAAGACAATGAAGTAGATAAACTTTGATTCTTTTAGATGTTAAATTATCAATTAACATCTCAAATATTACTTTCATTTTAATCTTCCTCACTTGAACTCAAAATCGAAAAACTTTTGGGTCATCTATATCTTGCTTCTTAAGCTATTTTGATGTACCCTTCAAAATCCTTCATTTTAATACTTTCGCTAGCTAGAATTCGCAATATAAATCTTATTTTTACCATGAAAAAGATTATTATAAATTAGAGGTATTTTAGATTTGCCCTGCGTTCTAAAAATACTTTTCAAAAAAATTAAAAAAATTTATTTTTATTTTTTATTTTAAATTAAACTTTTTTGATATTTTTAAATCATTTTGATGTATTGATATCAAAAATATTTTTAAAAAAATAAAAAAAACATAATTTTTATACATTTATAAACAAAAAATAATTTAAAAAACAATTTCAACTATACTTCACGCTAAATGAACTCACATCAATTATCTCAGTCAAAGGACAGGCACACAAAATCACTAGATCATACAAATCAACACTCAAAAAAACTTTCTCGATATAAACAGACACCCTTTTTATCCATTAACTCAACGCAAGAAATTTTTTCTTAGAATAACACTTTCTGCTAAACATACAAACAAAATAATCTTTTTCTCTGTCAGCCTGCAGCCGCAATGGACAATGAGTTTGAAATTGATGAGCCAGAAGAGGAGGTTGTAGATCATGATGATGAAGAATCTCTATTTGAAACTGCACCATTCTAAATTTTATAATTTGAGCTATTTTTTCTGAAGTTTTGACATATTATATGATTACTATCATAAGCTTTAGTGTGCGAATTAATTATAAATTTCCTCCTCTTCTTATTCTAACAGCATCCCTCAGTGCCAACTGTTTGAGAATCAGATGAACAAGTTCATCTGGGAGCTAACTGATGCAGACCCTTGTTGTTTTATCTGATCCTGATGGAAACCCCATCCCATGTGTGTTTATTAACATGAAAAATTGATGGATGAATGGAAATGTTCTTCTCTGTTCTTAACCTCTGAAATTTGTTGCCAATTTGTGAGATTTTGATAGAATTTCCTTGAATTCCTTTCCACCGAAAATTGTTAAACCAGTGTCCTGTGAGTATCGAAAATGAGTTAAACATGACAATCAGGATAGGTATCAACTGTGGCGTAGTGAAAGGACCCTTGCACTACAAATTTATACGAACAGAAGGCATCCGAAGCTTGCATTAAAACTTCCTGATCAGTCGGGGTTTTTTTTACCTAATGGAGTTGAGGGATCGTTGAAATTCTATATATTCCTGCATGTTCTTTATCTTGATTCACTACCTGTAGCTAGCTAGGCTGGTCATCAAATGACAGAAAGTTGTTGGAGTTTTACAAGTGCATAGTATGCACCCTTTTCTCCTTGAGCAAGAAGCTCACTGTGATTTCCCTCTTCTATGACCCTCCCTTTATCAATGACTACTATTTTATCAGCTTTCTGAATTGTCGACAATCGATGAGCCAAAGCTAGGGTTGTCCTGCCAGACATGGTCCTCTCCAGTGCCTCTTGAACAAGTTTCTCTGAATTTGCATCAAGTGCACTAGTTGCCTCATCCAAGAGAAGAATTGCAGGGTTTTTCAATATGGCTCGAGCAAGCGCTATTCTTTGCTTTTGCCCTCCTGATAGTTGCACGCCCCTGTCTCCGCAGTAGGTCTCATATCCATCCCTCAGGGAGCTTCCATCGAAGTAGTAATTTAAGCAGATTTAGATTCTGAGGCGACAATATGAGGAAAAATTAAGAAGAATAAATGTGAATATGAAATTACACCTTATAAATTCATGAGCGTTTGCAATGCTTGATGCTTCCATTATCTCTGCTTCGGTTGCATTCTGTTTTGCATATGAAATGTTGTCGCGAATTGTTCCTGCAAAAAGAGTTGGTTCTTGACTTACCATTGCTATATGTGACCTCAAGGACCTTAAGTTATACTGCATTATGTCAATTCCATCAATTTCTATTGAACCACTCAATGTGTCATAGAATCCCTCAATCAATCTGATGATGGTGGATTTTCCAGACCCACTTCTTCCAACCAAAGCAACAAACTTTGCAGCTTCAATTTTCAGGTCTAATCCCCTCAAAATGATCTGTTTTGGTCTTGCTGGGTAGATGAAATACACCTGCTTAAACTCTATTTCCCCATTAATTTTTTCTGTCACGATACCATCTGGATTTTCAGGGTCCATTTTAGTCTCTCTTTGTAGAATCTGAAAAACTGACTTCAGTGCACTGGTTCCCTTTGATAGGTCAGATGTCATACTAGCAGTCTCCGCTATAACTCTCCCTGTCGACACCAAAATGAAAAATATCTGAAAGAGGTGCTTGTAAGCTATCTTTTTTTGGAATAACAGCTTCCCACCATACCAGCAAATTACAGCTATAAGGGCACTTGTAAGAAACTGTGAGATGAACAATCCAACCCCTGCATACCAGGATTGCCTGTTGCTTTCTTTCCTGGAGCTCACCTGTGTGCGGTCATAAAGTTTCAGAATCTTTTCCTGAGAGCCAAATGCCGTGATGGTTTTGTGGTTTCCAAAAGCCTCACTGGCCAACTTACTACTCTCACTCTGTGCTCTGAGAATTTTCTTAGACATTATTCGCATCGTCATTTCTCTAAGATAGACGGCAGCTATGACGCCTGGTTCCAGGGCAACAGCTACTAGTGCAAGTCGCCAAGACAACATAAAAGCTAAGACAACAGCCAAAGTCGCTGAAGAAACTGCCTGAGTCAGCAATGACAATCGATCTGTGACAAGAGTTCTCACCATTACCGCGTCTGTGGCCAATCTTGCACATATAGACCCGCTGCTGTTGTTTTCTTGATCAAACCATTCAATCTCAAACGTCAATATTTTTTCAAAAATCACCCCCCTAACTCTTTCTGTCAATGTCTCCCCCATTATCCCAAAATAGTAATGCTGAATCACATTTGTCAGAAAAGTGAAGACAGCGAAGGCCAAAAATGCAAAGCAATAGATTCTTGTTTGAGACTTTATCTGGGAATGATCATTTTCAAAGTATACTGCTAGAAGCGCACCAAGGCAGAATGAGTTCAATGGCGGAATTAATCCGTAACCAAGAGCTCCAGCACAGCCTATTAGAGTTGACTTCCACTCAGGTGCTGTCATGCTTATCAGTTGCCTTAAATTTGGGGAGCTGTCATCTTCTTGCTGCTGGTTGGTTATCATGCCAAAACTAGTATTTCGAGAGAGAGACTTGTCAGGTGTTTCCCCTACCCGAATGGTTCCATCGTAACCGGGAAAAGCACTTCCATCCTCTGTATCTTCAGCTTCCAACAAAATTTCATCATTCATGTATGCCCTCTGCAGCTTCACCATTACTGCATATGTACCACTTGAGTTTTGTATAAGCTGTTCGTGTGAGCCAAATTCTCCCACTTGTCCAGACTGAATAACAGCAATTAAGTCAGCATTGCGGAGAGCAGACAAGTTGTGTGCTATGATGATAGTTGTTCGACCTATTGATGCCTGATTCAAAGCATCCTGGACGGCCTTTTCAGAAATTGAATCCAGCGCACTTGTTGCTTCATCGAGAAGAAGAATTTTCGGGTTCCTCAACAGTGCCCTTGCAATGGAAATCCTTTGTTTCTGCCCTTCAGACATTTGAGCTCCCAGTTGTCCCACCTGAAAAGTATGCAACATTGGCTTAAACATGGATTGATACTACAATTACAAGGACAACGATGTTAACACTAATCCTAAATATAGGACTCACCGGAGTGTTATATTTTTCAGAGAGTTTATTGATGAAGTTGTGAGCATTAGCAGCTTTGGCTGCTCTGATTACCTCCTCCATTGAAGCATCCTCTTTTCCAAAAAGAATGTTCTCTTTGATTGAGGTTGCAAAAAGTACAGGCTCCTGGGTTACTAACCCCATTTGATTCCGCAACCACTTCAGCTGCAGGGTCTTTATGTCAACACCATCTAGGAGGATATCACCCCGAAGAGGTTCATAAAATCTCTCAAGCAAATTTATAACTGTTGATTTGCCTGATCCACTAGTGCCTACCAAACCAACAGTCTGGCCAGACATAACTTTAAGATTAAACTTGTTTAACACCAGGCTCCCTGGTCTTGAAGGATACTCAAACTCTATGTCTCTAAAATCCACTTCCCCTTTCACATCTGATATGGTTCTGCCCTGTTCATCTGCAGAGTCAATTCCTGGGACACGATGAATCATCTCAAATATTCGAGCAGCAGCAATATTTCCCTCTATGAAGTACTTCACATTGATTAGAGAACCACCTAGAGCACTGTAAGGTTGATATGGTATCAGGTTTGATAATTTATTCCACTGTAATGAAAGTGAATGAAACTGCTAATGACCATGGAGTGCAGTAATCAATGAAGTTTCTTGGACATGATTGCCTAGAAATATAACTGCTATAATGTCAACTCGGATGATTATCGCACCATGTGAATATGATCATCCTTCTAAACAGTTACTGTTGGAATTAAAAACTGGAAACAATGGTATCAGAGCTAATCGATCATACAGGCTGAGGGAAATTTGGTGAGTGTAAACACTGTGAGATTGAGTGCTAAACACAGAGAAATTCGGGGCAAATTAATAAGAAATTTTTTTTTCCAATTGATTCATGGCTTCTTCTTCCGGACATTCAACTGCAGCAACACCAATGTTCAATGGTGAACGCTACCATATTTGGGCTGTCAAGATGAGATTTTTCTTGAGATCCCAAGGGTTGTGGAATGTTGTGGTGACTGATTATGACCCACCACCATTGAATGGAAACCCTACAATAGTTCTGATACCATGTTAAGGAACCAACTCACCTAAGAACTTAAGCTATTAGGTGAGGCTCCACAATATGATTTATATTATTCTCTAACAGTATTGAGGTACAATTAACGGGTAGCATATTAAAATATAAACGAGGACAGAACATTATAAAATGAAGTGAACTTACAGTCCTCCATATATAATACACAATCCAGCTGTGAAAACATTTCCACCTTTGGCTCCTTTATTTATAACCAGGGTGCTTCCATACCAGCCTTGTAGAGCCCAAACTGCAAATGTAATGCCAACAGTACCGATGGCCATACCTTTCATCAATCCTTGTTTGATCCCGAGCTCTAAAGCTGGTTTCAATGCATTCTGATATTCCTTGGCTGTCCTTTCCTCTGCAACATAGGAATAAACAGTCCTAATTGATGACACTGCTTGCTCCACTATCCCTCCTGCAACTCCATAAGCTTCTTGGATCTTCTTACCAACCTCACCTAGAAGCTTCCCGTATACCAATCCTGGAATGATCAACATTAACAACGCAGGAATAGCAACTACAGCTAGTCTCCAGCTGAGGTATAATGCAGCCACTTGGCCTGTGATGAACATTACTATGTTTGTAATGAAATTGGCAATCTGTGATTCAAATGCTATGTCAAATTCAGTATGCTATACGAAACTCATTAAGGAAACAATCAGGAATTGTTTTAAAGATGTCAAATGAGGATATGACAAGCACCTTCTCTGAAAGAACTCCTTGTATGGTAAGCGTGTCGATTGAAATATTGGAGACTACTTGAGATGCGAGCGATGTACCCAGATTTTTGTCAAAGAAGCCAACATCTTGCCTCAACACTGCTTGTAAATATTGCCTGCGAAGTCGAAAGGTTTGCCTTTCAGCCGTGCGTGCCCAGCAGAATCCTTCTATTGATTACGAAAAGACAATACTAGAGGGTGAGTGAAATAGCATTTACTATCTAGAAATCAACTCACATAATACAGATACTGTGTTTTTAGGCTGGCCCATCAGTGCACACTCTGCAATTGCTATCCTAAAAGAGTGTGCTCTCAATCTTATTAGATCTACATTCGCTAAACAATAGATCAGCACTTGTTCAAATGCTGATGGATGCAGCAATGGTAAGAACCTAACTTTGAACAAGTATGTATAGTAGAAATTGAATAAAAATACAAATATATTATGGTGGTATTCTCCAGTTCTGTGATTGAACTTTCGAGAACCGTAAAAGAAAGCTAATGAGTTAAAATTGATAAGATCTAAGCATCTGATTAGTTTGGCCTCTAACCCAAGACCTTAATTTGTTGGGTTTTAGATCTTCTGAAAGCATATCATTCACATATTCCAAGTTATATGGGATCACCAAATAAGAAAGTAGGATGGTAAAAGGGAAAAACAAAATACCCAGAAAGGAGGCAGAAGCCACCCCAACAGCAACATAAGTTAAGGTCAAAGCAAACTGCAGTACTAACATAAACAAAAAGATCGTTAGATTTTGATTCCACAGTTTATGTTCCTTCATTTTATAATACAATCGAAAAATCTATTACTTGTATCTATGAACAAACCTTGTTTATGTCTTCAATGGTGACAGAAGTACCACTGTATTTGTTCATGAGGTCCGAGAGAATTATCATGATTATCGCCATAGATGATCCATCTGCAGCACTCCCCATTGATCCAAATGCCATCAGCAACATATCCATCCAATCCGACTGCTTCAATACGGTCCACAATGATCCAGATGAGGCATCGCTTGTTTTTTTCTTCGCTTCATCCCGACTGAACCCAGCTGCCATTATTTTTCAGCTAGTATTTCTTGCTAACTCGTAGTGCTTTCACATGCGTTATATTGAGTTCTATCCACAATTTATGGTCTACAGATTGAATAGAATAGCTCGTAAGTCATAGTCAGAAGAAATAGTCAGCGGTCCTGTTTGCATTTATACCTAGGATGCCTGAGAAACATGGCTCCTTCAAAAGTCTAGCTGCCATACCAGTCCTTGTCCTTTTTAAGGCTGTAATAACTTTTAACCTACTTTCTTGAAGCCATGATTGTGATACAAATACTGGGGCCATGTAGAAAATATCTGCCAACAAAAACTGGTTCCAGGACCGTTAAATAAAAAATAAAAAGAATATTTCTGTTAAATAATGCAGCAAGCAACAAAATATTGACTGCCTGGGGTCTGTAGAGTTGAATAAACAAGTTAAACATCTTGGAATCTACAACATAATTGAATATGGCACCCTTCTCGCTGTCATCATTTGTCATGGCCGCCTTAAAAATTTATTTCTTCTGCCATTTTAATATGAACAAAAGCAACTTGAGCTTTGTTCTATCAGTGATGTTCAAATCAGTAGCATTATTACGACAAGAATGGAGCTTTAAATATTATTTTTTCTTTTAAATATTATTTTTAATATTAACATATCAAAACAATACAAAAATATATTAAAAAATTTAAACAAATTTTGTTTTAATAAAAAATAGAATAAATTGCCCCAGCCTAACAAAATCAGAAGTCAAGCCTAGATAAATACACATTGATACCTTTGGATAGCACCACCTCGAGCTACTCAACCTATCTTCAACCTTTTGTATAGTTGTTATCAAGTATTAAATGCTCATATTGAACGCATTGAACAACGTAAGAATAATCTTATACCAAGTAGATGACATCATCATCGAAATTATAAGTAAAATAATTTTCTTTTTTCATATCTCATGCAATTTGATACACACATAACTTAACCTAAGAATATTTTTGTTTTGTTTTCTCTGCATTAATACAAGCTAAGGTATTTGAGGGTCTCTTTATATCAAGAAAATATTTGTTTTCTACATGTTTGTGATTCTCAAATCCAATAGTCCAATCAACTTTGGAAAGATCATGTTTTTGGGTTTTCAGAAAACCTCGTCAGGTGGCATCTTTAAAAGAGATGCCTAAGACTACTGCTACTGTCACTATCTTTCCTTCTTTACTCACTAATTTTCGAAACTTTAAGCGTTTCATGGGCTGAGTTTATTCTTCATATAGGAATGAACATAGACATGCAACAGATAGCCACAAGAATGAGGGAAAAGGGATTTTTTTTCTCGTCAAAGGAACTAGAGAGCAGGATGATAATCTTAAAATCTGAAGGAATTGAATTGCTGACAATGTTTTCTTCTTCATCTAGTTCCATCCATTCTGCAATCAATAATCAATAATAGCTTCAGGTCAATAATCAATAAAGCTGAAAAAAGAGGAGAGAACACAAGTTTTTTAGGAACTCTCTCGGTATTATTTCTGAAACATTGTTCTGTTTTTCTTGCCATTTTAACAGTTGCATCAAGTACAAGCACACGAGGATATCATCTCAGCTGTTGTAGCAATAAGAAACAATAGCATAAACAGAATATGGAGAAATACAACATGATCAGATGATTCAGATGGATGATATCATGATATGGTTTGTCGATGCCTGCAATCAAGTCATCTTGAATGATGGGTTTTGTAGCCATAAGACCTGTTCATCAAGCTTACTCAGCTTCTCATCATCGAGGCGCTTCCACGTACTGATCCTCTCCACCCCCATCCAGGACTTCTCACCCTTCTCAAGTTCTGCTGATATGATCCTTGCTCTACGTGGCCATCCGGCCTTTCCATAACCGTGATACCCAAATCCTCCCCCATGACAAAACCATATACCTTCTAAATTCCCACAAAAGTCATTGGTGTGATCATGGCCCACGAACGCAGCCATTACATCTCCCATGGATATAAGGATCTGTAATACTCCTGAGTTCATTGATGAACAAGATACACGTTGCTGAAACTGGCCAACAATCTGTTGGTTGTATAGCTGCTGAATTTCTGGAATTGGGATATGGAAAAAAACCATTGCAGGGGGTGTAGCACAAACTGAAGCCTCTTCCAAATGATTATTATCCTGCTTTTGGCCCTGTTAGTTGGTCGCCTGCAAAATGTTAATGAAGTCTAAATCTAGGAGGCCTCCCTTGTGGGATTTGGAATAAAACATTAAAAGCTGCAAAAGGTAGATCAATACAGTTGCTTCTATCTCATCATAAAAAGATATATGACTAACATTAGCAGATAAAATATAACTGAAGAACAAGCATAGTCTTAAAATTTCAAAACTCATGGTTTGGTTTCACCCATTTTGCTCACTAGGTTATACCTGATATCCCTTAGAAACACTATGAAGCCAACGAAGCTGGGATTCCTTAATCCATCCATAAGTTCGAATTCCTTGAACCACTTCTCTGTCTCCACTATCAAGAAAGAAAAGATTGAGGACACTTCTGTTTGCCAAATGGGAACCTGGAGCACCATATACTCTGAGGTTATAGTTCCCGAATCCATCAATATTTTTTGTCATGTCTCCTTCAGTAACGCTAGATAGATCATCAACAGGTGGATTGGTTTGCGAGACTGAATAATCCATCAAGGAAATGAAAGACATTAATTCTTCTCGAGTCATTGTTGATTCTTGGTCATGGTTTCCTAAAACTGCAGCCCATGGAAGTTCAGAATCCATGGCAGGACCAAAGGCACGAATCAGAGATTCTGCAGCATCATGAGTGCTTGGTCCAAATATGTTATCGCCTAGTTACAAGAACTGAATTCAAGTTAGTGACTGAGGAACAAAGAAAAGGGAAATGGTTATCCACCCTTCTATGCCGCAACTCAACTGTATAATCAATAGAAGAAAATCATAATTTCATTACTAAGTAGACACAATGAACAGAAACCTTCCTCTAAATTGCTATGCCAGTCAAGAAATAAGGAAATTTTTATGTGGCTCGTCTATGTCTGTGACTTTGCGTCTAAAGCAGAAGACAGGAAATTTCATTATGATCAAAATCAATATAGTTTGGATCCACTAAAGCCCTGGGACAAGGATACAAGCCATGTTCAACCAATTTTAGAATAGGCATCACCATTTTCACCATGCAGTATATAGAGGGTCTCTATATTCATGAACACAAAACAATCTTCTCAACATGTACCACATGGAAATAAAAAACTTGAGTAGAAAGAATGAGCAAGGTACCTGTAAAAGCAATGAAATCAGGCTTCTCAGATTGAATGATCCTCTTAAGAAAACGAGTGGTGTTCAAATCAGAACAGTAATCAAACTCAGAAGCTAACACATCTCTACACCGTGTCAGTATCCCAGTTCCGTAATGCATATCAGCCACCTGTTAACTTTCACAGAGACCATTCTTGCTCACGAAACAGTTCAGGAAAGAAACTCGATAGTACAGCTAAAACATGAACAAGAATTAAAACAGAAAACATACCAAGGAAACAGAAAAGAACCTGAAGGATTTTGAAGGTACCACCAGAATTGAACCTGAGAGGGAGATGTGGGGATTTCTTGAGGTGAAGAGGGTGGTGGCCGATGAGTAATTTGTGAGCAATCTGGGTGTGTAGAGTGAAGACGATTGTAAAGACTAAGGTCAAATAGAGAAGAGAACAGAGTCCCTCCATGGTTTTGCTCATCTCTTCTTCTAACTCGCTCTCTCGCTCGCTCACAAATCCAAGAACTGAGAAAAAGAAGGACGGCATTTTGACTTTTTATCTGTTTCAGAAGGAGAAAAAGACAAGTGACATGGTAAACTGTAAATGCTACTTTAAGAAAGTAGTAATAAATAATGTGGCACTTACTGGATTTGTTTTTACCTTAGCAATGTAATGAAATCAGATATGAAATTGAAGAAAATTAGTCAATGGTCAAATTATATAATTTCAAAACCATGAACCTAAGTAAAAAAAAAAACTTAAATTTGGGGCTACTATTTAAGCTTTTGTAGGGATTAAATTGTATAAAATTAAAAATTTAAAGTTAATTAGAAGCACAATTAAAATAATTATAAACATGATTCTTAATTTTGTTTTATTTCAGCTGAAATATTTCGTATCATTAAAAAAATAATATAAAATGATATTATTTTTATCGGGAGAAAATTGGGATTTTACAAAAGAGTTTTCTCTTTTCTCTTTTGAAATGGCTAGGCTGGAAGAAGTCCCGGGTGAGGCCAAACTCCAAGTCTGGTTTATTTTTCTTTTCTTTTAAAAAGCATATATGGCGTTATATATATATATACGAGAACTGGTTTTTTACTAAGAGTAAAAAATTGTTTTCTAATATTAGCAGATGTTTTATTCAACTCTCTCTCTCTCTCTCTCTCTCTCTCTCTATATATATATATATACTAGCTATATTACCCGCGCGGTGCAGCGGGTATTCTTGTGTATATAATTTAACATAAATAAATCCACAACAATAAATTTATATGATATAACTATATAAAAATTATATATTAGGAGATAAAATGTATAAATTTTTAAGTATAGTTTGTTGCGCAAGCATAGAATATATCTTTTAGAATATACGTATTGTGCCATAAAAGATAAAAAAAAAAAAGCGCGAATCAATATTAAAAAAAGAGCAAAATATTTTATAAGAAAAAAATAAAAAGTAATCACTAAAATCATCGTCATTATTGTGTAGATAGTAAAATTATAAAAATCATTTAATACAAGAGCAAATAATAATAATAATAATAATAAATAATGGGGAAAAGGAAGCAACATTAATTTAAAATATTATAACAATAGCAACATCGGAGTCTTAACATCTAAAATTATTGTTGTTGTTACTATCAAAACAATAAAAATTATCAAATTATACTGAGGGGAAAAAATAAAAAGCTTGAATAAAATAGCAAGCAAGAAAAACAATTAAAATATTATTATTATTATTATTATTATTATTATTATTATTATCATTATTATCATGAAAGAATAAATGAAAGGATGAAAGATTAAAAAAATTGTAAAAACTACAAAAAAAGATCAAACAAAAAAACTACAATGAAAACTAAAAATTATCATTGTTATCATTGTGAACACAATAAAAATTATCAAATTGTTCTGAGGGAAAAAACCCTCAAAAATATTAACAAAAGAGTAAGCAAGAAAAATAATTAAATTATTATTATTATTATTATTATTATTATTATTATTATTATTACTATTACTATTATTATTATTTTCATTTATTTTTTTTGTGTTAATAATGAAAGGAAAAAAATGGAAGAAAAAAAAATCCTAAAAACTTGAACAAAAGATCAAACAAAAGAATAAAACACAAACAAAAACTATCGTTGTTATCACTATCAAAACAATAAAAATTATCAAATTATCCTGAGAAAGAAGAAACTAAAAAACATTAACAAAAGAGTAAGCAAGAAAAACAATTAAATTATTATTGTTGTTGTTATTGTTTTAATAATGAAAAAAATAAAATAAACGAAAGACTAAAAAAACCATAAAAATTAAAAATTATCATTGTCAACACAATAAAAATTATCAAATTATTATGAGGGAAAAAAACCCTCAAAAACATTAACAAAAGAGTAAGTAAGAAAAACAATTAAATTATTATTATTATCATTATTATTATTAAAGAACAAATAAATAAATGAAGGACTACAAAAATCCAAAAAACTTTAATAGAAGATAAAAAAAAAAATTAAAATTATCATTGTTATTACTGCCAAGGCAATAAAAATTATCAAATTATCCAGAGGAAAAAAACCAAAAAAACATTAACAAAAGAGTAAGCAAGAAAAACAATTTTATTATTATTATTATTATTATTATTATTATTATTATTATTATTATTATTATATTTGTGCTAATAATGAAAGAAAAAAAATGAAAGATTTAAAAAGCCCTAAAAACTTTAACAAAATATCAAATTAAAAAATAAAATATAGGGATTAAAATCTAAAATTAAAAGTATAAGAGCCAAAATAAAAATCAATTATATAATCAATTTTAATCAGAGGACAAAATTGAAAAAATCATAACTTCCGTACCGAATATATTAAGGTTTTTTAACTCAATCCGGAAATGAAAAGAAGGAGGACCGAAGTGAAACATTAACATTTCATTAATTTCAATCGAAGGACTCAATTAAAAATGCAGGGACCGAAGTGAAAGTCCAAACTGGGGGCCTCTTCTGTATCAAACAGAAAATTAAAAGTCCAGGGACCGAAGTGAAAAGTCAACAAACCTGGGGCCTCAACTGTACATTTGTATGCAGGAGAGAGAGAAACGGAACGAACGGCTTTTACCGGCCACCAACGCGTACACGGACATCGGATGATGCAACACGCCGCACCAGGAGGAAGACCACGCGGAGGCGCATCGACTGAGATGCCGGTAGCCCATTTTCGGTGACGCTATCAGCCTGCACGCGTCACTTTAACAGGGCGTGAGGCGGAATACTATCGGTCGTGTGGACCACACGCGCCGACAGTATTCAGAGAAAAATAATAAAAAAATAGGTCAATTATGTTTCCACCCTTGCGTCAAAGTCAGTGATTTTGTCTTATTGGGTGCTATATTCGTATTTAACTGTTTAAAAAAAAAAGAGTTGCGGCGGACCGGGCGAACCGGACCGGTCCGTACACGTGCAATTACACCCTTAACCCTGAGCGCATAACCTTATTTTGTCCGGCTTGAGGGTCAAAACCATTAATACACTGTTCATGACCGATTAAAAAAAAAAAAGGACAACAACACTAAAAAACGAAAATACCCCCATGCCACCCGCACAAAGAGCCGAGAATGGAAAGGCTATATATATATATATATTTTTTTTTTCGAGCAACTTGTTATATATAGTCTTTCACACTCGCTTTGTAGTCGGTTCCCGATATCATCACCTTTTTTTATTATTATTATTATTTCACTTTCATTTCTTCTCTCCATACTCTTACAGTTCTTCCTTTCTTCACTGCAAACTCTGATAGAACGCTTAATTAGTCTTCGGATTTATCTTTCCCGTCCCTCTGTCTCTCAGATTCTCAGTTATTTCCTCAGCCCCCTTAACTAAATGTAAGGTAAGAAAAGCAAACTCTATGAATTTGAAAGGATTTTGTTCAGGATTCAGGCAAAAGAAGAAGCTTGAAATTGAAGCTCCAAGTGTTGATTGTGCCTGTGAGTTACCGTCCACTCATGTTCTGTGGACGATGAGAGCTAAGTCTCTTTTTCTTCTGTAGATTAGTTTTATTTCAAAATTGAAGATTTAGACAAAAGGATAGCCAAGTCTCCTGGGTTGATTGTGCCTGTTCTTGCCATCTAAGCTTTTAAGTAATCCAACGGTGAATTTTTATAACAACGTGTTCATAAGTGAAGGAGACGAAAAGACTTGAAAAGACAGTAACATCAGCACGCATGTTCATAGGAAACCTAATCTACAGAAGAAATACGTCCCCCCATGCTTTCCTGTCCCCAAAAAAACAAAGTAATGAAAAATCAATACAACCCTCACCCAACCACACTGAAGCCTTAACTCATTAAGGATAGAATTGGCAGCACACTGCCACAATCACAGTTAAAACATCTCTAAAGTCACAGTGCAATGAACAGGAAAACATCCACACGCTTTATTTGTTAGGTAATATATATTATTAAAAAAAGTGAACACCAAATTTCGCTAATTGGATATATTATACAGTGACAAACTCCTGTTATTAAAGAAATCTTTTGATATAAGAAGTTTTGTTTAATAATAATATTTGTGCAATCCATTTAAATCTCTAATCAAATACTAATAATAATTGGTATTATTTTTTAAAAAATCACATAAATACGTGGCACCACCAAAATCAAGAAAAATAAGATTTTTATTTTTTAAACTTGATACTCTTATACGTAGCACCGTAAATTGTTTTCCAGCCGCACGTCTCTTTTCAAGTGGCTGTCAGACTGGTGCTTCTGTTGTTTAGGAAAATATCTCTCTTCCTTTGTTTTATAGGTGATTTGTTTTCTACTGCTTTATCTCTTGTGCAATAGTTTATCAACTTGCATTAAGAATTGAAAACAAAGTGTTTTAAAATGGTTGGACGAACAACATGAAGCTTTTTGTTGAAAAAATAAAAGCTAATATTTACAACAAGCTAATAAAAGCTACTATTTAGAGCAAGACACGATCGACCCGCTTTGATAACACAAAAAACCATTGTATTGTAGTAGAAAATAATATGATTATTTGATACATCTTTTACATTCAACTCATGCAGACATAAAAATTTAATACCACCAAGGGTTTGTCCCAGCGGTAAATGAGGGCACCTCCTTTCCCGATACCATGGTTCGACTCTTGCCAGGTATGTTTGTTATCCTCGCGGTGCCTTACATACTCACTGGACTTGCAGGATGTTCAGTGGATCCGGGGAACTTGCACTTTTGATTAGGAGAAGTTTATTGATAAATAAATAGAAATAATCTCAACAGCAATTGGCAACCAATAGTATTCTTATTGAAGCACAAGCCTTGAACATAGAAATTTCATGGTTTATTTTCATTTCACATCTATGAGATCTTCTCATGGTAAAAGAAAAGAGGAAGGAACATGGTTGGCAATACTGATCTTATTTCAACAGTAGAGATCATGCTTGGATTACGTGCTCCAGTGATCACTTACAGCTGAAATAGCTCTTTCAATTTTTATTTTCAGATTATCTTTCTCTCCCATGTCTGCCTGCAAGATAAACTGGTGTCAGCTCACATGATCCTGGCCAAATTTCAATATTAATCGCTTCTGTATTTCATGCGCTAATCTAATATTAGGTTGCTTCAATAATTTTCGGAAACAAGTAAGTTCAGTCAATTTTTTATATTAAAGCTATTCTCAAGAGTCGCTTTCTTCCTTGCTAAAGTAGGAATGCAGAGGAAAAAACTCATTTTGATGTGTGTCGTTAACCCGAAAAATAACCCTTGAAAGAAAGAAAAACAAACTTGTCCTTGTCTTTTTTTTTTATTCGAGGAAATACAACTCTGAAAAACATAATTTGTGGGCACAAGTGAGCGAATAAACTCTGGTTGTACCAAGTTTTTACAAGAGTTGCACGTCCCGACTCGAACTCGAGACCTGTTGTGCAGATCTCGAGTCCTTTACCATCACGCCATGTCCCTTGTAAACATTTTTTTTTGTACTTGAGTAAATCCTATTTTTCAAAAAGTATATTTTATAGATCTAATTTAATGAGTAAAACCCTAGCTGTTTTGTTTTACTTGTTAACATGACATGACGGAGAGGGAAGAGGGGGAAAGAGACATACCTCAATCAAGACAGTCTTCTTGACCATCCCTGAGACAATTGCGACGTTTGCAGTGATAATTTTCAGCTTCATAGATTCAAAAATATCACAAATCTTAATCATCGCGTCTCCAGCTTTACTACATGTCAAGCTCACAAGCAGGGTATTCTCTCCCACTGAATTAACCCTAAGCTGAAAGACACCAGCGAACACAGCATAAGTGTTCTAATATATCCTCGACTTGTAAAAAAAAATGGAGTATTTCCACTGTTTTGAACTGACTGTGTTAGGTCAATCCAATTCTAAATAGTGATCGACTTACTTCATGAACTTCTATAGGACGGCTCATGGGAACCCTATGATCATAAATTTGATCACATCTGCTTTTCTTGGATCTTAACAAGATTGGTAGCTCTTCCTCAAAGTCAAAACCAGGATCTTTCTTCAAGCTTTCAGATTCCAGTTCCATTATCTCAGCCTGGAGGTTTCTCTCTTGTTCTTGCAGATCTTGGATGTAGTCGATAGCATCTTTGATTGTGGAAGCCTTATCCAACTAAATTCGATCCACACAAATGAAAAAAAAAACCAAAAAATTATAGATTCAACAAAGTGATGTACAGTTTTAGAATTAATTTGATGGGATTTCTTAATTGATAAGGAATATATATACCTTGCTGATTCTGGGGACTGCTCCCCTAAGTTCCAGTAACTTGTCATTTACCTTCTTCCTCCTGTTCCTCTCTGAAACTTTATTCTTGGAGGCCATTGTTGAAGCAGCTCCTTCCGGCGAGCTTGAATATTCATTTGACTGAGTAGGTGCCTCATCCATTGCCCATCTATGATCACAAAATAAAAATACTTTTTTCTTTTTTTATTCCAAACCCCTACTACTAAAATAAATTCTTGAAGTGGAAATTAAGACGATAGAACTTAAGTTTGGTAATCGAAGACGGCTAAGAATCAGAACATACCTTTGAAGCTCATCATTCCAAAAAATGTCAGTCATCTCCCAATAATTTTGGAACTCAGCAATGTTTTCAACAGGTTCCATGGATTGAGGATGGGGCAGAACTGTTGTGGTAAAGTGAGAGAGACCTTGAATGATGCTTTGCTTGAGATGTTGGGTTTTGTTTCTGACCCATGTAGGAATTGTGGGACATTATATAGACAAGGAGTTGGAGGCTGGTTACCCTAAACAAATTTAATGTGACTTGCTAAGAATAAAATTTTATTTTCATTAAAATAAAAGAGGTGAGTATATTGTATGGTCCACGTACCTTTAATTATTCCCATACCTTAGTGCCAATCATTGCCCTTAGTGATATTTCTTGTTTATTAATATAAAACATAATAAAAACTTCATAGCACAATTATTAGCATATAAAACTCAAAATCAGAATGATAAAGAGAATCGAATTTTGCTGCATGTATATAAACTAGGCGGCACAATAAATTAGTTGAATTAATCTACCAAAACAATTGGTAAATAATAATAAAGACATCGACTAAAAATAAATTTTTTGATGAAAATTGTTGTCAACGTAAATTATGACAAGACATGTTCTATTGGTAATTTTCAACGGAATAGAGAAAATAGAGAAAAAATAGAACAAAAACAATAGCCCCTCCCTCTATTTTCTCACAAACCCGACCACAATCCTCAAATTCAGCCACCAAACCAGCAGCGTAAGCCTCTATCAGTATTATTAGCATCCCTCTTTTGGTTCAACTTATTGTGAAGCTTCCATACATCACGTAAGCAACCTACCTAGTTTTTAGTAACTCATTTATGTTTTTAGGTTTGTTTATTGAAGTTGTTTTGTAGTATTGTTCTGCTTGTATGATTTGTATGTTAGGACTTGTTTGAGAATTGAGAAAAATTAATTTAATTTATATTTTATAAAATCGAGTTTGATTTTGTAATTTAGGTGTGTTATAATTGATGAAATGATGAATAATTTAATGGGTATCAGTTAAGTATTATGAAATTTACTGTCAACTTCATGCCCAACACCTTCATATGCTCCACCTACCACGCTCTAGCCTAACATGCTTGGGTCCATGTAGTGCACTCATACTGAGGCTTCAACATGTAAAATATATATTGTTGAAGAGATTTTAATATTTATCTTATATTATTTTGAGTCTAACTTGAAAACAAAAATCAACTTTATTCAAATAAATGATGATGGTGTGGTGAACTACCTTTGAGTGTCAACATGTTTTTGCACACATGCTCCAATGCATTTATTTAATTTTATTACAAAGTTATACTCTGATGCTCAAATTTAATGAGCCTAAAAATACTGTTTAGATAGCTTAAAAACCATCCCAATAGACTTGGGTTACCATGTCAAAAATCAACTACTACCAAAGTGCATGGGCTCAGGCATGGTATCTTGAGCTCAGACTATGTTCACCACTTTTAAAACCTTGTTAAATCAACTCTAACATCATCAATATTGGAGACCTCCTAAAGTTGGAGAGGTTATACATGTTTTATTTGGATTCAACCTTTCTCAATTCTAAGGTTTATAACTTAACATTCATTTACTTGAAGGTGCTAACTTGATTAGTCTAGAATCTACTAATACATAGATGGTTAACCGGTGATAAAATGTTGATTTTGTTAAAGAAAATGAGATGTAGATGTTTAATGGGAGTACTTGATCCTTGTAGATGAGATGTTTAACAATCAAGTGGTGGTAGTTAGGGCCTCTAGGGTGGTTAAAGATGTGACATTTATTTTCCTGAAGATATTTATTCGATCAACAAAACTGCTAAAGGTAGAAGATGAACAATGATTGAATGACGTGCCACTGAACCCTTCATTAAATCTGGGTGTCACGTTGTCTAAGTCAAACCCTGAAAATCAGGGTATTTAATTTGAGATTTGTCCCATTTCAATTTGATCCCTAATATTATAATTTATTTTAGATACACATGTGATTGTCTTTCAACTTTCAATTTCATGCGGTTTAACCCCTACCAAACTTAATTGTCAGCCTAAAGCTTAATGTCTTTTGCAATTAGATCATTGGTTATTGATTTATGTAAATTGACTCATAACTAACCATCACACTTTTAACTTCTTTCAAATTGACCTCTGATTTTATAAATTTCAGTCCTTGCATTCACGAGCCTTTTCGGTTTGGCTCTTGGTTTTGAATTTCTTCAATTAAGTCCCTAATTACTCATCAAACCTCAATATTTATGTAATTAAGCCCTGATTGATCGATTAGCTTTTAAATTGCAATTCAACCCCTAAACTTCATTATATTACAGTTAAATCCCAAATTGAACTCATCAATAAATTCTTCTTGCAGTTAAGCCCTCACAAAATTCAATCACACCCTGAAAAAATCCAATTGAGTTCTCAAACACCCAACTGATAGTTTTTTAATCTCGAGTATTTTGATCCTTTCCATTGAGTTTTTAGAAATGTTCTGGGCATTGTTCATGTTTTCTTTGCTTGTGTTTATTTTTATTTTATTTCCTTTCAATTTTCTTGTTTCTCATCTTCTGATTTTTTTTTTATTTTCTGATTTTTTTTATATTCATGAGAGGCCTGAAAACGGTAACAACAAGTATCATGTCGTCTTATGATCTTGAAGTTAATCATCCGTTGATTTTCTTCTGCTCTTTCTGTCAAAACAGGGAAGAAAACAATACCACTTGATCATTGATATATTCTCCTAATAAGATCTATGAAAAACCGGTGGTTGTGTTCAATACCCGCGGCATACATCGTAGCGAATTGGTTTCGATACTTTGCGGTAAGACTTTTTTCATTCTCCCTGCCTATTCTGGTGTCTTGGTTGACAATGGACGCTAGCTAGGGTTAAGCTGATTTCCCAATAAAGATTTAGATGCACGTGATACACTGTAATAAGACGTTTGTTCATGTTTTGGTCTCTTAGCCTCCACTGGAACAGTATTTCTTCAAATTATACGACAATATTCTCTTCTGTAGATGGCGGACAGTTTGCTATTTCTTCCATGAGCCACGTTCATCTCAGAAGAAAGTTTACTTCACCCGTTCATCTCAGTTGTCTGAATCAGTACTATCTCTTCGAAGAAAGTTCACTTTCCACGTTCATCTCAGTCACTATTTCCTCGAAGAAAGTTTACTTCGCACGTTAAGTTTAGCTGTCTGAAACTGAATCGCTATTTCTTCGATGAAAGTTTATTTTAGAATTGTATAATTTGATCTAAAAGAAGACACAACAAACTATTTTTTTTTAATACAATTATGAACAAGTTTAATATTACGAGAATGTCATCATCAATCTCGCAAGGTCATTACATTCTTTGATTGTTCTGAAATTTTAATATAATATATTTAAATATGTCAAGAGGCTCCTTGTAAAATTTCATCTCAATCTAACGGTCAGATTAAAAGATATAATTGATAGTATAAAATTATTCATTATTTAAAAAAAATACTATTTAATCGAAACAGAATAGATGAAACGAAATTGAAACATCTCGGCTGAAATTTGGACAGAATTCCAAAATTTTAAGGGAGATAAAACTGTGTAATTTTATCATGTCTTTTAACGGATAGAAAACATTTTGACCATTTCATCCAAAAACAAAACGAGATCAAAAAACAATAGTGTATACGAGTCTCAGCTGTAGCCGAAACTACAAATTGTCAATGGCCTTCTGTTTCTGATTTTTCATGAATAGTATAAAGTCTTCGACACAGCGGAAACAATGGTAATTTTGTTGTCTTCTGTTTCTCTTTTGGTGACCAAAGAGAGTGCGCCATGATATGTGCTTGACTGCCAAATTAAATGCCAAAGGTTTCAACATGTGGAGACAATTAAAACCATAATATATACTAGATAAACTTCTAGTTAAAACTTTAGGTTTTTATAGGATTTTCATTGGTGCAAAGATGTCTTAGCAAACTATATGTAGGTAACTAGAAAAACCAAACTAATTTTAAAGATTCTAAATAAGGAAGTGGTTATTTAAAAGAGAAGATAATATCAATTTTACATAATCTACCTAAAGTAATTTACGTTTTTTTTTTAAATGTAAATTAAGCTTATGGATTTCCTAAACTACATGCTCTTCTATTTTAGTTTTGGATTTGGCCATGAAAACAACATGATCCCCACTCTCACAAAAGATGAACATTAAACCCACATAGATGATGAGTTATTTTTGTTGGCATGAGCCCATTTTAGATCATATCGATTGAGATAAGCTCAAAAGCCAATACTCATTTTCAATAAGCCTATGGGAAATCATGTCAATCCAACTAAACTCGTTCATAGTCTCAAGGAACATATTTTCGACACAAAAACAAATAAAACATACGAAGGTATTTGTAGGGTTTTGCTAGGATTTTTTATTGGGTTCAATCAAGGATTGATCGATGTTTGACCCTTTAATCAAATATGAGGGTTTTGAAAAAAACATTACCAGTTGAAATCTTTGTAGTAGATTGGTTTTGCAATTATAATTTTAAGTTGTAGAGTTTTTTTTTGCACAATATATATCACAGTCATGGTTGACTATATTGATCGCCTTGTTAAAAAAAAAATAGAAGATTTTTGTTCATATGTTTTTTCTTTAACCCAGAGTAATTTAGAAGATTTCTAGGTCTTGACTCCCAGTTTGTTTATGTTTTAAAATTATACTAAATTAACATAAGGTAGTTAAATATTTTTTTTTAAAAAAGATAGGTTTACTATTTAAATAAAAAAGAAAAAAGAACAAGAGGTTGCATATTTATGGTTTTCCAAAAAAAATCACCATGGACTAAGTAAACCTGTACCAATTGCGGGAATCAACATAAGCACATGAACCTATTATGGAAGTCAAAGCTAGCCTTCAGTTGTTTTCCTCCGTTGGCTAGTGTGTACAGAATTAATTTGTGGTCCATCCAAATCACTTTTCTGAAGTGTTCACATCTTTCAGTAAACGCATCATTATCATCAACTTAGAAAAGTTGCAGTCGTTTTCGGGTAGTCAACAAAGTTTTTCCAGGTTTCCATGTTCCGACAACTATGAGAATAAGAATTTGATTGGGATAACTGATGTTGTTATGGTTGAGGTTAAAAAAAAGCAGTTTCATGAACTAAAATTTAAGTGTTTAGTTAAAATTATGGTTGAAGTTGAGTTTAATGAAAAGCAATTTTGTGTATTTGGTTACCATGCTTTTTATATTGTTGTCATTTTGTGAAATTAATTTAAAGTACACATGTACATACATACATACATACATACACACACATACATACATATAAATATTTTGTTGGAATAATTTTATATATTTATTAATAATTATAATAACAAAATATTTGAAATAATCTGAGAGATGCTTTTGCATCTGCGGCACGAAAATAAGTTTTGGTGTGGGACCCACAGTTAAAAATCGGGGTCCCTGATTGGTTACATTTATTTCAGCTCCGCGGTTCAACGCAAACGCAGCGTGCACCGCGGAGCCAAACGGCCCCTAAGACAATTTTTCTTTGAATGTCTTGGAAATTTTATTAAATTTGGATTGAATTGCAGGTTTGCAGACGTAAAAGATCGACGTACATTTGTAATATTGTAGAAAAATCTTTATATTTCATATCCACATTTACAGATTCTATTTAAATTCAGGCTCAAATTTAAATTCTTGGAAGCCATTTGTTCTCAGCAATGTTTTTGCTTGTTCCTAAGAATTAAAAAAAAAAAAAATTCTGTCTAGTAATTTTCTCATGATAACCATGTTTATTTTAAGTTTCATGGTTTCTATTTTCTCATCAAGGATGACTCATGGAACACCCTACATCTAGTCAAATCTTAAAAATGATCTTTATTCCTTTGCCATAGCTCTATTTTGTTACCCAATTAATAGTTACATTATCTTTTTTAGCGCCGGCAGTCCCCCTCCACCACAAACACAGACACTGATGACCATCCCTCACCACAAATGACCATAGAAGCCACCATCGGCGCCCTCCCCCACGCTAATATAGCCCAACTTTGCTTCTCCTTCGGCCACGCTGTAACTGTCAAGTTTTGCTTCTCCTTCGGCAACGCAACAAGCCTCCAACACAGGCCAGCCCCTCAGCAGTGTGGGAGTTTTCTACCTCCACCACCGGCAGCCTCTCCCCACGCTGCAACAGCCCAGCTTTGCTTCTCCTTCAACCACGTTGTAACTGTCCAGTTCTGCCTCTTCGTCGGCAACGCAGCAAGCCTCCAGCACAAGTCAATCCCCGACAATGTGAGAGTTTTATGTCGTCGACCACCACCTGGTCTTCTTCCTCAGCATCGAAAACCTCACCATGATCTTCAGCAGCGGGAACTGGCTCCAACGACGCAACAATAGCAGTACTTGCACAGACTAGCCCCCTTCCAGCAGCTCTCTCGGCCACCAATTTCGACGTCACAACCACCAGTAGAACCTCGACCATCTCTACCAGGCGGTGTTAACCAGTAACCTCCTCCTTATCCTCCACCATTTACTATTCACCTATATAGTAGGAAGAGATGGACATTCCGTACAGAAAAATGACCCAACATGATTGAGCCGGCCCATTTTATCAAGCCCAGTCTAGTTTGATATATATATATATATTGCATTTTCAGAAGAAAAAAAATATGTGTGTTGTTTTCGTGCATACGACCGAATTCTAAGATTTTTCTAAGCATATTTTTCATTAAAAAAATCGCATATTTTCTCATATTTTTAAAATGAAAACGAGATATCATAATCAGTTTATAATTATCTATTAGATTTCAGCCAAAATATCAAAAATCTTTCAACAATATTTTTGTTAATTTTTTAGTTGTAAACTTTAATTATCGAGGTGTAAAATTACATTGTAAAGTACACCATCGATATTAAAGAACAATAAATGAGGTGTTAAAATTCGGATCATAGAACAGATAGGTTTTAACCCACTGGGTTAAAAATTGTTAGGTTTTTGCTAATTCCTTTATGCTGACGGTTTATTATTGACATGCATTGTTGATCTTCTTAAACGTAGCTCCATGGATGGATAAAGCCAGGTCAAAGAGGCAATATCACTCTCTTTCCATAATAGTTAAGTTTTTGGGCCATTAATTGTTTTCCCATAGGAATCACCCCTCATCGCAATGAACAAAATTCGCGCGGCATGTAATCAAATTTTGGGTTCCATAAAGATTTTTATTGATTTTAGTTTCAATTGTTTGGATTATATATATGAAAGAGTAATAAAATATTTATTATATTCATTTTTATCATGCATTTAAGTCATCCAATTTCAATTTAATCATTGAAATTTAATGAATATAAAGATCTCAATCCTCACAAGTCAGTCAATCATCTCTTGTTTCGATTAATACTAGTCATCGTTTTGTTGCTTTTGGATACAATTGTGAGAAGAATAAAATGCTTATATATATAAAAAATGCGGGATCGTGATTCAATAGTTTACACAAAATTATACTCACTATTACATGAAACTTTGTGCATATCCATCCTCTTGAAACTTTGTGGTGGAGATTGTTTTTAATAATATTTTTAATTTGGAAATTTATTAAACTAATATTTTTTAAATTTTTAAAAATTATTTTTGATATAAACACATGAAAATATTCTAAAAATACTTAAAAAATTAATTTAAAATAAAATAAAATAAAAACTTTTTTAAAGCACAGTCCAAAACAAGACCAAAGAATGAGTTTGATAAATCAGTGCAGCAATAAAAAGTGAAATAAAGAAAAAGGCAATGGGGCAGCACTCTGCTTTAAGAATCAACGGCTGGAAAAGTATAGTAAACGACGATGACTTTAATATGATGAGGTAAATGGATGACGTCTTCTGATGAAGGTAATCCATGGCATCACATAAAGGAAGGAGCATAATTATTATTCAAAGATGAAATTTAAGAAGAATAACTTTAAATTCTTTTGCAGATATAGTTGTTTCCCAAGACACTTTCATTGATTGGATGGATAAGATGTATTATTTTCAATTGGTGCATATCCTTCACGTCCAATGGAAAAATACTTTTCTTGTTTTTGACGACAAATACACCAAGCATTTTCATTTGCTTTTGTTTCATCTTTTCTTTTCTTTTTTAATATAATTCAAATAAAATTAACTTATTTTTTTTATCTGAATTATAAAAAATTTCCAAGTATATTTTCATAAAAAAAAACACATTTTCCTCATATTTTAAAATATAAAAATAGATATAATAATCAATTTATAATTATTTGTTAGTTTTTCCAAAATATCATAAATATTTCACCAATTACTTTGTTCATCTAACATTTAAAGTATTAGGATTTAGCTAAAGAGTTCCCGAGGAGCGTGGCGCGAAGACAGAATTTACAATCTACATAGTAAGTCTCGAATTTGAGTTAGGATGCTCATTCCTTGTAAGAGTTTGGGAAATCCAAATTTTATTTGCTCACCTAAACCCATAAAATATGTTATCTGTGAGCAGAGTTCCCTCTTATAAAAAAAAAATAGCTAAAGACTTTAATATTTAGGGATATAAAATTATATTGTAAAATATACTCTTGAATTTTAAAGATACAAAAATTTAGACTTCAAAACATTTAGATTTTGCCCTAATATAATAAAAATCCGCCCATGAAAAGAGATTTACCTTAAAAAATTTAAAAATCAATTAGTAGAAATTTGACCCGTGAAGATGAAGAAAGATAGAGAATATGCTTGTTTGGGTGGAGGAGAAGACTTGGTGGTGACATTGGGAAGCTCGACGTGTGATTTGTTGCGACGATGGTAGTAGAGGGTACTCAATCGGATCTTGTTTAAATGTTAAGGTGGGATTTTGTTCACACCATCCAAATAAAATAGACTCAGCTCCAGATTTCACTCTATACTTTCATTTATATAATATATATATATATATATATATATATTTCTTATGACTATACTTTAATTGGATTTTGACTATACTTTAATTTATTATTTCTTATGATGAATATAAAATTGGACGTGGCATCACACAACAACCAAAACAGCTTAAAAATAGTACAGAATAATTATTGTAAAGTCTTCAGTAATTAGTAGTAATCATAAACATAATCAAGCTCCTTCGTGACCCCATCCTATGGACGGTTATGATCCTTCTAAGAAACATCTAAACATAAGACATGGTAACCCCACGTGGTTTAATTGCTCCCATTCCGGCCATCCATTAAAAGTTTAAAACCCCGCAGCTTGTCGATTCTTGAAGTATATATATATATATATATATATATATATATATATATAGTCCAAACGCACGCACACCAAAAACCCACCATTAGAGGAAGGCATCTTCTCCGTTCTCTACATATCTCTATTCTTTTCTCTTTCAAAAAACACAAGATCACCCCCTTCCACGCCTCCCAATGGACCCTAATGGTGAAGAATACCAAAATTTATGGGAAACAAAACTGTTTTTCCAGAATGAAGAGCTTGATAGGTATATTGCATGCATACCCTCTCCATTCATGGGGTTTCTTTTTTGTCCTTTCACTTAATTAGTTGGGGTCTTGTATCTTACCAGAGGGATTTTTTTTGTGTTTTTTTTGTTTTTTTGAGCTAGCTGGACATTGGATGAGGCTATTTCAGGGTACTATGACTCGAGCTCGCCGGACGGAGCAGCTTCATCGGCAGCCTCTAAGAATATTGTTTCAGAGAGGAACAGAAGGAAGAGGCTCAATGAAAGACTCTTTGCGCTTAGAGCCGTTGTCCCAAACATTTCTAAGGTGATGAAATTAACACACACTCATAAATATTTATTCATTGAAGCTCTCCACAGCAACTAGCTAGGCTAAATTATTGATGCCCTGTTCATTATTTAATGTTTTCTGTCGTCGTTCTAGATGGACAGGGCATCAATAATCAAAGACGCCATTAATTACATCCAAGAATTACAAGAACAAGAGAGAGGAATTCAAGCTGAAATACTGGAACTGGAATCTGGGAAATCGACGGGTTTTGATGTTTTTGAGCAAGATTTACCGGTGCTGCTGAGATCCAAGAAAAAGAAAATCGATGATCGATGCTGTGATTTTGGACGATCCAGGAATACTTCTCGTATTGAAGAACTAGAGGTATGTCCCTTATCTCTCTCCTTAATTAGGGCACGTATGATCAATAGGGTGGGGTGAAATATATTTTGATTTATTTTTGTTAATTTCGCAGCTAAGTGTTACTTCAATGAGAGAGAAGACATTTGTAGTGAGCTTGACATGCAGGAAAAGAACAGATACAATGGTGAAACTTTGTGAGGTTTTTGAATCTTTGAGACTCAAAATTATTACAGCGAATGTCACAACTGTCTCTGAGAGAGTATTGAAGACGGTCTTCATTGAGGTCAACTCTCTTCTCTCTCCTCTCTCTCTCTCTCTCTCCAAACATCATTTCACTCCACGTGTCACACATATGACTCCAATACCATGTTTGGCACCGGAGAGAAGAATTTATTCTTTTTTTTTTTTTTTTATGTTTTTAGATATTGTCATCTGTTAATATCAAAAATAATTTTTAAAAATAAAAAAATATTATTTTGATGTATTTTTGAACGAAAAGAATTTTCAAAAATAACCTCAATCATACTCCCAAATAACACTAAAAAAAACAAAAAAAAAAACTAATGATAATAAACTTAATTAGAGTTTCAAAATGTGTTTACATAGTATTTTTTATGTTTTTAAATACCCTTGGCATCAATCAAGAAATGTAAATACTTTTTAGAGAAAAAAAATTGATTGGAGAAGATTTTTGAAAACTAATTAACGATACAATAGTCTAGCTATTAAAATTAAAAAGAAAATCTAACTTTTTAGCATGTACGTACGGTGATTGATGATCACTATAACTTTGATCAAGGTGTTCTATCTTCTACATCAATTGATAAATTATGATTTGATTTAGGATTAAAATAGTAGCTTTCATAGTTAACTAAAAATTAAAATGTAGAGTAGACATTTCAACTCAAAGAAAGATGATTGGATTCCATAACTTTCAAGATAAACCACCTCCATTAAGAGGCACACTTCAAGTTTATTGCCCGATTAGAGTGGCAACAATCAACCAGTTTTCTTGATAAAAAAAAAAAAAAACACTTTTAATCCATAATTTTCTCGATCACTCTTTTTTTTTTGTTTGCTTATATACACCTAGCCAAATAAAGAAAAAAGAAAGCATCCTATCATCGCATATAGAATAGAATCAAAGGGAAGAGTGATCATGGTGGCATAAAAAAAAGGAGGGCATATAGAGATGGAAACCCATAAGACTACTTTGATAAAGTGGGATCATACTTACCATTATAATATTTGCCAGCAAATTAGGGCAATCATGAATGGTATCAGCCAAAGTTTTGAATAAAACAAGCCGAGAGAACAAAGTGATGAGAGGACCCATCCATTTTCCACCATGTACAAGCATCAAAATCCTTTCCTCTTTTTATTTTTTTGGTAATTGTCCATTCCATCTACAATTGTTTTTGTGGCGATTGCTATCTTTCTCTATTTGATCAAGATGTTTCGCAGCCATTTTGTATTTTGTAATTATGTTTTAAAAGTTTTTTTTTTTTAAAACTGAATTTTATTTTAAATTAAATGTTTTAAATTATTTTCAAGTGGTGCTAAAATAATATTTTCAATGTAAAACTCAATGATCAATAATACAAAGGTCGGGTTAATTACGTCCAATATCATTTTTTTAAACCCCAAGTTCTTGTTTGTCTACATAAAGATATATTATTATTATTATTATTATTATTATTATTATTATTATTTTGTTTGGAAGTCTTAATCGGCTGAGATTTCAAGATCTTTTCTCTCTTCTTTTTTCCACCCATTATGCAATTATTTAGAGATAATTTTGTGCATCACGTCAACATGATGTTTGAACACAGTGCTCTCATAATTAATTAATGTGAGCTAAGGATAGCATGATCTTCTGGAAAACCTAGATTTTATCGACATTTTGTCTTCTATTTAATTTGTTGAATTATTTAGTCAACTGTTTTTTTGGTCTTTACATTTAAAAACCCTATTTGTGTTGGAGAGTTTTGGTCAATCACCCCATCAAGTCAATTTCCCCCCCTCTTCCACGGCGGGCTTACCCTGTGTATACTCCATTGTCCTCAGTTTCTTAAACCCTAGAAGTCCTTAGCACATGCAGCATGCTAGCATATTGAATTCTTTTTCAAATTAATAAAAACTTCTTTTTCATTAGATCTTAAATAAACTAATCACATTCAAATCAATATATTAAAATACATGTATATATATACGCATTCAAAATGGAGAAAAAATCTATTATGATCTATAGTAAGATTTATAACCATGGTTGCCCACTTAGGTGACGTGAGGTAACGCAATCAATGAAAGGCATTTCGTAGTGGTAATTGGGCCCTGCCCATTTTCCTCTTGTGAAAGAGCAATTGCTCCAAAAATCAATGAAAGCAAAAGATCTTGGATTTGCAATCTTATGGTTATGCACACTTGGGTTGTGGTGAAATAAAAGACAGATATCGGCTTAATGAATAATTGAAAATAATATATATATATATATATATATATATATAGACAGAGAGAGATATAGTAAAACATTTTCCAAATTGTCTTGCAGGCAGACGAAGACAAGGATCATTTGAAGACAAGGATTGAAACTGCTATTGCAGCTCTTAATGATCCACTAAGTCCTATGTGACTAACGTGACATCCAGGCACAATATATATATATATATATATATATATATATATATATATATATATATATATATATATATATATATATATATATATCATTTGCAAACATTGGTTTTTTTCCCCTAGTAGCTTCCTTTTTCCTTTGTTGAGGTTTTTCCATCCATGTTTCCTTGATGAAGAGTCTGTGGTTTTTCTTCTTTTTCTTTTTTTCTGCTGGACTTTTCTCCTGCTGCTACTAAGTGAAGTAACCATCAAATAATAATTGTGCCTTCCAGATATATTTCTTCCAAGTAGGACTTTTCAGCTCAAAACAGAAACAAAAACTTTGAGTTTATAGAAGGAATGGTTTTCTATGATTTGGTGACTTCGACTCGAGATTCTATGATTTATTTCATCAGAATAGTAACATTTCATGGGAAAACCTGGCTTGCACAGGTGCATGGCAGATAGTTTTGTAATGGCAAAATGGAATTTCGAATCTAAGAGAACTTAAAAAAGGAAAATGTAGTTTGCTCCATTGATCTTGCAGCAGAGTTTCTACTGATATTTCTCTTAAAATGAGGCTCTCTTGCTTGCAAGTTTAATGTGTTCTAATCAATAGACTTTGATTTGCAATTACAACTTCATTATCAGCAACAATTATAATAGCAGAAATCATATTTTCTAAGAAAAACAAAATACCAATTCGTCTTTTCTGGCAGTTCAAAAGGACAGATCAAACCACCTATATATTGCAGCTCTTAATAATCTATATACTCCTGTAAGGATTCATGAATTGGATGATCTACACTATTCAGAATTTGAAACCATTGATTATAATATGAAAGATTCAAGTCCACAACTATAAGAAGATGATGAGGATGATTCCTGATTCTATAATGACAGTGAAGGAAACGTGGATAAAATTTGTTTTCAATCAAGTGCTGACAGGGAGACTTGTGCTGATAAGTTGAAGATGAGGCAAGATCGTGATTCTATTGCAACTAGTCTAGGTAGTGCTGTATATGTCTGTTAGATAGTGTTTTAAACTATTTGTCATTATTCTATATATCAATTTGCCTTACGCCAACTGGAGTGGTGAGAGCTATAACTTTTACCAGAAATGGTTTTTATGCTTTGTTGTTTCTGATAAAAATAAGATAAGCAAAGTGGCTTGGAATATAGTGGTGAGAGAGAAGAGAAATGGTGGTTCAGGAGTTGGATCTTTGCAAGGAAGGAATAAAGCTTTGCTTTTCAAATGGTTATGGAGATTGGATGATCTAAAAAAAAGGGGGTGCAGGAAATTGTTTCTCAAAAATGAATAGACTATCTATATTTTGTTACAGAATAATATAAATTATATTTTGTGACCTCACCTAACAAGTTTAAGCTTGTAGGTGAGATAGTTACTTGACATGGTATCAGAGTATTGTTGACCCAGCGGTCACGAGTTCAAATTTTATCATCCTCATTCTATTTGATAAAAATCAAGTAAAAGGTTGTGTGAGCTTATATAAGTTCCAAGTTCAAAGGGCTTTTACATGAAGAGGTGTGTTGCATGACGGGCATGAATACTCAATGTAATGAATATGGATACTCTCCAATTAAAGTTCAGAGTAAATGTATTTTCTAGCGGGATCAATTTCATGTTTGTCGCAACAAAGATTAAGACATGGAGATCTCATTGTGGAGTTTTTAGAGGAGATACATTGAGGAACATGAATAATTTAATAGAGATAGATATATTTCAATAGATATTTTTATGGAGATATGAAAAATTTAATGAAAGCACATTGTAGAGATTTTCATGGAGTCACTAAAGACATGGAGAAAGTTATTATATTTATTTAAAAAATTATAAAATTAGGGATATAATTTTGAGAATCATCTAATCTCAGATACTGCATCATAAAGATTTTTACCTCTTTTTTCAAGTTGTATCTCCTTATTTATAATTTGTTGAAGATATCTTTTAGAAATCAATATTTTAATCTTGTTTTTTCAAGGCATGATATTCTTCAATGTCATGATTTCATAATGAAAATGACAAAACTTATTAAAACCTTTTGTATTTATGTCATTTCTTATTAGAAATGAATGTTTAAGCCAATTTTAACCCTATATTTAAAGCAAAAAAGAGTTAGGAAATAAAATGACAATCAAGCGAAGAAATAGGGTTAAAAAAGAGAGTTTAAGTCCCTCCAAAACAACTTTAAAATGAAAATGATAAACGAGATAAAAGGGTAGGTAGGTAAAGATAAGATATTATGAGATAAAAATATTAGAATTGAGAAGAAGGAAAATCTTATAAAGAGCCTATGAATAAACAAACAATACCAAAAAAATTGACAAACATATATAGGGAGATGCAAGAGAAAAATCACAAAAGAATATTAGTTAGAGACAAATTTACTAGCAGTGAGAGTCATATAAAAGAAAAGATAAAATTGATAAGAATATTTTAAAAAACATATAAAAATGAGAAAATTTAAACTTTAGCCTAATTTTTTTGTTATCTTAGTCGACCTTCTCTCTCATATAAATATAATAGTATCTCCATAATCAAACATGTTTACTGTTTCTCTTCAATATACACCATGACAATAGTTTTCCTACTCCAAAATCAAGCCTACATTATAGCCAGTCGAAGTTTCTTCTCCCACAATACCTAGTTTCTTTAAATTTTTATTGAAATTAATTGAAATTTAAAAAACAAAATGAAACCAATTTAGAATTTTTATTCCATAAATAATGCGATGTTTTTTTTTGCATACCATATTGTTGAATCATGCAATGCCCAATGACATTGATTTTTCCATAATTAAATGCTATCTTTATTAGTTTTTATATTTGGATAAACTACAAAGTGCTTCCGATTCCTACAATTTTTCAATATTTCATCCCAGCCCTTAATGTTTAAAACTTATCACTATCAACCTTGTAGTTTCAATTTGTTTGCTTATCACAAATTAGTCCTTAAGCTATAATCAATATTTCAATTGAGTCATCAGTTGAGCAAGGCAGAGCCTCAACATTGTGACCGATCCAATGAACAAAGGCTTCATTGAACATTCTTCAAAATCACCCTCTCTCTCTCTCTAGCCTCAATCAATCCCCCCCTCACTTTCTCTGCCATGGACTTGATAGCCAGCTATGCTTCCTCAGATGAAGAAGAGAATGACCAGCCCCAGCCCTGGCACCCAACTCTAGCCTCTCCTCCAGGAAAACCCTCTCTTTTCTCTTCTCTTCCGCAGCCCAAATCTTCTCCTCTCTTCTCTTCTCTTCCACAACCCAAACAAGAACCCACCTCTAAACCCCAAGTTATACTCCAAAACAACAACCTTAGAATTGCTAATTCCAAAGAAGAAGATAAAAGGCCAACCTTTAAATCTACAACCTCTCTTTTCTCCTCTTTACCACAGCCAAAGACCGAAACTTTGCAGCAGCCCGCATCAAATTTAACACCTTCAGAAAGCAATCCCAAAAAAGTTGTTCAATTTAAGCCTCCCATTAACAGACCTTCAATTTTAGACGAGGAGGATGAAGAGGAGGAGGAGATGGAGAAGGAGAGAAAAAGAAAAAAGATGGAGTCTTTGTTGCAATCTGATTCTTCTTCGGTGAAGGGTTTCTTGTCTAGTATACCTGCACCAAGAAATTCATCTACTTTAGGGGTTGGTTCGTTGGGTTCGGGGTCTGGAAGGAGGTCTGTGATTGAAACTGAGGGCCCCACTTCAAGTTCTGGCGGTGTTGGAGCAGAAGACGAATCTGGGGTTGATCAAAGTAGTGAGGGGTATGTGAGTTATGATGGTGGTTATGTTGGTTTTGATCATAATGGAGGAGATAATGTGAATTATGGTAGTTATGAATCGGGGGCTGACCAAAGTGTTGGTCAGAATGTTGTTGGTGTTGGTGCTGATGGTGTTAGTTATGGAGGGTATGAGAGTTATGGTGGCTACGGAGATTCTGGGCAGTATGGGAGTAATTGGGATGCTGGGTCAGTGGCAGCAGTGGCTGAGACTGGAGGTGGAGGGGCAGTTGAAACTGCAGTGAGAATGATGGGGAAGAGAAGAAGGAATGAGATACCAACTGAAATTATTGAGGTGAAGCAGGATGAGTTGATTAAGAATCGACCAAGAGAGGACCAGGTTAAGTCAACTGGAATCGCTTTTGGCCCAGCTTATCAGGTATTGCATTTATTACTTTTTGTTCATGTGTGTGGTTCTTTAAGCTTGTTTGTTGAAGATGATTTTACTTGTGTGGAGATTTTGTTTTGTTGTTTATTTGTAGTTAATATTGCATTGATTGGTGCTTTTCATTTGATAATGAGTTTATTATACATATATGGCATAACTTATATTGCTTTCGGAATTATAACGTGTCCTCTCTCAATGAATCAAACTGTCCTGTTTCATCTCATCAATGTTTGCTTTGACCATGCCAATGCAATTGCCTTGATTGCTTTAGTGCTGTTACAATTACTGGCTGAAGAGGGATATGAGGTTTCTATTTTATGTATCAAATGCCATAGGAATTGCAGTTCTACATTGAGAAACAAATGCATGGATTGATAATTCAACTTTTGCAAGCATGCTATTGATGTATCAAAATGGTTACTTTTGTTTTTTGAAACTATCTATTAATGAAGTTAAGCTAGAGTTCTATTCCTGTATCTGTTTCCCTTTGGCCAATCAGATCTGTGAAGCTTAATTCCATCCAAGGCTAAGACTTTTATTTTAAGTTGATTCTTAATAAGAAAACACTACCAAACTACAGCAAGTGACAAGGCCTTGCAAGGCATGGCACTTGAACCCTGGGTCTGCGTTTTAACATTAGGTACATAAGGGGTCATTTTCCCTACATAATCTAGTGACTTGAGATAGTGCAAAATGGTATTTGGGCTATTTGAGGAGCAGTAAGAATCTCCAACTAAAGTGGAGGAAGTCTTTTTGATGTCTACCCTAGTGGGCTTTCTGTGAGGACTGCAAAAATGCTCTCATTTGGTGTACAGGATGAAAAGTTCTAGATTCTATAATCCCCAGGAATCATAAACTATATTGTTCTCATTTTGTTCATCTTCATGGGGGTCTCGTAGAAAAAGTAGAAAGGACTTGAAAACAAATTCTGAAAATGGGCAGTTCTCCATGAATATTTTCAAGTCCGATACAAAATGCCTTTTTTTCCAGATCAAGTTCACACTTGAATCCCCAGAGATTCTACTCAGACTAGATTACAAAAATAATTAGCACGTGTAAATCATTTAATGTTTTACAAATTTAAGAATAGACTACTATGGCCTGACCTGTAAAACCATGAAAAGTTTGCTTCTAGTGGAACTGGACAAGAATCAGCATGTTGGTGACTCAAAATCGAATTTCAATTTGAATGGTGGATGTTTTATATTTTCATGAAATTCAATGTGTAATATTAGCATTCAATGTTTTTTTTGTTTTATTTGGCTGTGAAAGGCTTGTTCAAACAATCCCTGTCACCCTAGAATGAAAGGGGCGATTACCATTGCTTTACTGTAGAAAGCTATGAGGTTGCTTTGTTATAGAAAGCTATCAGGTGTGAGTCAACGAGTAAGACATGAGATTGAGTATCATAAGTGTTTCCTCGTAGGAACGAGGAACATACTACTTTAAATTCAGATGACATCTGATATCATCAAGTTGAAGATCATTTTAATGCATATTGAAGAAGATCATCAATTTGTTTTTGATAAAACCTCAAGATCTTTAGTCATTTGAAGTCTACCTTGTTATATGTTTCAATTTGGTTGATTATTAAGGACCCTTCTTTATATGCTCCATTATGAGAAGACACTTAATGCAAAATTATGAAGAATAGGACCCTACCTGGAATAATTGTCTTGTTGTGTCTATTAGAAACAAACAAAAAAGAGTCTGTAACTGTAGGTCTGAGAAATTCCACAAATTCATTTTTTATGCAGAACGGATGGCTTTCTTTGTATTTATGATACTAGAAATTCAGGTGATATTAACTATCTATAAGTTGAAAGTCATCTCCAAATTCCAATTCCTTGTCACCAGAATAGTTACTGGAGGAAGACGGCTATTTATTTGAGATGATAAATTCAGATTTTAGTCTTTAGGTGGCAAACCCTTGGCAACCTGTTTCATTTTGGTAGATTATAAATGTTGAAAACCGGATAGCGACTATTTTTCAGTGAATTGTTAAGAGTTTGGTTTTTCAGTGCAAGAGTGGAGGCAGGGCCCGAAAGAAGTGACCCATGCCCGACACCAACATTTAGGAACTTAACAATACTTTGGTTGGGTCTCCATAAAGTTTTTCTTTTTTGGTTAATTAATCATATCATTTAGATTATGGAAACTCAAAGCCATCATGGCCTTTTTCTCCTAAATATCTCTGCAGTGTGCGAAAGTTCTATTTTTGATTAGATGTTGGTGAGCAAGAATTTGACACGACCAAAAGAATTTGATTAGTTAAAATCCATGGTTTGTTGAACTTGTTTTGTTAGCACAGGTCTGGCATAATTTACGAGCTCTTTTAAGTCTGTCCAGTTATATGCTCAATTTCATTTTTCTATGTAAATAACATATATTTGTCTTCTTTAGCCTGCTTCATCAAAAGGGAAGCCATCGAAACTACACAAGAGGAAGCATCAAATTGGTACTTTGTTTTTCGATATGAAGCAGAAGGAGACGGAATTGGCAGAGCGGCGCTCCAAAGGGTTTCTCACTAAAGCAGAAACACATGCCAAGTATGGGTGGTGATTTTGAGATGATTTCCATTTTTCTGGTATCAAACAGCTGGTGTTGGCCTCCCTCGGATGTTATTGAACTCTTTCTTTTTCTTTTTTTTCATTCGCAGCCATGCTGATGGTTATAACTTACCAGTGGTGTAATTATGCTAGCACAGTTTTAGAATGTTTTAAGGTGACGATAAACTTGATGGAACCTGATTCTGCTCATCGGAAAAGAGAGAGGCAGCGGCATGCTGAAACTACAGGCGCCACATTCCTTCCTCTGGCAGATGCATGCTAATGAAATTGTTTTCCAGGCTCTTTGTTTTTGTGGTATTGTTGCCTAATATTTGTTTTTTTTTGTCATTATGGTTCCTTAAAAGAAAATTCTTTCAACCAATAACATTTTTTTTTTAATGCACATGTAATGAATGTTAATGTAATCTAGAGAGTTTCCATCCACAAACATCAAAAGGCAGCATAGCATCAGGAAAAAGAAAGAAAAGGAGACGGAAAGAAATGCTGAACATTTTAATCATAGGTACAATAGAATTTATGAAGCACTGCCTCAGGGAAAACAATAACTTGCTAATAAACAATCATCAAGTTGAAATCCAAACATAGCTTCAACATGCTACATTGGCCATACACAGCCTTACCTACAGATTTGAGTTAACTAGATTTGGAGATCATCAGAAAGTTGTGCCATTAAAGCCGAAGAACGAGCGCTGGAAACAAAGGGAAAAAAATAAAGATCAAGATAGGTTTAAAATAACAAGTTTCCGATCTGGAATGCTATAACCAGCCATATTTGAATGTGCATGTATATGAAGTAAGGATATTTTTCAAAGTAGGACAAAGACTAACCGCTTTTAAACTACGTTTGTCACTGCATTAAATGGTGCATGATATAGAGTTTCCCCCAGGTTTCCCCACGCGAAATAAACTGATATGGATTATCTTCTTTTTTTCACTTTTTCCAGCAAGCAATTACTTAGAGACTGAGCGACAAACCTTGTGATGCCAGTAATTGACGAATACACGGGAGTTTAATCAAGTTTATTGACAGTGAAATGCTAGCAGCTGTGCCCATTTTCATTCAAATGTATGCTCATAAACCCCTCTTGATTTCAAGCCAAAAATACTAAGCCAGTGGAATAGGTAAAATAGCGAATCAAGTTCCAGTTGACTGTGGAATGCTAGCAGCTTCGTCTAATTTATTTCATATCAATACATATTGAAAAAATCCTTATAATTCTAACCCACAGAGCCTTATAGAACAATTGAAGCAAAACTAAATGTAAATGAAGCCAAAACCAGAGAGGAACCAATTAACTTACCGGGGAATCGAAAAACTTTATATAAAAACGGGAGCTATCAATGGAGAGCTTAGTTTGAAGAATATCTGCAATAGTTGAGCTCAGTTTTGCGTTAACACTTTGCCCAAGTCCACCAATGGAGATTACTTCTGCAAACGCAGCTGGTGCTTCTGTTCCCGCAAATACAATAGGCACCCCTCCATGCAGCACAACCATCACATACTGGAAAACACAGCAATATTTCGTCATGTCACATCACTGTCAATTCCATCTTCATACAAGTCCAGCATTCAATAGCTTCATGAAAAAAGAAGAAGAAATAAAAACTAAACAAAACCCATGAAAAGAAGGACGCCTAGACTGGAGAGGAGTAGACAAGGTTACCCAGCGACAAGAAGAAAGATAAAAAAAATCCACATGGAACACACAAGACATGAGTACAAGCACAGTTGTCCAATCCTGTGTACCGAACACATGCTAGTAATTCTGATGTGTCGCAGAGTTATTTCATCAAACAGAACGCGGCCATTGAAGATTTCACAAGAAAAACAAGGACAGAAACCACAGCAAAAACACAACCAGTTATAATAGGAAAGTAGTTGAACAGGTTACTTAACAGATTCAGGTTTGCCAATGATTTTAGAAAGAGCTTTGGTGGCATCTTTGAGAATATCGGAGGTTGTGACAGCATCAACTGGTATGTTTGTGTGGAGATTCAAGGTTGGCATTTCTTTTTCTTTCTAGTGGGAAAAGGGCTGCGTTGGCTAAGAACTTTCTTTGTTGTATGAATGGATGGGAAAGTTTAAGCTTTTGAAGATAGATAATGCTTCCTTCCTATACTACTTGAAGGGAGCTCTTCTGGGATTGGAGGAAAATAATAAATCTAGGCTAAAAAAACAAAAGATAACAGTGCTCGATTTTTATTTGATCCACTTAATTTTCAAAAAAAAAAAATGTAGTAATTAAGAATTAGATAATAAAAGATAATCCAAGATTTTTTAGGTAATCCAAAGATAACTCAAGCTGATTATGAATAGACTGCCTCAAATGAAAGAATTATTTAGTTTTCATACATATAGAATGAAAATACCTGGGATTTAATTTCAATATAAAAAACATGAATTTCTTAGATAGAAATTCATTCATTTTTTGTTTATTTGTTTTTACTATATAATTTTTATGGCAATAGAAAAAGCACTAATCTAATGCATAAATTTTTTTGACACAAATAATTGTTTTTTAAATTGATTTTTATCTAGAAATATATTATTAATAATATATATTTTTTATTCCTTGAAATTTATTATTAACATTACGTAAAAACTATCTCAATATATCTAAATAGTTTAATTTAAAAAACAAAAATTATTTTAAAAAAAAATACTTTTAAAACTTAAAACTCAATTACCAAACAAAATTAAACGGCATCTTTGACCATGTATTTTAAAAACACTTTATTAATTTTTACTTAAAATTATTTTTTTAATATCTTTGTATTATTTTGATGTGATGATGTGAAAAATAGTTTTTAAAAAATAAAAAATATATTATTTTAATAAAAAAAATACTTTAAAAAACAACTTTAATTATTGTATTATCATCATCATCATAAAATTGTTTAGCTGATGATGAAAGAGAGGCAAAAGCAGACATTTTCAAAATAATATTTTTGATTATTTTTTAAAGTATTTTTTTATTCATAAATATATTAAAATAATATTTTTATATTTTGTAAAAAACATTATTGATATAAAAATTTACTTTTTCATCAAAAAAAAAATAAAAAAAAATTGAAATCGGGAATCTTCTGCATGGACGAGTAGTCAGGAGTCATCAGAAAGAGTGCAGGCCATATTTTGTCACGAGCTGCCCGCTGAAATCCTAGAACTACTGTGCGTCCTGAAGCAGAGGATCCATACTCACCGTAGAGTGGTCCCACCACTGAACCTGCAGGATTAGCTGTCCCGTCAGTGTACGCCCTCGGACCGCAGACCGCTTTCATACTTCTCGTAGCTTCTGGTCACTGATTCTGCCATTGCTTCCAGAAAACATGAGAGTCTGGATGAAGATGAACATTCAGAATTCTATATCATCAGTATTTGAAAAATTGTTTTCCTATTCATAAATATTCTATGCATATATAAATTGTTCAATGAAGGTTCTTTTATGTTTGTTTCGAAAAAGAAGATTTTGCAACTTAACTGGTTTGAAGTCTGAAATTCAAAACTAATTAAATTTATTTAACATAAATAATAATTTAATTGAAGAAACAACTTGAATATGTAGTAAACTTCAATAACTTGAGAAAGAATACTTGCATTCATAATTCATAATCTAATTACATAAATAAATTGAGGATTGCTAAATAATGGTACATCTTTTTGGTATATTGGTTTATAAAATTGAAAATGCAGTCTACTAATTATAAAGAAAATCATACATCCATTATTTTATTTCTTTTAAAAGTTATCAACTATAAGCTATCATCAACTATTTTTAGATTTGAAAGATCCTAAAATTTTTAATAACACTATAATACATGGCTTAAACTGGAGTTGCTATTGATTATTTTTTATTTTATTTTTCTTCTTATTTGCTTTATATAACCGATTGATTCATGTCAATTATGAATAACGTTCAGGTTCTTCTGAAGATCTTACATTGCAGCGGTGTATTATAATTGTCCACGAGCCTATTTTCTCTTTATTTTTTAAATATATTTTTACCTATTAAATTATTAAATAATTATTTTTTTAACTTATCCATAATAATAACACTATAAGCTTCAACGAAAGACCTATTCGGCCAATAAAACAAACATTATGCCTGCACACGTATTGTTATGTCTATGTTACAGAGGGAGAAGCATGTTCTTAAAGCTCTGCATCTTCCCACATTTTTGTCTCGACTGTCATGGGATATGCTTTTCTAAAATTCCAATGTCCACGGTACTTTTCCCTCTAATTTATCTACAAAAGTTCACTTCTACGACCAATCAACTGCACAAAACAAAAATTTGCTAAGAGGAGCAGAAGATTATCTCTGAAAATCAGTATCCATCCCAAATACTTTACAAGACCTATATATATATGCCGAGAAACATGATGCCTGAATCAGTTAATGTTGAGCTGCATGTCTGAACCTGCAATGAGGTTCCTTTCATCTCCACGATGATCTGATCAGGTGATCCCACACTTTCTTTCTCACTTATCGTGGCCCCGCTAGGGTTACGAATATATGAAATATTAAACCCTAGCTTGAATCCCACTTATTTCCTCAGCTTAAGAAATCGGAAGGTGCATCGTCTGTGTGATCTGTTTATATGTAGCCCCATTACAACGGTGGCCGAGCATTGTCGCCAATAGGAGAGAGAAAAGGGGGGGGGGGGGGGGGGACTTTCAACCGTCAACTGGAATATTTTCGGCCACCGTTGGACATAACGTGTTCCACCATAAGGTGGAGGACATGGAGATGTATCCGGTGACACGCTGGATGAATATTTTTCACCGCTTGAATAGTCCGCACGCGCCTCCCGAAAGGAGCATGAGCCCGAAAACCGGAAGCACGTTCGGCGGACATACCTGCGGTATTCGGAAAAAATATTATTTAAAAAGGGTCAATTATCTAAATACCCCTGCAATCTTATCTTGTATTTTGTCTTTCATAGGGGGCATATAAGTATTAACACACTAATAATAATGTTCATCCTGAAATAAATTAATATTAAAAAAAGGTAAAATACCTATACATCCCTTCTGCCAATTCTTTTTTTTTTTGGTCTTTTATGGGGTAAATCAGTATTTATCCTATTTCTTGTACTGTTCACCGAAAATATGTAAAGACTATGATACTCATTCATACAGGAAAAACATAGTTTTTATCTTATTAAAGGGTATGATATTTATTTTACTATACACTGAAATGTAAAAAAAAGTAAAAATACCCTTGATTCCAAGAAGAAGAAGAAAAACCGTGTACGCAATGGTAAAATAAAAAAATTACTATTACAATACAAAATGCATTCGAGTCTGGTCGTACAATAGAAGAAAGATCTGTTTTAGCTTTCTTTCTAATAATAGTCAGTGCATTGAAATACAGAAATGCAATTAATTAGCGATCATTCATTAGCGATCATTCATAGAAGTCAGACTTGCATTCTTTTCAAACCCTTAAGAACATTTAAGGCCTCTGTCCATGAAAATCCACGACCCATAAAAATGGATTCTCTTCTGGCACCACAAAAGTTCGAGCGTCAGTTACTTTATCTAGAGTCAATTGCATTCATTTCTGAAGATACGACGCAACCATTGAAGTCATAAAAGATTAATTTTTTGCATTTCCATGAACAGAACCTGTATTTACCATTTTAGTTCTGTAAAAAAAAAAAAAAAAACTCTGGAAAGATAAGTTATATATGCCCTCAAGCCATTGGGTTCCTTGGATTGCGGATAAGTGATTAGATGAATGATTATGAAAAAGACATGATCTTGAAGATCTAGCAGCCACGTGTTCTGTTTCTTCCTCCATCGTGTGGCTCCCAAGAGATATCAGAAAACATATGGAGGTGGCTAACATTTGTAGCACCAAACCTTGGTCACATGCATCATGAAATTTATCTCTAGTCACAAACCGGTCCGCCTGAGGTTATCTACTTTTAAAGGCTACGGGATTTCCAACTCGCCCTTGAAAAGATAAGGTACTGTCACTTCTGTCTTCGTATTCTGATTTCTGACTGCAAACCAGAGGATGTACTTTTACGATATAAAGTCATAGTTGATTATTTTTAAATATATATATTAAAATAATTATATATTGGAATCAATATTTGGTAATAACGGGATACAATAATGCAAAAACCCATGAAATATTCTAACATCGTTTCTGCATTATCATTTCAAAATAAAGGGCAGGGGAAGATGGCGAGAAAGAAAGAAAGAAAAAGGCTGAAAAAATTGTGATTTTAATATTATTAATATTGATAAAGAAAAAAGAATAAGATGTGTAGGTGGTGATTTTTAATCTCAAGTGAACGATGCTACCAAGCCCAACGTATGATACCCATCTGCCACACACACACATGCAAAAGAAACCAAAAAGGCTGAAATCATTGCGTCAGATCCAAAAGAAACCCAGTCCCTGCCTCCACACACGTGATCATCCTCTCACCATTGGATATTTTTAAATAATATTTTTTTTATTTTAGATTATATATTTTTAAATTATTTTAATATAATAGTATCAAAAATAATTTAAAAAATATTTTAAAAAATATATCAACACATATTCCCAAACAGTAACTAGGTTCTTGCCAGATATCTAAGCACTGAAAATTTTAAGATATCCAATGAAATCGTGCCATCTCCCCAGATAAGGAATCTGCCCCTTAAAATCCCACATAAATTATTATTATTATTATTATAATCTCTGGACCGGGACATCCTTGCTTGCCCATTATTAGAATTAGAAATTATTCTTTCCTAAAATGCCATGGATCCCTTGCTAATAGTTTTTTTATTTAAAAACATTTTTTTTGAAAAAGAAAACAACCACTGTCCTAACAAGTAGTAGTTTAGCTTAGATTATTCTTTGGTAGTGGAATTGTGATTAATAAATTTGAAGCGACAAATAAGAAGAAGAGGGGCCAATGATGTAAATAAGCATGGCAAAATAATTGGAAAGAGAGAAACCAAACCAAAAAGAATGGTCCCGCAACAGGGACGACTGCAAACTAGCGTTGTCTCTTCTTCTGTTCTCGTCTAATTAATCTCATCCCCTAACTTCTCCGTCCATCGCAGCTCAGTTAGAGAGAGAGAGAGATAGAGAGAGAGAGAGAGCGGGAGAGTGGCATTCTCTCTCTCTCTGTGTTTTTCGCCATGTATAGCTATATCTACAGAACACTTTCAGCAGATCTTTTTCTGTCTATCTTCATCTACTCGTGACCTTCTTGCTAGCTACTTGGCTCTGGCTGTGCCCACAAAATAAAATCTTGTTTTATTCTTTTTCATTCTCTTTATATCCTAAATTCATCACCGTTTCTGGACGAACAGTTTTCTTCTTCTCTTATTTAGTTAGCTTTCCTTCCTATACAGTTTTCTCCTTTGCTAACTCTCCTATTAGCAACCGATTCTGGGTTTTTTCTGGGGTTGTAGGGCTCCCCTGTTTTTTAGTCGGAGGGTAAGAAAAGTTGAACTCTTTTTACTAATCTCTCTTTTCTTTCATATGGGTTTTAAAAAATGGGGTTTGGTTTTAAAAAGGGATTTCTTTTTGTTTTAATATGGTTCTAGGTGCTTCTCCTCTATCGTAAAATACTCTTTTTCACTCTTGGCCTTTTCTTAAGCTACAGAAAAAACTGATACTTTTTTTCTCGATTGTTGTACTTTTTTGGGTTTAGGGTTTTTGTGACTTCTCAAGTACATCACCTAAAAGGTAGAATCTTTTAGCTTTTTCTAGCAATTCACCTAATTCTATACGGGTTCCTCTAATTTCCAGGTTTTTCTTTGAATTCTCTAGTTACCAGCACTATTTTTTTCTTCTAGTCTTCGGGATTCTCAGTTCTACTTTAGTTTATCATCCTATATTTGTTGGATCGCAAACCCCACGTGAATTCAAGGCTATAGACCTTAAATTCTCACTAAAGTTTCAATCTTGTTTGGTATTTTTCTTGTTATTGTCGCCTTTATAATGTCTTCTCCGTTTATAAGTGGAGGTGGTAGAACCTATGGATTTGATTTAGAAATAGTCAAATCCTCATCTACTTCCTCAACAAGAACATCCCACACATCTTCACCATCTTCAACGATCTCTGAATCTAGCAATTCCCCGCTAGCAATCTCAACAAGAAAACCAAGAACTCCTCGTAAAAGGCCTAATCAAACTTACAATGAAGCAGCTGCCCTTCTTTCCACTGCCTATCCAAACATTTTCTCCACCAAGCACCTCACAAAATCTAGCAAATTCACCAAACCTCAGGACAACAGTCTCCTCCTTGACCAGTCCTCTGACTTGTTATTGCCTTATCGCGTCTTCGACAACTCTGGATTCCTAATTCACCAACCAATCCAACGAAAGCCCAGTTTTGGAAACGAGTCAAAATTTGCAAATTTTACAGACAAGTCCTCTTGCCAGAGCAGCGGGGAAGTTGATTTCCACGGGAATTCAATGGAGTTGTGCGATGGACTCGATGAGGATTTCGATGCGGAATCCATTCTTGATGAGGAATTTGAGGAGGGTATTGATAGTATTATGGGGCATTTAAGTGTAGGAAATGAAATGGTTGATGATGTGCCTAATGGCATCAGTTCTAGTTTTGGTGGTCAAATGAATTCTTGGTATGGGAATTCAATGGGGTATAATTTTGGTGGGAAATCACAATATGGTCATGGGATTGCAATGAGAAGAGGTGTTACAGCTTTGAGGCATGTTGATGAAGGAAATTGGTGGAATTTTCCAATTGTTGATATGTTACAAATCTCTCCAAGACTCGCCGCCACCGCCACCGCCACCGCCAATGCCAATAGCAACAGTGGTCCAGAATGCAATTCAATTCCAAAGCCAAAGTTGAAAATGAAATCCAATTCGAGCGGCGAAAAGAAGAAAAAGAAAATGGAGAAGGTAGAGAGACCAGAAGAGAAGAGTGTGAAGTTGACGGAGGAAAATCCAATCAGGGAGAATTCAATTTCACAATCCAGTCAAGGGTTGATATTGAAATTGAATTACGACCATGTTTTGAGCGAGTGGTCCGATCGTGGTTCGCCATTTTCCGACGAAAATATGGGGTGTTCTGAGGGAAATGACGTCTCTGTATGTTCCTCGTCTCCTGCCGGGAAATGAATTACATACGAAAAAAAAAAAGTTTAAAGCTTTAATAAATTAAATGGCTAAGCTATAAATGTGTTTAGTAAAATACCTGCAGTTTTTGACATGCCATTAAGGTGATGCCGTTTTTTAATATATATTTTTTATTTAATTTTTTAAGCTGATATCTTACATACGTTTTGAATTTTTGAATTTTTTATTGTCTTTGAGATTTTAAAGAGTTTTTTTTTTTCTTGGCAAGAGCTACTGCCATTACCACTGATAATCCAGCCAATAGTGCTATTGCTGTGACAGGTTTATGCTAATTAGTGGACCCTTAATTATATATATATATTTATGAAGCTTTAAATATGATTTTTTTTTAATATTATTTTTCTAACCCCCTTTTTTTAATTATTTATATATATGGTGCAGGCCTTGATTCTGTGCTATAAAGTAGTAACCTTTTTTAGCGTTTATTTTGTTTTTATATTTGGAAAAATCAAATTCAATTTTGCCAATCAGGAAATTCAAAGGATTCTTAAAATGACCCAAGATTTGTTTTTGCTTGCATGGCATTTAAGTTGAGGCAAAATTCGGGTGTCGCTTTCACTTGACATTATTGCATGTCTCAAATAAATACAATAATTGTTTTTATTTATTCAAAATTAATTTTCTCGCAGTAATGCTTTGGGGTGATTCGATAGGAATTTGTGGTTAATCCGTGGCTTCGAAGGTTCTAATTTGTTTTTATTTATTTGTTTTTGCGACAGGCCAGGCTGGCACAAATTGATTTGTTCTCAGAGAACGGGATGAGAGAAGCTAGCGTCTTGCGCTACAAAGAAAAGCGGCGTACACGCCTTTTCTCTAAGAAGATCAGATACCAGGTCAGGAAACTCAACGCTGATCAACGGCCCAGAATGAAGGTACGCTCCTTTTTTCCTTACCATTTTGACTCCTTTTTTTTTTTTTCTTGGATTACTTTTGGTGATTTTAGTTGATTGTATATTCTGTTGGGAGTATGGGACTGATTGGAGTTGTTTTTTAAATTGATTTTTATTCTGATTATATTAAAATAATTTTATTTTATTTTTTAAAAATTATTTTTGAAATTATCACATAAAAATATCTATAAATACATCAAAATATTTTGAGGGTAGCATTGAATTTACTAAAAATAAAATAATATTTCTCCCCTCATTCTATGGACTAGCTCTTCAGGATCGGGAGTGCTAATTGGATATACATAACTTTCGGGATGCAAAACATATATTTCATATAAAATAAACTTTAATTTGAAGGAAATGATTGGAAAAAAACCAAAGTTTTAGAATTAAAATAAAAGGGTAGCTTGAACCTTCTGGATGCTCCTATTTATCGATAATAAAGCAGCACCCTTCTTCTCTACTCCAATTGATAATTCCTGTGACGCTGCAGGGAAGATTTGTGAGAAGGCCAGATCCAAGCACAAGCGGTGATGAACAGGAGAAGAAGAAGAAGACGACGACTTTCAAGTTGTGATGAACAGCATCTTTTGTTCTGCAATAGTTACTTTCTTTCTTTTCATCTTCTGGTTTAATCTTCCAAACTAAAACCTGAGGAGATGGGAGTCTAGTTAAGGAGAGGAGAATATAGAAGTGAGGCCAACATGAGTTTTTTTTTTTCTCTAGTTTTTGGAAAGATGGTTTGAGTTTTTGATTTTGTTCAAGAAAGTTATCGATAGCACCATTTAGCAGCTAAAAGGCTTCTGATGGTTCAATATGAATACAAAGTGCAAGCTCTCTCTTTTCTTTTTTTTTTAATTCTTTTAGTTATTATTAAGAAATTTAATACGAAGAAAGACTTTTTGTGGGAAAACTATGATTATATATATATATATATCCAAAGATCCAGTATTGCGACACTTATGAGAAAATCTGCACGTGAAACAAAAGAGGATGAAGGAATTTACAGATCCAAAGAGAACATAATGCAATTTCAAAGTAGGGGATCTGGCCGGTTTGCCTGCGCCTTCATCCACATAAAACAGCAGTCGGTGGTTCAATGCAGCTCCTTACAGCTTTCAGCCAGATTTTTTGGCCCATTCGAGATCCTGGAGTGGATCGGCGGTGTAGCTTATCGATTCGATCTTCCTCCTGAGTCTTTCCGGTGTTTCATGTGTTTTTTCTTGTCTTAAGAAGAAATTACTGTGTAAGAGAGTTGGTGGATTGCTAGTTACTTCAGTTAGTTAACTGTAATGTCGTTTGTATTATGAATTTTAATAGGCAAGTAAATTTCCAATAATTCCTAGGATGGGATGAATAATGAATTAGTAATTATTTGGAAGTATAGTTGATTTAGAAAATATTTTTTTATTCAGAAATATTAAAATAATTTTTGATATTAAAATATGAATATGATCTAAAAACATTAAAATTTTAATATCAAATAAATAAAAAAGAATTCAAATATTTTTAAAAGTTTATTTGAAATAAAATACTGAACATATGTGCTGATTGGTTATTATTTTTTAAGTGATTTTGAAATATTTTTTATTTAAAAACATATTAAGATAGTATTTTATTTTTAAAAAATTATTTTAACATCAATGCATAAGCAATGGAAAAAATTAAAAAACAGAAATTTTAAATAAAAAATTAAAAATAATAATTTCAAGTAAATAAAAAAAATAAATTTTAATAAAAAATAAGTTTAACTGCACAATCAAACACAGCATTAGTGAAATCTTCGTTCAAAATCAAAGCACAACCCTCCTCCCTCTCTCTTTTGAAAAATACAACACAGCCCACCTCCATCTCCTCCCTCTCTTTGCCGACCAAATCACGGCACCACCCTCCTCCCTATCCCACGCGGCGCAGCCTGCAACCATCCCTCTCAAAAAGGTCAGTCCCAAAAATTTACATTCAAAAGGGAATTGAGAACATTAGTAAGCATATTATCCTTTCTAGCACATGATTATTTGCCAAATGGGCCAATTGCCTGATTAGTCATGGTTTGTTTTTAAAAAATTAAGTGCTGCTCATGGAATTTTTTTTCTGCCTGTAGAATATAATTGACCTGCACGCATAAAATATCCCTTTTTTTTTCTTTTCTGTGGAGCGAGTGAGAGAGAGGTAAAAGGAGTTGGCCCTTCTTGGATGGAAGGTTTACCTTTTGAATGCATGGTTTATGCATTTTTTTTTTATCAAATTAGTAGACCTTGTAATTATGATGGTAATTTTTTTCCTTATTTTGTTTGAGTTGATTTCTTCTTAGTGTTTAGCTTATTGAGATTCAATTTTGAAATGTGTTTGCAGGAGCATTTAATTGAAACTTTCTCTGGCTGTCTATAGATTATTGGAATTTTCATTGCGTGAAAATTGTTCTTTTTATCTCAGTGAGCCTAATTTTTATTGCTTGTTTCTAGAACCACTCCTACTCCAAGTCTTACCTGCCTCTGTAACCAATACATGCTTATGGATAAGTACGATGCATATCAAACATATTGTGGAGCACATTTTTTAATTTTTCCAAGTCCAGTGTGAAGCATCAATTTGAAAGTGCTATCTTTCCTGCTTCAGAAGCTTTTACAGGAACCATGAAGAGTTTGCTTTGGACTTTTTCTTCCCCATAAACTGTCGATGTTCATTTTGGTAGACTGTTGTGTGTGAACATGTAATTAGACTATTGGAATGCCCATGCGTAAACATATTTTCCTTGCATAACCATTCATGATAATCTGTTTTCATTTGAATTATACGTAGGTGGTTATTCCCATTTTCTTTTAGGTGCCTTTTCTTCCTTCATAATTGTTTAGATTCCAAGGGTTATATGTTGCTCTCAATCCATCAGAATTATCTTTATTCTCTTTAAGATTAGTAAAATGGGGCTTGATTTTAAAAAGGTTTTTTTTTTAATATGGTTCTAGGTTCCTCCTCTTCTGTATAATATTATTTTTACTCTTGGCCTGTTCTCCTTTTCTTAAGCTAAAGAAATATTTGATACTTTTCTAGCTTGTTGTACTTTTTTAGGGTTTTAGGTATTTTGTTACTTCACAATTATATAAGCAAAAAGGTGGAATCTTTAGATTTTATAGCAGCTCAGCTAATTCTACATGGGTTCCTCCAAATTCCAGGATTTTCTTTGAGTTCCCTAGTTACTAGTACTGATTTTTATTTTTAAGTTTTTGTCTTCGGAATTCTCAATTGAACTTTATTTTATTATCAAATATTTGTTGGATTGACAATTGCACTTGATTTCAAGGTTATAGACATGAAATTCTGTCTAAAGTTTCAATCTTTTTTGGTATTTTTCTTATTCTTAGTTTATTTATCTTGTATTGTTCTTGCTATTAAACTCAAGGTTATAGACCATTCTGAATCCTCTTAAAGAAACGCCTCTCTGAGATACTAACATCAACCACTTGCACTAGCCAAATTGAAAGCATTTTGTTTAGGCATTTTAACAAACAAGTTAATTACATCACTGAAAAACCAACAAACTCGAGTTCATATTGATTCTTTTGGTGATTTCTCTATCTGTGTATTTCATAGATGGATTCTCATGTGGAAGAAGGGTGTTCTTTTGAGACTTTGACTTTCATGGAGCTCGCCATAGAACAGGTAATACATGCAAACCTTTGTGTAGACTGAGATTATTATATTAAGCAAAAGGGTAACCAGGGCATGCTTCTTTATTGCTTTCAGTTTAGATTTCTGGGTTTAATTTATTTCTTCTTTTTGGTGCAACAGGCGAAAGATGCTCTGAACAGCCTTGAAGTGCCAGTCGGGTAACCTTTATCCTATCATTATTTTTCTAATAATAATGTTAATCTTCCAAAATACTTTATTGAGTAATCTCTATCATTGGATTTGTGGAGCCAGATCACTCGTTCAATGAGTTAAAATTTTATTTTATGAGCTTTTGCATATTTGCTGGTAAATACAGTGATACCTTGTATAATAAGTTCTTATGACATGGTATAAAATGTGTCTACCATATTTGCCTTTTGCTTTTGTAAATTTATTTTCAATGACCTAGACATGAACTCAACCTTATAAGTGACCAAAATGTAGGATAATAAAAAGTTCAAGCTATTGTATTCATGTTTTTTATATTTTATCTAAATGTTGACAGAGTTTTAAGCTTTAACAATTGTAATGCGATTCACCAAGTAACTGAAGATTTGCCACCAAGCAACTTTGAAACCTTAGCCTTTCAGGTTGGCCATTTAATTCTATCCTGAATGCTATTTGCGGTCCGTAACTTTATACAGCATTGTTTTCACTTCTTGACATTCCTTTCAATGTGGTGTCCAATTTCACTGGTGGGATTCTATAGCTAAAAGTGTTTTCTTCTAATCAGTTGGGAATGTTTCATAGTTGGGTCTCATTCACTGAAAAAAATTATGATGTCATTTGTGACATTGGATGGAGTTGAGTAAACAAAATTATGAAGTGAGGCTGTGTTGGACTGGGCCCCTGCCTGACTTTGTATACAAAGTTAGCACCCTGAGTTCATCTCTACCCAACTTCAAATTTGAGTTCAGTTATGTGAGCTCAAAGCATGCCAGGAATCTACTGGATTGTTTGTCTCCTCTTGTAAATCTCTTGCTAACATAATTTCTGGCCAAGGTTCCCTCAATTAATGTTAAGTTTGGCCCTTGGTAGTCTGTCACCTTATTCCCACAATCCCAATCTCAGCACATTGAACATATGGATAACTGGATCATAAAAATCAGAAACCCACAACCTAAGATGGTAAGTGAGAAAAACTCAAAAATAAGGAAGTGCAAGCATCACATAAGCAAAATTTACAAAATATTTAGGCAGAGAATTTGCTCGAAAATATTCAATAAATTCATGACTGTTAACTAAATTGAGTAATAGGCTTATATTATTTTTCTTGCATTTATATCAAATGACCTGGGTTAATGCCTCCAAGAAATTAAGCATACTGCAATCCCAAATGTTGATCCAACTAAGCTGATCTTGTTGTACCATCTACTGGTTAAAGTATCACGCTTTATATTTCTACCTTCTGGTCTGTAATGATGTAATCAAGTTACAATTTTGTTTTTCTAATGATTAATTATGTGTTTCCATTTAGAGTCAGAGAGGTTATTGAATGCAACCTTATGTAAAATTGTAATGTTTGACCAGGTGTGTTATTGCTGAAGATGGGAAGGTCATTGCATCTGGGAGAAATCGAACAACGGAAACAAGAAATGTAAGCTTACCAATTGATCAACTTTTTGCTTGGTTTAACTCGTACACTGTCCTTTAGTTGTATTATTTAATAGTTAAGTTGCTTGCACATTTTTAACTGTCCTTCCTTTCTATTCAATTGCAAATGTGTAACTCAGTCCAATTGGTCTTAGGAATGCTTCTGATCCCAAATTTAGGTGAAATTTGAGTTACACTTTGAGATATCCATGTTGCATAGCTAAGCCAAAGCTCAAGCCCTTGAAGTTTCAGGCACACACCTGAATAAAACAAGGTGCTATGCTATAAATTCAAATAAAATATATGTATAATATTATACTTTATAAATTACAAATTTATGTGTTAAAAATTAAGATTAGAACATCAAAGTGAAACTCAAAATATTTTAACAGTCATAAAAAGTTATATCATTCACCCTTAAAAACAAAATAAACAATTAAAAAGAGAAAGGGCATTAAAACAGTTAAACTTAAAATGCTAAAGTTGGAATAACTAAGTTCTTTAAAAAAAAGAATAAACTGAAGTTTCAGACACAATAAACATGGAAAGCAAAAAAATCAATTGTGAAGTTTGACAAGTGATGAACTTGTGATTTGAAAAGAAAATGTTCTTTTATTAAAAGGTGCACTCCTGGAGAGCACCTAGTTAAATTGCCTCGCCTGGAAAAATAAAAGGTGCTGGGGTCTTGCCTCGCCTTGCCTGGAGCACCTAGGTAACGCCTCAGCACCTCTTGACAAAACTGGGTCAAGCAAACCAAATATCAGGATATGTTTAGCTTTCACAACTTTGGCCTCAGTGTTTCTTGAAAGCTGATTTCTTTTTCCTCAGTGTTAAATAAGTTCACCACTAGGATCTGGAGGTCAATCAGCAAGTCTCTGTGGTGAGGGAGGACATTGGCCTATATTTCAGCTTAGTAACTTGTGGTTGTAAATTAGGGTGGTGTTATTCCAAAAAAGAAGAAAAAAAGGGTTGATGTGATTTGGACAAGAATTGGAGACTGTATATCTATTAAGGCATTAAAGACATCAAATCTACCTTCTCTGTATTCTTGTACTCTCATTGTAGGTTTGTGTTGGGGTTGAGATGGGGGAGCTTTGGTAGCATGCTTTCATCAATAAGTTGGCACTTCTCTTAATTTCTTGTGGCAGGCTACAAGACACGCTGAGATGGAAGCAATTGATGCTCTTCTTGAACAGTGGCAAAAAAGTGGACTTTCAGTGTCAGAAGTTGCTGAAAAATTTTCAGCATGCAGTCTCTATGTTACATGTGAACCATGTATAATGTGTGCTGCAGCTTTGTCGATACTTGGTATGTTGGTTCTCCTTTAATGGCAAGACTCCAATCATTGCTAACTTAGTTTCTTCTTATTTACAGCTAGTCTGATCTGTTATTGCTGAATCTTTTCCCCTGACTTAGGTATAAAAGAAGTAAATTATGGATGCGCAAATGATAAATTTGGGGGTTGTGGATCAATATTGTCATTGCATTCTAGCAGCTCTAAACTACCTAATAGGTACATATCTATGCACTGTATTTCAGTTAGCTCATGATCATTCATAAGTGGATAATGCAATACCAGACTTAAAAAATATGCCGTATTTGTGCATTTTGCACAAATGAATAATGCGATGAAATGGAGGGTACAAATTCATATACCAAAGAGAAAGTAGCTAATACGAAAACCCTACTGCCACTTGACATCAAGAAAAATTAAAAGAATAGTTCAGATGATGGAATATGATGCTTAGGGCCACTTGGGTGTTTCATGGTTCGGATTTAAATATCAAACCTATGCTTTCAGATTGTTATAACAAACAGAAAGTATAATTTTGTTGTGGATTTCTCATGGTAGAAGTTTTAGGTTACTGTATGTAATACCCTGCTTGTCTGGTTCCCAGTGCAGGGTCCTTAAAGTATTTAGCAAAGATTTTCTTTTAGAAACACCTTCCATTTATTAGGGAATATTGCAATTGAATTCATGCACAACATGTTACACATTTTGTCAGTGGGAACATCGCTCAGAGGAAAGATTTCAAATGTACTGGAGGAATAATGGCACTTGAAGCAGTCTCTCTTCTACGACGTTTCTATGAACAAGGGAACCCCAATGGTATGAACTCGATTGCCCAGCTACAGCCATACATGCATATGGGCACATGAACTGGAGTTTTATGAAATGATCGGAAGGCAATTTTTTAAATGTCTTCTAGTAATTATTATGACAAAACCAACTCCGGTTTGCATTAATGTCTAGCTCTTTGCTCATGCATTACCCTCTTAGCAATTATTATTTGATTATATGATGCGTGTTGCATGCTTGATGCTGGCAATTCCCTGAACTGTGAAGATCTGTAAGAAATTATTAAAAATGATGTTACTTTCACCTCATTTCTCCCCATGGAAGAGAGATAGCCAATGGGACACCCACCCTTGCCGTTATTATATTGAGGTCAGCTTTAGCATTCTGCAACGCACATCATCAATCCAATATGTCGCATGGGTGGGGATGCGCCTTCCCTGTTAGCTTAACTATCCAGTTTCCGAGTATCATATTTGCCCAGCACAGAAAAGTTTAGACAGTAACATCCTTTCTATAATTGAATTTGTCGTCACTGAACACTAGATAATATCTTCTTTTTTCAGCTCCAAAACCTCACAGGCCACTGGTTCAACAGGCAACAGACAACTAAACTACCAAAACAATATTTCATACTCTCTTGCTTCCAGTTGCTTTGATTCAAGGCTTGCTAGATAATCAAGTACCTTCATCATCTGTGGGAATTCAGGCAGGGGAATGTGCTGGTTCATCAGTATTAGTTCAACACTTTATGAGGATCTAGAAGCAAAGCTTTCAGGATGAGTAGATTTGATTTTTCACTTTCGACTGTACAATCTCTTCTCATCAGTTGCTTTCATAACCCAGAAAAAAATCTAAGACGTGTAATATGAAAGTATTTAGATAGAAACTGTATACGGTGGATCCGAAATTGAAATTTATGTTTCATTTACTTTGGTCAATGAAGGTGGCAAATATACTACTATATTTTTCTTTCGTCAACGAGAGATTTTCTTACGATGGATCATCATTGTACACAAAGTTTGGGCTCTTCGAATGGACCATTTACTCGTACATTACTATATCTAAAAATTTGCCCCATTAAGAACAAAACAGCATGGCATAAGTTACCCTTATAAAAGCAAGCAAGAGGGAACAGATTTGGGGTTTAAGTTTTGATCCTGCCACTGTTAAAAGCAAAATGATTTTAGTTTAAAAAACAACTCTTCTTCGTCTTCTTTTTCCCCATCATGATGTTTACATTTATGTGTTTGTGTTGTTTATTGATATGTTTTATTGAATACTCAGTTTATAATGAAGTTAAAAAACATATAGAGAGATAGGGGGTGGATGGGTGGGTGTTAGAGAGGTAAAGAGAGTGCGGTATGGTGTCGCGGCTTGGAAGGTTTTGGGAAACAGGTATAACTTTCTTGTCCCTTTTGTTTTCTGGGTTTTGAATTTCTCTGTTAGTTTTTTTTTCATTGCTTTTATGTTTCAGATATGCGAATGTTGATATTTGTAGGGCATTTACAGCGATTCTTTCTTGAACTTTATGTGAAAGAAATCAAGAAGAAGAAGGTAGGAAATTATGAAATGAATTCTAAGAGTTTTAGAAACCTGAGAAAGAACATAGGGCATCTTTTTTTCAGTCTTCAAAAAATGAACCAACAAACCCAATGTTCTTTTTAAAGAAAATCACCTAGCATTGTTAGAATAGGTTCTTCATACTTGATGAGCATTGTCTCCATTGGTTATTGAGGCTCTATTTACTGTTAGGTTTGGGTTTGGTTGGGTTAAATTTGATAGTTGAGTTATATATGTGTTTTCTTTTTCTTACATTAAGGATGCCTTATGTTCTCTTTTGCTGGTAGAAGAATATGTGCTGGGTTTTCTATTTGTGGTTTATTCAAAGTTTTGCCTGTTGTTTGGATGATTCTTCTTGCTGTTTTTGAGAAGATTGGGATTTCTTCTTGCTGTGTCCACCCCATGAATGTGTACTTTAGCACAATTTTCTAATCTCTCTTTGTAGGATACCTTGTGAACCCAAGAAAATAACTTTAAACGTCGTTATTGATTAGCATGTGATTTCTTAAAATCGTAGCTCTGTTTTATATAACATGCCCCCCCAAAAAAAAAAATTGGTCCCCAAAATCTCCATAAAAAAAGCCACCCAATAATTGTCAAGTGGTTCTCGATTGGGTGAGACTACAAGGTTTTTGGAGGTGTTATGCAATTAAAGAGTTTACAAAGCATCATATCTTGATTTTGTATGTGTTCCAAGTAACAATGCTAGTCAGGTATCTGTGCCTCTTCTAAAGGTTATCTTGTTATTAAAGGATGCCAGTAAGGTTTTTGGTGTTTGTCAAATAATCAATGCCACCAGCTTTGTGATTTTTCTTTTCTTTTTATGAGTCGGATTGCAACTTCTTCAGCATTGTGATGCGTAATGTTTCCTCTTTGACTTTTTCCATGTGGAACATGATCAGCATCATTACTGTTAGAGAATAATATAAATCATATTATGAGGCCTCACTTACAAGCTTAAGCTTTTAGGTGAGATGGTTCCTTAACATGGTATCAGAGCATTGTTGACCCAGCGGTCGCGAGTTCGAATCTCACCACCCTCATTCTATTTGATAAAAATCAAACACAAGGTAGAATGGACTTGTGTGCAAGTTTCAAGCCTAAAGGGCTTTTACTTGAGAGGGGGGGGAGGGGGGGTGGGGGGGAGGGGTTAGAGAATAATATAAATTATATTATGGGCCCTCACTTACAAGCTTAAGCTTTTAGGTGAGATGGTTCCTTAACAATTACTACAGTAAAAAGAGGGAAGCATTTTTATGCTCTATATCAATCACATACTTGAATCATAGAAGGTGCTAAGCAGTGGGCTGATTTGTAGTTTGAAAATCACATCTGACAGAAGTTAACTTATTTCTTCAGGTGATTATGGTTATACAGAGTTCCCTACCTACTCCAAATGAATCTACTCCATTTTATGCATCTAATAGTGGGAAAGACTACCAGTTTTGAGACTACATGCTTGGGACTGAAATTTGGCTGATGTTCCAAAATGTAACGAACAATCCCACAAATGCTGTAAAGAAGCTGCTTCATTCACTGAGCAAAAAGAGAGTATCAAGAAGTTCTCATCCACCAACCATCAGTAAAATGTCTGAAAGTTCTGCATTGTATATAGTCGAAGGAAGTTGCAAGGAAACTCTATTGACTTTTTATCAGCAATCACAAAGAGAAGCGGAGAGGATTGTCCTCTTGTTATCAATTCTGATGGTCCTTCAGTTGAAGTTAACGAGCACCGTGTAGTTTGAAAATGGGCATGAAACTGAAGCTGTTAAGAGTACCTCTTATGATTCGGAAGAGATACTCAACATAGAACCATCAGTTCAGCATCTGAAAGTTCTGCCCTTAATTTTACCACCTGTCAGTGCTATGTCTGAAAAGTTGTCAATGTAATTTCATCTACAGAAGAAGTAAGCTGCATGGAAATCCTATTACCTTTTTATCAGCACAGGTCCCTGCAGTGGCAAAGAAAAGTGGAGAGGACTTCTGTAATGAGTTATGATGGTCCTTCAGCTGTACGTAAGAAGCAAAGCTTAATGTCTCTACATGAGCATGGAGCTTTCCACATGCCTCCTCCTCCTGTATTCAACCGAGAGGGAAGAAGAGGAGATTTTCTTTTAGTCGTGAGTTCTGATGATCATTCTCTTTCAGTTGAGGAGGCACTTGAAGTTTCTCAAGATAAACATGAATGCAAAGCTGGCAGAGCTGTTCCCAGGCCTCCTCTAGCAAGCAGTGGAGAGCCCCATGTTTCAAATCAGAATCTGGCAGTGGATGTTCTCTTGTTGAAGACCTGTGTTTTGATAAAGATTCAAGAACAACAGGCCAAAAATCTTTGCGGTTGACAGTATAAATGATAGCTCATCATCAAAGTCAAATATGGAGCTTGTTTCAGCTTCTACAAAGACTGAAGGGGATGATAATAGTGAGTGCTCTTCATCCAATGTAGTGGCAGCAGAGGCCGCAGGGGAAGATCAGTCAGAAAAGGATCAGTCTATCTCTCCGAATGCAGTGGCTTTTTGAAGGATTTGGCATGGCAGAATCTGTGGTTCTGCTAAAAGAACTGGTGATAGCAGAAGTTCTTTGTCATGCAAAAAACGTTTTTGTGCAGAATCCCTGGTAAAGATGCTAATTTGTGATAATTGTGAAGATTCATTTCATGTATCTCGCTGCAATCCTCGTCTAAAAAGAATACCAGTTGATGAATGGTTGTCATTCATGTTTGAAGCATAAACAAATAATTTTTTGAACGTCTTTTGGTAATTATTTCGACAAGACCAAGTTTGGAGTCTGAAATGACTTCCTTTTTGCACACGCAAGAACACGTTGGCAATTATTATGTGATGAAATGATGTTTATTTCATCATAATCTTTTTTTGCTTGAATGTTAACGATTCCCTGAACCGTGTGGAGATCTTTATGAAATCATTAGAAATGATGTTACTGAACCTCTCTTCTCTCCCTGGGAAAGATTTAACCATAGGGACGAACACACACAGCCTTAGTTAGGTTTTAAGAAAGTGAGGTCATTTTTAGCATTCTGCAATGCACCTTCATCAATCCTAACATGTTGTCGGGGATTTGGATGCATCTGTTTTTTCATCTTATCAGTCCTACGAGTATTATATTTGCTATGCACTAAAAAGAGTTGAGAGCAACATAATTTCTGTTGATTGAATTTATTTTTTGTTCACTTGACACAAAATACTAACATTTTTTTTCCAGCTCCAACGTTCACATACCACTGGTTCAACAGACAACACACGACCAGGAGTTTCATACTTCTTTGCTTCCTGTTGGTCTGATTTAAGACATTGGAGATAACTAAGCACCTTCATCATGTGCAAGAGTTAGGCAGAGGAAGGTGCTGATTCATCAGTATTGCTTCAACTGTTTATGAGGATCTAGGAGCAAAGCTTTCAGAATTACTAGTAGATTCTACAAACTCTTCATCGGTAGCTTTTAAAACCCAGATAAAATCTGAGCTTGAAATAAGAATTCTTTCATATAGAAACTGTATATGGTGGACCGGTGATTGAAATTTTTGTTACATTTCTTTCCATTCTATTTTTACCATAAGAGATGCTATGTGGTTTCAGTTGATGCCATACATTTGAAGGGAAAGTGGAAGAACGGAATTTGTGGACTTGTGTTAATGTCATCTCCATGCTTTCTTGATGGACTTAATTACTTTTCAAAGCGTTTAATCCATGTACAGTCTAAAATTAAGTAACAACTGCGAGATTACTTATCTTGGCCATCGCTGCACTGTCACATCTGAGTTATCAACATGTTACGTGTTGGACTGCAGAGAAAATCTATCAATATATAAGGTTTCTATATAAATTTTATGCCAATAAAGCAACATGGAAAACACAAATGTGACATTTTTGAAAGTTTAGAAGAGAAACAGCGTGAACTTTAGAAAAGTTTATTACAACTATATCAACAATGTAAACAAAGCTCGAATGCTTTGAATGAAGATTTGGTTACATACAATATAGTTGAGTCCATCAAAGCATTTCAGGTAAGAGTAGAGTAGTAGCACCAAGTTCTTGAAAGCTGTAGTCAATAATTATACGAGTTGCTGCAAACAATATAGAGGCTTTGCTGATAACACATGCATTCTATTTTATGATAAATTTTAGTATTGGAGGGGATGATAACCTTGTTGATTTCATGTTTTCAATTCAAACATCAAGAATAAGGAAAGATTGTAAAATTTCTTGTAAATTTAATATTTGGTTGCAAAATGATGTTTTTTTTAATAAGAAACAGAGATTACACCGCAGATGCAACCTCGTAGACAAACCAACGCTTGGTCTCGATAGATATATAAAAGCAAGTCTAGAATGTCTCGAATCTAGATCATTAAAAGAAGTCATGGTAAGCAAAAATAATATTAAGAAGCACATAAAATGAATAGCAAGTGAAAAAAAAAAGAACACCTTTATAACCGGTTGCACACATACAACTATTCTGCCCAATAAAAAATATAAAAAAAGGTCAGAGTTTTATAAAAGGGAGAGAGGAGGGGGAGTTTTCAGTTTTAGAGAGATAAAGAGGGGTTTGTGTCGTGGCCAGTTTCCTATAAAGAGGCTCATTGCTTAGCCGTTTCCTCATTGTTGGAAGGCTTTTGGCGATCAGGTATAACTTTCTTGTCCTTTTTGCTTTCTGGGTTTTGAATTTCTTTGTTGTTTTTTTTAATTGCTTTGTGGTTTCAGATATCTGAATGTTAATGTTTGTAGGGCATTTTCAGCTATTATTGAATTGATATTTACTTGTTATTTTGAAGATTCCTTAACTTTGTGCGAAAGAATCAGGAAGAATAATATAGAAAATTGTGAATTGAATTCTAGGAGTTTTAGAAACCTGATAAAGAACTCAGGTCATTTTATTTTCAGTCTTCAAGAAGGAACCGACAAGCCCATTATTAATTTTAAAGAAATCCCTTAGCATTGTTAGAATAAGTACTTCAAACTTAGTTAATAAGATTTTAATTGGTTTTTGAAGCTCTAGTTGGTGTTGGGTTTAGGTTTTGGTGGGTTAGATTTGATAGTTGTGATTTAAGGATGTCCTTTGTTATCTTTTGTGGGTAAGGGAAGATGTGTTCAGGGTTTCTTTTTATGGTTTATTCTATAAGTTTTGTTAGTTATTTGGATGGTTTTTGCTGTTGTCTTTGGGAAGCTTGGGTTTTCTCCTTTGTGATGAAGTTGGAGTTTTTTTGTGTCCACCCATGAATGTCTACTTGAACACATGTTATAAGCCCTAAAATTTGGCAACCGATGGTACTGTTTGGTTTGTCTTTTGGAAAGTTGATGATTAGAGAGCTCTTAGTTTCGTATAGTAATCTGACAAATTTTCATAATGTTATGTGGGTTATATTCTTCTCTTTATATATGCAAAACATTTTTTATACCCTTTAATCTTTGGGTGAAGGAAAAAATTATTGAGGAAGAACATGAATAAAGTAAGCATCTTTCTAAAATGAAAGATAAAAATTACCTAGCTCTATTTGTAGGATAAAATTAGGAAGCCTAGAAAAACACTCCGGCCATGGTTGCTGATCATAATGTGATTGATTTCTTAAAATTCTTGCATCTCTTTCATCTGACCCACCAAAAAAGAAAGAAAAACTATTGGAAGATCTCTCTCCTTCCATACCCCCTTCGGAAAAGCCCTTAAACAATCTCAAGTGGTTCTCAGTAGGATGAGCACTAATGATCTAGTGCAATTAAGGAGGCTATAAGGCATCATATCTTGATGGTCAATGTGTTCTATGCTCTAACAATCCTAAGAATCAGGGGACGGGCTTTTTTTCTCAAGGTTGTCTTGTCATTAAAGCATGCTGATAAGCTTTTTGGTGTTTGTGGTGAATAGTGAATGTTATTAGAAGTTCAAATGTTTGGTTGATACCTCTACGAGTAACACTGTGAACTTCTTTAGCTTTGTGCTGTCTAATGTTTGCCTCTTTGCTGTTTTAGATTTGGAAAATTATCAGTACCATTTCTGCAGTAAGCAAAGGGGGAACATTTTTATGGTCGGTATCAATCACAAGTTTGCATCATAGGAGGTTGCTAAGCAGTGGCTTTGATTTGGAGTGAATAAAACTCACATCAGCTGGATATTGGCTGAGTTTTTCAGGTGAAAATGTTGATACAGAGTTCCTTTTCTACTTCAATTGAATCTATTCCATTTCTTGTATCTGACCAAGGGAAACGGAATTTATTATGTGACTGGATGCCTGGTACTGAAATTTGGCAGATGTGCTCAAAATGTCATGAACACTGCCATAATTGCCGTAAAGATATGATTCAATCACCGAGGAAAGGGAGAGTAACAATTATTCATGCCTGTTAAGTTTTCTGAGAGGTCCTCATCCACCAACCATCACGAAAATGTCTGAAAGTTCAGCACCTAATTTTGTATATAGTAGAAGGAAGTTACAAGGAAACTCTATTGAATTTTTATCAGCAATCACAAAGAGAAGTGGAGAGGTTTGTCCTTGTGGCATCAATTCTGATGGTCCTTCAGTTGCAGTTAAGGAGCACTGTGTAGTTTCTGAAGATGAGCATGAAACCGAAACTATTAGAGTCCCTCTCATGCCTCCAATATTATGCAATGGTGTTGAATATTCATGCCCCTTTTCCTTTGGAAGAAGTACTCAACTTGCATCTGTCAGTTCAGTTTCTGAAAGTGCTGCCCCTAATTTTGTTTTTGGGAAAACAAAGCCACGACAAAACCCTGTTTCCTTTTCATCTGCAATGGAAAAGAGAAGTGGAGAGGATTGTCTTTCTGTGATCAGTTCTGATGGTCCTTCAGCTGCACAGAAGGAGCGGCGCCTAATTTCTATACATGTGCATGGAGCTGCCCTTATACATCATCCTCCAGTATACAAAAGAGCTGATTCTCCATGTCCATTAAGTTCACAAAGAAGTCCTCAGCTACCCACTGTCAGTACAATGTCTAAAAGTTCTGCATGTAATTTTGTATACAGCAGAAAGAAGCTGCGGGGAAACTCTGCTAGCTTTTTATCAGAACAGGTCCCTGCAATGGCAAAGAGAAGTGGAGAGGATTGTCTTTCTTTAATCAGTTCCGATAGTCCTTCAGCTGCATGTAAGGAGCAATGCGTAATTTCTCAACATGAGCATGGTGCCGCCCTTATGCCTCCTTCAGTATACAATAGAGATGATTCACCATGCCAATTATGTTTACAAAGAAGTCAGCTACAAACTGGCAGTACAATGTCTGAAATTTCTGCACATAATTTCATGCGCTGCAGAAGGAGGTTGCAAGGAAACTCTATTACCTTTTTGTCAGCACAGGTCCCTGGACTCACAAAGAGAAGCAGAGAAGATTGCCTTTCAGTCATCAGTTCTGATGGTCCTTCGCCTGCAGTTGAGGAGGCACATGTAGTTTCTCAAGATCAACATGAAAGGGGAACTGGTGGAGCTCTTATGCCTCCTCCTATAGTAGACAACAGTGATTATTCTCCATGCCAATTAAGTTTACAAGGAAGTCTTCAGCTACCAACTTCCAGTACAATGTTTGAGATTTCTGCACGTAATCATGTATACAGAAGAAGGAAGCTACGAGGAAACTCTGTTACCTTTTTGTCAGCACAGGTCCCTGGAATCACAAAGAGAAGCAGAGAAGATTGCCTTTCAGTCATCAGTTCTGATGGTCCTTCACTTGCTGTTGAGGAGGCACATGTAGTTTCTCAAGATCAGTATGAAAGGGGAACTGGCGGAGCACTTCCCAGGCCTCCTCTAGTATGCTATGGAGAGCCCCACATTTCAAAATCAGAATCTAGCAGTGGATGTTCACTCGTTGAAGACCTGGTTTCTGATGAAGCTACAAAAAAAAGCAGGCCAAAAATCATTGAGATTGACAGTATAAATGATAGTTGCTCATCATCGAAGTCAAATATGGAGCTTGTTTCAGCTTCTACAAAGACTGAAGAGGATGATAATGGTGAGTGCTCTTCATCCAGTGCAGTGGCAGCAGAGGTCGCAGGAGAAGATCAGTCTGAAAAGGATCAGTGTGTCTCTATACTCAAAAGGCAGGGGGCTTTTGAGGGAGTTTGGCCTGGCAAAACCCGTGCTTCTGCTAAAAGTATTGGTGATGGTAGTGGTAGTTGTAGCAGCAGTTCTCGGCCATGCAAAAAATGTTTTCACAAGGGATCCCCTGCAAAGATGCTAATTTGTGATAATTGTGAAGATTCATTTCATGTATCTTGCTGCAATCCTCGTGTAAAAAGAATACCAGTTGATGAATGGTTGTGTCGTTCTTGCTGGAAGAAGAAATGGATAATTCCCAAGGAGACAATTTCCAGAAAATCTCTAAATAAAATTGGTGACATGGGCAGATGTAGAGATGCTTCATCTATTGGTGAATCAAATCCTATAGCATTGATGTTGAGAGATACTGAGCCATATACAGCTGATGTTCGTGTTGGAAAAGGTTTTCAAGTAGAAGTTCCAGATTGGTCAGATCCAATTATCAAGTATGTTGTTTTGCTTATCCTCTTAATTTTTTATTGCTGGTGTATATAGCTAGTCTGAATTGTGTGCAATTTAATCTTATAAACCCTAGACCCTCCTGTTAGCATTCATATCCATTTCATTTTTTATTGTTGGAGTAACACTTCATCATACAAACATGTTTATCTGATTTATTTGTAGAGATTGTATAAGTTTTTTGCAGAGAGTTTTTCTGAAGGAGAGAGTAGGTACTATTATTCTGAAAGGAAATAAGCCTGATGCTGATGGTCTTGGACTGTTCCAACATTTCCAAGAATGAGTTCATTAAGCCTGATGCCCATGTTCTTTTGTGCAATCCATTGCTGTTTCTTCTTGATCCTAGAAACACAAGTGTCTGCGAGTCTTGCTGGAAACCTTACAAGATTTAACAGGCTAGGGAGAGCAATGACTTTGTCCAAGAATTGCTTTTTTAACATTTATTAAAAATGTTACATTCTATTGTTCTTTTGCTAAAGACTTTGGTCATGCAATAAATCTTTATTTTTGAGATGTTATCAAGCTTGATACATCCCATGGTGTACAGATGGATCTTCTATGCCTCTTTTCACTTAGTAGCATAGGCACTAGTAGCTTGGTAGGATCAAACATAGCAGCCATTTTGTAGACGTCTTTGCAGACTGAACAGATTCAGTCTCTTTTCTTCAGCGTGTTGATGAACAACAAGTGGCCCCATGATTTGTATTTTGAATTGATTATGGCTCTTTGAGAAATGCATGTTTTGAAGGGAGAGAGTCGACTCTTTAGTAATCTTTTTGGTTGCTATCAATGCTAAACGGCCTGGAGCTAATTTTTGGAGGCAATAGCCTTACAGTTTTTGGACCCAGACGCAGAGGAAACTGGGAATTATTTGGCTTCATTAAAGCAAAATGTCATATTTTTTTAGTGTGCGACTATAAATACCCATTTTCAGATCATCTATGTTTAATATGCTGGAAGAACAAAAGGTAGCAGTTAATAGTTTGTGGGTCAGACAATTGTAGGTTAAAAGGCAAAGAACTTGTAGGTTTAATTCCATGGAAGGTATACAGGCAGGTACAGGAATTATTCCATGAAAAGGCTGTGTTTCTTTGATCCTTCAGTCTGTACTGGGGCACAGTACGTTGACTTGTGTCAGACACAAATGTTTTCAGTGCTCTTTTCCTTGTCCTCTCCTCCATATTATTTGTTTTCATTTTTCTTTTTTCCTTGCAGTATGGCTTTCCTTTTAAAAATTTAAGAATGATTCAAGACTGTTTCTAATTATCACCAGGATGTCCTAGACTTGTCACTTCTAACATCGTCTGTTATTTTTATTTTCATGTAGTGACGTTGACAGTATTGGCAAACCTGTGGTATTGGAGCCATCATACTTTGTCAGTTTGTTCGTAAGTGTTCAAATTGTTTATTAGTTCAAGTTTGTCAGTTTAGCAGCAGATTTCTCGGTGTTTAGAGAGCTCTGAAACATCCCCTTGTGCAGGAGTTGAAGTCCAACAAGTATTCTAAACTTGGATCTATAGGCAATTGGCTTCAGTGTAGACAGGTTATAGATGATGCAGCAGGTGGTGGCAATGTAACTACATGTGGAAAGTGGCGCAGGTAAACCAAATAATGATCTCCTCTCTCGGGTTATATTGCTCTTGTGTTTTTGTTAATTAACCTGCTTAGACAGCCTCAAATTCAAATGTTTTAGTCATTGGTGGGAGAATCCAATGCACAATAAAAACCTGTACGAGGACTTCTATACAACTCTCAACACTTGTCCCATCTACTTGAAGGTTTTAGCCTTGCAGCCTTGGTAGCGAAATTTTGTTAAAAAATTTGTTTGCAAACACAATAAACAGTTTGAAGAATTTAACTATCAAGCCTCAATGTAACCGTTAAACCGAGTTTAATATTAAATACTACTAGTTAAACCCCCCCCCCCAAAAAAAAAAAAAAAAAAAAAAACAGTTGCCAAAAATCATTTCTCTTCCTTTTCCTTCTGCATCTACCCATATCTCATAATCCCCCTTTCATCTACATTTGCAATATCTCTCATAAGTCTCAACCAATATGCAATTAAGGGATAACATTAGACTGTAAGCAACTTCTCTTCCTAACTTCACAGTAGTCGAACCAAACCCACCTCCCCCTGATCTCTCACCTCTCCATCTCCCACTGACTTCTCTCTCTCCTTCCCTCCTCTTGATTGAAGACTTATCTAAAAGGTAATCTTTTTTTAGAATTTGCTGTTTGCTAGATTTGCAAGGTTTGTAGCTTCTTTTTTTTCTTGAGGATTTGTTATCATCTAATGCTTGAAAATGATGGTTCTTCAATGCTTTTAAAAAAGCTATTAATTTAGGTAGAATTTCCTTGTGACACAAATAATTTATACTCTGATTGTGTTAAAATTCAATTCCCCTGGAGAGTTATTCCACCAAAAGGCTAGCAAATAGGTTTGAGTTATTACTATGTTTGCTTTTGATTTTACTTGTGTTCATGAATCCAATAAGCATGGTCCGTGAATAGTCCTGCTTGATCTTTGAAGAAGCAGGGTCCTTGCTTTTTGTACTTCTCTAGTGTTCAATCTCATGAAACTCGATCCATCTGCATGATAATCCAATCTGTTGGGATTAGGTTTCCCGGTTATATACCAAAAAAAAGGGCCTTGACTGAACTTGGTTTTTGGTTCGGTTCATGTTCTTTAAAACTAGTGTATCTCTGTTTGGTTGGTTGTTTTGCCCAAACCGAACTGACCTGGACCGTGAACAGCCCTAGCCATAAGTTTTTAGCAGTTCATATCTTGTGTAAAAACGTTCACTAAGTGGACATATTATGAAATATGAGCAAGCATTACTGCTCACTCAATTTAAACAAGGTAGTAAAGTAAAACATGAATGTTTAATCTCCTTAATTCATATTGTTCAACTAAATCCTCCAGTGCTGAACTTATTTATTTTGGCATTTATTTGTTTCTATCTTAGTCTTGCAATTTCAGGAACAAAATGCGGGTATAATGTTAATTTTCTCATCTTAATTGGTATTGACAAGCATGAAGCTTGGCAAGTCCTTTCATATCATTGATGCATCATTGTGAACATATTGTATCATCTGCCCTTTCTTGTGCTGTTGGTTCAAAATGCCATTCCAAGTAGGAGATTAAAGTGGAATCGATTCAATTATCTATATCATGTCATTGGCTGTAGCTTTGTGAGAGATCCAAAATAAATTAGTTTGCTAACTCTTTCCCTTAGACAATCCACCAAGTCATAATTGATCTGATAGATCTAATATTTATCCTTTTCCACTTAAGCTTGAGAGGATTAAGTTCTAGAATGTTGCTGATGTAACAGGGCTCCTCTTTTTGAAGTCCAAACTGCTGACTGGGAATGTTTCTGCTGTGTCTTCTGGGATCCAATGCATGCTGACTGTGCTGCACCTCAGGTGAATTAGGCTTTTATGCGATATCTTTTGAATCATGGACTTTCTATGTAGCAAACAGATTGTTTTTGGGTCCCTACCATCTTTATCACTTTCATTATAAGTACAAGTTTGTGGAGATTATTGAATATTCTGAAGCTATATTTAACATATACCTCATATTTTATCGTAACCAAATTTTGTTACATGCATCTGCCTCAGGAGCTGGAGACTGATGAAGTTATGAAGCAAATAAAGTATATCCAGATGGTATGTTTTGGACGATATTTCATGGTCTTAGAGTTTTAGCACTTGCGACTTGGTCATTGTTATTTGAACTTGTTTGCCCTACTTTTTTCCAAGAATGCACTGCCTAGGCTGTGATGAAGGGTCAAATCTTTTATCCTAATTACTCCTGTTCAGAGCAGACACGTGGTTAGAGATGGTAGAGAACCTTGAGTATTATCATTGAGCATGGTTTTGGTGGTTCAATTAACAAAAGTGGAATAAAACTGACTGTAATTTGTCAAAACTTATTACATAGTTCATCTAAGTGCTTGTTTTAGGATCCCTGGCATTTCTTTTGGTCAAGGACACGCAAATTTCTCTTATCTTCATTTGTTAACATGTCATTTACTGTGCAGCTGAGACCCCGAATAGCAGCTAAACGGCAGAAATTGAGGCGTGCCAGCGATGGCGATCCAATGGATGATTGAAAGGAGTGATGTTTGCAAAATTCCAAGAATGAGCAAAAACTGCTTGATGATTTCAAAGAAGTATTATCCATGCAGCTTGCTTTGTACATTCTTTCTCTCAGAAATCCACAGCTGAATTTTGGAGTTAGTATTCACATCATAACCGAAACAAAATTATTTGTACATTAGATTTTTTTTTTAAATTATCAAATATGATATATGTGAGCCTTTGGTTGAGCCTGCTTGTATGTCCCGATAGGAAATTTCATTAATCATAGGATATTAATTGTGCCAATCACTTCCTTCCATGTAAACCTCATTTGTGTAGTCATTCTAGTTTTCTCCCTTTCAAACCCATTAATTTCGATAATCTGAGGATGATATTGGTGCATTTTGTAGGAGAGGGACCTAATCTAAATATGTGTAATAGGAAAACCTCCTAGTTTAATTATATAAAAGAGTATAATTAAAAAATCCAGTTTGAATTTCATCAGGCGCAGTACAGTTTAAATTTCATCAGGCTCAGTACAGTTTAAATTTCATCAGGCTCTTACTTAGGGGAGCGGCGGCTTATCCTCGCAGAATCTATCCACAGTTCCAAGATATTTTTTTCAACCACTATAGTTCTAAGAATTTAGACCAGGTAATCATATTGAAACACTTCACTTTAGAAAGTGAAAGAGAGACAACAAAACGCAAGTTTAATAGCTAATTTATTTTTGCTTTTCATGAATTTTTTTTATTTGCAGATTATTTTAATGTACTATTATTAAACATAAATTTTAAAAAATAAGTTATAAAAGAACGTTGCCACAACACCAATTGACACGAAATTAGCTCCAGCCGCTTGAAATTGGAGGTATCTATCTGTAACGCAGTCAAATTGCACAAAGAAAATCAACATCCTAAATTGGAAATTAAAATGAACCCGACTTTGATAATGTGGTTATAATAAAAGGGAACAAAAACACAGTTGTTTCTTTTATAACCATCCATCCATCCATTTTAACAATAGATCACAAAAGTAATAAATTCAACGCGTCATATTTAATTTATTTCATAACCAATGGCAAGACAGTATCTTCCTGCCTACAATACCCAGAAATACCACAAAATACCAAGCAAATAAATGGTCACCAAAGGAAATCCCAGAAGGCTCACCAAATCCTGCAAAGAGAAGCAAAAATGTCAATTCCATAAAACATGATGACCTTCATAAAAAGAGACATGGACACAAACACCCACAGGGAGAGAAACAATCCATATCAAGTTTGATTGTTAAGAGTTGCGGTTCATTTAATGAGATTTTAAGCAGCACAGCACAGCTGATCTCGAGCCCACAATAGTTGAGGAAATGTAGCACAAATGAGCACACCAAGACTCAGCTCCAAAGATTTTTGAAAAAAAACAATATACAAACAAATTCAAGAAGAATTTCATAAAACATGGTTTTCTTATGATTGAGAAGTATGGCAATACTCATTAAATAACTATAATAATTTCGCTATCAAAAAGAAATGTACTAGTTCTGAGTACAGATTTATATTGCCCCTCGCAAAAACTACACAGCATCCTATTTCCATCAAAAAGAAAATAAAAGGTACCAAAAAAAATCCTATTGCCCACAGTTAAAGTTTCGCCCACAGTTAAAGTTTCATTGGCCTAAGCCATTCAGAAATTTTTCATTCAATTTAAGAAAGGAGAGAGGATGTGAAGACAGTGAAGATCCATTCCGAGAGAGAAACAGTATTAGAGTTATTTTATTGTTCCACCACCACTACCTAGCATAACTGAACAGTAAAGATGAGGCCACCCAAATTGCTACCATAAGCTAGACTCAAGTCTAGGCTTCGAGACACTGACTATTGGAACCCACCTTCATACACAATTCTTCTTAGCGAAGAGCATGAAAAAGAACTTATTGTCTTTTGATAATGGCCTATCTGTGAATCCTACGCATTAAAAGAAATACTTAGTAACTGTACAGATAGGCCGTTATCAAAAGAACTTATTGATTCTCACAAACTAAAAAGAAAGAGAGTAAGAATAAGGTGCGCCAAGCGTGCATCACATGACCACATAACTTCAAGATGTAGAACAGTAGAAAACAGAGTATTAGCAACTGCTTCAGTGGGTATGGTTGTCAATTGTACAATGGTTTGCATATGCACATAATAAATTTATACATGAATGGATACAAAAACACGCACACACACATATTGATTCAGAGCCACCAATTTACAAAGTTGGGCACTTATAATGCAAGGGGTGGTAAAAAGAAAGGAAGACCATCAAGATGTCCAATTGTACTTTGGCTTAACAGTGAAGGGGAAAAAAAAGATGCATACACTGAAATGTCCTTTGAGCTATAGGCTTGTGAAGAAGGATGACTTCTATGAAATTAGACCACGTAAAGGACAGATACCATAAAATGATCCGGCAGCTTTTGGCATAATACAAACTGAATTTTTAATTCCCCCATAATCCCTTTTCAGTTCTTCCAGCCTTCTGATTTTAACAAGTAATATAAGCAGGGCATAAAGTATGTTTAGAAGAAAATTAAGAAGAAGAAAAAAGGTCGTGTTAGAAAACTACATAGCCAATACTCTGACAATAGAATACTACAAGGATCAACAAAGCAAGAGAAAAACAGTAAAGAGGAGTCTGCAACACATTCATAAAATATCTACTTATCAAAACTTCTGGATCATGAACTTCAAGATTGGTAAGTTGTAGCAAGGAAAATGTAGATAAAATTCAATAAACATTACTGTCGACCACAGAAATCACAATGCGATTCTGTATACTCAAGTATTTCCCACCATGCTCCTATCCACCCACCCCTCCTCATCCTCAACATTCTTGAACATATTCCTTCAGTCATCCAAATGAAATTTGTTAAACACCATTAGATTTTGCATCCACTCTAACAACTCCTACTAATCAAATCACTTCTTGCTTTTTACCCTGCTCGACCTAAAATGACAAAATGATATGCAAAGCCAAAGATTTAACCCAATCGAAATTATCAAAATGAAAAGTGAAAGTCCAGTAAAATCCATGAAACCAGGATTCATTTAGTAGGAGCAGCAAGAGGAAAGGAGGTGCAACCAAGCAACACAAACTATCACACATTACAGTCCTCTCACCAAATCAAAATCCAAGGCACAAATTCAACACATTCTCTACCACATTCTCTCGGATAAAACTAAACAAACAAAATCCCTAGATTAACCACAATCAAACCCACAAAAATTGATCTATAATTAAATCTAATTAAAACCATACAAAAACTACCAACAAAATCACCAACCATACTACAAAAAATCTCAACTAACTACCAACACATGCCTTGGCACATCAAATTAATAATAATAATTAAAAAAAATATCAATAAAATCATCCAAGGAATCTACCCCTAATCAATAGGGACCAATACCTTTCTACATACCACCCCAACTCAACCCTTTTTAGCTTCAACATCCTCACTAACAAAACCCAGCAATCTATGACATCAATCAATCAATCAAATTAAATCCATACACAGAACCCATCAACAAAAATCATCAAGGTACACCACAAAAACGATACCTTCAATCAAAACACCGATAAAAACTGTTCCTCCCTAATGCCCACCATGATCCTTAGCATGTTGCTGGTGCTCAAGATGACGGCGTTCCTCAGGTAGAGCAAGAAAGTAAGATAAAACCATGCCACCAAAGCATACATGGTAAACTGGATCAACTGAGCTTGTTTCAATATACTTAGCATGGTAATTATCCATTCCTCTTTGCACTGATTTCTTCACGTAATTAAGTGACAGCATGGGCTTCACATGATTGGGAAACTCCTTCACTTTCAAGCCCTTAATTTCGTTGTAGAACTTCCTTAGTGCCATTTGATTGAAAGTTGATTTGAGGGTTCGACGAAACCCTAACCCTAATTTTTTAAATTTGGGAATCTGATTTTTTTTTGACGTGGAGAAATGTATAGAAGGTAAAATCCGGGGTATGAATTATGTTCAGGTGTGTTTGATATTGTGGCTGTACAGTGTTTTAAAAAGAAAATATTTTTTGCAATTTTAAAATAATTATTTTATGTTGAGAATTATTTTAATATATTAATTCTGAAAATAAAAAATATATATTATTGTAATATATTTAAGAAATAAATTTTTAGTCGGATTCACGAAATTAAGAAGACAAAAGGTAAATTATTGATCTGAGTTTTCCTATACAATTTTTCACACCAAAAATTTAATTAAATATATACTTTCAATTGTATTAAAACTTTAAGATAAATGATAAATTATTAGTATTTAAAAAAAAACACAAGAGATATATAGAAAATAAAAATGATTGATTACATTAATGGAGAAGGTGTTAAAGAATATAATAAATCATATATTATAGTCTTACTTAACAGCTTAAAATTTTAGATGAGATGATTCTTTCAATGATATCAGAGTCTTGTTAACCTAGCGGTCATGAATTTGAATCTCACCACCCTTATTCTATTTAATAAAAATTAAGCTCGAGATAATTTGGACATGTGTGTAAATTTTAAACCCCAAAAGCTTTCACTTAAGGGGGAATGTTTGAGAATAATATAAATCAATCTTACCTAACAACTTAAGTTTTTAGGTGAGATGATTTCTTAATAGGAGGATGATAATTTTAAAGTATTTTTTTATAATAAGAAAAATATATTTCTAAAGATAATGCTTTTTTAAAATATTTTAGGAAACTCTAAATTCTAAAATTATCCTTATCTTTTTCAAATGATTCAAATTAGAAAATAACATATTCCTTTTTTCATTCTCAATTAGTAATTCTTTCTCATATAAGGTATATCTCTTTACTTTTATTTTTTTGAAGAATTTTTAAATCACACTCTCTCAAATAATAAAATTCTTTGTGCTCTTGAACTGTATTTTTCAATCAATTGCTCATGTTCATTAGGGATCGTCTTTTCTTATATTATATAATTGAAGAAATTCTTTTTCCCTTGCCTAGCGATACTTGCTTAGCCAATGCACTATTTCCTAAAAGATAAGTCATGAGACAAGTTTTTGTAAGATGTAAGAACACTCATCTCTCTGTTACGCATAAAAAATTACCTCTTTTATTTTTAAAATAATTTTTTACTTGTTTATCCCTTGAAAGACAAATACTTAAAAAGTTAACTCAATCATAAAAAAGTTATTTTGTAGGTAACATTATACAACTCATTGTAGCTTAATTCATTGTCAGTCGTGGAAAAGCCTATAAATTTATTAAGTTTCTTCCTGACTCTTTTTTGTGAAAAAAATAAAATAAAATACAGTTGTACTTATTATCTTTTATGGACTTGTCTTAGCAAGCCATAACCATTTATGTATTGAAATTGAGATTTTGATATATGGATTAAGTGGTTAGTTGTTGGTCATTTTTTTATTATTATTAACGTGGGTGTCCAGACCAGCTTGCACGTACGAGCCTTAAAATTAACAACTTTATAAGTCTCTCGTGACCATTATATTAGCAACCATATTACTTGAATCTAAGATCACAAGAAAATCAAAACTCTTAGTTCCAACTTCTTACTACTTGGTCACCTACTAGATGGTTGATCGTTTATTATTATTATTATTATTATTACTATTAGTGTTGAATGATTATGAAAAATATAAAACATAATACATTTTTGTCACTCTTCACCTTCTTTTTTTCATATTCAAAGAAGGGTAAGGAGGGTAGGGGGTGTGTGTGTATATTAAGAGAGAAAGAAGAAATTTTGTTTTCATGTCATAGTTTATCATTTGCTTATAATTATTAGATTTTTTTGTGTTTAGCAAAGCAAAAAAATAATAGTAAAGCAATATAATGGAGAAAATATTTAAGAATGAGCACCCTTAACAAGTCGTAAATGACTTTATGAATCAAAAGAAAATTAAATTTGAAGGCCTTTTTATTCCTTTTCTCCTTTTGTATTTCTCTATCTCTATAATCATTTGCCCCTCTTTAAGATTATAAAATGGTTTAGGAAAATAAAGTAATATTTGGGAGAGCGAACACACCCATGGAAAGGGGAAAACATTAGAAATGATCCCAACTTATCTTTTCTAATGCCTCATTATTAAATATACATTCTCATGACTCTTTACATATGAAAATTAGTAAATTATTATGAAGAAAAAGTCAAACCCCATCGTGGGATTTGCGTCATTCGATTCAATTTTTTTTTCAAAACTGCAGCAATGCCTATAGATAGTGTTTGGTAATGGTAATTTTTTTTATTTAAAAATATATTAAAATAATATTTTTAATTTTTTTTATCACTAATACATCAAGACAATTCCCAAACAGCACGCTAATACCTTGGGAACAACAGGAGGCATTGCCAGCTTATCGAAGTATAGTTCCCCACGTTGGGCCAACTTAATGACCAAACAGGCCATACCTTAAGACCCCAGAAAATCAAACAACAATGGTCATTTAAGTAATTTCACAAGAAAACAAAACATCACCCGCCCTTTTCTATTGTAGAAAAAAAGGAAAGAAAAAAACTAAAATAAATCACCCCACCTTAAAACGATCAAATTCCTTAATTATTAGAAATCTAATAATCGGACATTTTGTCCAAATCAAAATCCCTTTTTGCTGCATTTTGGAGATTAACAAAGAAAGCAGCAGACAGGTCTCTCTGTTATTTTAATTTTTAATTTTTTTTCTGGATTTTCTCTGGTTCTATTTCTCTCCTTTTCGTCTCTTTGAAACCTTTTTTTTTTTGAAAAAAAAAAAATTTATAGTAAATAAGTTTTAATAAATGGCAACGTTTACAAGTTTTAGAAAAGCTTATGGGGCTCTTAAGGATACAACAAAAGTTGGCCTTGCAAAGGTCAATAGTGACTACAAGGTGAGATTTTTGGATTCTTTGTCAATTTTTGTTTAATGTGTTCATCTCATTTTTTTTGTGATTATGGAATGTTTCTTTTTTGGATTTCAAATGGAAGGAATTGGATATTGCCATTGTAAAGGCGACCAATCATGTTGAATGCCCTCCTAAGGAACGTCATGTTAGAAGTAAGTTTATATCTTGATGTGGGGTGTTTAAGATTTTGATCTGCGATTGTGCTTTTGAATGGGTAACCATGCTTTTGAACGGTTTATTTTGTTTTTTGTTTTCTCTGTTTTATTTAAGTTATTCTTTGGTTTTGCTGGTGACTTACAGAAATATTTTCGGCAACATCAGTAATAAGACCTCGAGCAGATGTGGCATACTGCATTCATGCACTTTCTAAGAGATTAGCCAAGACGCAGGACTGGATTGTAATATTTCTCTCTCTTTTAAATTTCTTAATTTTGATTCATTATTGTTGTTTTGTTAATCCATGTAGGATTGATTCTTAGATTATAGGAGAGCATTTGAACTAGTATAAATGAGTTTTGATCTAAGCATTGCTGTGCCATGTAACTTGACAGTTCATCAATGTAAATATTTCCCACAGAGAATAGATGGAGCTTGGGTCCTGAAATTTGGGTGTGTTTATGCAGGTTGCGATAAAGACATTGATAGTCATTCATAGGACATTGAGAGAGGGAGATCCTACATTCCGAGAGGAGCTCTTGAACTACTCACATCGAGGCAATATTCTCCAAATGTCCAATTTCAAAGATGACTCTAGTTCACTGGGTATGGAGCCTATGTTCAATATTGTTTTTGTCAGTTTATGTAAACAAGCTTTGAATTTTGAATATCAATAGCCTTTTAGATTGCTTTTCTGAGATGCAGCCTGGGATTGCTCTGCATGGGTTCGTACTTATGCTCTTTTTCTAGAGGAAAGATTGGAGTGTTTTAAGGTTTTGAAATATGACATTGAAGCTGAACGCTTGAGTAAAGCATCACCTGTGGCAACCAAGGTTTCTTCCATGCTGTGCATTAATTTGCAATCATATTTTAACATGGCATTAGATTATGCTTTTATCATGGAACAGCATTAGCTATCCATTAATTATAACAGGTGCATAGTAAAACACGGCTTTTGAAAGGAGAGGATCTGTTGGAGCAGCTACCTGCATTGCAGCAGCTTCTCTATCGTCTACTTGGTTGCCAGGTAAGGGTTGATACGGATAACAGATTTGCTTAATTTTGGTTATGGAACACTGAGATTTCTTTGTGTGGCTTTAGTATCTCCTAACTACTGAATTATCTTTCATTTTATAATGCTTCCCTATTCTCTTCCTCTAATTTTTGCAGCCTGAAGGTGGAGCTTATAACAATTATCTTATACAGTATGCATTGGCCCTGGTATGCATGATTCAAATATGTAATTCTTACAAGAGTGTTTTCAGCAGTATGTTTTGCGCAAGTACTTGTTGGAATTCTGCATGCTGGGGAATTTTTCAGTTAAAAACCAGTGCATATATAACTAAAATTTAAATTATTTCAATTGCCAGATGAGCTGATTTTCTTTACTGTACTGACCTGTGACAATGCACTTTCTTATCCTCTTTGGCAGGGTAAGATTGTGCAGTGAGCTGCAGTCCCTTGTGTTTTCTAAATCATTCTCTTAAAGCGTTATGGTGTTGTCTTTTTAGTTCTTGTGACTTGCTAGGGATAGAATAAAAGGAGGCTTTAAGTGTTCCCCCCCTTTTCTTGTTAACGGGGACCAGAACTGGAAGCCTGTCTGCTGTGCATGATTCTTGAAGTATTGATATAAACAACTAGAGCATTTGCTATTCCTTGGGGTTATTTTCATATTGTATCCAAGATCTTCAAGCTTATGGTTTCTACAAGTTATTTATTATTGAAACTATATAATACATCTAATGTTCTATCATGGGTCATTATACCAACACTTTATGCTGTATTCCTTTGTTTTTTGTAGTCCTAAAATTGTTGTTTTTCACGCAGGTCTTGAAGGAGAGCTTTAAAATCTACTGTGCAATCAATGATGGAATTATCAATCTTGTGGACCTGGTAAAACTTGTACTCAATCGAGTAACTGCCTCTTGGACTAGTTACTTGTACTTTTCCTCTATTAATATAAATTCAAAATGTTTTTACAGTTTTTTGAAATGACAAAACACGATGCAGTCAAAGCTCTTAATATATACAGAAGAGCTGGCCAACAGGTTTTACAAATGACTGCTTTTAGTGCCAAATGGGGATGGCTTATTATGTGTTCTAATTGTAGTTATTTGTCTAGTTTTTAATTCAATTTTGGGCTGTTCAGGCTGAAAATCTTGCTGAATTTTATGAACATTGCAAAGGCTTGGAGCTTGCAAGGAACTTTCAGTTTCCAACACTAAGACAGGTTCTCTTTTCCACCAAACTGAAAAATTTAATGAATGCTCATAGCTGGTTCTTACAACTTTTCTGTATCGAGCAGCCCCCTCCAAATTTTCTTGCAACAATGGAAGAGTATGTTAAGGAAGCGCCTCAGTCAGGTTCTGTCCCTATGAGACTGGTGAGAAATTTTATCCATGTGGGAGTTTGCTTTTAAATGAGATGGTTGAATAAAAGTTTTTCCTCTGTATTCAAATGTATTGAAATAACCTTTGGAATATGAGAAAATGGAATGCAACACCTTCTCTATATTTTGGGTTTGTGGTAAACATGCTGTTTCACCAACAGGAGTATACAGTGAATGAGCCCGAGGAACCTGAGGAGCCTTCAGTACCTGTAGAAGTTGAAAAGGTTGATGATGAAAAAACACTGATAGATGTGGAGGTAGAAACTATACTTGAGGAAGAGGTGGTAGAACCTCCATTAGTATCAAATGATGCTATTGGGGATTTACTGGTAAGATCAACATTTTTCTGCATGTTCTTTTTAGTTGATTTCTTGAGTTCTCATTCATGTATTGTTTCCCTATGTTTTTGTCGCAGGGTCTGAATGAAATAAATCCGAAAGCTGCAGAGCTTGAGGAAAGCAATGCATTGGCTCTTGCAATTGTTCCACCTGGTACTGCACATATCAATTGATTTATGTTTATTAAGAAATTTTTAGTGCATGTGTGTGGTAGAGTATAAAAGTTCATTTTGGAGTAGTGCTTCCATGTGTTATGGATTAATTGGTCCACCAATTCGCGATATCGAAAGTAGTGCACCTTGTTTAAATGGTTTATATTGCCCTCTCTTCTGAAGTGCTGATGGGACATAGCAAAAATGTCTTGTGAGTTTGTGCAATGATTAGCATCACTCAAGAACCTGTGGACTTTATCTCTTTCATCTAGTGACAGCATCTCTGTGGTTTACGGGTGAATGAGTTTTCTACTTTCGAAACAAAAAAAATTAGCAATCCTGACCGTCTATTTATTATACATAGCATGTCTCGTATTTTATAAAATAATTAATGTTACATTGATGCAGGTGCTGATCCTCTGTCCTCATCAAATGCTTTGAGTGAACTTGGTAAGCCAAATGCAACAGGTTGGGAGCTAGCACTTGTTACCACTCCAAGCAACCCAACTAGCCAACCAATTCAAAGCAAAATGGTCAGTTTATTTTATCCTTTTAAAAAAGGTTTGGAGACTTTGACTCTATGCCTTTTATTTTCTCACGGAAATATAACAAAAATATTTTGACATTCACATGAATACTGGTTCCATTGGAGTTTTAAGTGAAGCACTGATAAAATGAGCTTCACTTTGTTTTGTTTTCAGAGGTTAGAGTGGTTTGCTTCTTATCATGGAGTTGGTTGATTAAGTGTGCACTGATTTGTCTTTTTGAAAATTACAAACCTGAAGTCTTTAGTTTAATCTTTTCTGTAATATAAGGGAGCTAATTGAAACTTAAATAGAGCTTTCTCAAGGTTAGGTATTTTCGTAGCGTTGAATTGGTGCCTGTTGATTTGATGGAACTTGACTTGAAACACTGAGCCTGGCTGATGATGTTTTGGGTTCATGCACTCGATCCTGAAGCAAGCTCAATCCAAGTTTCTTTTGACTCCAATAGAATTCATTGGCTCCAGTTTAGCAGCTATAGTGTCATATATTGCCTCTTTGAAGGTTATTGAATTCTATTAGCAACTGAATCAAGTTGGATACACCGAGTCCACCTTAGTAGATTTAAAGTCCCTTATTGCCTCATTGAAGGTCAATAAATTCTATTTTCAACCGAAAAGTTTTCCAATGTACTCCATGAAAATGTGATACTTGTTTTCGCGAACTCATGATCATGTTCTGGTTTTCGGGACAGGGTGGTGGTTTTGATCGGCTATTGCTCGATAGCCTATATGAAGATGATACTGCAAGGAAGCAAATACAAATGCAAAATGCAGGGTACGGGTATGGTGCCACAGCTGTGCACAATCCATTTGAACAACAGGACCCATTCGCAACATCCTCCGGCATAGCACCCCCAACAAATGTGCAGATGGCGGTGATGGCTCAGCAACAGCAGCAGTACCAGCAGCAGCAAATGGCGATGCAACAGCACCAACAACAACAACAAAACCAGTCGATGATGGTTCCTTACGAATTCCAACCACAATATCCTCAACAGCAAATGCAGCAGGTGGGACAGAAAGGTCCTGCCAACCCATTCGCCGATCCTTTTTCTAGTTTCCCACAAAGCTCTGAACCACAGCAAGGAAACCACATGCTGATTTAGAGGTCCTTTTTTTTCCCAATTTGAGTTTATTCTTTGGAGTGGCAGAAAAATATTTTTGTTTGCTACGAAGTTTGATTAGTTTATTCTTTGTTTTTCTTTTTTGATGAAAGCTCACAATTTGTTCAACTAGTAAATAATAACTTCAGCTTTGCATTGAGGAACATTAGGCCCCTCATTTGGGAACATTGGATGTAATTTCTCTTACATCTTGGGACATTGTTTTCAATCATAAATGAAACAGACTACACAAGTAAGGTGTTCACGAGGGAATCAGAATTGGTGTGCATCTGATTATTTTGCTAGAAAAACATTCAGCATATGTGAATTATTGAAAGCTAGAACAGTACTAATTCTTAAGTGGATTATTTGGCATGCTAGGACAGTAACATGTTATAGAACCAGGTTCTGAAAATCAGTAATCTCAATTGTGGTCGGCAAGGATTTTGACACACGTTATAGACCGGTTGGGTGCAATTTACTTTTTCGTTAATTTTTATTTTTTTAAAAAAATATTTTTTTAATGTTTTTGGATTGTTTTGATGATGTGCAAATATTAAAAATAATTTTTTAAAAAATAAAAAATATATATTATTTTGATACAATTTCAAACAAAAAAACATTTTAAAATAATTATTGTCACATTTCAAACATCATTTTTCAGTGTTTAGAAGCTAACTACTATATTGTCCAGTGCTATGCCACAAAAAGATTTTTTGAAATGTGAAAATGAATACTAAGAGTGCATAGAGTTTTGTGATAGTGTCTTTAAACTTTGTCAAGTAGGTAAATTTTAAAACCTTTAATCCCATCTCTTTGCCCAACTCAAGCTTACAATTAAACTATGTTGAAGTTGACTCAATTTAAATTGATTGATTTTATAGATTCAAAAGTAATCTAGAAAATATGGAAACCAGAGTCATGTCGTTGACACACAACAACATGCAATCCCTTAAAAGAGAGAATTCATTGTGATGATTCTAACGCTGTCCAAGAAAACCATGAATAAAGCCCAAAGGAAGCCACGTACACACTGTTTGAATATGTCGGGGCTTCCTCACATATTTTGGCATGCAATGTACATGCAATTTTGTTTTTCAATATTGTCCTTGATCAACTAATTTGTTTTTTATTTGGTTCATAATTCTTTTATAGATCTTCAATTTTTTTATTTTAGTCCTCGATTCTAACATGGTTCTTCAATTTAGTTGTGTATTTCATCCTACACGAGCCCGATCAATGCTCAGTTAGCCCCAATGTAATTGAATTTGAAAATCATGTCATGCAAGGGACCACGAAACAATTTTTTTTTTAATACGAGGAGAAATCACTCTACCCAGAAAGTGCACTTTTTGGGCCCAGGAAACGAGAAAAACTCCGGTTGTCCTAGACTTTTACAGGGCAGGAGTTACTCGTGTCATTAGGACGCGCCCCGACTCGAGCCTTGCTCTTGCAAGTGCAAGAGCAAGACCGTTGCAGCCACAGTACCCTAGGACGGACCACAAAACATGTCAAAATTAGATAAATAAAAAAATGAGCTCTATTAGCAATTTATTTTGTTTTTGTTTATCTTTTATTTAAAAATATTTATATAAAATCGAATAAAAACATCCAAATAAAATGATGGCGTATCATATATATATCATTTATTCTTAAACGTGTTTTTTTCTTTATTAACTCATATGTATGGTGATAATTAGTTTTATTGAATACACTAATCAAACTTTTAATATTAATTCAAAATTCTCATCTTCAGTAAAAAAAAAAGAATCACAGTGCCCAACTTTTTTATATACATAACTAAAATAAATTTGTTTATAATATTTTTAAAATACAAAAATAAACATAAGCTCATGCTAACAAATTAAAATTAGCCGAAAAAAGTTTAACCGGGTGATTAAAAAAAAAACTCTCCCCGCTGTTTATTTTCCACATCATCCTTATCCACATGGCATATATTTATTGGCTATGAAACAAAACCTGTAATTCCTCTATTTTTTCCTGTCTTTTACTGAAGAAGAAAGAAAGTCTGATCTCACACGCAGAAGAGAGAGGTGGAGACAATACCAATGGCAGAACAAAAAGAAACGGTATCGTCAAGCGCGAATCAATCTTCTAACCCACAAGATTCTCCAGAGGAGAAGCTAAAGCAACCATCGGTATTTCTCAATATCCGATTCCAATCTCTAAATTTCTTTAACCTTTGTTATCAAGCCTTAGTTTTTCAATAATGGGTAGCCCTTAAAACAAAATGGGGCTGATTGTTCTTATATTTTTGTATTTTTTTTTCAACTTTTATAAATGGGTTTTCGGTTGTATTGAGATATTTGGTGGTTTAAAAAATTAGAGTTCTTTTGATTTTGATAGGATTTTAATATGTTTGTTAGGAATCGGTTATTTTAATGGGATTTTTTTATTTGGAAAATTGGAATTTGATGAAAAGATTGAAACTTGATGGATTTGTGGTGGAAAAGCTTGTTGCTTTACAGAGTAATAATGATATTTTTTAAGAAAATATTGTGAAACTGACAAAAAGAAGAAGAAGAAATAAAGTGAAGTTTATTTATATATTTTCGGTCCAGTTGGTTTTCTCCTTGTGCTCTGAGTTGTGCATTCAGCAGGAATTGAGTCCGATTATGTTGGGATTGATCATTGATTGTTTTGTTAACTTAGGTGCCACCGGCATTCTCTGGTTTTCCAGCTTATGCGGATGGTGGCTTTCAGATGTATCCCATCATGTATCCTGCACTAGTTCCAGGGTTAAATCCTATGCAAAATCAAGAACAAGCGAATCATGGTCCGGGAATTTATGCTGTGGCTGTTCCACAATTTATGGGACATATTGCTGGACTTCCTTCAAACACTCTAATTCCTCTCACGCTCAATGTACCTACGTATGTTTATTTGTGCTGTGTTAACTATTTTGAGAGCTAAGGTTTATAACAGTTGTTCACCATAGGATACTTGCATGTATTCTTAGATGCTGTAATCAATGCTATTTATCAGTCATTCCTAGTTTTCATTTACCTGCTACTGGGTAATGATGCTTGATGATGTTTAACAATGGTGATATATCTGTGTTGTTAAGAGAATCACTGCTAAATAATGATTGCATTTTTTTTCTTATTTTCTGTCCAACAGTAGACCAAGTCCTGAGGCTTGGGCAACTGGTGATCAAGCACAAGGTGGACAACCACAGCAGCAGCAGCAACATCCTGCCCACCCAAGACAAATTGTTGGTAGGAGATTTCAAATTGCATTCCAGTTGGATTTGCTGCTCATAATTAAGCTGGTAGCCGTAATCTTTTTGTTCAACCAAGATGGGTCAAGACAAAGGCTGCTTGTCCTTGTGTTTCTTGCTTCACTTGTCTACTTGTAAGTGCTAAACTTTGGAATAATCTGTTATTTGAGATACATTCTTCACATGGCCTTTTTCGATTATTTGATACTCCCTTTTAAGTTCAGGAGAACAGGGAAGCCCCCAAGCTAACCAATCAAGCTCTTAGATGTCATGTTCCTTGTTTTCAAAAGTTCTTTTATTTCCAATCACAAATAACTCTTTGTGGCTCTCCAAGCTGTAGCCTTTTTATTGTTCACGTGAAGCTACTTCCAGTTAGTTGTGCAAGTGGAAGCTCAACCTTCTTAATGTGTGTTGCAGGTACCAAACTGGAGCTCTGACACCATTAGTTCGTTGGCTCTCACAAAGCATGCAAAGGGCAGCTGTGCCTCCCCTTCCACCTAGGCCTGCTGTCAGGGTGGAAAATGCTGGAGCTGCAAGGCAGAATGAAAATATTGCTTTGGCAGGTACCTTCCATTTTCTGAATGCATACTAAGGATGTTCAATGTTTTTTGTATTTTAATTTAATTTTTGAGGGAAGGGGATTCGTGGTGATGTTTCATATCCAATTGTATGGTATGCAAGGGTAATTCTGCACTTTTGCACAACTGATAAATGAAGCTTAAACCCATTTCAGCTAAACCATTCTAACGGAAGTTTATTTTGCTTTGTATCTATCAACAACAATTATGAGGTTTGATTGGTTAAATCATTCAAGTCATATTCACTTTTTCTTGACCTGGTGATGAAGAGCCTTGCTTATAGATGAGGTATACAGTGAGCAGAGTTCATTCAGTGCTCTTTGGCTCCAGTAAAGTGCTCTTGCGCTACAGTAAAATAGTTTGCTTGTGAAAATGACTTTTTTCTTTCTTTCTAATGGAAGGATCCATGTGTGGGATTAGTTTCTTTTTTTCAATTGAAGTCGAGACTTGAGAGGAAAATATAATTCTGATTTTTCTGTTGTAACTTCTGGCAATCATGTGACACCTTGTTGTAGAGGGACAAGCTGGGGTCGAGAATGAGAATAGGCCTGCAGAGGATGGTAACCAGGCAGCTGAGAATGAGAATGCTGCTGAACCTGGTGGAGACAATGGTGGCCACCGCTGGTGGGGAATTGTGAAGGAGATTCAAATGATTGTCGTTGGCTTTATTACCTCTCTTCTCCCAGGCTTTCATAACTTGGAATAGAGCATACTTTAGCACGCAACAAAACATGCTAAACCAGATTAGAAGCTGGGGAAAAAATGTTTCAATCGTTTTCTCCTTTTTTTCCCCTTTCGAGATAATTCGAAGAGTTCCGCCCCCTTTTCTATTTACTGATACCTTCGACACAGTTTGAATGTATCTGTGCAATTATGTCTCCACTAGATAGTTTCTATTATGATCGTGGATTTAGGATTTCACATGTGCTGATAACTTTGATGCATCTTGTAAATTCTTGCAACGCCATGTACTAAACTTGATTCTTGGTTTGTGACAGAAGAAGCAGAATTTTCAGGCGCTGTTGCATCTTACTTTTTGTATCTTTTATGGAATATAAACGTCATTTTTCTTACAAATCAATAATAATTGAGAATTAATTCTTTTTTATTATCACCTAAACCAATACCTCGAGGCAAATGGAGCTGGAATTTGTTGTCTTCTCAAGTTGTCTCTTGTCACACTAAGATGTGTAATCAATCCAGTGAACCCAACGGTAAAAGTTCGGGCTCTTTACCAGAACGGCCGTACTCAGTGTCTTGCACGTTAATCCCAGATGAACTCCTTCCCTCAAAGACCTGCCTTAGGTTCATTCCCAAGTTCCGAAATAAAAGACTGGATCGCAATTCCCCGACAAATAAATCAACCAAGATTTGCTCATCCAAATCCTCAAAAGATTACCATCAAAACCACTTGTCAGATTCAAATCCGAGTCCAAACATTGGCCTTACCTCATCTCCAGTCCTCAATTATTTAGTTTCCACGCTTGAAAATCTCAACAAAATAACTTTAGAGCTTTTCTTGCACAAACCATCAACTCAACAATTCCAATCCCTCTCTCTTGCTCATGGTTATGTCCCTTAACTTCTCTTGAACTAAAGACCTTGGCATCAAGATTTTGCAGTCTTACAATGGCTTACTCCTTTGTTCAAGTTCGTCTACATTGGACACCAATGGTAAGTATCATATTTATAATCCAACTACCGAGCAATTCTTGACTCTTAATACTTCAATTCTTGACGATACACCTTCACTGCTTTCGGCAGGAGCTTGGCATTTGATCTATCTTGCCATTGCAAAGTTGTATGCGTTCCAAGTTCACCTACGCAGATCAGAGATCTTTTACTATTAAATAGAAGTGGTTTGACGCATCATTAGCATTAGCTGTACATAAGAGAAACCAAGATAGACATCTTCACCCACAACTAGATATATACCACGCATGCTGGTTTCGATCATAAAATATGTGCCCAGGGCGTGCCAATTTAGACCAGGCTAGTTATAACTGTTTGGGCCAGTTCTGGTAAATTGGCCGCCTCTGCATCAACACGTATATGAAGACGTCAGCTTTGTGGCGTTAAGATTGTCCTTTCAAGCAGCTTCTTTTAGCTTGGTCAAACGACAGGTGTATGGGATGTGAACACTCAAACGATTAAAATAAAAATTCCAGAGACAACATTCTTCAAGGATCCGTTTTCAGAACCTTAGCTTTAGGATAAAGGAATGATGTATCTCAATTTGTTTAGGTACCAGAAACGATGGTTACCACGAAAGTTGAACCAGTTATCCTACCGTTTGCAATATTACAAGTGATATTCCTGAACCTTACTGTCAGTTTTTTGTCTGAATTCCACGATGCTAGTGTACTAGGCAGGGTTAGTGAATGCAAGTATCAAGAGGCATTTGATTATGTAACCGAGGTCACGACAGAACTCATATTCAGTGCCTTCAGAGCTTGCTTCGGGTAGGGGGTGGGGAGGGGAGGGGGTTGGTTTGGAGATGGCAGCAAGAGAAAAGCCAAAACTCACTTTATTTGCACTACGAGAATATTAATTACAAATGTATATACAGGTATACATAATTTAAGCCCAACTCACATCTCAGTTAAAAGATTGCTGATTTTCCGAAGCTCTTTAAGAGCTGTCAAGGCTGTAACTTGTCCTTTGCCAACTATAACATTTTTGGAGAAATTCTCCAAGGAACCTACCTGACCCCTATCTTGCTGGAAAACTGACTCGATCACCTGCAACACAAATGATTAAGAAATGTTCAGTTTGAATAGCATACAAAACATTAGTTACCATGTCAATTAAGGTTTGGTCGCTGATAATTCAAGGAAAAACTGCAGTCTATGATTCCCCAGTAACTTAAAACCTATATCAATTACATGTGAAGCAGAAAGAAAATCAAAGGAAGCAGAGAAAATATGATCCATCCCCTAGCAGACTAAATACAAGGCTCATACTGGAATAAACCTAACCATATATTGTACTTTTGTTTCATGTTTTAACAATTTCAGACTGAATAGTCTTAAAAGCACCATCTTTGAAAGTAGAAAGATCTGTTGACAGAATTCTTGAGACAAACAACAATCAAGAGGTTACCTGAATATGTTCAAGCATGGACTGCCCAAGGTTCCTCAAAGTACCCATCACATTCTGGTCCACGCTTTCTCCTTCGCTATTGGCATAAGAATTGCAACCATTGACAGATGAAGATCCTATTGATTTAATCTGATTATTGGCATTCTTGCCTGGTTTTTTAGTCTCAAGGATGTCACTTCCCTTTTCAGATGTCTCCTCTCCGGCAGTATTCCGTCCGAACTTCCAAATCCATTGAAATTTACCTGAATGGAGTTTCCTCTCCTTAGGAACTGCAACCTGTTTTCCAGTAGGCTCATTGTTGGTCCCAGAATTTAAAGACGCGTCTTCAGGAGGATGGGAAACAGGAAGTGTTGAATCTTCCTGGAGAGCCTCAGGCTGATCATCATTTTCATCAACAAACATATTTGAGGCAACACTACTTTTTTCTGAGTCATTTTCATGGTCATTACCACCACTAGGTGAACTAGGTGGGTCTGAGAACACGGATGAATTTTCCTCACTGCCAGCAATTCCACTAAGACATCTCTCCACAGTTGTGCAAGCGAAGTCATTGTTAACATTGCCTGGCCCCCCTTCCTCAACTTCTGCAGTATGATGGTGCTCCTCACCTGAAACTTCATGGCAATCTGATTTTCCAATATCTTCATCCAACCCAAGTTCACGGGATAAATCTTCTATCAAACTACGCCTAACAGATGACTTCTGATCCTTCTTCCCACTCCCTACCATTACAGGAGTTGGAGCAGATCCGGTCCTTGGAAGGGGCAACCTTACTCTTTCTGTCCACCATTTTTTCTGGGTTGGATTTAGTTTCCCTAAACTATCATGCTTGAGTTCTTCTGCCTTGTGCATAACTCTCCATTTCTCCTCCCAATAGCTGTCAGGCACTGAATTTAGAGGAGTTTTAGGGGAAACAGAATCAGATGAGAGTGTATGACTATGACCTCTCACAACCATTGATCTGCTGTGGTTATAAATCCCATCAAATGGAGGAGACACAGAGGACATATTAGTATCCAATGCAAGTGTCTGTAAGGACTTCGCCTTATTTATCAGTTTTCTCAGATCTATATTCTCAGGAAAATTCAACAGTCTCTGGAGACAAGTAGTTGCATGCTCAGTGGCAAGGAGGGAAGATCGCAAATGAAGAATCATAGAAACAGCCATAGCTGGGATCAATGCTCCCTGGGGTGATCTAAAGATACAAAAGCCAGAGTCTGCATCATCTTCAGTGACTTTGTCTAATGTGATATTATTATCTGCTGCAAATATTGAATCCCATATTAACAAGAGGTTTTCAAGTGAAAATTCCCGTCCAAATAACACCCGTAACCAGCGAAGTGCGAAATACTGAGGTTCAACGCCCAGCTCAACAAGGTGATCGTGTAAAGATGAATCAACAACAGAAAGCAAATGGTACAGCGCAGCAGAAGCTTCAATGACGGGTGGTAAGCCAGAAGGGGACCCACAAGATGGGGAGTGAGAGTAGAAGTCCACAATGGCAACTGAACCATGAGACCCACTCATCAATGCATCAAACATACAGTAAGCATCATGCTCCATGAATTTCTCTGACATGACAACACCCAATTCACCTTCAGCCCCGTAAGCATCAGTTAGCAATACAGTCATCTGTATCTCAGGATCAAGCTCATTGAGAGACTTGACTTTGACGGTATTACCATGGGAGCCAATTTCATCCTCCATGGAATCTATAATTTTTTTAAAATCAAAATTGTATGTAAGGTCATTCTCCTGAAACGCTAAACCATCAAATTTGTCTGTGAAATGGTCTTCATACTGCTTGCGCACTTCAGAGAGACACTCCACATCAATGTGAAGAACATATAGAAAAGGAGCCAGAAGTTCATGCATTCCTGTTAAGGAAATCCAGAAAGACAGAAAGGAAATATCAATTTCATTGTAAACAGATACTTTAACACATCAGCATGAACAGATGTGGGAAGAAAATGAAAAAAAATAATGATTGAAATGCTTGCCAGGGCCAAGTTAACAGTATATGAACAACCACTTAATTAATGATTGAACATTGGTGTAACACTAAGAAAAATACCACAAGAACATGAATGTCTCTCATATTACCAGTTCAATTTACCTTGTCTATAACCATACTCTGGATGTCTAAGGCACCACAACAACAAGATGCGCCTTAACATTCCTTGGCAGCCAGGCGTCTGGAAATAGCTACCATGTTCTGGATATAAACGTGATAAATCCTGGTCAAGTGTTTTTTCCAGTTCAGCATTCCGAAAGAAGCGACCCCAAGTGCTATCTGCATGCAGCATTCATACATCATCATTAAAACCATGCACTGACAGCATTTTCTTAAGACATACCGTAGTAACAATAAATTTATTTGAAAGACATGTCCAAGTCAAAACAGATAAGATCAGCAATTAGCAAAAACACATAATGCTTTATTACAAGCAACAGTCTGACTTCCATACAAACATTTTCAGGAAATGCAAAACTAGACGCAAGCCTTAAATCTACAGAAACAGCAATCTAAAATATAATGGTTTTACATAAAAAGGTAGACATACACAAAGTCAAACGATGATTAAAAGAAAAAAACTACCACCAGGAGAAGTGAAAGAAGCAACATGAGGCCATCAATGGAGGAACTTCACATCCAATATTCTGAACAGATATGCCATAGATGCATTAACCATAGATAATATATTTTAATGGGTGCACGGATGAGAAAAAAAAAGTACCTGGGTTTTGTGACAGTGGATTGTCTATTACAGGATCAGGCGAACTGCTTCCATCCTTTGATATATGTGGATCAACTAAAAGCCTCCTTCTCAAACCAGCATACCTGGCAAAGACAAACATTTTGATTTCCATCAACACAGCAAACAAACCAGCAATGCATACAAAAGCAGACTTCCACCTTGACATCCAACTGGAAACTCCCTCCTAATTGATTGACTTTTGATGAACCAAAAATAAGAGGAAAAAAAAAACTGATCACAACCAAAACCACTACTATTTGATTCAATTCATCAAACCCTGGAAAACAACGGAGGATTATATTATGACTTTCAAGGATAGTCAGCTAATTATCTTCAAAATGGAAACAGAACAGAAAAAATCCATCTTTAAATTCTAATTTAAAATAAAATTAAAACTATAAAAAAAAAACCTAATTATGCTTTCATTAGCCAATATTCCACTAATCTATGAAAAAACAAAATATGACCCCAAAAAATCCACTCTTTTTTTTTCCAACAAAGAAAAAAGGCCAAGACTTTACCTTCTTCTAGAATTAGCAGTAACTCTACGAAGATCATCAACACTAGAAGAAGAATGACAAGGCAAAATCCCAAGATCTATCCTCCATTGAACCCCTCTTAAATTCTCAAAACGTCTACGACTCCCCTCTCCGGCTGGCATTTCCTGCTCATTTGAAGCTGAACCCATGATTTTTTTATCAAATTTTTACGAGCACCCAGTTCCTCAAATCAACTCTAAACAGAAAATCCAACGAAACCCATTGAAAAAAAAGGTCACAAAATTACTTTGGTCTATGAAATTTTAAGAGGAACCCAGAAGAGAAGTCGATTTATAATAATTATATAAAGATGGAAACTTTGAGCAGAAAAGGATAGAGAGATGAATTGGGAATTGAGGGGTAGATAGTTTCGGGGTTTTAGAACGGGAAGGAAAGAGAGGGTTGGCAGGAATTTACTTCCAAAAAATATGGGTACAGACATGCGTCAATGATGGGATGAAGAAGATGATGGAGATAAATAATGAAATATAAATAGAGACACAGTCTTATGAGTTAAAATAAAATAAATTTAATGGAAAAGAAGTGGAAAGGGAAATGATAATTGTTTTGTTTTTTCTTAAAAAAAGAAAAAAATAGTTAAGTTTACGATCCAATTACTCATTATTTTGCTGAAAATGTTTTTTTCTTATTTATCTTTTATTTTCATGGACTAATATTTTTATTATAAGGAATCGAAAAAAGAAAGCGTGGGCTGAAAATGGTTGTCCATGTCATCTGCCACCTTAATTTATTGAGGGAAGTGGATCAAACTAAGGAACTGGGGATCAAGACAAAGGGATCATTAATGTTCTGTTCTACACAGTGCAGTTAGTGGCGGCTTTCTGGAAAATTACAGGAAAAACTATTTTTTTAATTATTTTTATATATTAATATAAAAAATAATTTCAATACATTTTTTAAATAAAAAATAACCACTAAACAATTTTTTTGGGTGAGTTTCAACCGGTTTTCATAAAAAAAAAAAAATTGTTTAAAATTAGTTTTTATATTTTATATTATTTTAATATATAAATATAAAAATATATTTAAAAAAACATGATTATCCGCCATATAAAATAACATTTAAAGAATTGTTTAATAGTGTTATCACGGTTACTTTTTAAAACATTTTTTTATTATAAAATATATTAAAATAATATTTTTTATTCAAAAAAAATATATGGATGTAATATATCAAAATAACTTAAAAATATTAAAAAAATAATTTAATGTAAAGAATAAAATTAAAATATATACAATTGTTTTGAAAAATAGATAAACCAGCAATAAGGACATGCCTATCCTTACATGACGTGGCAAGGAGGTGTTTGTTTCTCGCCAATAACAAATTAATGTCTATGAAAAGTAACATCTAATTTGTCTAGACGACATGTAAATAGAGCTATAAATACAATATTTATGACCAAATAAAAAATATTATTATTATTTGTTATATTTTTATTATAAAAACACGTTAAAAATATCAATTTTCATATGAAAGCAATTTTGCAGCAACTTTAGAGTCAAGGCTTCTTCAAACCCGTTTTGGTATTGTGGGTAATTAAAATGCTCCTCAACCCTTTAATTTGATGATTTTTTGAAGTTTTTTTTTAATATAAATTTGATATATCAATACTCAAAATTATTAAAAAAAAGAAGCATAAATTAAAATTATATATTTATAAAAATCATTAAAGACACACTTAAAAAAACATTAAACTAGTGTTTCCTTCATATTTAAATCTTAAATATAGTGATTTTCCAATAGATGGAACATGAAATTAAATGTAGATTCCTAATTTGGCATCAATCGACAAGCATGTGAAAGAAAAAGCGAAACCTATCGATAAAGAACACAGAAGCATTGCATCTCTATAGGCATTTTTGGATTTATCTTTAATTATCGGTGCTTTAGCTAGCCCTAGCGTGCCAAGGAGTCATCCTATCCTTCTATTATATTATTTCTAATCATTATATTATTATTTTTTTGATACCAAGAAACATAACCCTTCAAAGAGTATATTTTATTATTTCAGATAAAAGAATAAATTCTTATAAATAATATATGTCTTTATCCCTCAAAAAATATATTTTATAAGTTCAGATAAACAAATAAAATCTTTGATGTTATAGATTTTTATAAAAAATACATATTTTAACTTAAACTCGGTGTCCCTTCAAGACATCATTATTTTTCGATCTCCTGTGTTTTGTTTTCTGCCCTTTTTTAATTTTTTATCATATCAGAACTCTTTTTTGTTTCTACCTTGGATGCACTATCCTAACTTTCCCCCTTCTCTTTCATTGTGTTTCTATTTTTTCCTAATAAAAAAATATTGTAGGGTTCGTATCTCCTAATTTATGCTGTCTAAATCTTTAGTTCTTTGTTTATTCATTTCATTCGCTTGCATCTATAGACAAAATATTCTGATGTATATATATAATAAGAAACGGTGCCCGTGAGTTGTTTATAATTAATTTAATATATCTTTTATTATTGAATAAAAAATGAAAACAATCATCTCGAGAATCCATAGATATACAGGAGGACTTTCTTTGCATGTGATTTTTTTTATTAAACACCGGGAAGGGAACTCTTTTTTTTTCCTTATAGAACTGCAGCATATGCTATTCATGGCACCCACATGGCCCACGTTTATATATGTATATGTTTATATATATATGTGTGTGTGTGTGTGTGTGTGTGTGTGTGTGTGTGTGTGTATGCATGGCCTCTATTAGTTATTGCTTTTAATTTCAACCATCACTCCATTAACTTAAGCCAAGACTGTTAGGTGACTTTAGAATCTAGATATTGTGGGAGTATTCTTGTAATATTCTTTTTTTTATATAATTTTTGTTTTAAAATATATTAAAATAATATTTATTATTTATTTTTAAAAACTTATTTGACATCATTATATCAAAATAATCTTAAAAAATAAAAATTTAAAATGAATATGATTCCTAATAAATAAACAGATGAATTATATCAACATCTATTGCGCGTAACTATAAACTAATCAGGCTTTGTTAGTGAAATTATTCAATAACATAAATAAATTTTGATGCTTTATTCTGAATTGTCTGCTTGAATTATCAATGGCATTGCTGGGCTCCCTCCCTCCCTCCCTCTCTCTCTCTCTCTCTCTCTCTCCATCTCCATCTCCATCTCCATCTTGGAGATATGAAAAACTCTGTAAAATGATGCAAGAAGCTACAAGGTTAGAATTGTTGATAGTCAAATGGATTATTAAAAATATTTGAATAATCTCTTCAGTGACAAGATAGTGAGATGTATAATCACGACTTTCTTTTTGACCATGAATAATCATATCTTTCTTGATGGGTACTGTAGTTAGGACCCCCATTGACGACCACAGATGGAAGCATAAAACATCGAGATTTGGCATGCCTCGCAAGAAAATGTCTTCTTCCATGGTAACACGCAGAATATACAACATTATCTATTAATAATCCATGTTATTTAAAAATTTAAATTGTCAGGTAAAGTTGTATAAAATCTCATAATAATTTGTGTTTGATTTTTATTAAATAAAATAAAAATAATAAAATTTAAAGAAAGACTTGCCTTGAAATGCTAGGCTTGGAATAAAAGGTGGAGTACTCTAGCTTGCTACCTCATGCAGACAAAGCAAAACTTCAAGCTCATCCTCCATGGATATCTTTTTTCATGAAAAGGGTTTTCGCAATGTATAAATTAACCGACCACTGATATTTCCCTTAGGTGGTTTCCATTCACAGATATTTTTGTTGGATTTTTTAGTGGATGCTTCGTTATTTGAAAAAAAGAAGTTTTTCTTCGTATTTATTGAGAGTTAAAATAATTTGTCCGGCTAATTATATAATAATTAATTAGTTCCAAGTCTTGTATAGGGTAGTAGAAAATGTGACTTGATAGACGAGCAAGCAAATGATCATTCTTTTTCTTGTTGTCATCTTCATAGCCATCCATTTACCATCCTCTTAAATCTCAATCAACCTTACCAAACATTCAAGGGGCTACAAACCCTAATTAATCAAGATGTCATGCATACGACTAAGCTTTCATTTTAATTAATTAATTTTGAGAAGCCACTGATCAGGCTGGTAGAACAGTGATTCTTGATTTTATGTATCGTTAATTTCTTCAAATCTCATTAGCTAGACCTTAATTTATTTAATGTCTAACAAATTTGATGTATCTTTCTTATAGAATTGATGTGTGATAAGAAAAGGATGCATGCAGAGATGTCTAGAGTTGAACATTCCCAAGGTACATTGCGTGATAGCAGAGGGTTTGTGATCTGCATGGTACGTTTCGAGTTCAAGTTAATACGTGCACTGCTTGTAAGATACTAGAACAACTAGAATTTTACTCACTATCTAGACCCACAAAATACAATTTTCAAAAAATAAAATTTTCTCATATAAAAAAAAAAGTCTAAAACTAAACTCATCAAGACGTATCTATTAATTTCAGGCTGTCACCAGCCGTTTCTGATTGTGAAAAAATCTTCTTAGCCACTAATTAATAGATAATTAGATGTGATCCTATCCATAATTAATAACAAAAATCATTTATGAAGCCAAGATTTTTTAAAATACATATATTGTAATGTGTTATTATCTCGAATTATTTCTTTTTATTAAGCCAAGTAGATGCTTTGTATACCTCGAATTAAGCCAAGTAGATGCTTTGTATACCTCGAATTATTTCTTTATTTCTCATTCATATTAGTGCAAATATGCCTTAATCACAGTCTCTTCTTTTATTTATTTTTTGATCTTCGATCATTGGTATTAGCAGATAAAGCTCTTGGGTTTATGGGACCTTCACATTAGCAGAGCATCATCATTGGAGAGAAATCTTTTTTTTTCCTCCATGCAGGTTTTATATTTATAAAAATGATAGTTCAGCTTTGACGTTCCAAAATAATAATAATAATATTAATAATAATAATAATAGCCAATGTGACCCACAATTCTTCAACGATATGTAAGTTTTTTCATAACATTTTCTTGACTAAGAGCTGTTTGGGTTTAAAATTGTTTTTAAAAAAGATTAGTTATTTTAAAAAATATATATTATTTTAATAATTTTAATGTACTGATATTAAAAATATTTTAATATATATATATATATATATTATTTTAATATATTTTTTTAAAAAAAAACTTCAACCCTTTTATTTTTATTTATTCGTGTGAATCATATCATCGACTTTTCAAAAAGCAGATGCAATTCTTACAGGTCTTCTCAATGTCGATGAAATGGACACGTTTTGGGTTTAAGTATGATATTAATTTTTTAAAAAAAATAGTATAAAAATGCAAAAAAACAATATTTTTTTTATTTTTTTAAATTATTTTTAATATTATAAAAATAATCTAAGAATACTAAAAAAATAATTTGAAATAAAAATATTCAACTTTTTTAAAAATAATTTTAAAACACATTATCAAACAAAAACAAAATCTACCTCATCAGCAACAAAATAGTTTGATCAGACTTAAAGAAAAGTAGAAATCATGTGATGTTGGATAAGCATAACTCTGTCATTTCATGTATAAAACATCTATGATTAACTCTGTCTTCCACTGCAAAATGTACAAATTAACGAGCCCAATCTTCATTAATTAATCTGATTAACAGTGTTTAGGCCAGCCTTTCAAGAGACAAATTGGGTCACTCGGCATCAATCATGCACCTGCGGTGCTTCCTAGAACTGGGAAAAATGATGCCATGACAAGACACGTGAGAGGAGCATATAATCGTATATTTATGAGATTCCGATCATTTAGCCGGTGTTGCAACTTATCTCCGGCTTTGGTCATCGGCCATTGCAAGGAAATCTTCAATTGAACGTCACTATTAGGGTTCATACTACCAGCAAATGATTTGAGGCCAAGATTTTTCAGGCTGGTCAAGGTCCACACACCGACAGAAGCCAACCATTCTGCAACTCTGACTTCTCAGTTACATCGGCCACTCAACTATGTTTCAAACACGTGAATCATGCAGAAAATCCTCTAAGATATGGTTCTTGGATGATTCCTACCTACCATACCATACCATTGCTAGATGACCACCTAGCATTGCTGTTCTTGGTTGATCAAGCGGGTCACTTTCTGAACTATTTTTGTCATATTTTGTGATCTGTCAGTGAACTCGAACGACATGGTGACCGCTGGCCTGTGATTCAAGACCATGACTTTTTGGAGGTGAAGGGACCACCTTGGTCCATGGACTGAATCTTTATCCACTTGAGATGATTCAGTACCCTGATTGGAAATTTAGAGAGACAAGCAGAGAATGAGAGACACAGTGGAAGACCAGTGTTATCTGTCATAGGAGAGTGTTTCCCATGGGAAAACTCATTGCTAATTTTTTAGTACTTAGTAATCGCATGTTCAAATCCTTAACTCGAAAGAACATGAGTTGAATACATTACCCTTTTTAAAAAGGACTCCTTTTTGGTATTTTGAGCTGAAATTTTCATAAATGTTAAGAAAATAATCTAATTTCAAACGATTTTAGGTTAAGATGAATTTTCTAAATTTTTTAATATTAAATATTAACAAAATTGCAGGAAATAGAAGATAACTTGAACATCCAAAATATTGTTGGGGGCTCTGGAAAAATCATATAAATGTTTTTTTAGTATGGTTCTCAAAATATTTACATGGTTGAATACATTACCCTGACCAATCTGACCAAAGCTTAAAATAAGTTAACTCTGATAACAACATACACAAAAATTTTAAGAACCATACTAAAATTACCAATATAAATTAAATATAACCTTCTTAGGGCTCCCTAAAAAATTGAGATAATTCCAGCATAATTTCCATTTTCACAATTTCTTGAAATTTTATTGTGTAGCAAAAAAAAAAAAACTTTCTGTCTTCAATTTTTATTTTGTTTTATTAGTTATAGTGGATTGAACTTTTATTAGCACATATTAAAAATCTAAGCTCAAAATACCAAAAACTGGATTCTTTTAAAAGCAGGTTTTTGTCAATGGTAACAGTTAAATCAAACAAACTAAGAATATGATAGTTCAAGGCCATAATTGATCAAATTAATAACACATACCTTAGTTTGCCACAATCTCATTAGTTCAGGGACAAAAAATGCCATTAAACCCCTTCTCATCACCATAAGCCTCATTGACCGCATTGAGGCTGGATCAAGCAATCAACTCTATCAATGAATGTCAGAAAACATCAAACGCATAAAATTAGCTTACAAGAGGTTCTTCATTTACTAAGGAAGCTATGCAGTTGCATGTCACATTGTTGTTGTCATCCTTCAAATCCAATTCAACCTACAAAATTGAACAGATCCACGCCAATGGAAAAGCAGACATTACAGAAAATGAAGCTAAGTATCTAAATTAACCTATGACATTCCTTGCAATGAAGGAGTGAAATAAAATTCTAGCATTTGAGGCGTGCTGCTTTAAAAGACATGAAATGAGTCACGACTTTATCAGCAGCAAATTTGAATTCCTCAGTATCCTCCCTAAAGCTACAAAGTTTTATATCCACATGAAGTCAGTAGGAGCTCAATCGATGGACTTATAGTTTGAGTTTGAATAAAAATGCTGGGTAACTCAGAATTGGTACCTACGTTAAACATACCTTTCGAAGGACTAAGTTAAATAACTGGGACTAAACTTCAATTGCTTCCCAGCTTAAAGTTTTGAGTATGTCCATAATCTCTTCAGTCCTTGAATGTGAAAAATCCACTACAGTAAACTTTTCAAAAGTCCCCTTCACTTCAATCAGACTATGTCCAGGCTCCTTCTTCAATCCACTGCCCTTCAACAGCTTCCAGGCCTCTACAACACCATCCCACATTTCATCTGAAGCATACAAGTTTGATAACAAAACATAGGGTGATGTAGTCACTGGCTGAAGTTTCAGAAGCTGTCTAGCAAAACGTTTCCCAGTATCAACATCTCCATGCAACCGACATGCAGACAGCAAGCTACCTAGAACAACAGTATCATGCGCAAAAGGAAATTTCTTCATGTACTCTTCTGCCTCATTTAATCTCCCAGCTCGTCCCAATAAATCAATGAGACAAGAAAAATGCTCAATCTCAGGGGAAATCCCATAAGTTCTTTCCATAGAATTGAAGTAGACTAGCCCCTCATCCACCAACCCTGCATGATTGGAAGCTGTTAGAAGCCCAACAAAAGTTACAGAATCTGGCTTTAATCCCACTGTCTTCATCTTAGCAAAAAGTTCAATTGCCTTCCCTCCAAATCCATGATTTCCAAATCCGGCGATCATGGTATTCCACGAAACAAGATTTTGATGCTCCATCTTGCTGAATATATAATAAGCCTTTGCGATGCAACCACATTTAGCATACATGTTTACAAGGGCGTTACCAACACCAACATCTTGATACAACCTTGTCCTGATTAAATGACCATGAATCTGCTTTCCATTGCACATCGACGCGAGACCAGAACAGGCAGCAAGAGCACTAGCAAAAGTAAATTCATCGGGCCTCACACGACATTCATTTAACATCTCTTTAAAAACTTGCAAAGCTTTCTCATGATCATTACAATGAGAACAAGAGCTTAGAAAAGTGTTCCATGAAATGATATCTTTCTCTTCAATTGATCTAAAAGCTTTCTCTGCTTCTTCTAACAAATTCAACTTCGAGTACATTGTGATTATCAAATTACCAATAAAAGCAGAAGAGTCAAGTTTAAGTTTTATAGTTTGGCAATGCAAAAGTTCCCCTCTTTTCATATCATCACGACTATTACAAGTCCCCAACAGCCCAACAAAAGTAAACCTATCAGGAAAAAAACCCTCTTGATACATCATTCTAAACACTTCAAAACCCTTATCAGGCTGTTGATTCTCAACAAACCCAGTAATCAAAGCATTATAAGCAACAGGATCAAGCTCTAATGCCTCATTATACGCCAACAATGCATCACTACACTTACCACACTTCATATACATTGTAATAAGTGCATTAGAAACAAAAGAAACAGAATCAAGCCCAAATTTCAATGCTTGACCATGAATTTGCTTTCCTTGAACTAGTCCCTTTAAGCTAGCACAAGCACTAATAACACTAGCATATACATACTCATTAGGCACAGTATTCAATTTTGAAAACAGCCCAAGTGCCAAATTGTGTTCTCCAATCTGTTCATAACCAGAAATCATAGCCGACCAGGAAACAAGATTCCTTTCAGACATTTCATCGAACACCTGGCGTGCTTCCCCTAGTTTGCGGCATTTCGCATACAAGTTGAGGATGTGGTTAGAGACAATAACATCAGACTTTGCTGCTGTTTTTATAGCTATTGCGTGAAGCGGGAGACCTTGTCTTAGAGCCTTGATTTTTGAACATTGGTGTATTAAATATCCAACGAGTTCTGGGACCATCATTTGATTGCGAGGGAGAGCAGTTTGAGCTGACACAGAGAGAAAAGGTAGCTGTTAAATTCCATGGGCTGGTTTGCTTTCAATAATGGTCTCCAATAAATTTATAGGATCTGGTTTCATTAAGCATGTCGTATTTTGTTTGGTGGCCCTGTAGGGTTTGTGGTTTCAAATAAAAATGACCAAACTATAAAAAATTATAAACAAAATTTAAAATATAGATCATTTAGTGTAAATCCCATTTGTCAGTTCATGCAAGCTCCGATTAAGGACCATTTTCGTGCTCTCCAACGAATCACTGGTTAAGTCAAAGGCACTGTTCATCATGGACTCTAACTACAGAAACAACCTGCTCATGAAATTCTATTCCGGGATGAGCTGAATTTCCTTGCACATGTTGATCCACTGTCTTCTTCTTTTTTCTTGCGCTAATTTAATCTCTTGAAGCAAAGCATTCCATCTTGTTCAAATGCACAAGCAGAATATCGCTCCTTAGCGCCACCTGAAGTTCTTTGCGACAGCCAGAGTGCAATCTCCGGTCAAAACATATTCCGATCAACTATTGTTTTGTTCGTGAACTTGATTCTAATGGCACTTTGAAAATTGCTTTCGTTCTTTCCCATCTGCAGCTTTGCTAATTCACCAACCAAAGGCATCACCAAACCTTATTTTTCTTCGTAAAACCAAGGTTGGATTGATCGGATGGACCAAAACAACCATGCCCCAAATTCATTTTCTGTGATTATGATTATGATTCATCAAATCCTAAGAGAGGAAAAACAGATAAAAAAATAAAAAAAAATAAAGGGATTAATTTGAGGTGAAAAAAGGCATAATCTTCATGTCGTGGCATTTCTCATAGAATTGGCCCTATCTCGTAGTTCAACGATCGGGCTCGAGCTCTATCATAAGTGATATTAAAAATTTATTAGCGATTTAATGTCATTATTGGAAAATTGGAAAAAACTCTAATATTAATGGTTGGAATATAAAGGTGCTCACTATTTCAATTGAAATTTTTTAGCTCTTAGCTAAGAACAAAGAACAATGAGATTAAAATTTCAGGATCTCTTTATTGTCATTCTTCTAATTGTATTTATAAAAGAAATCAAAGGCATTACAAGAACCTTAATCAAACACAAATTCTTAAACTAATCTTATCATAGATAAGATTTAAACTAGAAGTAGAAAAGAATAATCAAAACACATCACTAAATGCTTGAATTTAAATGATTAACATTAATAAAAAAAAAAACTTATCACTAATTTGTAGCAGAATTGAAACCAAATTCTTCAACAGTTATTTGGTCTATCTTTAGAAATATTTTTTAAAATTTAAATGCAATAAAAACCTTCATTTATGTATAGATACCATTAGGGTGATGCATCTACCAACAATTGTTTTCAAGAGATGTGTCGTGATGTTAAAGAGCTTGCGATCTGCATAATAGATCTCGAATTCGAGTCAATACATGTATCCTTTATAAGAATCTGAAACAAATAAAATTTTACTTATTTATCTAGATTCATAAAAATTTCTTCCTCGCATAAATAAAAAATCTATCGACAATTTGGAATATATGTGTGTGTATGTGTTTCCACCCAACTTCCGAGTAAGATTACAGACTTCAATTTACCCATAATGTCCTAACAATTGTCCATCTCTTCAACCCCACGTCATGATTATAGCACTGTGAATTCAAAGCATCCATGATAAGCAGTTTTGTTTTTTCTTGGCTACATATGCACCTAACACCACCAAGTTGGGAAAAAGTGGTTTCTTTTTTCTGGGGATGAATGAATGTTTAGAGCAAAACATATATTACTGTTGTTTTACTGTGAATTAGAATCTGACAAAAAAAAAGTGAACTAGAAGAAAAAAAAATTACTGTGTTCATCGTAGTGTTTCATCAATTCAATTTACGTGGCATCAAAATAATTATCACAGGTGGATTAGGGATCATATAATTTTCTTTGTCGTCATAGAATAAGAATATGGATATGAATAGTATGTATAAAAGAGAAACTTTAACTTGGGAAATTCAACTTATGAATCTACTCTTAACATTATTTTAAAATTTTATTTTATTGTGTGGTTTCAACTTTTAGTTCTCCTAGAGAAATTAAAAAATATATATATGAGGAGTTAGTATAGATAACTTGTAAAAAAATTATAAATTATAAAAAACAAACAAATATAATTTTGAAGAGTCAAACTTTTTTATTCAATATTTTGATGTTTTGTACAAGATTCTAAATTCAAGGTGATAACTTCACTGAATATGAGTATAGCAAGCTAACATATCCAGTATAATTGAATTTAATTATATGTTAAACCCAGGGCAACATGATTTTGATAAATTGATAGACTCGTCTCTCCTAAAGTTGGTTTCTTGTCAAACCCAATTTGTATGAAAATCATTAAAGATCGATATTAGAACTATAGAGTTTTGTCAACATGAATTGTTTATTTCAGAAATAATCATTACCCTACATCTATTGATGCATAAAAAATCTTTCAATGATCTATTACTTTTCCATCTCATTAATAATTTATAGGATATATTTGTTTCTCATTAATTAATAATGTGTAAGGAATTTTTACCCGTCGTATGTGCTCCATGGTTACAAAGCTCTAAAACTCTATTATCTAGAGACATAAACCCATGACTACCATGTCAAACAAAATGGAAACAAAAGGTAAAACACACATTACTAATTATTTTTTATGAAGAATTTGAAAGGGTTCCGATTATTTCTAAATATATTTTTCATATGAATATACCTTGATAAACTTATCTACAGTTTAAACAAAACTTAAAAAACCATTCCAAAGTCCAAAGCGAAGAATCCTTTTATTTAATAAACAATGTTGCTTATAAGAAAATGTTATTACTTTTTAAAAAATATGACATGAATGGAAGAATACAACTTGGACACCCTCCCTTATGTCTTAAGATTATTTTCTACTTTACATGCTCTTTCATATACCAAGAGTTGACAATATTAAATTAAAGTTATTTTTACAAATAAAAGTTTAGATTATAGTTAAAGGAAAGGACCAAAATAAAAATAAAATAAAATAATAAAAATAGAGCTCACAGCTCAGTGTTAAAAAGGCAAGGAAAACTTCACTTTGGTCTTTGAAGTTTCATTTTATTTATTTCCTTGTTCTCTAAGGTTTTAAAATTTATATTTCATTCCTAACTTTAATTTTTTACATTTAAACCCTTAATTGTTGAGAAAGAAAAGTAAAAATTATCAGAAAAAAAGGAAAGAAAAAGAGGTTGGTTTCACATGATTCTTCATCTTACTAAAAAAATAGATAGAGCTTAAAACGTGTTTTAAAAAAATAGTTGTTATTATTTTTAAGATTATTATTAGTTTTTTATTCGATATACTATGCTATTAATAAAATAAATATGATGTTTTCAAAGAAAAAACAACATGAATGAAATCATATTTTTTCCCATACCATAATTTCAACCATTGTTTTTCTAATAAATATTCATTTTAATTTTCAAATAAAAATAAATTTCAAAAAGTATCTCTCGTCGGGCACTAGACTAGTAAAACAAATTATATTTTATGTTCTGCGGTGTGAGCTGGTTGAGAAATTGTTTTGCTTCTCGTATTATTACAATATCAACTGCAAACTAAAATAACTATTATATAAAAATTTACATAAATGTGCCAATAGATTACGATTAATCATAGTCTATAAATAATGCAAACATTTTTTATTCAAATTTTAAAACTATAAGTGTTTGATAAAAGTTTATTTTAAAATTAAAAAAATGCTCTATTGGAAAAGCAAGTTAAAGTTAATTACAATAGAAATACGGTATTCTTTGCTTTTTTCACAATCAACTGAAAAGAATGCTACACTTAATAGATCAATAATCTCTCTTAAACTTTTCTAAAGAAAAATCAATTCGAATGTACAAACAACAAAAAGAAGAAACTCTTGAATTTTTGGGATCTCAGATGATTTTTTTATCGTATAAACATTAATATATAAAGTACAAGGAAAATGAATATTGTTTTTAAAGGGATGACATATGATTTGCAATATGTATAATAGATCTCGAATTTGAGTTAAGACATGTATTTTTTGTAAGAATATAAAACAATCATAATTTTATCTACCCACTTAAATTTTTAAAATATACTTTTAAAATATGACTTTTGTAGCATAAAAAAAAGAAGAGAAAATGAATATAATTGGCATCGCTAGGAAGCAAAGCAAACACAAAAAAATGGGACAGCGAGGGAAAGAAAAGGGAGGGAAGGAAATTAAAGTCGTGGTTAGATTAAGAAATACTCCTTCTGTGACCTTTTTCTTTTTATTTCTTTTTTAATTAATTTGGTATCTTTAATTTTAATAGGCATATATTAAAGGCTTTTCCTTTACCGTTGTCTACAATATCTCCCTGTGACATTTTGACCATATTCTATGAGTCATCCAGCGGCAAAGAATGCTGTAAAGTCAGAAAGCTTGACTAATTCGATTCCAATTTACCTTGTTTTCTTGGCCCTCGTAATTGTTAAGTCATGGTCAAAACTATGCACTATAATTTTTGAAATTAGTGTGTTTGGTAAAAAAAGTCTTTATATATATATACACGTACACATGTTATCTTAGATAACCAATGTTTTTATAGGTAAAAAAGTAAATATTTTGTAGCAGTTTATTTAATTTTGTTTTTTATGATACGATCTGTTTTTCCATTAAAAAATATATACGTTCTGTTTGTGTAACTGGAAAAATATATATTTAAAAGCTAGTTTGACACCAGTTCCACTGCCTTTTAGCCCATAAATATGATCATGGAGTGAAGTTTGACTTGTGCATAATTCTTGCATGATGCAACATTAGGTAGACAAGCAAGATTTTTTTGCACCATTTTAATAATTATTTTTCTCTACTAAGCACTTGGGTTAATCACTCAAAGTCGGGTGTCCCACACTCTAAAAGTAATATCGGTTCATGCATTGGCAAATGATACTATGTTGAAATTAAAATTATTTTTTGTTCAAAAATATATCAAAATAATATATTTTTATTTTTAAAAATTATTTCTAACATCAGCATATAAAAATAATATAAAAACATCAATTTTTATTTTTAAAATGTAGTGTAAAATAGTTTCAACAATTGATTATCATTTCTGTGCTAATTTAACACCAAAATCATCATCATTGTTCAATTCTAAAAGTTTTGAGCTTTCGGTTGCATGCGCCAATCAAGGCAACCATCAAGCCTTTGTTTATTTATTTTTATTTTTTTATGTGTATTCAACAAAGATATTATTTACAATTTAGTTAAGAACAAGTTATATATTCGTCAGATCATGATTAAAAAGTTGACGAGAATTTTATAAATGGCTATCAACGATCTTGCTAAATTCTAAAAAGAATATTATTTGCAAATAATAAAACTCTTTCACTGGAATTACTTATGAACACGTGACTCATTTATTTATCGTATTTGCTCATGCATAAAAGAAATATTATTAAAAGAAAATGAAAATATTTGTGGTCTGGAGTAGCCAGCCTTTACCTGGTTCAGGGACTTGCCGGGCAGGTCCTTCTCTTGATGTGATCTTTATTGGATCTTAGCTTTCTTTCTTTCATCAACTGTACCGGATAAACATAAAGAAGAAAACGACATCGTTGACCCTAATCTATCACAATTAAGTGTTTGTTATGGAGTGTTGTTGAATTGTTTTTGAAAATGATTTTTATTTATTAAAATGATATATATATATATATATATATATATATATATATATATATATTTTAAAAAATTATTATTTGCACCAATACATGAAAATAATCTAAATATACTAATTTATTTTTTTATTAGTAGTTTTCAAGATATATGTTCCATCACTTAATTTTTTTTATTTTTTTATCTAAGAGCTTAATTTTAATATTTTAATAATAATAATACATTATATTAATGATCAAAATATGAGATAAGCTTGACCTCTCCGGTTTTAAAGAGCAGGTGAACGGTCAAAAATTGTGGCACGTGGTGTTTGGAGACTGGTGAAAGATAAATCGTCCGGGCTTTCCAATTCCCTTCTCAGGTGCTGTCTGTCATAATCGTAAAGATTGAAGGCTATTCTTGTCACTTTGTTATAAACTACGTGTCACAGTGCGCGCCCCAATCCCCTCTCTACTAAAAACAATAAAAGCACTAAAATTAAAGTTATTAAATCTTAACCGATTCAAATTGAGAACAATTGAACAAGTTAACCTAAATTATTCTGGATCAATCTAAAATAATAGATCTTTTAAATATATATTTTCTAAAAAAATAACATAGTATTATTTTGATTTTATTAAAATTAAACTGAATTCTAATTAGATCAATTAGGTCACAATCTGATTTATCTAGTCAAATAAATTTTACAATCCGATTTAATTTAAAATATAACTAGAGCCAAGTTTTAGACCACCTTACAACAAATTAACCCTATTACATGTTTGGTATTGTATAAAATGTTTTTTAAAAATGTTTGTAATATTAAAATATCTTTTTATTTATTCTTAATATACAATATATATATATATATATATATAAAGTATTAATTTGATAATTTTTAGAATATGGCATATATTTAAAAAAGCATAAAAAAACAAAGCTATGCTCTCAAGCACTCGTTAAAACATTTTGATTAAAATAAAATGCTGTGATGCAGTATTAATTAAATATAATAATGAGTGTACAAGCAGTCCATCATCTTCGGTCCCTGTCTGTAAATCACAGTGATCTCTCCATGATTAATAATTAAATTAACAATTTATAAAAACCCTAACTACCTCACACTCACACTCACTCAGTCCTCCACCTCTTTGCTTCTACCAGACACCATCGCTCCCTCGTTTTCTAAATAATGGAAATGAAAATGAAAATGGCAATGACAATGTTCATCAGCATCTAAACCTGCATTTGTTTTTGCTGTCTTAATGTGAACAAGTTATTTCTTCTTCTTCTTCTTTGTAAGTAAAACATCTACTCTTTTTTTGGGTTATTTTATTTGATGGGATCTTTCTTTACTACCAAAAAATGTAGATTCTTTGCTTGTTTAGGTTTTTGATAGATAGATTTGACTTTGTTGCTGCAGATTCAGTTTTTTTCTGGTTTGGTTTAGTGTTGCGAGTAATGTAAGCAAAGAGAGCGACAGCTAGCTGCTGCTATACTTTGATCAGAACAGCTTCATTCTCTCTATTTGGTAAGTGACATTAATTAATGTTTAGTTTGGTGACTGATTTTCAAACTTGAATGTATCTACTCGTGGTAATCAAGAACTGGTGATTTCTTTAGAAGTGCTTATTTAAGTAATCTGATCGATTATAGAAAGTGTTTTTATTTTCTCTAAAGCCTTTTTTTCAGTTTCAAGTTCTTCAAATGGTTGAGATTTGGGTTGTTTCAAATTATTTATTTATTTAATCAATGAAATGTTTTGACGAGGAAATTTGTTATACTTCTGAGTATTATTTTATTTTCTTCTGTCAAAAAAATATAAAAGAGAAACTGGGTTGTCATGATTTTTAAGATCTCAAGTGTTATTAGTGTTACAATATGGAACTGACTAGTTTTTGATTGTGATGGTTGGAGCAGGTACTGCCGGAGATAATAGAAGTTGGCAGGCAGTGAAAATGAGGGTGGTGGAGTTTTGGCTTACAGTGCTTGTCTTATTTTCTTTGTTGATAAATGGGAAAGCAGAGGTGTATATTGTGACCATCGAGGGAGAGCCTGTAATAAGTTATACAGGAGGTATCCCTGGTTTTGAAGCCACTGCTGTGGAATCTGATGAGAAGCTTGATGCCACCAGGTAGGTACTTGCAATTTGCAAGTTTCTTTGCTTTTGTGTACTTTTAGCGTTGTTATACTAATATTCAAAGCTGGGAAACGTGTTGTATATTCAAAACATCCTAGTGAAATTACTAACTGAAACTTTAATTTACCTGTTGTTTTTTGAATAATCATAACGTGTTTGCTGTGACCTTGTACTTTCTTCATGCTCACAGTTTGACATGGATCATAAAGGTTGATAAGTCATACAACTTCACCGTTTGTAGGCTGTTAACAGTACATCTTGGAATGAAAGTTGGAATAGAAATAAAGGGCACTGTAAAGACTGTGCTGTGTGTTCCTGTTCCATGTCGATGCTCTGTTTGCATCTCATTTTCTAATCATTGATTTTCTCGTTATGGTCCGCAGATTTTGGTATACTAACTGCTTTGGGATTTTAGTGTAAATCCTATTTGAATTGCTTCCCAATAGAATTAAACGACCATTAGTTGTGAAAAAAAATTAAACATATGCATGCATATAGTCATCCCGTCAAGCATTTAAATGTTAGCTTTTTTGACAGTTTATTTGCAGCTAGTAGCTCATCTGATACGAGGATGTTCTCACCAGCCTTGGTGTCTATCATGATTCAATTTTTTGGTTTATGTACCTTATCTGATCAAATCTAATTAGGTTCCTTGTTGTTTTGCACTGTCTGATGTGATACCTTGGAATGTGATATTTTGTTTTTGATAAAAGATCTTCACACCATGATCGCTAAAACGGAACTGGTTGAAACTGTCTCACTTGACTTATTCACTCTCTATCTTTGGGCCATTTTCCAGTCAATTGGTCACGTCCTATGCCCAGCACCTTGAACAGAAACATGATATTCTTCTTGATTCATTGTTTGATCGTGGGACCTACAAGAAACTCTACAGCTATAAGCATCTTATAAATGGCTTTGCAGTTCATACTTCCCCTGAACAGGTGAAACTATGAATTGCTCTCTCTGCACATCTGTCTCTATGATATTCTGAAAAGGATGATATATTATTTGTCTTTCTATTTTTGTATCCTTACATTGCTCCAATGTACTAGTAGGCAGAAACCTTGAGGCGTGCCCCTGATGTGAAATCTGTGGAGAGAGATTGGAAGGTGAGGAGACTTACAACACACACCCCACAGTTTCTAGGGCTTCCAACCGGGGTTTGGCCAACAGGGGGTGGTTTTGACAAGGCTGGAGAAGACATTATAATAGGATTTGTAGACTCGGGAATTTTTCCACGCCATCCAAGTTTTGGATCTCTCAACAGCGACCCATATGGGCCTCTTCCAAAGTACCGAGGAAAATGTGAAGTTGACCCTGATACCAAGAGAGAATTCTGTAATGGAAAGATCATTGGAGCCCAACATTTTGCTGAAGCTGCAATTGCAGCTGGGGTATTCAATCCTTCCATTGATTTTGCTTCTCCCATGGATGGAGATGGGCATGGAAGGTTAGAGCCTATGCCATCTTTATATGCTATCTAAAAAGAGTGATACAATATAATCCTTCAATTATTTTTTTCTGACTGGAATCTTAACCTGTTACAATTGCTTGCATGGCAAGAAGCACAATTAATGGTTTCACAAGGTGAAAAATTCTTTTATGCTTGCATGCTATGTGGGTTAGCACATACTAATGAAGAAACTTCCAGTTGGCTTGCAATACTTATTAGGGAATGTTATAAATTTGATGGAAGGGTGCACATGAAAGGAAAAAAAACTTTTTTCATCTGGACCTGGAGAAAAGGGGACATGGTAAAAAAATTCAATCTAATACTATTTCCTTGGTTTTTTCTGTAACTTGATTCCAGTCACACAGCAGCTATTGCAGCTGGAAATAATGGCATTCCTGTGAGAATTCACGGCCATGAATTTGGGAAAGCAAGTGGGATGGCTCCTCGTGCTAGGTGAGCGGAATAACAACTTCAATTAGTCATATTCCCTATGAAATTTTAATATCATGTCCTTCTTTGACATGACAAGTGATCTTATTTATGTCCAGGATTGCTGTGTACAAGGCACTCTATAGGCTTTTTGGAGGCTTTATTGCAGATGTGGTAGCGGCTATTGATCAGGTGTGCTCTCATTTGGTTGCTAACCACCCATAAGAGATTTGAGGATACTGTTCATAACTTGTTGCTCTTCTTGTTGTCTTATAACCTCAAGTCTTGAGCCATAATTTGGTTGTAATCTTGTCCTTGTTACAGTATAATCAACACCTTCAGGGTGCTGAGATGACTTTTTTTGTGGCCATATATATCCTCCCATCTCAATGACAAGCGAGCAACAATGTGTGGTTTAAATATCTATGAGTGCTTGGTAGCCATTTACGAAGAAAAGGCTTCCCTCTTCTTGATTTTTGACACTAGAAAATTCTTGGTGTTTTCCCTGTTAAATCGAGTTAACAAATGTGACACACCTGCCTTGGGTTTGAAATTCTATGTTGAAATGGAAAAACTAGATATTATTTTCTCGGTCTACTATCAACTTGATATTATAATGGATACCAATTTCTCATCAGTGCTACATCTTTTGATGGTTATCTATTTATTGAACCACTTTAATGTGTAAAAACTCTTGTGAATAGGCTGTTCATGATGGAGTGGATATACTCAGCCTCTCAGTGGGTCCAAATAGTCCCCCAACAACTACCAAGACAACATATTTGAACCCCTTTGATGCTACACTTCTTGGAGCTGTGAAAGCAGGTGTATTTGTTGCACAGGCAGCGGGAAATGGTGGTCCTTTTCCAAAAACTCTGGTTTCTTATAGCCCTTGGATAACATCTGTGGCCGCTGCAATTGATGACCGAAGATACAAAAACCATCTGTACCTAGGAAATGGCAAAATTTTACCTGGAATTGGTTTGTCACGTAAGTTTTACAAACTCAAGCTTTTGGTTCTAACTTGATAGCCTTTGAGAAGAGATGCTGCATAATGTGGGGGTACTGCTGAGAAAGAAAGTAAATACAAAAACTAAAAGTGGCAACTATAAATTTTCTCAACCTGTTCTTGTCATATTGCATTTTTATGGAAAGATTGATTAGAATAGTATTTTTTTTCCCTTTGTTAAAGTGGATTACTTGCTAGTTTCATGTTTTTTTTCCCCTTCTCTATCTGCCTTTTCCATTTGTTTTTAGCTTTATGTTTCTTTGGTATACTGACATTCTTCTGCCCATTGATGAAATCTTCAATAGTTCCATGTAAGAATCAAATGGTACCCTCTTTTCTAATGAAATCAAGTGTGAAAATGAATTGATGGAAATGTTTATCGTAATTGACCAAAGGCAATTCACCATAGATATGATTTCTTTTATCATTTTAATAGCAAGTTTGGAATAATTTACTTTACTGTTTTTTTTTTTTCCTTTCATATATGAACTTAAGGAGCCACATTGAGGGATGGATGTTCATGAGGTGTTGGATGATTAAACTATGTTTCATCAACTTATTTTTTTATGCCCTCCCTTCATTCTAAAATCTTTCTTAAATGTTTGCCTCTCTGATTTGTTATCTTTTCAAATTGTTAAAACCTGTTTCAAAAGTTGTCGCAAATGATTCTTGTTTGTCACTAAGCTTTTCCAGCTTTTGTTGAAAATTTATTTTGTATAGCTTCTTTGGCAGAGCATCATTATAAAAGTAGCTCCTTGACCCAACTGCTATGGGTGCATGCTGGGGATATTTAAGTAGCCAATCGTCTTTGGATACACCTAGTGAGTAAACAATAGTTCATGACTTTATCTACTGTTCTACAAGCTAAAAATTAGTTAAAGCAAACTTCATTGAGCAGTCCAGAAACAACTGGAAACCTTCTGAAGCTTCTGTGTTGTCATATTCTAGCCAATAGGAATGAGTGGATTTCATGACCAACTTTAGAGACATGCTGTTGATGAACTAATTTTAAACATTCCTCAATCTAACATAAGAGCTTATTGTGCACATGTGCTCTTATTTAGTACAACAATTTACCATCACAATTTCTTGAACTTGTTTATTTCAATTTGTATTTGATCTCATGGTCTGGTTCTTCAATTTATAGTCATTGCTTTAGGCATGCTGCAGCTAGTAATTGCTTAGCAGCTGATAATTATCCACCAGTATCTGGATTGAAAATCTGAAATAGGTTCAATGGATTTCTGTAGCTTCTACACATCCAAATCAAACTTACACCTTGGTTGCTGCAAATGATGTGCTGCTGGATTCTTCGGTGATGAAGTACAGTCCTTCTGACTGCCAAAGACCAGAAGTATTAAACAAGAACTTGGTAGAGGGGAATGTTCTTATCTGTGGTTATTCCTTTAATTTTGTTGTTGGCACTGCGTCCATCAAGAAAGTATCAGAAACAGCCAAGAGTCTTGGTGCAATTGGATTTGTTCTTGCTGTGGAAAATGTTTCTCCTGGAACGAAGTTTGATCCTGTCCCTGTTAGTATTCCTGGAATTCTAATCACGGATGTTACCAAATCAATGGTATCTTCTTTTCATTTATCTTTAGTCCACACTTTCTATGTCATAAATTTTTTATTTTTGTATTGCCTGTCTTGTACTCTTATCTTATCTTCATGGTCCCTCCCCCCTCCCCCCTAAATCATACACAGTTTGTTAGTTGTGTTAAATTATTACAATAATGTGAGTTGTCAACTGTAGGATCTCATAGACTATTACAACTCCTCTACATCAAGAGATTGGACTGGACGAGTGAAGAGCTTCAAGGGTACAGGAAGCATTGGGAATGGCTTGATGCCTATTCTCTATAAATCAGCACCACAAGTGGCATTATTCTCTGCTAGAGGGCCCAACATTAAGGACTTCAGCTTCCAAGATGCTGATCTTCTTAAACCAGATATCTTGGCTCCTGGATCTCTCATTTGGGCTGCTTGGTCTCCTAATGGAACAGATGAGCCAAATTATGTTGGTAAGTAGATCAAATTCAATATCTCTTTAAGGCATTAATCTTTGGTTTCCCATCACATTTGTTCTATTTATATGTGCAACCAATTCAAGAAACTTTGCTTAACTTTTCTGGGGGTGGGGGAGGCGTTTGGTGAGTTACTTGCTTGACTCCAATTTCATCTGAGACGTGGGTCACTTTGAAAGGAGGATTGTAAGCCCATGCAATATTTTATTTCCCGGTGATTTACTGTCGATTGTTTACAACACAATGTGCCACATATACTACTATTTTGCCCTTGGTGGGCAGGCTTGGATTTAAGGGTACTTGAGTCTTTTTCATGGGGCTTATTAGTAATTACATTAAAGAAGGGTGTTAATCATTATTTTTTCTAGCTCTCTTTATTATGTGGAGTCATTGTTATTTTTTTCCCGCTCTTTAAATACAATGATAGTGCTTTAGCATCGTTTTTTTTTACTGCAAAGAAATTGGCCTGGCCTGCAGTGAAGCTTGACCCATCAATCTAGTGAAAATTTAAAAGAGATCAAAGATCCTTCTTAGAGGAGAAAGAAGAGATACTGTTGTCCTCCTTGAAATAGATATATCTGCATCCTAAGCATCTATTGACTTTGAGCAGGAGAAGGATTTGCCATGATGTCCGGAACTAGCATGGCAGCGCCGCATATAGCAGGGATAGCTGCTCTTATAAAGCAGAAGCACCCACATTGGAGTCCTGCTGCCATCAAATCAGCATTATTGACAACATCAACAAAATTGGACAGAGCAGGAAGGCCTCTTCAAGCACAGCAATACTCTGATACTGAAGCCATGAAGCTGGTCGCCGCAACACCGTTTGATTATGGTAGTGGTCATGTTAACCCAAGGTCTGCTCTGGATCCCGGACTCATTTTTGATGCAGGTATGATCCTCGCCAACTTCTTCTTTTTTGGTGTGGTTTGCATGCAAGTTATTGCTAATTTAGCTTCACAACATGGAGTCCTTTAAAGTGAGCTGTTGAATTGACTTTGAATGTTCTTGGCTACTTTTCAAGTGTAGTTTTGGAACAAATACCTGGTAATTATCAAACAACTAAAGCTATAATTTTGAATCCTAGCCGACTGAACCAAAATCATTCCCCCCATGCTTTGTAAGAGCTGTAAAATGATGGCATACACAATGATGGTTTCAAACACAAACTCAAAGCTGAAGCTATCTAGGCTTTAGGAGTTTCTGCCAGTATTTATTAGCCTTTGGTAGTTCAATTTGGTCCATAGTCGACCAAAACCTCAAATGACTTCCTGAGCTTTTTTTGGGACTTGTGTTAATATTGTAGGTTACGAGGATTACATAGGTTTCTTGTGCACCACCCCTGGCATTGATGTCCATGAGATACGGAACTACACGAACACACCCTGCAACTACACTATGGGTCACCCATCAAATTTCAACACCCCATCAATCACCATCTCCCATCTCGTGAAAACGCAAACAGTGACTCGCACAGTCACAAATGTTGCGGAGGAAGAAACCTATGTGATCACAGCCAGAATGCAACCGGCTGTTGCCATCGAAGCTAACCCTCCAGCGATGACCCTGAGACCTGGTGCATCACGGAAGTTCACGGTGAGTCTCACTGTTCGATCAGTAACTGGAGCATACAGTTTTGGTGAGATTTTGATGAAAGGCAGCCGAGGGCATCAAGTAAGGATTCCAGTAGTAGCTATGGGATATTGGCGATAGAAGGAGCTGGTTTGTCGTCTAAATTAAGGTCAACGGTTACAAAATATTCTTTGTAACATGTGGTAATAAGATATAAGGCTAGGTATATTTGTGCGAATTATATATATATAAATATATGTATGTAAAGATAACCAGTGCATGCATGGAGGATACTCCTAGTTTCTTCCATTTATAATTTTTGCTAATCTGTTTAGTAATTTAATAAAATGCTTCCGATTTCTGTATTAGGGTTTCCTTTTCATCGATCTATGCAACCAAGATTCCATTCTCTTGGGGATTTTGACAAAACAAGTTAGTAGCTTTCCTTTCGCTTCATAAGCAACAGCAAGGGTGCTGGTGGTAGTGGTGACCCGGTCTGCTTTCATCTATTATGCTGAAAATTTCATCGAACAATATGTTTAAGATGGAATCTATTTATCACTTGCAAGAATCTTAAATAGTGCTGTGTGCTTACGATTGCACTTTTTTTTTGACATAACGCCTGTTTCTTCATTATGGACATTATTTCTATCGTGTAATTTATTTATTTTCTCTAAAGATAATGCTATTTCAATTTGTTTTTTGTTATCTTGTTTTACTGGTAGAACTGTTTAAACATTTTTGAAAATGGAATTTTGGCAATGATTATAGATTACCTGGAAGTGAACTAAATTGGAGAAGTTTCTACTTGTGTCAGTAAAAAACATGAGGAATAATCATTTTATTTTATTTATTTCCACGTTTTTATTAGAGGGAGAATTTCAAATTAGGCCCCGACTACCACTAATCTCGATCCCAAAATTAAACATATTCTCAATTGAATTCCTAAAAAGTCAACTTTTCTCAATTAAATTCTCTTAGAGATTTATTCTATGTTTTTTTAATATTTTCCATTATTCTATACAATGAAACAACACAATTTCGAAAAGAGTTTGTCGTTTTCCATCATTTTTTCCAATGATTTAAAGCCTTCGGGATACAATTGAAATATAATGTACAAGTTAAGGATAAAATTGAAAAAATAAAATTTCCTTCGGATGAAATTGAGAGTCAAACAATACATCATGGATTTTATAAATGAGATAAACAACACAGTACCAGTAACGATCTATAGCTTGTACCCATTATCGCTGTCAGAAAGGTCAAATAAACGCGCGCGCTCTCTGATTCCCCTGTCTTTCGTTCTTTCTTGGGGGCATTTTGTCGAGCAAATGATGCCCCATTCATCGAGTGTTTTGATGCTAGTGGAGATCGTTGATTAAATGCTCTTACATGTTCGATAAAATGCTTCAGAGAGTATTTTCTTCTCTGATGTGTTTCTGTTCGTTACAATGCCACGACAAATTCAAGTCGTTTTTATACGGAAAACCCTTTTGGGAACTACTTTTTCTTGATACTTGTATGAGAATATTGAATATATATTCGGCTGGCTTTATGTCTTCTGTAGATTGATATATTGAAGAGAGCGTGTAGATTGAATAACAAGAAGTGTATCTTGTCTTGTGCAGTATAGTTTGAAAGTGCATTCTTTTTCATCAAACAAATGGAGGAGAAATCATTTTTGGATAGAATGCTTGGTCATCTACGCGAAACATGCAAGTAAGACTGATTATAGCTTTATGATTTATTGTTGGTGGTAGCTCAATATAAGTCTTTTCCTTTTTAAATACTTTAATGCAGTTCATTTTGAATCACTTTCGTGCTTGCTGTGTTGCCTTTTTTGCAATGGCGTGATCAATTTCTTTAATTGTTATTGAATTCGAAACCCCCGAGTTTTATTTTTTCTTTCAAATGTCCATTGATTCACTTAAGAAGCTGGCTATTTTCTTACAAAACTTTATGCAAAGGGCTTCTTATGATCTTATCTTTTCTTTTTTCGTCTGGTTGATTTGAAATTTAAGGTACTCTACCGGGTATCCTAAGGATCTTGGGCCATCACGTGTTATTCACTTCACGTCAGAGCGTGAGTTTGTCCAGCTTCTTCACCAAGGGTACCCGGTTGTAGTAGCTTTTACCATCAGGTGACTTGAAATGAATGCGTCCTGCTAAGCTCTCCTTGTCAACGTAATATGCTGTATCTCTGACTATATTTTGGATAATGCAGAGGCAATTACACGGAACACCTTGACCAGGTTCTCGAGGTAGCTGCTGCTGAATTTTATCCGCATGTAAAATTTTTGCGTGTAAGTTTTTTCTGTGAAGGAGTTCAACCTGTAATATATTAAAAATAATCCTTTTTCTTACGTCATTGAAATTATCAAAATCTGATAGAGTTTTATTTATTTTTTATTTATAAATGAGTGGTGGATTATGATTGTAAATTAAGTTTGTATTTGAAAGACATTTTTGGCATGGAAAGTCCACCTGAGGAATCGGATTTTTTTGGGATGGGCTTTCCTAACCGAGCACCCAAAATGAGTTTCATTTGGAAGCCTATGAAGATAGCCACCAAATCCCAGTAAAAAAAATTAGACTTCTGATGATAGGAAACCCATTTTGGGTGTGGATCAAATGCTACATAAAATTTTGGGTGCTGTTTCTACATGTTTAGAGCCATGTCCAGGGTTAAGGCATATCTTCTATAATTTTTACAAGTTTTAAGGTTATCATCTTCAGCATATTTAGCAACCTTAATATTTTGTTAATCATGATTTTTAGTGTTGTTTTTTTCCAGGTTGAATGTCCAAAATATCCTGGCTTTTGTATAACACGGCAGAGGAGGGAATATCCATTCATTGAAATATTCCATAGCCCAGAACAAGTAATATATTCTTCTCTACCAATTCGTTTGTTCAAGGTCTTCATGTTACCGTGCCATATATATGTTTCGTCCCATCAACCAGTTGTAGGAGATGAAGGCTGTTCTTGTGTGATTGATAGTGCGGGGTGATTGTCTATGAAGGGTTTAAATTAAGAACCCGGCAGGGATCTGTCTTTCATATAGCTTAGAAATATTGTTGTTGTCTTCTAGCATTGATATTTAGTTTTTTAATGAAAGGGTTTTTGTTACTTCGGGCTGGTGGTTGCTTTGGCAGCCTTATTTAGACAAGAAAAAAAGAAAGTAATGTCAAGCGAAGGAAAACTGTTATTTTCTTGGTATGGTGAAATGAGTTTTTTGGGCACGGAATAATTTTGTACTTTTTATCTGAGCTGATCCTTTTGTGCTTCATAAACAACAAGGTCATTTAGGTAGATGGTAATTAGCATGATGTTGCTATCTCAGAGCTGCTTAACAATGATAATCGTTGTCCTGGTGCAGGCAGCTAACCGGGGAAGGGTTGCTGATCCAAATATCACGAAATACTCTGTGAAGGCTCTACCTGTGAGTATTCGGTCTTTGCTTATCTTTCATAGCGCAAATAATTCTCATCATGTATTTTCCTTTTGCTCTTTCATGTTCTTTCAAAATTAATGGTCACAGAATGTTCACAAATTTGGTTAATTTGAGTGTCGGAAATGATCTGCTGTTGAACAGAGGTATAGTGACAAGTCATAGGTCGATGAAGCCGTGTTGTTTTGCTTAGTTGATTGCATCCGCATATAGTTTTACAGTTCTATTTTGGTGATTTTTTTAAATATTTCTCAGTAAAACTATGAAGAAATTAGAGAGTTGAAAATTATCATTACATGCTAAGTCTTTTTTGCCTTGAAGATGATTGGAACTTCTAATCTTTTGATAGAAAGGCTGCCCATTGATACATAATTCCTGTACTCCATTTCTTAACTGAGTTCTCTCTGTTTGTGAGAATGGTAACTGGATATTCAAATAACCAATAAAAAAGTAAAGTAATCTATGCAATGATGATTCCACTGTCATTGTAGCTAGCAGCTAGACAAAGTCAGAATTCAGGATTCTATGAACCATGAAGTTCTATTGAAACAGTGTCGTTTCCTTTGCGTGTGTTCAATGCTGAAATCTGACTTGCCCTTGTATCTATCTCCGTCCAGTTCAACTATGACCAGAGTGCCTACGGATTCAGAGAATTTTTCAAGCGCCATGGCTTACAATTTTCGCACTAAATTAAGCTCTTGCAGAACCCAAGAAATCCATCATTGACCAAATCATGGAACCATCCAGGCTCAAGAGGAAGGGATCCTAGATGATCACATTCAGGTTTACTAAATTAATATGCTCATAAGACATATAACCGGACTGCATTTATTTTATGAAAGTTATGATTTGGTGGTATAGGAATGCTGTTTTTATATGATTAATTGGAATAGGATAATAAATGGACATTAAGGATGATTATTGTTCTAGATCTTATTCCAAGTATTTTTATTTTTTAGTCTTGTCATTAAAATAGGGAGTTCTATGCATAATGCAACATCTTCCCGCATGAAGGTTATAATTACTCTCTCCCCACATAAAATGATTCGTTTAAGATTTTTTAATACACACATAAAAAAAATAATCAGTTAATAAATTATTAATCATGTGTGCTTTTACTGTTTACTTTATATCAATTCACAAAGCACTATTCATTTCAACAATGCTTTATTTTGTTGTTTTTTAGATATATTGTTTTTTCAATTTAAGTTTCATCCTTAAAAGGACTAGATTTTATGATTTGTTTTAATTTTTTTCAATGGGTTATTGTAGCCTTATAACATATGTTTAGTGGATTAATCTAATTACTCTAGTATTTTTTAATTGATTTTTTTCCTTCTAATTTCATCATCAATTTATTGATTGAGATTTTTTTTTTGTTTTATATGAATTTATCTCGATTTCATAACTCTAGTCATGAGTTTGACAAGTTATCTTAATCTTACTTTCTTACTTCATATTTATTTTTTAATTTCATACTTCAATATTTTATTGATTGAGAATTAAATTTTATGATTTACTTTAATTTATTTTCTATAAGATTATACCAATTTCATGACCTTCGTTAAAGTTTTTGTGGAATAACTCGGGTTATCTTCTATTTTTTTTTTTTAAAATTATCATTCAATATTAAATTGATTGAGAATTGTGTTTCATATTTTTTTAATTTGTTTTTTTTATGAATTTATCTTAGATCCAATCATAAGTCTGTTATCTTATTCATGTTGATTCGAGACTTTGTCAACCATATATAATTTGTTTTTTTTTTATAACAACAAATATCATATTCAATCATCGAATGCAGAAAGAAATGCAGGTTAGATGTCAATTTCAAAGAAAAATGGTTCAAGATGATCACCACGTGCTTGCGCACGTTCCTTGCATGCTAACGTGGCTGATAGGTAAGTGTTCCGAAAGATTGGAAAAATGTTTTTTTTTGTTTAAATTATTTTTAAATTATCTGAAGGTACATGTATTAAAAATATTTTTAAATAAAAAACAACTACAATTAGACTCTCAAATAATCTTTTAAGTATTTAAGAGATTGTTCGGTCAAGGACGAGTGGAGGATGATCACTGCCTTTTTCTTTCTTTCTTTCTAAATCTCTTTTTATAGATTATTAATGTAATGGAAAAATGCAATGCGAGGACGGTCTTCATAAATTTCGATGTAATTTATTATGAAAAAGATCGAAAATAGAAAGCAGCTAAGAATTTGGATGATTTTTCTGGAATTTCTCAGTAATTGAATTTAACTTCAAGAGCATAATAGGGTTTTATTGGATTAATTGCCATCTATTTTTTTTTTATGAAAATGGAAAATAATATTCATGTGAAGGAGAAGATTATCCTCTTCAATAATAGCCTACATCACATATAATATTGCTTGAAAATATAGCTGAGATTGTTTTTCAGCATGATTTTTATTCAAAAATATATTAAAATAAAATTTTATTTTTATTTTTTAAAAATTATTTTTGATATTAATATATCAAAATAATCTAACAACATAAATTTTTTTTTAATTTAAAATAAAAATAAAATGTTTTTAATAAGCATTCCCCAACATCTTAAAATGCTAGACGGGGTCAAAAGCAACTACACGATTCGGACAAGATATTAATGATATTAATTTGGGTGTCTTCTTATTTGCCACATTTCTCTTTCTGCGTTGTGGTTGAAGGGTCATTTCCTCTTCTTTCGTGCTCATGATACTGACTGCAGGACGATAATAAAAATAGAAATAAAAACCTTCAATCAAGATTAAATTCCACTGATCTTGGATTCACATGTGGTCAAATTGAATGTTTGGTCTCAATATTTCAAATCTCCTTCACTCAATGGTTAAAACTCCCTGTTTGTTTTTGTATTTTAATTTATTTATTTTTTGCGATTTTACATTAATATTTTTAAATTGTTTTGATTTATTAATACTGAAATTTAATATATTTTTAAATATAAAATACTTTTAAAAAGAAATAGGTTACAAACTCCATTGAAAAGGTTTTTCCTTGCCCTGCTAGTACTCGATTCGTGCCGGTGGTATGGACAGATTATTAGAAGTTAGACATAAGGGTAAGTTTGATTTCTTTTTTTAATTGAAGGACCAATTTAATAGTTTAAAAATCAAGAATTTTTCAACTACGATAATAATTAAAAAACATTGCATGCACAATTATCCACACAATGTGTGTGTGTGTGTGTGTGTGTGTGTGTATAATCCATGGAAGCTTAGCTTTAATGGTGATAAATCCTTGACAACTTAAAAGTAATGCTATTACGATGCCAACCTCTCTTAGTCTTAGTTATAACTCTCGTAAATGATCCACCTATTTTGTTTACCTGGTTAAATGGAGTTTTTATAGACCATGGTCTCAAAAAGTTGCATCACAATTAATTGTTGGAAGAGTTGGTGACTGCCATTGGTTGTACTACCTAACACTACTGTCATAATAAAACGGCTTTATTGTCTTTATAACCAAAATCTCATTACCTTGCCCCTCTAGGTATATATTTTTTTATTATCATGTGGTTATAAATGCAATTTTGTATTTTCATATATATATATATATATATAAATTGTTGGGGCATGAGTTGATCGAGACAACAAGTCACTTCGTGGCTGTTTAGGAGTGAGATTACAGTTATTTTTAAAAATATTTTTTGTTCATAAATATATTAAAATAATTTTTTTATTTTTTAAAATTTATTTTTAACATTAACACATGAAAATGATATAAAAAACTATTTTTTATTTAAAATAAAAAAAATTATTTTTTTTCAAAATTATTTTTAAAATCAGTATTAAATACCCACTTCGTGGTGTTTAAATGGCACACGTGGTAGCTTACAATGGCTAAAAGGGCATTCCGTTATTTTTTTGATTTGTCATGGTAAGGACTACTTCTCTATGTGGTATGTTTAATGTATTCCCTTCTACTTTGATGTCTATTTGCTTTATTTCTTCTTTTTTCTTTGCCCCCAACTCCCACACATGACTTTCTAAATTTTCACAGCAATTCTTCAATTTATTTTTTCATAGTATTTTAGTCCCTATTCTTGCAACTTATTTATTATTATTATTTTATATAATTAAATTTTTTTTTTCAATTTTTTTTTTAATATGCTAAGATTTGATTAGTATTCTCTTGATAGTTGTTTATTTTATTTGAGATATATACCTACCAACCTCTTATTATCGTTTTGTGTGTACACTCCCGGCTTCCTGAACCCTATAAAAAAGACATTTTTACTGGGCAAGAAATCACCCGACATAGCTCTCTCTCTCTCTCTCTCTCCACGTCTGAAAAGCTCTCCCTCTCGCACAGCAGAAGAACCTCTTCACCGACGTCGTTTCACTGCAGTATCAAATGGTACGTATACATCTCTATCCATGACTCTGCTGTTTTGTGTTTATGAACATGATGGAGCTGTTTTTGTATTGATTCCCCTAGCTAGCTAGCTAGTTTCAAGAAGCTTTTTTCCGTTTAATGTTCATAAAAAAGATGTTTTTCCTTATTTTCTCAAAGAACACAGAGAGAAGTTGTTTTTCAACTGGAAAAAAGTAGTTTGTGATGGCTCTATCCGTGTTCAAGATGATAATGATTTTCCAGGAAGATTTACTATTTGCTGTGCTTTGTTGCAGAACATTTCTATCATGATTTTCAACATTTCTAATATCCAGCTCGAAGGAACACTTATCAGTCATTAATTATACTATCAGAATATTGTAAATTAAAACTCCCCAGGATAATGAAGTTAGAATTACATTCATTATAGAGAACAGAAATAAAATAAAAAAACTCCTGAAATAGTTACTTTTTTTAGCCATCCTTTTGAAGTGTGTTTTGATAAATGTTTTTATTTATTTATATATTTAAAACTCTTCTACAGTACACTTCTCCACATGTTAGTTGCCATTTGTCCTGGATTCCTTCTGCCAGCATTATGCTCACCCGGTTTGGTAGTGTGGTGATATATGTTTTTTAATTTTTTGTTTTGCTTGAAAATATATTAAATTATTTAAAAAAAAAGTATTTTTAATAATTTAAAAATACTAAAAAAATAAACTAAAGTGAAAAACACTCAATTTGTAATAAAAAGCATATATAATTTCAATTCCAAATATGATGAAGGGACCGGCCGGGTAAACAGTTGTCTTACATATTACTTTATTTGCTTTTGGCAGCCGGTTGGAGAGTGAAGATCATGTTGGCTTAGACAATCTTTTTTGTTTAATTATAAAATATTGGTAATAATTGGTTGGCCCAGAGTAATTTAAATTAATAGAGAAGGAATAAAATCTAAAAACTGTGACATTGTAATCACCGAGCACCTTTTTCTTCCCCTTCGTGCATAAAGAATTAAGACAAACCAATAAGATTTTGACAAGTAGCCGTTAAATATTATAGTGCCATTGGATTTTCACTTAGCGATTAGTGCTGTTTGAGAGTTTAATTGTGATTTATTTTGAAATAATGTTTTATTCAGAATTATATTGAAATAATATTTTTTTATTTTTTTAAAAATTATTTTAACATTAACATATGAAAATAATTTAAAAATACTATTTTTTTAAAATTTAAAATAAAAGATAAAAATAAAAAAATTCAATTTTTTTCATTTTTTTTAAAAAACTTATTGACAAAAACCCATACAACAAAAGAATGCAAATGGTCCGCACTCTTTGTTTTAAATGGTGCATGGAAGATTCTTATCCTTTTCCTTATCCTTTCTGTTTTGTTGATTTTTATTAAAAAAATTACTTATTTATATAATATTGGTAACTATTTAAACCTCAATTACTTATTTTTGACTGATAGAGATGTTTTGTCTAATTATTTCATTAAATCGATCAAATCCATTCATATTTAAACTGATTTAATATCTAGATTTATTTGAGTTAAAATAGATAATTAATGAATTAACTTGATATAATCTAATAAAAAACACGGGTCAATTTAGGTAAACCAAGTCAAAATTCAATCCTTTACCTATTGTTTTTTTCTTAAAAAACTTTGACTCTTTTTACCCGTGACTCAGATTTTATCTTGGATTCATATTTAATTGGTTTTTTAAAACTACAAATACCATTAGCTTAAAACTTTAAAATATATTATTTCTGACCCTCCATGTATTATTAGAAAAGTACAATAACTTGAAGTAAATGTTATGAGATAGTAAAGTAAACTTGATATCTCAAGAAAATAAATAAAATCTTAGATTTTAAAGCAAAGTCATATCTTGAAGCTACATCATCATTAATGCACCATATGTTTGCTATCTTAAACAATGAACGACAAGAATAAGAAGAAAGACTTGATGTGGACGACGATGCATAGGGATCGTCCATGTCCACATCACATTCTCTTTTCTTTTCTTGCAGAGAGAGCACTAGGAAAGATTTATTGACCTTTCGTTCTTGAACATTGAAACATTTCGATTTCTTGTATGAATGAATGCATGAGACTAAATCAAAGTAAAATAAAATAAAAACTATTCTATTCCACAAGTTATTTGTTTGTTTACCTCGTCAATTAGATATTCTATAATTTTCTTTTATAATATCTTGAAACTAATATCTCCAAAAGATGTAGTGTGATAATAAAGAACTTACGATTTGCACAGCAAGTCTCAAGTTTGAGTCAGTGCATGCACTTATTGTAAGAGTCTGGGACAATCGAGGTTTTAATCGCTCACCTAAGCCCACAAAATATGTTTTTCAGAAAATAAGATTTTTCCATATTAAAAAAAATATATCTTGAAACTAACGTGTTTGGTTTATATTGAAAGCTCATTTTATTTATTTTTTATTTTAAAACAAATTCAACATAACTTTTTAAAAGATAACAGAACAATAATATAGTTGATTATAGCTTCTTTTTTTTGTTGAAAAAAATGCATTTAATTAATGTGTATGTATTATTTGATAAAAGATAATAGAACACTAACATATTAAATTGTTATTTTTTTTTTATAATTTTTCTTTTATTTTTAATTTTAACTCACTAAACTATCAAACACTCTTAAAAATATATTCATTTGATATTTTTTCAAATAATTTATGTATGTGTGTGTATATATATTAAATATCCACACTGAGTTACTACTTGGTGTAATAAACGCAGGTCAGCGAAGGCAATGATGATATAAAAGTTGTCCTGACCAAGCCTTTTTTATTCGTTGGAGATGCTGATGCCGATTATAAAGCTCCTAATTTTGTCCAACGCTTGTTTAGTCTGTTTAGGAATGTACGGCCAGGATCGGATCTCACCAATTTCCAGGCAAGTGATTTTTCTTTTCTTTTTGGATAAACTATATTTTTCTCTTCATAGATTTGTCAATATTTTATTTCAACTATTATAGTTTGAAATCCTTCAATTGTATCCCTATAGCTCATAAAATTTTCCTTTTACTACTCAGTAACTAATGGATTCCTCGCATTTTACAATCTCTTTTTTCCATTTTGTTTTATTTAAATCTCTAAATATTTTACAATATCTCTCAGAGCACTTAAAAATCTACAGTACAGAAAAAGCTAAAGGAACTTTATAGATTAAAAAAATACTCTATTCTTTTGGACCAAAGTATTGATAAATGTGTCGATTTTGCAAGTTCAGCTTCCGCCTCAATTCAACGTTCCAAAGTCCCAGCTCCAATTTTTTGGTGAATCAGCATACTTGTTCGGAAAAGATTTGCTGCACCAGTGCAACAATGCTGGGAGCTCACTTGAAAGATTCATCTCAGTTGTAGCATGGAGCATATCTACTACACGCGCTCCTGCTTTTGGTGTTGCCCCTTACAATCCTGTTCTTGGTGAGACTCACCATGTTTCCAGGGGAAGCCTCAATGTTCTTCTCGAGCAGGTTGTTAATTACTTTCCTAGTTATTTTCTTAATCTTTAACGTGAGACCTAACGGGCGGAGCATCCGTTTTGGTGGCTGTATTATATATGTTATTAGATTCTTGTGGTTGCAGGTTTCCCATCACCCGCCAGTTTCTGCCCTCCACGCAACTGATGAAAAGGAAAATATTGAGTTCATCTGGTGCCAACATCCTGTTCCGAAATTCCATGGTAGCATTACTTTCACTGAACTTAGACTTTGGTCTTCTGAATTTTAGCAGCCGGCTTTTCTTTCTTACAAAGATCGATGCTAAATGCAGGTACTAGAGTTGAGGTTGAAGTGCTTGGCAAAAGGCAGCTTAAGCTTCTGAACCATGGAGAGACTTATATGATGAATTCACCAAAGCTCATCGTTAAATTTCTTCCACCTCGTATTGATTGGATCGGCGATGTGAACATTTGCTGTCAGGAGACTGGTCTTGAAGCCGAGTTATGCTACGTAACCAGTTCTCTCTTCGGACGTAGAGGACTCCATTCTATTAAAGGAAAGATCTACCAGTCTTCATCAATGAAGACCCTTTACGAGGTTGAAGGGCACTGGAACAGGTAGATATATATTCAATCATAAATAGTGTAAGCAGATTGATGCTAATCTCACTGAAAATATTGTTCCCGAAATCATTTCTTGAAAAAAATCCATCCATTGAATTTATAGGATTCGCTAGCTCAATGCATGGGATTGTTTGGAATTTGTTAATAGGAAATGTATTGTTAATTATTATATATGTTAATCTTTTGAATCCAGCACTGTGAAAGTCAAGGACATTAATAATGGTAAGGAGACAATTATATATGACGCAAAGGAAGTGTTTTCCGAGCTCAAGACTCCCGTCGTCGAAACTCTGCAGGTACCTTCGTATTATTAAAAGGTTTTAAGCAATGATTCTTCATACGACCTCCCAAAATAATGATCAATCTCTGCAGTAATCAATACATTGTGTTGCTGATATAAAAAGGCTAATTAACATGCAAGAAATCAATACATTTGACTTGATTGATGATGCTTGTATACCCTGCCTGATAAAATGCTGGTGTTTTTCTTTGCCAGAGAATTTGGCCAACTGAGTCAGCTGCAGTATGGAGCGAGGTGAACAGCAGCATTCTAAGCAAAAACTGGAGCAAGGCAAGAGATGAAAAGAGCAGTGTGGAGGATAACCAGAGAAAGCTCGCCAAAGAAAGGAACTCAAAAGGAGAAACCTGGGTTCCGAAGCTTTTCACTGTATCTTATAGCAAAGAAGATGATTGGGAGTGCTCGCCTATTCAAGAGAGAGTCCCGCCTGCCCCCATTGTTGTCCCCATCTAGTGTTCTTTGATTTCTGGAAATCCAGAAGTTCATGGTGAACAACATTTACGTGTTATATCAGGTTTTTCCAGTCTTTTCTTTTGGTTTGTTAATGCGAATTATTATGTTATCAGCAAAGAAAGGAAGGTTCTATACCTCCATTAGAACCAGCAGTTATATAAAAAAATATAACTGTTCTTGAATAAAACCGGCGAGTCCACCATCAGTACTCATGTCGGCCATGCAACTTCGTAGAGACCAAACAATAGAATAGATCATTACAGTTGACAGTTAGCATCCTTTAAGATGGAGGTTGCTGAATCTATTCCAGGTTAATTCTAATTTATCAGGACGTCTACAGACATCATGAATCATCCATGGCAGCTTAAGTTATTTTGATCATCACATTAAGGTTAACTACATTAATATGCTCATAAGGTATATAACTTATAACCACAATTATTTTATAAAAGTTATGATTTGGTGCTATAGGAATGTTGTTGTTTCTATATGATTACTTGGAATAAGATAGCGGATGATTATTATTCTAGACTTTGAGGTGTGAATAAATTTTATTTTTATTTTTTAGTCTTATTATTAAAGAATTAATGAGTTCTACGCATGATGCAACATCTTCCCACGTGAAGGTTACAATTTACTACTAAATTCACAATGATTAATTTAGCTAAAGATATATGTTTCATAGCATTAAAATATTTTCTTAATTATTGCATTGTTTTCTATTGTTTTTATTGATAAATCTAGTATTCCTATGTTATGTGGCCTTACATGTAGATAAACTACCCATCCCTATAAAATCAAGTAATGTTTAGGAAAAGATTAATTATAAGCGATGGGAGCAATTTAATGGATTAAGTTTAGTGCTTATAAAGTATTGCATAAGTAAAGAGTATTAGGGTTTATCTCTCTCGATGATTTAAGACAATAGATTTCCTGAAAGCTTTAGAGGAACAATTTGTTCTTTTGATAAGGCACTGACCATGATGTTAATAAAAGAACTTTCATAAGTACATTATAGAAATGAGAGACACTATTGCTCAATTAAAGTTCTTAAAAGTTGAGATTTCCAAATCATAACCACTTTTCATTTCAACCATGCTTTATTTTGTTGTTTTTTTAGATATATTATTTTTTCAATTTAAGTTTCATCAGACTAGACTTTATGATTTTTTTTCCTATGGGGTTATTGTAGCCTTATGACTCGAGTCGTATGTTTAGTGGGTTAATCTGATCCCTCTAGTTTTTTTTAATTGACTTTTTTCCTTCTAATTTCATCATTTAATAATTTATTGATTGAAAATTAAATTATTTTTTGTTTTATATGAATCTATCCCGATCCTAATCTTTTTTTTAACTTTATATTCATTTTTTAATTTCATACTTCAATATTTTATTGATTGAGAATTAAATTTATGATTTACTTTAATTTGCTTTCTATGAGGTTATACTGATGTCACGACCTTAGTTAAAGTTTTGGTGGAATAACTAGGGTTAACTCGTGTTATCTTATAGTTTTTTTTTCTTTTTTCTTTTAAATTTTATCATTCAACATTAGTTGATTGAGAGTTGTGCTTCATTTTTTTTTAATTTGCTTTCTATTAGTTTATCTTAGTCTTATGATCCAAGTCAAAAGTGTGATATTTTATCCATATTAATTGGAGTTATTTTTTGGCTTGCTTTATAGGGTTATGTTTTTGTTATTTTTTTTTAATTTTATTTTTTAACATTGAATTGATAAAAAAATAGATTTTATAATCTATCTTAATTTTGTTTAATGTAGAGTTATCATGATCACAAGGGTTATAAATTTAATAAGTTATTCATGGTTAACTATTTTAGTGGATTTAATATGATATGATATTAATATTAAAAAAAGAGATGATATTAATATATATGGTTGACAAAGTGCCGATTAGTCCTGTGCTGACTGGGCATTACTTAGTCAAAGACTCAAAGTCTTCGAATGCAGAACTAAATGCAAGAGGTTAGATGTCAATTTCATAACAAGGCAAAGAAAAGTGGCTCAAGATGATCACCACGTGCTTGCGCACGTTCCTTGCATGCTTACGTGGCTGTTAAGTAGTGTTCGGAAACATTGGAAAAATGTTTTTTTTAATGTGTTTTTGTTTTAAATTAATTTTTTTTTAAATAAATTGAACGGGGTTAGTTTGAATTAATTAATTGATTTTATTAATCAAAATGCAATCTTGAATATTAATAAAATCATGATTTAGCTTTTAACAAAACTAAGAAAAAAGCAACTAATACATTATTTTTTTAAGAAACATAAAAAATTTAGACCTGATATTGTTGGGTCTCGTAGGCCAAGTTTAACACCCGACCAAATCAAACAACGACCTATACATATATAAAAAGTTTAATTGGGCTGGTAATGTGTTATCTATCACATGCAAAACAAATAAAATAATATGTTAACTTTATCAATAAATGACAATTAACTATTCATCCCTAGAATCTAGCTACTATAGTGACTGGAAAAATAAGATATTTTGTTTTTTCCCCTCAAAAACCCATATCAACATATTTGTTTATCCAAAATACACCATAGAGATCTAGTTAAACCAATCCATATCTACATAAAACATAAAGAATCACATTAAAACCTAAAATTCACCAAAAACAAAAAACTGCTCGAGCTTATATTTGATTTTTTAGGTGTTTTGAAGGTAAAAAAGAATATGTAATCTTAAGTCCTCTCATCACATGTAACCATTTGACACACAAAAAAAAAAACAATTGTTTTGGTGGTTGAATTCCTCATCAATGGATACTTTCTCTTTCTAAGTTAAAATTCAACGATCTTCTTTATCTTCTTCAACAAAAAAAATTGAAAAATAATTAAAATAAAGTTAAGTACAAAACTTGTATTCTTTAAAATTAAAGGAGCCGATATTCTAATGAGTAAAAAAAAAAAAACTCCAATGATTTTTTGATAGGAATTCTCAATCCTCCACCAATGTTGCTTGCTTTTTTCCACTTCACTTCTTTTTCTTTCAATTCAACCCTCAATATATATATATATATATATATATATATATATATATATATATATATATATATATATATATATATATATATAATGTAATTACAATCTAATTTGATCTAAAATTAACATAATTATATATAAAAATAATGAAGAATCAAATTGAAGATTTCTAAAAATTGCGCTATTAAAGTATTGATGGTTCTCGTAGGCCAAACTTAGCACTTGCCCCAATCAGACAAAATATCTCTCCCTCTCTCTCTCTTTCTATATATATATATATATATATATATATATATATATAAAGTTTTATGGGGTTGGCAATGTGTTGTGTGTCAAATGCAAAATCATGATTGTCAATTCCGTTTCGTTCTGCATGAAATGACTGTTACATTTCGTTTCAATTCAAAAAACAGAACAAACAAGAGCAAATTTTATCTCGCTCCAAAAATTACGCTCAAATTCCTTCCAGAATGTTCCGGTTTTGTTTCGCTCGTTCTGTTCTTTCCAAATTTTTTTTTTTAAATAATGAATAGTTTTAAAAGCTTTTATATAAAAATAAAGTGCAGAGATTTTTATCAGTATCAGCTTCAAACTTTCAATAGTTCTCTGCATTAATTTTGCACCTCGACGACCAATTCTTCAGATTTCTCATTTCCTTCATCATGTCAACCATGGCCACACAAAACTATAATGTTTATGTCTCTGCAATCTACTCCAGTATTCCTAGAAACCACAGTGCATCTATCTCTGCGACCTCCCCCCACCTTCTGTATTAAACTTCAAGCCATGATAAGCCGTGGGAAGAAATTTAGGAAAGAAAAACGATTGAAGTGCCGTCAGTCACTGTCATGGGAAGAAATTTGAGGAAGAAGAATTTAGGGAGTTGAGTTTGAGAGAAAATGATTTTGGGGGTGGGTGGGTTCAATTTAACTATTTCAATTTAACTATTTGATTTTTGTTTTAAAAGTCGAAACGACATAGACAAAATGATATCAGCGTGTTTCGGCTAGTAGTTAGCTGAAAAATTCGAATTGGAATGAAATTTTAATCGAGGTAAAAATAATATTATTTTATTTTATTTTTTTAATTGATAAAAAACATTTTGGCTGAAACAATACGAAACTGACAATTCTAACTTAACAAAAAGCACCCTCTTATTATTGTTTTGTGTGCACACTCCCGGCTCCCCGAGCCCTATAAAAAAGACATTTTACTTGGCAAGAAATCACCCGACATAGCTCTCTCCACGTCTAAAAAGCTCTCCCTCTCGCACAGCAGAAGAACCCCTTCACCGTCGTCGTTTCACTGCTGTATCAAATGGTACGTATACATCTATCCATGTCTCTGCTGTTTTGTGTTTATGAACATGATGGAGCGAGATTTACCACACTCACGTTTATGTATCGATTCCGTTATAAAAAGAAGTTGTTTTCCGGCGAGTGAAAGTGGTTTTTCAACCGGAAAAAGTAGTTTGTGATGGCTCTATCCGTGTGCAAGAGATAATGATTTTCCAGGAAGATTTACTATTTGTTATGCTTTGTTGCAGAACATTTTAGTGGTGTGTTTATATATTTGGCATCTTTTTTCTGCTCGTATATTTCTTTGGAACGAAGGTAGAAAATGCTTTGAAGGCTCCAAATTAAAAATGAGCGCGCGAGTGTGTGTGTGTGTGTGTGTGTGTGTGTGTGTGTATATGAAATAAATTGATATTAGTTTTGAAATCTTATACTCCCTTATTAATTAATTAATTTATTAATGGATTATTAATCTCTATCATTTTTCAACGTTTCTCATATCCAGCTCGAAGTTACACTTAATCAGTCATATCTAGTTTGGATATCTCAAGAATATAAATAAAATCTTAGATTTTAAAGCAAAGTCATATCTAGAAACTAAATCATCAATGTTTGCTATCTTAAACAATGAACGAGAAGAAGAAGGAGAAGAAGAAAGACTTGATGTGGACGAGGATACATAGGGATCGTCCATGTCCACATCACACTCTCTTTTCTTTTCTTGTAGAGAGAGCACAAGGAAAGATTTATTGACCTTTCGTTCTTGGGCATTCAAACATTTCGATTTCTTGTATGAATGAATGCTTGAGACTAAATCAAAGTAAAATAAAATAAAAACTATTATATTCCACTACTTATTTGTCTACCTTGCCAATTAAATATTCTCTAATTTTCTTTTATGATGCACACGGCATCTTCAAACTAACGTGCTTGGTTTATATTGAAAGCTCATTTTTTTTTTTTTTTAAAAAAAAATTCAAACATAACTTTTTAAAAGATAATAGAACAATAATATAGTTGATCATAGCTTCTTCTCTTTCTTCTTTGATAAAAATGCATTTAATTAATGTGTTATTTGATTAATTAAATATGTATTTATAAAAGGGTGCAAAGTATTTTTCAATTAAAATGATATTATTTAGAAATTCTTTTTTATTTTTAATGTTAGCTCAGTAAACTATCTAAAACTCTTAAAAATATAAATTGATATATTTTTAAATAAAAAATATTTTTTAAAACAATCTACGTTGAGTTCACTACTTGGTGTAATGAACGCAGGTCAGCGAAGGCAATGATGATATAAAAATTGTCCTGACCAAGCCTTCATCATTCGATGGAGATGCCGATGCCGATTATAAAGCTCCAAATTTTGCCCGACGCTTCTTAAGCCTGTTTAGGAATGTACGGCCAGGATCGGATCTCACCAACTTTCAGGCAAGTGAATTTTTTTTCTTTTTGGATAATCTATATTTCAATATTTTACTTCGACTATTATAATTTGAAATTCCTCAATGTTATCCCTATAGCTCATAAAATTTCCCAATTTTCCTTTCACTGCTCAGTAACTAATAAATTGCTCGCATTTTACACTTTATTTTTTTTTCATTTTTTTAATATAAATCTCTATATATTTTACAATATTTCTTAGAGCACTTAAAAGTTAAAATCTATATTACAGAAAAAAGTAAATGAACTTTATAGAATAAAAAAATAGTCTATTGAATGAAGAGGGGGTAGCACTGGAACTTTATGGAAACTAGATGGGTTACTTGGGAATTTGAGCTACAGGGACTGAAATTAAACATTTTGCAAGTTCAGCTTCCACCTCAATTCAACATTCCAAAGTCCCAGCTCCAATTTTTTGGTGAATCAGCATACTTGTTCGGAAAAGATTTGCTGTACCAGTGCAACAATGCTGGGAGCCCACTTGAAAGATTCATCTCAGTTGTAGCATGGAGCATATCTACTACACGCGCTCCTGCTTTTGGTGTTGCCCCTTACAATCCTGTTCTTGGTGAGACTCACCATGTTTCCAGGGGAAGCCTCAATGTTCTTCTCGAGCAGGTTGCTAATTACTTTCGTAGTTATTTCTTACTCTTTAACGTGAGACCTAACGGGCTGAGCATCCGTTTTGGTGGCTGTATTATGTTATTAGATTCTTGTGGTTGCAGGTTTCCTATCACCCACCAGTTGCTGCCCTCCACGCAACCGATGACAAGGAGAATATTGAGTTCATTTGGTGCCAACATCCTGTTCCGAAATTCCATGGTAGTATTACTTTTCCTGGACTTAGACTTTGGTCATCTGAATTTTAACAGCCTTTTCTTAATTACAGAGATCACTGTTAAATGCAGGTACTAGAGTTGAAGCTGAAGTGCTTGGCAAAAGGCAGCTTAAGCTTCTGAACCATGGAGAGACTTATATGATGAATTCACCAAAGCTCATCGTTAAATTTCTTCCACCTCGTATTGATTGGATTGGCGATGTAAGCATTTGCTGTCAGGAGAGTGGTCTTGAAGCCGAGCTATGCTACATAACCAGTTCTATCTTTGGAAGTAGAGGACTCCATTCTGTTAAAGGAAAGATTTACCAGTCTTCATCAATGAAGACCCTTTACGAGGTTGAAGGGCACTGGAACAGGTAGATATATATTCAATCATAGATAGTGTAAGCAGATTGATGCTAATCTCACTGAAAATATTGTTCCCGAAATCATTTCCTGATAAAAAATCCATCCATTGAATTTATAGGATTCGCTAGCTCATTGCATGGGATTGTTTGGAATTTGTTAATTTTTAGGAAATATATTGTTAATCTTAGCGTTACTTGTAGTGTGATTGATAAGAGTTTCACTCGATAATCTTTTGAATCCAGTACTGTGAAAGTCAAGGACATTAATAATGGTGAGGAGACAATTATATATGACGCAAAGGAAGTGTTTTCCGAGCTCAAGACTCCCGTCGTCGAGAATCTGCAGGTACCTTCGTAGATACTACTTATTCATCACTTAAACAAATTTTATCTCTTGCACGCGCTTCGTATTGAAAGGTTTTAAGCAATGATTCTTCATACGACCTAACAAAATCTATGATCTAGACTAAAAACACTGAGTTCTTTGTTTCGCCGTGGTGGAGAGATCAATCTCTGCAGTAATCAACACATTGTATTGCTGATAAAAAGGCTAACATGCAATAAATCAATACATTTGACTTGGTTTATGATGCTGCTGTTTTTCTTTGTCAGAGAATTTGGCCAACTGAGTCAGCTGCAGTATGGAGCGAGGTGAGCAACAGCATACTAAGCAAAAACTGGAGCAAGGCGAGAGATGAAAAGAGCAGTGTGGAGGATAACCAGAGAAAGCTCGCCAAAGAAAGGAACTCAAAAGGAGAAACCTGGGTTCCGAAGCTTTTCACTGTATCTTATAGCAAAGAAGATGATTGGGAGTGCTCGCCTATTCAAGAGAGAGTCCCGCCTGCCCCCATTGTTGTCCCCATCTAGTGTTCTTTGATTTCTGGAAATCCAGAAGTTCATGGTGAACAACATTTACGTGTTATATCAGGTTTTTCCACTCTTTTCTTTTGGTTTGCTAATGCGAATTACTATGTTATCAGCAAAGAAAGGAAGGTTCTATACCTCCATTAGAAGCAGCAGTTATATAGAAAAATATAACTGTTTTTGAATAAAACAGGCGAGTCCACCATCAGTACTCATGTCGGCCATGCAACTGCGTAGGATTTGAATCTCGTGTCTGCGCTGTTCCTGTTAATGTTGACTGCTTTTTTTCATTGCTCAATAAGTTAACTCTCTATTACTATTTTCTCAATTCATGTAATACTTGGGAAATTATATGCATTGTAATACATGGAATGTAATACTCGTTATGAGATGATTTATTGCCATGATTCACGCATTTTGTTTCTGTAAAAGTTAAAGGATAAGCTGAGATATTGTGGTAAATGTATGGATCAAGTGAAAGAATATTAAAATTACATGTTATTAGTCCCTATCAATGTGGATTCAACTTTTCCATAAACATTAATTTGATCGAATGAATTAACTCCTGTATTAATATTTTCTAAATTAATGACATGTTATATCAACAAGAGTTATATAAATACACAGTCTTCTGATCTCTAGACTTACACAGTACTGAAATATATATTTTTATATATAAAAATTCATCAATATGAATTTTGCTTTCTGTATACCGTATACATGATTGTAAACTGTGAGTCTCATGCAGCAGATGACACAGACCCCACGAACTGGAGGTGTTTTAGAGTCTGGAATGGAAATAAGTTCAAGAAATTGAATCGACGAGGATAAGAAAGAACCTACAATACAAATGAAAAATAATAAAAGCAAGCTAGACAACATACCTAATCAATATTGTTATATCACTCAAAAATCTAATAACTAGCCACCGTTGCTAGAACTGCTGTTCACTCTATGTGAGATCCAAGAATACAGTATACCTCAGGCTACAATTTGGGGTCTCGAAATCCATTTCCCGGAGATCTGACTCACTCCTCCGGTTGAACGACTGCTCTCTGATGGTATCCAAAACCGGCTTCCACGACCTAGTAGCCGGTGACCTACACATCGGATTGCTTTGGCCGGACAAGGAACTAGTTGCAGAAGGCTTATCCCGAGTCTGACCAAACTTACCGGACCTTGCTATTGAAGAGAGCCTCTTCACTAAAGCAAGAAAGTCCACCGGAGAAACATCCGGCTGTAATATCGAGTACGGAAGCAAGAAGTAGAGCTGGCCTGTTTCAAGCTGAGCGTCAGGATTTAATGGCTTGGACTCTGTAGAGAGAAGCTGAGCAGCAGTGAAGACGAGATTCTTTGACGGTGATTGGCCTGTAATCACCTGGCTGACTGAAACAGGATTCTGAAATTCCTGAACATAACCGTTCAGGTGAACCACACGAATGTTGGTGAATTCTGTCGAGGATTTGCATGATAAACAACAGCCCATTTCTCTTTATCTTCTCTCTTTCTCAATGGATTATAGTGTTTTCAAGGAAAGTTCATAGCTGTATACTTTGTGAGATAGACCAGTTAATTAAATACACAGATGGGTGTATTTTTTGGGCTACTAGCTTGTTTGGCCAACCACTTCGTTCTATTAAGTTGAAACGTAGCCAACTGAGATTTATATTACTTTGTTTGCTATAAATGTGTGAAAGTCTTCTAGTCTAGAATAAAGATCAAGTGGTAACCAGGTCAACTAGAACATTGAAGATTACTTTAGAGGTAAAATTTCTTTCACTCCCACAAGAAAAATAATAATTTGGTAATAGAATTCATGCAACCGAGTTTGAATAATGAATGATTCTGAATAATCGTTTTCGTTTCCTAGTCAGGTAGGGTTTCTGGCTTATTAAATCTTGTTTAAACCCTCTAGGAAGACAACTCCATTGTTGTTATTCTAAAAACAATAGGAGTGTACGTTTGAAATTATGACGTTTTTTTTTTAAAATAATCTTTTATTTGAAAATATATTAAAATATTTTTTTAGATTTTTTTTATTTTTAATATCCTAACATCAAAAACACTAAAATGTATTCCACAACTTACCATTTTCTACGAGTACAAATATAAAAAACCAGAGATTTAATCAAGTTGCTCATTAAAAAAATATATATTCATAAAAAGAGCATGATGGGCAGGCTGCTTGCACATGTTTACACCTAGATTGTGCAACATTGTCTGCTGTTTTAATTAGGTCAAGGGCAAGTTGCTTCACTGTTATCCATTGAGGTACTCCTCAAGTCAACGATCTAGCTAGTTTCAATAATTTAGGATAATCCATATTTCATTGCTCTAAATTTCCATTACTTTTTATACCACCACATAATTAACTATGAAATACAAAAATTCCCTGTTAATGGAAGAAAACAAGTCTAAATGAAAATCGTAATATATATATATATATATATATATATATATATAGTTAGCTAGCTTGCGTTTTCAACCTTGCAAACATGTCTAGCCAATTAGTTTCTGTAAAGGATAATGATTGAGAGTGACAGGGAAACGTTTGACATCAATGTAGAAAGCTCTGGTGCCATATTTTTTACGTCCACCCTTTTCTACCAGTGGCCAAGCCATTGTTTAGCGTCACTCTGCATATGAATTTCTCTTTCTATTTTACTAGAAATTGTCTGTTTATATGCTGAGTTTAAAAAAAAAGTTTGTTTCTTTAAATATATTAATAGATGCTTCCACCTTATGATTATGCGTCTAGTTGTTTCTTTTAATAAAATAGATTTGATATTATTTTGATATATTTCTAAAAAAAATATTTTAAAAAATAGTATCGATCATATTTCCCAAACAATGGCCTCGTTATCAACAAAATCATTCATTAAAGCAAAATCAAATGCCGACGTAGGAAAACTTGTTATAATCTATATTTAATCTTGTCATCAGCAAATGGACCCTATATATATATATATATATATATATATATATATATATATATATACACACAAGTCAAAACATTTGGGGGGGAAATCTATCTTGTCAGCTACGAACAGGTGGCTATGGTAGCATTTAATAATAGAACAACGATAAACATAAAAGAGAATGGAACTTCTTAAACTAGAACAAAATTCAAGGAAGCCGGCTATACGAAAACCCAGGCGCGTTGTTCTGCACATTTTGTGTTTCAGATGAGTTGCTGCTCCTGGTTTCCATGAATTGAGTGCTGCTGTCATGGTTATGTCTTCAGCTCCGAAGGATTTTGCTGCTATTATTTTAATCTTTTTATTCCTCCCAATTGAATTTTTATTTTATTTTATTATTATTGGCCTACTAGATGCATGGAAAATTAAACATTCACAGAAAGATGCACCCATCAATGTATTGGCCCATTCCCTGCAGCTTTTCTTGTCATTTGACGAGAAAAGTATATATTCTCATGCTATATCTTATGAATGTTAATAGAAAATTAATAAATATCCTCTTCATATAATTTTAAAAGAACACCATCCCTTTGACGATAACTCTTTTTTCTTACAGGAGGAAATTTTATTTTTGAAAAATGTATTTTATTGGTCTAGATGAGTAAGTAAAATTCCGATTGTCCTAGACTCTTACAAGAGATGTATGTCCTGACTCGAACTCGAGATCTATTGTGCAAATCACATCACGCCACGCCCCTTAAAGATCCGTTGTTGATAACACTAACTATTGGTCATTACTTTGGAAAATTCAATAATCTTAAGATACGATAGAAAATCTATTTTTTTATGATATAAAAAAAAATCACTTCAACTAGAAAGAAAAGGGAGTTGCAACAGCTAAGAGTTTGCCCTAACGCTAGGGAGATCATTTATATTTGAAGCCAATTGATATCTCACGACGTTGTCATACAATACAAAACACACACTTGGTCTAAAAAATCAATCACATCTCGTCATACTAAGGTGATAATTATAATTAAGCCGAAACTGTTATCTTATTTAGTTTTCATCATCTTTAAAAAATAAAAACCAAGAAAGCAATCTCTATTTTTTTCAGTAATGGAGAGGTTTCATTGGGAAAAAAAGTCGCCCCAAGTTGTGTTTAAGATTTTCAATAATAGATTTTGATGTTGAGGGGGAAATTATATAGGCATTATGCAAAATAAATTAATATTTTTCTATTTTTAGAATCAATTTTATTCATGACACCTCCTGCCAGGTTATTCAACCTGTGGCTGTATCGATAGGCAGAAAGAATTTTGGTCTGCCTGGTAAAATAAGCTTCCGGCGTCCACCACTAGATCAGCTCCGTTGGCTAAATGAAAAGTCATGGACGGAAACCCTTGTAGCTCCTGCCCTGCAATTCCCTGGAAACACATTAGCCTGGAATTATTATGATCTGTAATATGTCCATGGCTGCAAGCTGTGGAACAGCGGGCTCTCCAACAGAAAAGCTCACAAGAAATAGGTTGCTGTCTGAAAAAAGCGTTTACAAAGAACAGCCATCAACATTCAACAAGCACGATTCAAGATGCAAAAGACTTTTTCCAGCTCAAGCTTTCAAAGGTGAGATTACTTGTACACTTCTACAGTTCAAAAGGAACGCAGGAAAAGGGTGATTTTAAGCTGACATACAATTTCTTCTACACTCTTCAAGAATTTACACAAATTTGATTCTAGGCTTCCGATAAATTTTCAAGAGTTGCACCAAGTTTTGTAATTGCAGCTTCATATTTGTTTAGCCAGTTTTTACAAAATATCCAGCCATCAAATGAACTAAAATAAATTCCCCAAAATTCACTATACCAAAGGAGAATACTAATGGCCCAAAATGAAGGGAAAAAATGGATAACAAATCACCCACTCCCGTTGGAAGCAACACTAACTAACTCTGTTAGCCTCCCACACTTCTAAGTCATCCTAACTGCTCTCCAAGTTGCCCTTGCAGACAAGAATTGTGCCGGGCAAACGGAAGATTCACACCTCAATGTCAATGCATTTGCAAATTTGTAACTTGTAAGATTTAATGAGAAACCAAGATGGGAATGGGTGGTCGAGAGCAACTGTGGATTCGATCAAAGAATTTAAGTGTCAAAACTATCTCAAAAACTATCTCACTCAAAGTGACGTGTAATTGGCGAAAAGCTTCAACAAGTTATTGGTAGTTTCAGGGTGGAATTTCCTCGCAAACAAGTAACACGGCCGTGTGGTACCATTCCATAGGCAGGATTGCACCTGCACATCCCTCTGTATGAAAAAAAAAAAACAGAAGTCAGCCAGCAGCTTATAAAAAAGAATACGGAAATAAGAAAAACACCTTTAAGAAACTGTACCTTTTCATCACTTGTCACATGAATACTCAAATTGATTGACTGCAGAAAGTAAATCATTCCAAGTGTTACAGTCAAAACCATAAGAATAACACAGTTCAGAACAAAAGTCAATGAGAATAATCACTAAAAATATAACAGGAAATACCAATCACCCTTTAACTGATTGAAAAATTATTGAAGGAAAAATAGACGTTAAGAAAACAAATCAAGGAAGAGAAATTGTGCAATGATTTATAATTGATCAAGTGGATCCCTAGAGAAAGGCTAGTAAATAATACAATCCAAGTTGTGAAGGCCCATCATATCATGTTTACAGTCAATACAAACAGGGAGGCTAGAAAATAGTTACTTAAATGTTTGGCTTTTTGGAAGGAAAAGAGAATGAATTTGATGGATGTTAGTAAACTCCAATCACTTATATTCAGCAGTGTCTGGAAAGAGCATAAGACTACCGAATCTGAGATAAACTGAAGTCTCACTAAAAGTGCAATGGCAGTACCATTTCAATAACATACACTTAAATATGAAGCAAGACCATACCGTAATATTCTTCAGAAGTGCAGAAGTAACATCCTGAGTCCTATACAATTTTGGATGCCACTTTCTCTCGGACCAATCAACATGTGTTACAGACCAGTTTGCTATTCCACCCGGATCAACTATCTGAATTCACATATGAAAAATGAAAAATGAATGTCATATAGAGAAACCAAGATAAGGAAGGTAAAGTTGAATGATTATGGGGAAGATTCTCACATGGAAAAATGTTGGCAAATAATGTTCATCAGCAATGCAATTTTTCCCGTCCAAACCAGGCTAAAATTACATATAAAAAAGAAACAAAGAAAACATGTCAGTATCATAATATACAGAAAATTTAGAATTCTAAATTACAAAAACCAAAAAGCAAGCATGGTCACAAAAATTTGAACACAGTCATACAGTGTACAACTGCAAAATAACAGATAGTGCTTGAGCTTAAAACATGGAAGAGTCCAATGTGAAGCTCTATGTGACACACCCTATGTAACATTATGCAATTTTGATTTAGATCATCCCGCTGTTCAGTGATGACATCATATCATATTATTATAGGATGTTGCCCAATAAGGTTGTGAGAATGTGATACGATTCCAGGTAGAGAACAATAGTTACACGCAAGCTTACAAAATATTTTGTTAGTAAAAGAATTGCATTTGCTGGGTTCCATATTCCAATAAAATTACAAAGAAAATGGAAACATTAAGAAATTATTAAAGAACAAATGAATAACCAAAAAATTAAAGCACTCATCAATCACGAGCAAATAAAGAATTCTATATTCTGATTTATGACTCCTAAGATTGGAGTTGTATTACCAAGGTAATGAGGAGAACAATAAAAAGCACATGGATCAAGCAGATTTTAGGAAGATCTCTTGAATCTTTTCTTTATTAGGAACAATTCTCTGATATCTCAACCTTGCTTTAATATTCCACTCTGGGAATCAAGAACAAGGGTGCATCCAGCAAACCAAAAACATTGCTACACTCACAGAACACAAGTAACATGATAAAAATAAAACAATCATACACATGCATGCAAATCTGTAGCTGTTTGAATAGGATTCAAGTCATATAGAGCAGACCATAAACCTATAATGAAATCATAGCTTAATTCAGAATAGAGGAAAACCTACCTTGCAGTAATCGCGGAATTTTGTGTAGTAAAGGCTGTCAGCCATAACTATCACGGCATGTTGTCGCTTCATTGAGAACCACTGCATAAAAGTTCATTCATTAAAAATGCGCAAATAAACTAAGAATCTAAACCAATGTACTATGCTGAAGAATCTAAACAAAACGCTCAATCGCCAACATGGCACCATGTCCAAAAGTCACACACACATGTTTCTTGTATGTTGAACATCATACACCTATTAAATCAAGAACCCACATTTAAGGGTAAATAGACAAAAGCTAAGGGATGACAATGACTTGTAGGAGTTACAAAATCCAATGATGGAAAATATGAAATCAGCATACAGCATTATTTTCTTTAGTCTGATCTTGCAGAATAATAAAGGTTGCACATAAAATACAGCCATATGGTCATAGTGACTTGGAAAAAGCATACCTGTGCACCCTTTCTAAAGTCTTTCAACTCAATTTCAGGTAACATGTGCTCTGAATACCTTCCATTCCCGTGTGGACCAGGATCATAAAAGCTGGAAAAAAAAGGACATGTCCATCAGGAAGAGAAAACCAATTTGGAAAATAAAGACCTTCAACTTTACTCCATTAGTTTTGATTGACCTCTTGCAGTCCAAACAACAACATTATTATAGAAGTAATAACTGACAGGAGAGCCTTACACTACAGAACACAAGGAAACTACCATTTAAGAGAGCAGGGCTTACCAGTCAAGATAGCTCATGTTTGAGTATATCAGATAGTTGTAGATGTAGTCAAACTTGTACAATGGCACGCAACTTCAAGGTCAGGTGGTAAAAATCATATCAAATTCAGGTTATTTTCTAGATTGAAAAGATAAAAGCAACAAAAGATAAAATGTTATACCTATCAGAAAGTAACACAAAGTGTTGGTTATCAGGATCTCCAAGAGCATTTGCCAATAGGCGTCTCTCTGCATCAATCATTGAAATTTGTCCCCATATCACCTGCAAAAATTTACCCAAGCAAGAATTGATTAGTTTTCATTAGTGATTTGAGAGATATGGAATCTGTTTTTCAGTCTAAGAAACTTAAAATACAAGGTTTTATATGGTTTTCACTATGTCTATTTTCATGGGATAGTTCAACCATTCATCACATAAATTTTATAGGCAGTCCCATTACTGATAGTCACAATGGTAATGTTAGTGTTATCATTGCACCGTATATGGATAAATTAACTAGTTTTACCAATTGCTTGGGGCTTGAGGAAAGTTGACACCATATAGAAGGAACAGGACTCCATGAGCACCATGTTATTATCCTAGAAAAACACCTTATATGGGTGGATTATAGACTCATCTAAAATGTCTTTCTTTTCTTAAGAGCTCCTAATACAAAAATATGAGATCTATGGTGCAAGTATGTTTAAGAAATCATTGCCCAAATATCTACCCTTGATAATACAGAATGTGAACCTAGAAATATCTAATCAATCTATTATGTAGAAAGCAGACCAGGTACCTAAAGGCAAGAGACTAATGGAGAAACTAAAGACTGTAAAGCACTTAAACAAATGTAACTAAATGTAACAAATGGGAAAAGAAGAAAAGCAATAAGATGTGCTTTTAAACATACATCCAAAAGTGTGGAAATTAAAGAAAGACATGAATATATTAAATACATGAAGGCAGACATAGCATATTGACATTGAGTTACATACCTTGTCACTGCGTACATCTCGATCGACAAAGTAACGGCTAACATGAACTGATTTTTCCTTTGATGCATGCACATAAACAGAGAATCTGTCCTCGTGACCCTGCCAGAAAGATAAATTAGCTTCAGCTACAGATACAAGTATAACAAAATCAGAGTGTAGCAGAACATACGACAAAAAAAAAAAGCCCACAACAAACACTAATAGTTTTGACATTTATTACAACTTATTAACATTCCATCACGTCAACACCAAAACTACACAGTTGGCATCATGCACATCCACACAGAAATCTGAGTTAGCTATTCGCTTCAAACTGCAAATCACCTAATATCTATACACTGTATATATGTTTATAAGATAATCTAAATTATTAAAACATCTTTGCCATGTTCAGGAACATCAGCAATTACAGTTCAGAACATCTTGCACCTTAACAATATTGACATTTTTTTTCAGTTGAAATTTCACTGGAACATGTTATACCAGTTAATAATGCCTTGACTCTAGAGATATTACAATTTCTTTTGGGAGAAGAATCACATCTCCAACGATAACTGCAGGAAATGAATCTTTGTTGAATAAGCTTCCAAAAAAATTTATTTGTACAGCTACATTTTGGAACCCTCACATCACATCGTCAAGCATGTTAATGGATCTAATACAAACAAAATGATTTCTATCAGTATGCTTCTTCCTTTTTTTTTCCTTCTAGAGTTCTTTTATATTTTTTTCTATTATATGCAAGAAAAACCTTTCCCAGGAACTTCCTTAAACAAACTTGCTTCCATCCCTGCCTAGCAAATCATTTAAGCATTCATCAAAACCATCTTATCTATATTATATATTTAGAATAGTAGGACTTCTCCACTAGTTAATGGATTGTGCCAATTTTCTAGCCCGTCCAATCAGCAAGGAGAAAAAATTTAAATGATATATAGACAGGTTAAAAATTGAAAAACTAATCAATGGGAACTAACAGTCATCAATTGATATAGAGCAAAACCTTATCTATAAACTCAGGATTGGTGAATAGTTCAAATATGCTAACATGTATACTATGGAAGCTGGTCAGAACCATGAACACACATACGCTCCAACTATGCTTGTGAAATTTATACACCAAAACTTAACAACTATTTCTTTGATCCAATAGCTTTAAAGTCAATAGTTGACAAAAATCCCAAAAGTAATTGAGAATGAAGGAGAATGTCTAGAAAAGCGATGCATATTTAACATAAAAGTGAGATAGAAAGCTTACAGAGAAAAATTTGTCCCAGAGTTTCTCGAAAGGTAACAAGCTGGTAGTCAAAAACATAAAAGCAATTTTAGCTTTTTTTGTAGGAATAGAAGGTGTGTTCAAAATTTCCCTAACCACAATACGAGAAACAATTTCATCATCTGTAAATTCCCTTGCAGGAGCAGGAGGAAGCCAATCTGTTAGAACCTTGCAACCTCTCGAAGAAAATACATAACAAGCATTACTGCTTTGTGGTGGATAGATATAAGCACAGACTAGAAACAGGCTGACCATTGAAACCAAAACAATAATCCACATTGGCCTCTTCAAAGGAGGGCGGTGGCGAGCTCCATGCAAGATCTGCACATCACCCATGCCTAGACGCCACAATTGAGATGTCTTCATCCACTACAAGCACACCAGAAAAGAAACTTCTACTGATGCATCCCTTTCCTCACAGCCACATTTCACCACTCTCTCTCAAACAAGGAATTAGGACTTTAAAGCAAGCAGGGACTCTCCAAAAGAGTGAGAAAATCTGTAGTCAATGATACAAATAATTAATTGATGTAATATAATCCATCAATTATAACACCATATTTGAATTTCATAATTGTAAATTAGGTGTAAAACCCAGGAACAAATAAAAAAGAAAGAGAAGTTTTCTTTTCAAAAAGTGGTACAGAGATTCTTCAATGCTTTGCAATATCCAATAGCAAACTATTTATAAGCAGACACACCTTACGCAAACAAAATGAGAAAAAATAGCACCATCATGACCATCATTAACCCAAACTAATCAACAGAGAAAATATAACAAAACCATTAACAGAAACAAGAAATCATGCAGCAAACCCCAGGACATAAGAGATAATGTAGGAAGGGTAAAAAGTCAAAAGCACCTTTACAGTCTAGCCAAGATAGCACTTCAAATTTACTTTGCTAATACCCCAGAATCTAAATTCTAAAACTTCAAATCTTTACTTTCATTCCCTCTTCTTCCTATCTTTTGTAAACAAACAAACAGTGCAAAAGCAGCATGCTCTTTGAACAATTAAAGATGAAAACCAAACAATAAGAACAAGTCAAATATATATATATATATATATATATATATAAAAGATCAAGAAACTTAAAGAAATAAACCAAGTTGGATACTAACAGTTCAAAGTATTTGCCCAACTACTAAAGCCAAATCCCATATTCCCTACTTAACCAATAAATACATATAAAATAATGATCCCCTAAAAAAAGTCAAACCAATCCAACACACCCTCGTACTGTTTCAAGCCATACACAAACCAATTACTCATTCAAAATCCAAATCCAATCCAAAAACAAAACCAAAATGCACCCTCAATTGCACTTTAGCCAACCCCTTCCCTTTCTAAGATTCAAAATTTCGACCCTTTCACTCACCCCTGTTTGGTTGCCGAGATAACACAACCAAATGAAGCATAAGAAAGAAAAAGAACCAGTTTTTTCTTGCATACATGATCAGCCATTCACTCAACCTGGCTAATACACTCACTTAGATCCATGCAACTATACAAGAAATCCTAATGACAATACAGCAACACACATAACAAACAAAACATCCAAAAGATTCCTTCTTTCCTCTCCTTCCACTCTCATTTAATAAGAAAACAATCAAAAAGCAAGAATCAAAACCTCTCCACATCAACAAAGCATCCACAATGAATGGGACTAGAACAAGAAAATCAACAATAACCATACCTGATGAAGCTGAACAAAGAAGAGCCCAGATCTTAAAATTCTGTCAATCTGTTCAAAACCTGGATTCAAAAAGATCAAATCTTTCTCCTTCTTATTGGCTAATCAAGATCTGGGGCCACACAAAATAAGAAATAAAAAACGCAAAGACCCAGAAAGGGAAAGACTATTTATATATAGAAAGAAGTAAGAGAGTGCTGTGTTTGTATTCGTTGATGTGTTGTGTTTTGTTGGGGGGTTCTTCTTCTATCTGTTGTTTAGTGCCTTTTCTTTCCTTCTTGCTTTCTGTATATCTCCCTCCCTATCTCTCTCTATCTATGTAATGAAATGAGAAAGTCTTATGTAGTATCATCAGTCATTGTTTAGGGCTGCTCTGTTCCAGACAGGAAAACAGGAAACAAATTCTAGCCGGCGAATTATATTCGTTAATTAAGTTTATTTATTCAATAATAATTAATTCTCTTGGGGTTTTATTGCACTACTTGCTTTGGTTATTGGAAGGACAAATTAGAAAAATTGCGTATCTATTTAATTAATTAATTCGAGAAAATATAGATGGTATTTTTGTCTTTTACATTAAATCAAGAAAATTATATATCAAACAATGCATAGTTAGTCTATCTTATGAATCTGAAAATATATATTATCAATTTAACAGTTAAATAAATTTCGATCTTTTTAATTTATCGATATATTTATTTATTTATTTATTTTGGGTGGGGGGACGCATTGGTGGAACAATTCAAACGAATAATAGGACAACAATGAAAAAATAGTATATAATTTATTCGTGGGAATTTAGTTTTAAAAATTATGGGAAAGCATCGGGAAAGGTCTCACGTTGATTTGATTTGATCGATCTGAAAGTTCCTAGTAACACACTACTTGCATTCTTTTTTCTTTATTTTTTTATTGATAAATTTTTATAAAAATATTTAATTTCTTATAAAATTCAAACCTTAAACAATGATACGTGTAGATTGAGGAATCTACCGATTTTTAATGTTTAATAATTTCTAATAATATAAACTTTTTTTTTATAATTAACATTGGATCATTCTTCGCATTGAAATAAAAAAAATTCTTTTGAGGTACTCTTCATATGCATGAATCTTTTTTATTAATAGCTAAATAAAGATTTTAAATGATTGTTTATTTTCTTTATGTTTTAAATTTTATTCTAGAACGCAATATAAGTAGACTTTTTCGTTACTCCTTTTTTTTCTGACTATTATTAGGGAAAATTCGGAACAGAAATTCAGAATGGTATCCATGCACTGCTACTGCTGTTGACCATCTAAGATCAATTTCGGAGTCTAAGAGTTGATTTTTGACCATTGAAAAGTAAACGGTAGGCAAAATCCATGACAAAAGAGAATACCTGTTCATGGATTTTGTATTTGCTTCCATGCTAATTAATTATATCTCAGAGAGTGACTCTATATAAAAATATGTGAACATTAATCAAAGTTTTAGATCTATCTTCACAACTAGAGAATTGTCTAATAGCAATGGAATTACTTTCTTATGATTATAATAACAAAATATTTTGGTCAAAAACTCCTGATTAAAATAGCGACAAAATTATTAAGGGATTATCTTTCAATAAATTTGAAGTTGATTAGTAAGACAAAAAAAAATCTTATAGAGATCTTGAACATGATTTTATCATATTTATGATTTTTTTAGCTTTCAATCACAAATCAAATATAGACGAACTGTCTTGATATTTTTTTGAACTTACTTTAACAATCATAAAATACTTTTTTAATAGAAACAATATTTTCAATTAAAATACTTGATTTCGCTAAGATAAATTATAGATACATTAATAAAACTTCACTGCAATAATAAAATCAATGACCGGATTTTTCAAATGCTATAGTATTGTTTTTTTTTTAAATAAAATAAAATTTCAATGCATAAAACCCCATAAAATATTTTTTAAAAAGTAATAAACTATATCATTCAATTATTTTTAGTACCATTGCTCCACTCCTGCCCTCCCACCATTTCACCATCAACCTTAACATCATCCTTGTTGCCACCACCGTTTAAAATTATTGTCATCACCATCATTATCACCACCTCCTTTGTTGCCACAGCTACTACTTCTGTGCTGTCATAACCACTAATTAGTACTAAGAGGAGTGACGTAATGGTAAAAAGCGATCTCCACAGTAAATTTTGAATTTGAGTTAGGACATGCATTTTTTATAACAACTTGAAATAATCGAGATTCTACTCGTTTACTTGGGCCCACAAAGTACGCTTTTCTAAAATAGAGTTTTCTCGAATCCAAAAAACAAAATTACCACTAAGTGCTCCACCATCACCACTATCATGTCTGTTATCAGAACACACGATACTGGTCAACAATTAATTTGATCTGAATTTTGGTTTTCAGGTGCTAGAAACCATGACTTTCACTTTTGGATGCAAGGAGTAGATAAAGAAGTGACATCTTGCAACACATGGAGTGTAGCCAATATAAGAAACTGTTTCATTTGTTATTTTCTTCACAAATTGAAGATCAGGAAAATTGCTCCAACAAACCACGCTAGCTCCATAATGTTCGGAAAACTCACATTATAAACTGTTTCAACGTGGTGCTCGGCCCACTTGTCAAATTGAGATTTCTTTTCTAGAACCTGGTGATCAAATAAAAGAATTCTGAAATCAACAACTGGAAGTATGTACAGTGCGTAGGATTCTTCAGTGCAAGATTTCTCTGGAAATTTATCAAGCTGTTTGTTCATCGAATGTTCAGAGTTAACCATGTGATGTTCATGTTGCTGTCTTGATAGGGAGAAACAAGTAGGCTGAGATTTGAGGCAGATTCAGGGTTAAATAAGTTAATTAATCAGGTTCATGGAGAATGGTTTCCACATTGGCCCACAAAGTTAATCTAAGATCACACCTTTTCCATGGACAATGGTTTCAAACGCGGTGCTCGGCACGAATCATGTGTGTATCCTTATAAGTATCTGGAATTGCCGGAGTTTTACTAGCTCATTTATACCCATAAAATATGTTTTTCGAGAGTGGTTTTTTATTTAGAAATGCATCAAATTAATATTTTTTATTTTTAAAAATCATTTTTGATATCAATACATGAAAAAAAATCTAAAAATACCAAAAAAAATAATTTAAATAAAATATAAAAAAAAAATTCAAAATCATTTTTAAATGCATTGCCAAATTCTTGTATGTGTTTTGAAAATCTTCGATTTTGATTTGGGCTTAGAGTTTATGAAGTTTTTGTTTCGATTTTGGGCTTTGGATAAGGAGAGTTGCTCTCAGTTTTGGTAATTTTCAGAATTTTGGAAAACAAAATATAGGGTTAAAACTTCTTTCAAGCAAAATTAGATGTAAAACACATCTCTCTCCTTACTGTGGTTTAAGGAAGAAGAAACTTGCCGATGACTATTCCGAATTTAATCAACAATCAAGTATCTAACAAAAATATGGATAAGGAATTGCTAATATATAATTTTAATCGTAAATTAATAAATCTAATAATCAACGTCTTGCTTCCTAAATACGAGCATCTCCTGCAGCTAAAAGCCCTAGCTTTGTCTGTCTTTCTGCTGCGCTGTAGAATTATAAGATGAAATATTAATATAATGTAACAAATTATATATAATAGAATGAAATTGTTCTTAAAACCAACCTGGAGATAGCCGATCGGAGTAAAGTTTCAACATGCAGAAAGCAGCCAAGGGCAACAGCTAGCGCAGTAACCTACGTAAAATTTAAAAAAACATAATATTCAATTACTATATAGCATTTGAACAATCCATGGCTAGAAAAAACTAGCAGGAATGGAGAATAATTATGTTATATGCATGGCTAGAAATACGAACCACGAAGCATGCCGACTCCATGGTTGCATGAGCTCTTTCAAGTTCTACCTGTGGATATTACATTAAATTTTCTTGAATCAATCTATAAAGGAAACATTCTTGTTTTAGAACAGAAGGGGCTAAAATACCTGATAATCAGGTGATATATTTGAGATCGAATCGTCTGATGTCCAAAAATCTTCCTGGTCAAAGTCTAATTCCTCTTTAACAATGCCACACGAAAATAATAAATATCTTATAAGAACATCAGTAAAGAATATTTAACAAAGTTTGAGGAGTTAAAATTAATGCTATGTGGACAAAATCAAATCACATGGAAATAATAAATAAATAAAAAGAGATCTTAAATACTTAAAAATATAGGATTAACCCCTTAATGTGATTTCTGTAACTGTTAACCTCAACTTAAATAAAATCAAAGATGAAGATGCGACCATACCCATTAGGTCAAATTCATCATCCTCTAAACTTTGAGGATCTAGAATAAGTGACTCTGATGCAATTCTAGCAAAATTTAGGGCTACCACTACCAGCAACAACAGCAACCATGGTTTTGTACAGACCGCCATGAAGACAAGCACGAGAGGGCAGATCGATGAAAAAAACCTCCCTCTCCTTTTCTCTACTTTTTTTTTTTCACAATTATTTTCTATTGCAAATAATGCTTTAAAAGAGGTAACAAACGTGAAGTTGTTTAGTTTAAATAAACATGGAATCTTGATATCCGAATTGGACACTATCTCTATTAATTGATGTTTATTTCAGTATTGCGATTTGAGTAAAACACTAATTCCTTCTTATGCTTATCAAATAAGGATAAATAAATAAATAAATTCACCAGGAAGCTAACACATTATTATTTACCAAAAGAACTGTTGATGGTATATTTCCATTGGAAAATGTATATAAGATATAACTAACAAATCCCTCCCCCTTTCTTCTTCCTCTTACCATCAACTAACGTGTGCATCTTTAGTTTAGAAACATATTTAATCATGTATCAAAATATATATTTTTTTTTTTGCTTATGTATCTCTTGTATACATAATAAATATTGATAGTTACTTTTTAAATACTCTAAAATTTCTTGCAAATTTATGCTTGGGACCGTATGTTACCGACAAAATAAAAGATTAAAAATAAAAAAAAATGGACAACCTATTCATATGGGATGTGTGTGTGTGTCTGTAATTTGTTTATCAAAACCCACATAAAAAAAAATGTTTTTTAAGAAAAAAAAACCTTCAAGAAGATGAAAACACAGTTCCAACTTCCAAACTCTGGGCTCTGGCTGCCATCGGCACGCATCTGGCTCCTGAGAGGCTTACATGAGAAAACAAAGAGCAAAGTAGAGCCAAGAACAACCTGGCGGAATGTTCTCTTCAGCATGCATTTTGCTTCCTAGCAAATGCTAGACTGCCGACAAGTCATTCTTGGCTCGAACTCTACTCTTTATCTCTTCATGCAAGACACTTAGGATAAGCATCAACAAGTTTCAATATAACTATTTAGTAGGTGGTCAAAGACAAAAGTTTGAGGATAAGAGGTTTGAGTTTCAGGTTTGGGTTTTGTATTTGCTAGTATGATAGTCATTAGAGACTTACATGATCATTAACTTCAGGACTCGTAAGATTAATCAAGATGTGCACAAACTGGCCCAAATGTTACTAAAAAAGAAAAGAAGTTTCAATATTGTCCCTTCATTCTCTAATGGAATGCCTATGCTCTCTTTCTTCTATGTACTCCTCAGCTCAAAAATCTTGTGTAGCATTTTGTTCACATATTTATAGGCCAATATAGGGTTGCAAATCTCTTGCCAAGCCATGATGCCACCTAAGGGTATCAATGCAACTAGCAGCTCCATATATAAGTTTATATTCTCGAGCCATCCAAATTAAAATGGGTACATACAATAAGAAGTGAGGATATGATTTGTCAACGAGAATTTATTCTTTGCCTTGGAGATAGAGTGCTACGATAAGGTTCCATCTCATATGCAAGGCATCTGCATCGGCAGTAAGATTGGTTTCATAAATTCCTTTTTTTCTTCTTCTTGTTGCATTGCTTTTCTTTTCCTAATGTGAGTATATAGTACGTTTGTAATTAACTAGAACGCACTATACTACAAGTTAGAAAAAAAAAAATTGACATATAAAAAAATATTTAGGCTACAAGGAATTATTTCATATTATTACTAAACTCGACTTAATAGGTAAACCTTGAACCTTCTGACTTGACTCGTTGCCTAGTTCAAGTTTAAATTTTACTTATGTATAAGTTGCTACGACATGACTTATTCGATTTGAAAATTTCATGACTTGGATCGTGGATTTTAATGAGTTTAATTGTTTTGTTTTAAACTCTTTTTCATGTAATGATATGATAATAAAAATAAATGCTTATAAAACTGAAGACCAATCAAATATTGAGATGTTCATTTGAAACAAAAATATAGAAAACAAATTATAAAACTAATTTAAAACCAACTAATTATTTAAAGATAAAATTAATTAAAAATAGAATTCAATAAAAAAATATTAAAGTATGCAATTAGATATAAGAAATCAAGGAAATAAATAAATAAATAAATATCAAAGTCCATGTGCATTTTCTTCTTCTTTTTTTAAATCAACTTTTTGATTTTTATATATCTACTAATTTAAAAGAAAAAAGTTAGTTTTTTTATCCTAAAGATGAGGTCAATTATTCTAGAAAGTTCCGGCCAAGAGCCTCGAATGAAAGAGATGCCTCTTGATATCAACAAATGTTTTTTATATTTTTTTTTATATTGTAAGATTTTGTTGGGTTTCTTTTCTCATAATTGAATTTCTGGAAAAATTCACGATTTTGTGAACAGAAATGGCCGGATCCCAGAGCCCATCAATATATGAACAAAACCGATATTTTCATGGGAAAGTAATCCTTTTTTTAAGGGAAATGGTCTAAGCAAGAGACGGTGTTGGATGTAGAAAAAGAAATGGTCTAAGCAAGAGACGGTGTTGGATGTAGAAAAAGGGTAGGAAGCTAGTGGAGGCAAACCCACTTACCCTCCCTCATCATCATGCTACAAATTTGGACATTATATTTTATTCAACTATTATATTGGCAGTATGTGAATATTCCATTTTTATAGACTTTTTTACTACAAATGGATAGATGCTCAAATAGGGGTCTCCACCAAGTTGCAAGTCTTGATTTGATTCCCTGCCTCATCTTCACTTATCCATATTAGATAGGATCAAAGGGTTTGATCTCCTTTGGTCTAAAATTCAAATAATATGATAAACATTGAAAGATTGTATGATTATTAATTTTAGGACCAGTAAAATTAATTAAGATATATACAAATTATCACAAACACTCATGTTAATCATTATTATTTTTTTCCGATTATTTCCGTTGACTGAAAAGTAAGTTATGAGATTTTAGTATTTAGCTAATTTTAACTTAATACATCCCGAAGAACATAGAGGTAACCTCAAGAAGTTAATTTCAAAATGAAAAAACAAAAACTCTAATCACTTTAAACATAAAAATCCAATCAAATTAAAAATAACATTAGGGGCCTTAAATGTACTCTTTTTTTTTTTGGCATGCTCTAAGGACAACACTACATTTATTGATATCTTCTCTTCTATTTTTATGTGGTTAGAATGTGACCACACAGATGCTCTCTCTCTCTCTCTTATTTATTTTTATTTTTGATGATTTTCTCTCTTCGCTTTTCATATACAAGGACTAAGATATAGGAAAAAAAAATTAGAGCTTAAACATAAAATTCAAAAGTAATATGGTGGCTCATAATTATAGGACCATATTGGAGTTTTTCAGCAACAATCCAATAGTAAAAAAAAAAGGCTTTTATGTAAATTATTGTCCTTGTTCTTATATTTTCTTAATAATAACCCAGAATTTTATCTCATAAAATCAATCTTCTACTTGATATTGTACACATGAAAATAAAATTGCAAACTTCTTAAAGCTTCCTGGTTAACACTTGTTCCTAATAAAAAGGTTAGGTTTATCTTCTTAGAGTAAATTTTTGAGTTTCTATAGGAGATAATCTTTTATTTTATTATGTTGAGCCTATGCATTTTATTGCATGATTTAATGCAGCACAATGCACAAACATGTTGTTTATAGAGAGAGAGAGAGAGAGAGAGAGACTCCAACTTTCAACATAAATAAGTTGTTGTTTTTTTATCACAAAGAACTTTTAAGGGAATGTAATGCAAGTTAGTTCATGGCTATGAAAGAATCAATTTAAAAAGTTTTTATTTTGATTGTTTGAATGTAATAGCTAAAATTATTAAGATTATTAAGAATCGATTGAAATTATAAATGAAGTTTTTTTTATTATTCTAAGGAAGAAGATTAATAAAATGACATCATTTCAAGGAAAAAATGACAATTCAAATTTGTTATAAAATCTTTTTGTTGTTCATTATAGTCCTTTACCTTTTGAATTTTCATTTAAATAGGATTTTCTTTTCAACTTGATTCTTAGATAAATTAATTGAACCCCTATTTTTTTCTGTTTAATCAAATTCAGTCTTTATTCCTTAAATTTTTTTAATTGCAGCCAAATCAAAACTTTTTTCATATTTTTCTTGTGAATTATATCCCCAATTTCATCCTAAATTATTCCTATATTTTTTTACCTTATTCAACTCAAGCCTTGTGCTGTTAAATTCAAATATTTGTTCTATTTGATCCCAACTATATTACTCTCTCTTTTTTATTTCTTTCTTTCTTTTTGTCATTATTTACAACTTGTCACACAAAATAAATAAAAGTAACAAAAAATAATGAAATTATTAAAATTGACTAGATTTATTAAGAAAACATTTTTTTTCTTTTTGAATTATAAGAAAAAAGTTAATGGGGTTCAAATTTTGTGTTATGGCACGCAATTTGATCACTCAACATGTCCATTCTTTGAAATTTGACCAATCAAGGTCAAATTGTACCTTTATAGTGGACTTGCTCTTATAGTGACAATATTTTTTTTAAAAAAAAATTTTATCTTTGTTTGTTAATATTTCTCTTGTTTATTATTATTATGAATATGCATCAATTTTTATTGTTTAGCTTTTCATGTGCTAGTATAATGTCTAATCATTGCAAGTGAACTTAGATTGGTTAGATGCAACCCTAAAAGGACAATATATACCTTTTCTTTAAAATAATCAGACTCTTACCTAAAACTCTAAAGACTATGTAATGTTTTTAGTTACTATAAAACTCAATAACGACTACTAATTTTTATTTTTATCTTTAGCTAGTCAAGATGTGCCATGGAACAAGGTTCAACACCAAAACTAGGCCATGATAACATATATTTTTTCATAATTTGTTTAATTTCAATAAGATTGCTTGCTTTAAAAAAAGGGGAAAAAACTGTAAAAGCTGAGGTAACTCTTCATTATTCGGGTAAGGTTACCACTTTACGGTGAAATCATTAAAAGAAAAAAATGTACCAAATTGTAGCTGTTAGAGAATATTATAAATCATATTTTTGGGTTTTACTAATAACTTAAGTTTTTAGGTGAGATGGTGTCTTGACATTATATCAAAGTCTTGTTGACCCAGTGTTCACGAGTTCGAATCTCACCGCTTCCATTCTATTTGAAATTCCTGTAAACAACAATTTTGTAAAATATGAATGGGTACAGTCGATCGGCATTTGATTTCGGCAAACAATATACATTATTATATGGTTCTAAAGACAAAAACAAAAACAAAAACAAAAACACTTACTTCAGTAACTAAAACCAGAACACCGATCTGTTGAAGGAATTGAAGATTAATCTTGCACGAGGAAATAAAGAGCGAAATAGAACCAAGGATGCCTGCCGCGAAAACTCCCTTGGCATATCACCAAGGACCATGTGTTTGCGGCAAGTCATCCTTGGCTCAACTCCACTCTCTAGATCTTCTTGCAAGACAATACCGAAACTAAACTCCATTGATGAACACTTGGCTACCATCTTTCCTTATATAGAAGCTTGTAGCGTTGCCAGCATATTTATAGTAAGCTGCTTCCATGCATGGCTCAGAAATTCCAATCCCACAACGTGATGAAAGATGCTTTTGACCACCATGCATTGCCACTTGTACGGCATATGGCTTCCCACCTAGATGTGATCTACTTTTATCCGTAAGACCTTCAAGTAGAGCACACAAGAATTATCGCAGGTCCTGCGTTCCACTAGTGTGATAAAAAGGATGCTGTGTGCTCATGATTTTGGAATAAAATCGCACAGAATTTTAGGGGAAGGTGTTTGTGCTTATAAATGATAGGTCAACGAGAATTTGTTCTTGTGAGGAGTGAGAAGAAAACTGTAAAACCAAGAAAATAAAAAAAATGATTAGAAAACAAAAAAAAAATCGGTAAATAGTAACAAAATAGCGATGATAATGTTCCGTCGATAATATTATCAGTCAAATCTCGATGGAAAAATTTTGTTATTATTTCCAGACTCATCTCTCTCGCTACTCTCTTGTTATTCGATTCTCTCTTAATCTCCATTCGAAAAATCTAAGCAAAACCATGATGGAATAACAACCTCTATCCATTGTTTGAACCATTGCTGTAAAAACTTCAGACTTTGGAGGATTTCGTGGAAAATCCAGTTAGGCAATCATGTTTTGAGTGGAAAATTCATGTGGTTGTGAATATGGTGGTAGATGACAACTTTTTATTTTATGAATATCCATAAATAGCAAGCCTTTTCATTCTTAAGTTGTTACTTGCTGGAAATCAATGATTTTATAAGATATTTTAAGGTGCCTAGAACATACCATATAAGCAGAAGGATTTTATTTGATATGTTTAAAATTTTGTTTTGGAAATCCATTACTTGGATATATATGGAAAGTGTTTCATCCTTTTGTGGTTTGTAATGTTAACAAAAATTTAGTTTGTGTTTTAGATTATGCTTAGAGAAAGAAAGTAAATTGAATAAAAGGAGACTATAGATGATTTGGGAATAAATCTAGATATTGTTGTTTTTATTCCATGAATGAGTTTTTTTTTGTCACACGTGTGCGACGTTGCAGCTATCATTCTTCCAAAACTTGATTTGGCATAAAAGTATATGGATGATAAGAATAAGGAAGTTTTGTCTTTTATCAATGAAATCAAGGGAATGAGAATCGTCACCTAGTATTATAGTCAATAGAAAATTTATTGGTTTGCGTGAGTCTAGATAATGAGACAAGTTGTGGATACAAAGGACATATCACCCTTAAAACACTTTATCTGGGGTAACCTGCATTATTATCTGTCTAAAATAAATTTAGTTCTTGTTGTGTTTTCTAAATGTTGGTATGTCTAATGTTTAAGAAAAGTCTTCCATGCTAAAGTAGTTCTTTACATATCATGTTAAAACTTATTTCTAAATTGAAGACATATAAAAATAAAAAGAACTGTCTTTTTATTTAATATTGAGAGTACATCTTATGTATAAGTTCATAATCCAGATATTAAAAGATATTTTAGTTAAAATATTTAGAAAAATAAAATGATAATAATAAAATATTTAAAATGATAATAATAATAATAATAAAATTGTTTAAAGTCAAGAATACGTCTTACGTATAAGTTTGTAATCCCATTTATTAAAAAAAACTAATTTTTTCAGTATTTTTGAAATCCAAAAAATTGCATGCAAAAAAATTAATATTTTTAATTTATGAAAATAAGCATATATAATCTATTTTGAGAGACTCAACTATAATGCATATTAAAAAAAAATGTTTTTGAAAAGAAGATTATTTTGTTATTTTTGTGGAAGGGGACCAATTTGTTTATTACAAAAAAAAAAAAAAAGAATGTTGCATTTAGGTCACCATTCCAAATATTAAATATGGAAATGTGAAAGTATAGCGAGATTAAAATTAATTGTTAAATTGTTCTCAATATTAAGAAAATATAATAAACCGATGAAAGATTTATTTAGCTAGACAACGATAAAATGTTTTTATATCAAGACCATTTTGATTGCGATATCAATTCAAAATAAAATATCTTCTACCGACCTAAAACCAAACAACACCAAAGATCCATATAGATGTTAATTTCATAAAATTATATTCAAATTTTATAGTAATTTAATTAAATCAACATGTACTTAAACATAAATCATGAACCACATTTAATGTCCAAAAAGCAATCACATTCCAAAAAATAAACTCATAATTCAACACAAATAACCACATCATTTATAAAGAAAAACACATCAAACCAAATATAATAGTTCAAATAACCCAAATATTACACAAAACAATAATAAAAAAAAGTTTTCCTAAATTTAACAATATTTTAGCAATTTGTCCAAAAACTAGTTTAAGTTTATGGACCTTTTGAGATGTTTGAAATATCTCGAGTATTCTAAAATAAATGTTGAAAGACCACTACAATAGTGGTGGCATATATACCACATGTATCCTCTACTAAAGGAGCATAAGTTGGTGGATCTGATACTCCTTTCCCTCCTTTTTGCTTTTATAAAAGTAGTGATCTTTCACAGTCTTCAAAGAAAATGATCTAACCTTTCAAAGCTCTAGTATTTTTTTTCCTTTTTCTTTTTTCCATCAATTTCTTTATCTCTTTTGGTTTCTTGTGTTATTGCCATTGAGAGGTAAGATTAGCATTGTGGTGCCAATATAAGTTGTTGAACATAGAGGAGAAAACAATAATGTTGGTGGTTGATGGTTGTTTTAGTTACGAAAGGGTGATGGGTTTAGCTGGGTTTTTTTATAACTAAAATAGGGACATAAATGAAGGGCTAACAGTATTAAAAACAAAGAAATATAAATGGAAAATGAGGTTGCTTTTCATAGTTAGAATTGGTGAGTGTTGTAGGTTGGTTCACGATAGTCTTCATAATTTATTTTGATTTACTATGGGGTTATCATAGTTTCATGACCTTGATTATAGGTTTGAAAAGTTAACCTGGGTTAACTCATGAAAATGTTTTGTTTACTTTCTATGAAGTTATATTGATCTCATACCTCAGGTCACAAGTTTAACAAGTTCACTTAGGATGGTTTTTTTTAATTATTATTTTTTCAGTTCCATTCTTTAACACTAGATTAAGTGAGAATTGAGTTTCAAATTTTATTTTTATTTGCTTTATATAGAATTATTATGATCTTATAATTCAAGACAAGAATTTGAAAGGTCAATATGGATCGATTCAATATATTACCATTTCAATATTATTTAAAAAAAATGTTGTTTTTAAAATCAAACTATAGTTTTATCGGTTATTTGAGTTGTCTTTGGACCTATCAAATGGATTAGGTCATATCTAGTCAACCTCCACATAGTTAAAGTTTTAATACCAGAAAAATATTAGATGTATGACATGCATGGCATTAAGAACAACATGTTTTCCTTATGAGTATGTAGAAATTGAGTTTTTGGTATAATCATAAAATTATAATTTTATAATTCAGGAGTCACCACCTAGTATTATGATCACGAGAAAACCTAACTATTTGCAAGAATCTAAGTAAATGGACTAGTCATGCAAGAAAAATACGCATCACCCATAATACATCTTACCTAGGTAAGTCGTGTTGTTGTTTTATTATTTTTCCATGTCAAATTTCTATTTGTTTGTCTCATCTAAGGCTCAAGGTATATCTCCCTTTGTAAGGGAATTTATATCTTATTAGGTCAAAACCTAACCGTTTTAAAGCTTGATTTTTGCATCACGTTCATTTTTGTGTCTTTAATTCCTATATAAGGGTATATTCTAAAGTGTAGTTTTATACCCCCAAATATTAAAATCTATAGTTAAATACAAACACTTTAAATGTAAAGTAAACAAAATAATTGGCAAAAGGTTTTTGATATCATGGTCAAACTATAACGAATAATCATAAATTGGATATGAAATTCATTTTACATTTAAAACATGAGAAAGATGCAGTTTTGGTTTTTTTAAGCAAATATGCTTGGAAAATTGTTAAGATTTGGTCATATGCACAAAAACAAATCATTATTTTTTTAAAAAAAATAAAGATTTTTTTTGTTTTTTTTTGCAAATTTGAGCAAAATTAAAGTATTTTGTACATGGTTTATATCTTATATTGTAACTCTATAGCTTGATATTAAACATAATTAGTAGGGAAACATGCAATAAAACCAGAAATATTTTACAATGACCCTTCAAATGTTTTGTATTTTTTTCTTCATAATTCAAAGAAAATTAGGTATTTTGCATTGGACTCGTATCTTAAAATATAAGTTTATAACCTAACATTGAAAAACAATTAACAAAAAACATATAATAAAATCACAAAATTTTCCAAATGAACCTCAAAATGTTTTTGGAATTTTTAATTTGTTTAAAATATTATTATATTATTATTATCTTATATGAGTTGGGCTCGGCCCAACCATGTTGAGTTGTGTCTCTAAGCCGCTAAATAAACTTGGTCTCTATCTCTATTTTTTTTTTCTTGAATAAAGACCAATACAACCATGTGGGCTAGACCCATCCTAGGTCAATGACCATGTGATTTGATTTAGCATGCAAAATGGATGCAAGGGAGGGGAAAGAAGGAATAAGATTGATTGAAGTTTGAAGTTGAAGTTGAAGTTAAGATAGGGAATTGGATATGGATTATAATGATAGTGAATGGAAGATAGGCAAGCCATAGAATATTTTTGGATCAACTTTGGGATTAATTTGGTAAAAAAAATCCTTTTAATTACTCTTTCAATTCATATTCAAACACAATAAATAATTTCCACCATTAAAGTAGAAGTCTTCATGAATTTGTAGAATATCAGACAAGAAGAATAGCTCTTGGATTCTTAAATCTCCTCTTCAACGATTCTATACTTGAAAAATATATATATATATGGTCCTACTAGCTAGAATTGGATTCAATCCAATCGCATGTCTTTTCTCCTTTATAACTTTCAGGGAAAACTAGGAAGAAAGCACAAACTCAGTCCCTGTTTGATGTCCTTTCCTTCGAAAAAATTTCAAAGCGATTATGACAAATCATGACTTCTGGACCGTTGGATCAGTGAGATTTACAAGTGGATTATACTTTAAGAGCATAATCCAATTTTCTTGTCTTATCTTTTTAAAAGTAAATAGTTAAATCTATTTTATATAATTAATTAAAAAAAACATTCTTCAATATGCATGCCTTTACATCACTAATTGAGGCTGTTCTATCCTTGTAGTGTCATATTCTCTGATATACCCTTCAATCAAGGTTTTTTTTTTTTTAACTCAAATTATATTTGTAAATTTAAATATATCTAGATTGAAAATCACCGAATGCTTTTTCTAATTTAATACGTGAAATTAGCCAAATTATCCCTTCTATAATAACTTTAATTGAATCAACCTTTGTCCTTCTATTTTTTGGTCTATATAAACCGCTCTGTCTATCATTTTTCTTAGACGAAATAAAGTATGTTAGCTAATCAATTTGACGATACTGATTGTGCCAGGTGTCAATTATTAATGCAAATTGAGATTGCTTTTTTAAGAAAAAATCAGGAAAACATATTTCAAAAAATTTAATGTTTACATTATAAAAAAGACTGAAGTGATAAAAAAAAACGTATCAATGTTAAAATAAATAATATCATTTATTATTATTATTATTATTTTTATTTTATTTTTATTATATCCCAACTTTAAAATCCTTAACTCTAAATATTATTTTCCTCTAATTTTTTGTTTTTTAAAATAATGTCACTCTATACAATGATTGCCACATGTCAAAACTGGGATCATTTAATTGTTGAAATGGTAAATATTAGTCAACCTAATAGAAATGACATTGGACAAGGTTTATATAGACCAAAATTCAAAAGTATGGTATTCAATTCCTAGTGTAAGGTTGATTTGTGATAAGATGGAGGGGGAGAGGTTGGGAAAATAGAGGAAAAGGAAGAAATAAAGGGGAGAGAGAGAGAAGGGTTACTCGTCATGTTATAAATTAAATATTATAGATTAATTTAACAACAAATTTAATAGGCATATTTAAATCTATTGGTAATTCTATCACTAAAAATAACAATTCATTATATTTTTTTGTCAATTTCCTAGTACTAATAAAGTACATCCAATATTTTTCATTCATTAAAGTTAATAATTTTAGGAACTTCAAGTTGTATGATTAGAAGTGATTTTGTTGTCCACCTATAAACATGGATAAAAGACTCCTATAATGTAGCATTGAATCTCTCAAACTTTTGGATAAACTAAATTAAAAAAAAAGTAGGAATTGATGTTTTAACAGTACTAAAATAAAATAAAATAAAAGGTAGGAATTGATGGATTGATAGTACTAATAGAGTATTCGACTCTTAATGATTTTAGCAATAATTAATTGATCATGTTGTTAACTAGCTATTTGTTGGTTTGATAAAAACAAGTGTCTTTCTAATTAATTCATGTCACAATGAATCATGTGGTTTCAAAAGTTTAATTTGATGTCTAACATCTTGAGTTCTTGACAAATTTGATAATCAATTCACTTAATACATTGGAAATTTCTACTACCAAATAATTGACAAATAATAATAAAAATATTGACGAAACATATTGTCAATACTTTCCAACGTAAATATCAAAGAAAAATAACTATAGATAATTTTCAACAAAAATTCTTATGGAATAGAGAGAAAAAATGCTACCAATTTGACATGTTAGTATTTTGAAGTTATTGTTGATGAATATTTCATCATAAGAAGTACAAAAAATATGATAGTTCTCTCCCCCACATAAAAGAAAGAGTAACCCCTAAGAAATTAAAAAAAAAAATTGTTAAGAAATTTGGCATTTGTTTTGTAAAATATTTAGACAATGATATATTAGATTAATTTTAGCTAACCCTAGTTAAATCTGTAAGCATGTGATTTGAATCATAATAAAGAAGGGGATAATCTCATAAAATGCAAATAAAAATAAAGTTCAACTTTCAATCAACCTAATGTGATAAATATATATATAAGACAAAAAAAAAAGATTTAAATCATTCTGCCAAACTTGCAACCCATGACACTAGGTTAACCCCATAGAAAGTAACGTGAAAGTCATTGTGAATTTCAGTCCCTAGTCAACTCAAAGATGAAGAGTGAAATTGAATAAAGAATTAATTTACATAAAAAAAATGTAAAGAAAAGAGTTGGGTCAACCTTGGTAATTCATCGAATGTGTGACCTGAATCATAATATCATGATAACTTCATATAAAAAAATTCATATAAAAAAAAAACAAAGCTCAATCCTCAACAAGCTTAATATTGAATGATGAAATTAAAAAAATATATTATTGTTTTGTAAATAAAAACCCTAAAAAGACGCATAGCAACCCAAGTTAGTATTTCAAACCTTTGTCTCGAATTATGAGTCTAAGATCACTTTATAGAAGGTAAACCAAAAACATCATGAAGTCAAGTTAACAATTAATCTAATAAAGATGTTTATGCATTCATATCAAGCTTATAATTTATATTTTTATTCCTCTCCATGTATGTTTTTAGACTATGTCACTCATGCTTGTTTAACTAATTATCATTCTCTAGGTACAAGTTCTCCTTATTCAACATTATAATTTTATAAGTTGACGTTGTCGGTTCTCTTGGTTGTGCTGATTGTTCACCCGAGTTCACTACTAGTCGCCTAACATCTAATTGGTCTGACTCTACTCATAGATTGAATTTGGTTGTTGAACTCTCCTCTTATCCTTCACAACATCATTCAAGTTAAGACTATCTATTCTCTCCCCCACTAAAAAGAAAGAGCAGCCCTAAGAAATTAAAAAAATATATATAAAAATCCATTTTACAAAAATATAAATATAAAAACACATCACGTGTCTCTTGATGTACGTACTTGGGAGGCTTGCTATTCCATCTTCCATTTACAGGTCTGGAATCTCACATGAGAAGAAGAGAACCAAATATAGCCAAGGACAACCCGCCGGCCGGCCGGCCGCCGGGTGTGCCAAATAGAAGCCTTGTCAGGCTCGCTCGTCAAGAGAGAATGCCGGCGCGCCGGCAAGTCATCCTTGGCTGCATTCTACTCTCTACCTCTTCATGCAAAACTCCTAGACCAAACACTTCACAGTTGTTTCTCGTCTGAACTGATCACTTTGTCTTTCGAGGTTTGTGCTTCATCAAACTCTCTACTTCATGTTTTTGTGAGCCGAGCGATATGGTTTATATAGGCAGGAGAGGCACAGACATGGAGGTGTCATATATTCCATGGCTGACCAACTTTCTGAAAAACGGCGAGTGCATGCATGACAGCTAAAGGTTGTGACCAACTAAGGCGCCAATAAAAAATAATTAGGAAACCATATTCGCATGTCATTACGCATATGCAACTCACTTTGTTCTTGATATGGTGGTGGGAAAATAATCTCAAATATATTATTTTAGAAAAAAGAAAAACGTGTCCAGTCCTCAATCCATACGCTTGAACTTTAAACTTCATGGTATATTGTCCGGCGAAATAGAGTGCTCATAGCTGACTTAAATGCGGTTGATTGCTTGAAAAGAAATAGATTTTGTTCCCGGGCATGATAGTTAAAGGATTGAGATTTGTACAGTAGATCATTAGAACATATATTTCTTGTAAAAACTTACAACAGTCAGGATTTTACTCGCTCACCTAAGCCCATAAAATACACTTTCTAGAAAATGATGTTTCTTGAATCAAAAAAAAAAAATTACGTGGGAAAATCTCAACTGCTTACAATCATGCTAGTTAGCTAGCTAATGAAAAAAGTATGAGGGTAAACGACAAAGCATCCATCTGACATGGAGGGTTCCTTCAATTTTCTCCCTAAACTGCAGCTACTATTCATCATATCCTTAGGGTTTCCACTTTGTTTTGATTTTATCTCAGCAATAGTCATTAATTTCTCGGTTAATTCCTAAGCAAATGATAGTATTTTCCTAAAAGAAGAGGGAGTGAGGTCTTGAGTTTTAGCCCTAAATAATCTCATCATCTAAAAAATAAACAACAAGATTATGAAAGAAAATTTACTATTATTGTACACTTAATAATGGAGGGGATGCTCTAATGGTTTCCTAAATATTGATTCATTGAAGCAATTCCCACCATTCTTTTTCTTTTGGAAGGAGCTTTTCCAGAGCAGTTTTGGATGATTAGATCGAGTCCTTGCCCCCCATATTATTAAAAAATTAAAACCATGGCCTACTTTTCAAGCTCACTCATGTTTCCACTAGCTTAAATCAATGAGCATAATGCTAGCTTCCATTGTTAACAGATGGTAATAGAATTTTCAAGGAAAAACAAAGGGAATAAACAAAGGGTGCGAGGAGCTATTTTATTATTATTATTTTCAATGAAGCTATGAGTCACCAAAATTAATTCAATGTATTATTGATAAGTTGGGTTCGTACTTTCGAAAAAAGAATAAGATTCACCGAGGGGAATAATTTTAATGTCATAAATCAATATAAGTGGGTTTTGACCTTTTTTGTTTGCCTCTTCAGATCTGGCCTGAAATGTCTTTAGAATCTTGTTTTTTTCAGAGGATGGCATTCAAACCACTGAAAGAAACCAATAGGGTGTTTGGGAGGGCTTTTTAAAAGTGCTTTTGAAAAAATTTAAAAATTTTTTATTTTTATTTTTAAGTTTAAATTAATAAAATTTGGTCTTTTTAGATCACTTTGATGTGCTGATGTCAAAAATGATTTTTAAAAAAGAAAAAAAAACATAATTTTAATGTATTTTTAAACGAAAAGCACTTTCAAAAGCAACCACAACCAAACTCCCAAACAGGCACTAGCTTTTTCTCAGTACAACCCAGCTCGACTCGGCATGGCATACTAACCTAAAGGCCCCTCAATCGAGGTGCTTACCTTACTCGAGGTTCACATTGACTCGGGTGGGAGAGGATCCACTATGACTCAATTTGGTTTGATTTCAAGGGAATATAATTTTCAAGATAGAATTGTTTTGACCTTTTCTCTTTATACACTAAGAAAATGATGTTTTAGATCGACTCGTGAAGAGTTGTGTAGAAATAATATTTGCCAATATAGATAAATAGTAATGATCTGAATTAAAACAATAGAATATTAATTGTATTTAATAAGAAAGATTCCTGGATTATTTTTTAACTAACATACTTTAATGATTTGGAATTTACAATCGAGGATAAAAATTAAAAATAGTTAAAAAAAAAACAGGTCAAACACGATGGCCTATGTCCCTCGCTTGAAAAGAAGGATGCTTGACCCATGTGGAAAGTGTCTTTCTTTTTATTTATTTTTATATTAAAGGAATAAATAACCCTTTAGTTTAAAAAAAAAATGCAATTGACGAGACGTCTTCGGAGTTTAAGGATCAAAGAGGTCGCTAAAACATCGATGCCATGATTTTTTTATCTAGAGTCTCATTTTCAAGTCTTTCTTATCTAAAAACATCTAATAAACTCATTTAAAGCCCATATAAACTCATATTGAACTTTCAAAACAACCCTTGATTAGTTAAAAAAAAACAAAAAACATATCAAAAATACAATTCTTAAAGGTTGATCTACTTTTTATCCAGCAAAGTGAAGGGTTACAAAAGCTAAATGGAATTCCTCTCATGAAACAAAGCTTATTGACACCAAGTTTGGTTGCTTTAATTGTTAAAATTTGATCAATCGATAATTTTCTCTCGTATCTCATTTTAGTGAGTTTCTCTCATATCTTTAAAACTCAAGAGCTTGAGAGAAAAAAGAAAAAAAATTGCAGGCCAAAGTCTCTAGAAAAGGCATAGGATAAATAGTAAAAAAAACCTATATTGGTACCTACTATCACATTTGGTCTTTTAAGTCATAATCTTTTTTATGCAACAAGATCAATTCTATAAAACAAAATTTTCATCATGATAGTCCTATTAAAATAAAATTGAAACAAATTATTATGGTCAAATCCTAATCTACACAATGAAGGTTTAAAGATCAAATCGCAAAGTTTTCATAAGAAAAACTTAAACACTATAGGAATCAATAGAGTCTTGTGTCTTGGTATACAGTAACACCCGTATGTTTTACATCTTTTTAAAAAAAAAATTATGGGTGAAAAGGTAATTGGGTGTTCAAAATTTTAAAATATTAATAATTTTTTAAAATATAAATAGTCTATTTATTACTTTTCATGCTATGATGCATGTTTGATTAAAAAAGATTGAACATGATATTATTAACTTGGTAGGTCTACAAACAAAACAAATATCAAAGGACAAAAAAATATAAAAAAACAAAGACTAAATGTGGGGTTTAAAGTTAACACGGATGACCGTTAAATAAGGGTTTGAGTTTATTTTAAAAAAAATTGAAGTTGTCATCTTTTATTTTTAAACATTGAAATGATGATGTATTGGATTGATTCATGTCAATATAGGTTAACTAGTCAAACCCGTAATTTGGGTTATGAATTTCAATGAGTTCAATAATATTTTTTATTTTAGTTATATGATAAAAAAATATTAAAGAACAATCCAAAATAAATGCAATATCAAAAGGATAAAATTAAAAAAAAAAACATTAAAAACTCAAAGTCAAATTTAAAACAAAAAAAAAAAAAAAAACAAATAGATTAAGCACATGTGTGGACCTTAGTGGCTTATAGCATTATGGCCTTAAAAAAATATCAAACATGTGGGCCTGAGTTAGATGACTTAAATGACTAGTAAAAAATAATTTGATTTTCCAAGAAAAAAAATCAAAGATGACATTTAAATAAAAAAATATATATATAAACGATGATATACTTGATTGATTTCAATTAATTTGAGTTAACTCGTTAAACTTATAATATAGATTATGGATTCCAATAAAATATATAATATTAAAGGTATTTTTAAAAAAAAATACTAATCAAGTCATGCATGTGGGCTTGAATGGCAAGCATGTCTAACCCTTAAAATAAGAAGCTCAAGCATATGGGTTTTGGTAATGCCTGCGCTCCTCGGTTATATATTTTTTTTATTTTTTTGTAGTAGATGACAAAAAAAAAAACATAATGAATTTTTTCATAAACCACCTACTAACCTCAAAATACCCCAAGAAAAGCACAACCAATTAAATCAAAAAAATCAAAATAAAACTCAATCTCTTGATTTAGATATGTTTTCAACAAAAACACATCGCTATCGAAATTTTTCCGTTGAATAAAATTCATTGACATCAAGTTTGAATATTTTTATTGTCAATACCATGACAGTCATCTATTTTCTCTTTTTTTTCTGGTAACTTTGTTTTTTTCTCTCTCTTTCAAGGACTGAAAAATAAACAAAATAATTTTTTAGTTCAAAATAAGAATTATTGTAAATTTGAGGTGAACAATGTGATTGTAAGATAATGTAATTTAATGAAAGAAAAAGTTTGAAAAAAATAAAAGGGCAAGCAAGAGGTTCTCCAGTGACCGACCTTCACAAAAGGTGAGGCTCCCCGATTAATGGTGGAACAAATTGGGTGATGCTATTGGGACCCCAATTTCGATAGGTAGCTATCAAATCATTATCAATAATAATAAATAAATAAATAAATAAATAAATACTCTGTAATTGGTTCCAGATGGATTGACACTATATACAAGGCCTTGACCCTTGATGGATTGAAAGGAGAACTACCAAATAACAAAAATCACTGCTACAAAATGTTAAACAGAGGATTAAGTTTGTCATCATTCAGATTCATGGCTAATTATTAATGTACAATAGTTTTAATTGATACAGAATGATGAAATCACAAGTTATGATGACATAAAATATTTCTGTTAATATCGAGCACTTCTTAATTTCATTTCATTTCATTCATTAATTAATTCTGGTTCTTGGTTACTGAACGTGTTTCACCAAAATTTCCTAGTTCCTTCGCTAGAACCAAAACAATATTCGTCTAAAGATCTTCACACCTGTTTGATTTCTGATAACCCTCCACCAAAGCCAGTGGCGAAGTGTCCATGCTTACTGCAACATTCTTTCATGTAGCTCTTGCAGCATCCACCAGTGTCTCTCTTCTCCAAGCTCAAACAAGCATGCATGGTTGTTGGCTCAATATCAATAACAGTGTGAAGTGGATCGCAGCCTGTACAGCACTTCTTCAACTCTTGGTGTACCTCTTGGTGTGGATGCTGGGGACTGCAACTGGATTCAACAATCTCGCAACTGGATTCAACAATCTCTCCTACTGACTCTTCATTCTTGGGAATGTCAATGGTGTTCTTGCAGCTTTTCTTGGAGCAGCAATTGTCTGTCATCCTTTTACCGCCTTCTAAATCTTGAGAAGAATGACTTGAATGGTGATGAATACCATGATGAGTAGCAGCAGGTTCACTGTGTGAATGGCTGCGTGGATGATTTGCCTCTGTGTCAGGATTGACTGTGTTACAGCAACCATGATCATGGTGCTTGGCTTCGTGAGCTCCACTAGCATTAGTTGCTACACATACATCATGGCTCTTAGCTGAGTCAGCGCACTCTTGGTTTCTGCATGAGCTGACACCATGTTGGCTAGTTTGGCATCCTGAGGCAAGGCTTGAACTTTGAGCCACACAATGCTCCTCCACAACTTTCTGGCTAGAGCAACATCCTGAGTCGCAGCTTGGATTATGGGCCACAAGCTTCACCTTCTCAACTTTCTGGCTAGAGCAACATCCTGAGTCGCAGCTTGGATTATGGGCCACAAGCTTCACCTTCTCAACTTTCTGGCTAGAGCAACATGCAGTGGCACAGTTTGAATTATGAGCGGCAAGCTGCACTTTCTCAACTTTCTGGCTAGAACAACATCCTGAAGCACAGTTTGAGTTTTCAGCGGCAAGCTGCACCTTCTCAACTTTTGGACTAGAGCAACACCCTGAGGCACAGTTCGAGTTTTTAGCGGCAAGCTGCACCTTCTCAACTTTCTGGCTAGAACAACATCCTGAGGCACAGTTTGAGTTTTCAGCGGCAAGCTGCACCTTCTCAGCTTTTGGACTAGAGCAACACCCTGAGGCACAGTTTGAGTTTTTAGCGGCAGGCTGCACCTTCTCAACTTTCTGGCTAGAACAACATCCTGAGGCACAGTTTGAGTTTTCAGCGGCAAGCTGCACCTTCTCAGCTTTTGGACTAGAGCAACACTCTGAGGCACAGTTTGAGTTTTTAGCGGCAGGCTGCACCTTCTCAACTTTCTGGCTAGAGCAACATCCTGAGGCACAGTTTGAGTTTTCAGCTGCAAGCTGCACCTTCTCAACTTTTGGACTAGAGCAACACCCTGAGGCACAGTTTGGATTTTGAGCCCCGCTCTGCACCTGCTCAACTTTTGGGCTGCAACACTTTGGAGCCCCACATTGCACCTTCTTGACTGTTTGGCTAGAGCAACAATTATGTTGATTGTGTGAAGAATTCTTATTACCATGTTTGTGCGAATGCGATACACCTGATGATTTGCTGCATTTTCCTGGATGATTGTGTGCGCCTCGTAAAAGCAGCATGCTGTTCAAAATGACCAGCAAGCATGTACCTACATCAGCAAGAACAGCTGCCCAAACAAGTGGGTGACCAGCAAACGCCAAGGCGAGGATAGCAGACTTCGTAGTCATGGACAAAATCACATTCTCAATCACTTTTCTATGGGCCTTACGGCCAAGCCGGATGGCTTTTGGTACTTTCCGGAGATCATTGGACATAAGAATTACATGTCCTGTCTCTGTTGCAAGTGCTGAACCTGAAATTCCCATTGAAATGCCAATATCAGCAGTAGCTAATGCGGGGGCATCATTCACACCATCTCCAATCATTGCTGTTGGTCCTTCCTTCTTAAGCTCTTTAATAATAGCCGCCTTGTCTTCAGGAAGGAGTTCTGCATGAATAACGTCAAGAGCATGCTCTAGCTGCACATGGCATTAAATTTACTTCCATGTCAGTTCGAAGTTAAATGCAAGTAGAGCAGAAAGTAGATATAATTAAGAATATGAGCTTGCCTGTTCTTGTGCATACATGGCTGCTGCTTCACTATCTCCGGTAAGCATTGCAGTTTTAATGCCTAGTGACTTCAGTTCCTTAATGGCCTCTGCAACCCCGGTCCTGCAGCTATCAGAGAGACTAAAAATCCCTGCAAGAGTTGTTCCATAGTACACATATCCGACAGACTTTCCTGTCTTCTTGTCACCTTCTGTTGTTGGAACTATAGGAACCAATCACCAAAGTAGTTAGAACACCTTGAAAGCCCAATGATAACGGTTTTTTATTAGGATATGCATGCTTTTACCTGTTCCAGATGCTCTGTGAGCAATCTTTTTGTTCCCTATATATATATCTTTCCCTTCAATTTTTCCTTGAATTCCTTCTCCAGGAAAATTTTGAAACTCCTCCACATTTTCAGGCTGTGGCTCTATTGAATGCATCCTTCCATAGTCAACAAGTGCAGCCGCCATAGGATGACTTGATTTGCTCTCTATGCTTGATACCCTGTGAAACTTTCATGAACATCAATTTCCAGTGAAGAGAAAAATGTACCATAATTATAGCGAAAATGGAGCTGATCTTTACCAATAGAGCAATGTGTCAAAGCTGATATCATTGCAGAGAGGTTGGAAATCTGTGACAGCAAATTCACCTCTTGTTATGGTACCGGTTTTGTCGAAAGCCATGGCCTTAATCTTGCCTAGTGTTTCAAGATAGTCTCCCCCTTTGATCAGAAGACCAGCTGATGCCGCCTTTGTAAGAGCACAAAAAGTTGCAACTGGTGTAGACAGGATTAGAGCACATGGACATGCACTGACTAAAACAACCAATGCTAAACGAAACCAGCGATTACGGTCATGAAGTCGTAGTGCAAGCGGTATCACTGCTAAGCTGGCTGATATAATAATCACCACTGAAATTGGAAACAAATGAATAAAATGAGAACTTTTCCACAAAAAAAACAAATGAAAGGTAGGAGGATTGTCTAGAAATTGAGCAGCCGATTCACTCTAAGAGACTGAAGTGAAGGGCTGTCCATATACTACTTCCTAGTGTTAAAGAACCATTTTAACCTAAAAGCATAAGTTGTTAGGTGAGACACCAAGATATGATTTATATTATTCTCTAACACTCAGTGCTATAACTCAGCCAAGGCCTATAAAACTGGATGAATGGTGTTTAGTTAGACTTAAGTATGGCTAACCTGGAGTATAGTATTGAGCAAATTTGTCTATGAACCTTTGAGTTTTAGACTTGCTGTTTTGAGCTTCTTCCACAAGCTTTGCCATTTTAGCCACCACACAGTCTTCAGCTAGAGCAGTAGTTCTGACACTCATATAACCTGAGAATGATAAATACCCCATTACCACCAAAACCAAAATCCATTCAGAAACAATTCATAGAGCACCAGAAAGAAGTATTGATACCATTCAGGTTAATGGTGCCTGCCCAGACAGTTGAATCCACCTGTTTGGGGACTGGAAATGACTCTCCAGTTAACGTTCTCTCGTCCACTTCACAGTTACCATCGACAACAACTCCATCAATGGGAATAATTTCACCAGTCTTAACTGCTAGAACAGTGTTTAACTTGACCTCGTCAGCATCCACTTCTTCCCCGGTTTCAGCTATGACTGCTTTCTGAGGAGCTATGCTCATCAATGATGACATGACAGCATTGGCCTGCAGAAACATTGTATTTTCAGAATTAAGTATTGAACTCCTTATGTGCAATGAAATTCATTTCCATTCTGTAATAGCATCCAGAATCAGCAAAGTAGTTCTTAAGCTTCTACTTCCAATTTGTTTTGAGGACAAAGGAAAATATGTCCATGTCTTTGGTCCATTTACAAAATTTTGTTACAGATTTGATCGCGCAACTAAGTCAAAGCAAGGGTCATATTCAGGGCTAACTATTTAAAATTCAAACCTGAAATAGCAAGGTTCTGGAGTCACAAATTCAATTACTACCCATTAATGGAGACAAATTTTCTGCTTATTGTACCATTCTACTATATCATTGGACAAGTCAGACTATTAGCTAGCACAAATACATATTTTAACACAGTTATTATCTTGAAATTACCTTGTGGCTTGCCCTTGACTCTAGCCATTCTGCAATTGTGAACAGGAAGACAATGGTTCCTGCTTCAGTATAATCATTCATCGCAATTGTTCCTATGACTGTCAAAAATTAAATACTTTGTGAGTCAGGCAAGTAAATTAAGCATAATACTATAAACAAGCACCTGCTACATCCAAATATATACTATTAACATTAATATAATCTGTCAGCAATTCAATATAGATATTTCACATTAATTCTCACTTCTTTTTCTTTAGTCCAATATAGTTTATTGCTAAATTAAACGAACTACAAATCCAATTCAAAAGTTGGATTGCTTTGGCTTCGCATTAATTCTCACCTTATACAGCAACTACTAAAATTCAAGAGAAGGTTAGGTACTGATCCTTTCTTTGCTAACAGGTTAAAAAATATAGACAAAACAAGTAAAGATTTGGACAAGAAGATACATGCATGTGAGTCCTGATAACATGTTTAAATTCAAAAGTTCACATGTCTGTACTTTATGTATTACTATATATATGTAAGTATTATTTAATCAAAGACTTTCTCTGAAGCACTTGTTTAAATAAACTATACTATATTTCAGTATGTTGCACCATCCATTTTCCAAGAAGGAAGATGGGTATTGACTGCGTTATTGAATATTCATTGTATCCGTGGAACACCAAGTCAACAGATTCAACAAAAAGGAACATAAAAAGGGGAAGGAAAATCCTTAAGCATTATTGACTTCAACGTGCTCTTTGGTCAAGCTACTTCAATGTGGCGCTAATGCCATGTGTGTTATAGCTTTTAGGATAAGAATAAAATCCTTGAAAAGGAATTAAAATTATATAGAACATTATGCGTAATAAATAATTTATAATTAAATAAATCATTGTTCACCTTTTACAGTAATACTATTTAGGTTTAGATTAGAAGGAAGAAGGAAACCAATGTGTCCAAAAAAAATCATCAAGAGTTATAGAAGGATGAAACCAGATACCATTTGGATTTATGCAGGCAGTGTCCACAAGTGGAGGTCAAATTAAGTGAGCTTGAATTTTCCAAACTATATTTATATGGTCAAAATTTCAACCTTGACGAAAATGGGTGGACTACATTTGGTAACTAGCTAGCAAAACCAACACGTGGGCTGCCAAGAAACCACCATGCTTACAACTGCTACAAAGTAGAGAAATTTCTAAGAAATCAAACGGGTTTGTTAGCATCCTGAATTAGTTGTGCAATCATTCGTCTAACTTGAAAGAGGATATGATAGATGCCTAGCCTAGCCCTAGGTAATCAAGTTTCCTAGCAGAAGAAGAAATATCCTATAACATTTTTCAGCTACTATATGGATATTTACTTAGAAGGGAAGGAGGAGTTGGGGTAAGTATATAATGGTGGCCTAGACGTGGAAAGAGATTTGTGAAACTACCAAGATATATACCTATCCACAAAAGACAAGATAAAGTGATGGTAGAAAACAAATATGAATAATAACAGCAAACTTTAGGTGCAAAATAGTAGTAAAAAATTGACTTCACTGCCACTGTAAAATCCATGCGTAATCCATGCTATACATGCAAGTGGCAAAAAAGAAAGGAAAAATTAAGTTACCTGCAATAAGCATAAGAACGTTGGTATCAAGCCTAAAATGCCTCAAGGAAGCGACAGATTTCAAGCAGATGGGAAGGATGCCAACAGCCACTGCTCCAATAGCAAACCAACGCAAAGGATGATAGACATACTTCAAAAGTGATAGCAAAAGTAACACACCACAAGCCACTACATATGGGCTAGGCCATTTCTTTTGGTGCTTGGTCTCTCCATATACTCTAATATTTGCTTCCAGTCTTGCTTGATTTAGAGCCTTAACTGTCAAGAATTAATCAACATCCCAGTAATTAGAATACAAATTTTGGGATTAAGTGGTTCCTGCAGCAACAATTTTAATTCTTTTTCAAACTTAACAATGAAAAACCCAAGATCATGAAAAACATAACTTATGCAGACTATACTCTTGGACCATAATGCTCCTTTCAGCATCCATTCATAGAATAGCGAAAGTAGTGTCCAATATATTGCATATACAAATTGGTAAACCAAGATGTCCTCTTTGCTAACGGAGTGGTAGCTTATTTTAGTGCACCATCATTATCCTTTGAAAATGGGATTGTTATGTGGCCCAAAAATTAATTTAAAAATGATTAAAATTTTAAACCAGAAAATAGAGAAGGTGCTTGTACTCCTATGAGTATCCCCTATTTCCTCACTAGTCAATTTCCTTGGAGACTCTTAGAGCAGTCGGGCAAAATTAGAAACAGTATAACTAAGCAGTTTGGGCTCCATGTAAGAGAAAACGAACAAAACTGTGAAAAAGGATGGGGGAAATGAGAGATAGGGTAGCAAAGTATATTATTTCCTTTTGTAATGTCTCTTTCCAACTTGGCTAGTGCTATAACGTTGTTGTCATCACATGGAAGATAAAGCTGATGACCTTTCGTTCACACACAATTGTTCAAATGAGCAATTTTTTAATCTAATAATAATAAAAAGAGAAGAAATTTCGACAAATAAAACTCATAATTAATTGAATTTGTAGCCCAGAATAATATTATTCTTAACAAGGATTTGTAATCGAGCATCTTATTTCTTGTAGTTATACAGTAAAATAAGATGCACAAATCGAAAAGATGGGTAAGAATATTGCTTAAAGTGAAATTTTAAAAAGTACAATTTGGAAAATAGTTTTGAAAAGAAGAGATTGAGGTTGTTAATGAATTGTAGGAATCCTTTTCGGCAAGTTTTCGGCATCCAGTTCATTCACAGCTGACACAAAAGCAATAGCCCACCAGCTAATGACTCGGACATATCATCTTGAGCGACCTTTTTGGCCTAGTTTTCGGCTTTATCGTTGCTCAAGTCAAGTCCAAGAAAGATACAGTAACTGACCACCTAAGAAGTTCGTGTATTTGTGCAAGAAACATCATCATCAAGATTCTTCAAAATCACAACTTTTAATTGTTCAGGAAATTCTGGGAAAAAGGATTTGAAGTTCTGCAACTTTTACTAGACACGTAATTTAGTACAAAACTATTTTTAAGCCTGGTGTTAGGATGATGATTAAGAACAAGCCGTTTCAATTGGTCATTAAAGCAATCAACCTCAATGGCCCATGAGGAAAGGCCAAGAGGAAAAAAACAAAGCAAGCATGGATGGCTTTCTTTAAAAGCATAAATAAAAATAAAAACTATGTGGTTAGGAAAGAAAGGAATGAAATGAAGCTACAGTACTGATCAGATAAAAAGAAATTTAAAAATAAATAAAAAGGAAAAGAAAATTTAAAGTTTCTGAAATAATTACCAATTTGAAGCTGAGAAATTAGGAGATCGTCATGGATAACAATCACTGTTCTTGTTGGGATAATCACTGAGTACTCTTTAACACCATCAAGCGACTTGAGGATATTCTCGATCAAAGGAACCTCTGAAGAACAGCAAAGGCCTAGCACATCAAAGTAGCTTTTCTTCAACTTTTTGGTAGCTTCCGTGTTGCTTTTTTCCAACTGGGAAGCCATTGTTTTTATCTCCAAATCTCTCTGCAAAAACAAAAAGGGAAAGGAAAAGGCAAGAACACCGTGAAAATTAATATCTTACAGATCATCGTAACCGTTACCGCATCAAAGGCTAGCTCGGCTTTGCGTGAGAGAGTGAAGAAGTAGAAATCGGCCTAAGACCTGGCTTTAAACAAGAGGGTGAGAAGAAAAAATACCTTGATATGAACGAAGGATTTGAGGAAGATGAAGTTTTCTTTTGAGGAGGAGAGGAGGAGCGGGTAAGGAGATTTATAAGCAGAGAAGTTTGGACTTTGGAAGTGGAAGGGCTGGCTCGTGTGAAAGAATTCAATATTAGTTTGTAATTGAATTTAATTATTAATTTTGAGATTTTTTAAAAGAAAAATAAAAAAAAATAAGTTTTTTAACAAAAATTAAGTTTTTCAAAAAAATAATATTTAATATATTTTTAAGTAAAAACACTTTAAAAACAATTAATGTCACAGTACCATTCCAACTATTTGAAATCAATTTATAAATAATTTATATTAATATTTTTAAAGAAAAATCAATTCATTCTGTTTACTATATTACTCTCATTACCTTTATTTTATTTCTTAAAAAGAATTTCTTAGGAAAAAAAAATAGATGAGTATTTTAAGAAAGTTAGCTTTAATATCATTTTTCTCTCTTTAAAGTTGATTTATTTACTTTTTTAATATTCTAAAGATATTCAATTTCATTTGAAATTCGATTCTTAAAAAGAATTATAAACATGAGTTTTTATTAAAATATACTAATTTAATTTAATTTAAAGTTTTCTAAAAACTATAAAATAATATTCTTTGAATTGATAAAAGATATAAATTATCTAAAAAGCAAAAGCAGAAAGCAAAAGCAAAAGCAAAAGCCATGAAAATAAGAAAAGAAATGGTGGAGAAAAGTTGTTAGTTATTGATATTCTTCTTCTTCTTCTTCTTCTTCTTCTTATTATTATTATTATTATTATTATTAAATTTTATCTTTATTTTATTTTGTGTAAGGAAATAATGAATTGTTTTCACACCTCGCTTTTATCGTGGATGAGAGACAAATATAGTGGAGGTAGAATCAGATTAAAGGGCATGCAGAATTGGAATCCACATGTGAATCCACGAAATTTTTGCTCATACATTATAAGCATATGGACCGAACTTATTTACAAAGATTTTATTATTATTAATTATTATTATTACTATATTGTTATCACTTCTTCGAAATTCACCTCTCATTTACCACTACTCGTTTTTTTAATATTTTATATTTTTAAGATTTTTTAAAAATATCTTTTTTCTTCCAAGTGTATATATTTGCTGTCAGTTTATAAAGAGATAGTGGGAGAGAGAGCAGATATTTTATAGCCATGAGCACTAACTAACGTAAGAAATTAGGTAACCCAAATAAATATATTTTGGGGTGCTTGTAATCGTGTTTTAAAACTCTTTTTAAAAAAAATATTTTTATTTTTTATTTTAAATTAAAAATAATTTAGTGTTTTTAGATTATTTTGATGTGTTAATGTCAAAAATAATTTTTAAAAATAAAAAAAAATATCATTTTAATGTATTTCTTAACAAAAAATACATTTTTAAAAATAACTTCAACTACACTCCTAAATAGGTGGGATAACAATTATTTTTAAAAATATGTTTTCCTTGGAAATATTTCAAAATAATATTCTGTAAAAAAATATATTTTTAAAATCAACAAGTCTAAATGATATAAAAACACTAAACATAATAGTTTAAAGCAAAAAACAAATATTATTTTTAAAATAGAAGCATGTGGCAAATTACAGTCACCACCTGCTTTCAACAAGCATAGGATCCTTTTCAGCAGCTTTTATCTTGCCTTTCTTAACATGGAATAGGTCTTGGGTCTTTGTGTGTGAATGTAAATGAGATAGCTCATAAATAAGAAAAAATATATAATAATAATAATAATAATGGGTTTCATTCATATGGATCTCAGCCCTATAATTACAAGTCCAGATCAAACTCAGTGAGTTCAAAGCCCATGAAGACATGTTAATTATGTGCCACGTGGAAATAACTTATTTATAATTACAGTGAGACTGAAATACACCTGAAAATTACAAGACCAACAAAAACACATCTCGATACGTTTACAGATTCAAGAGTATTGTCCTAATTTTACGGCATAAAATGGGTAATTAAGTTAGTCTAATAATTATTTATTTTTTCTGTATAGCTCGCACGCATTATATACGTTCCTGTAATTGTGCACTTCCCAGAAGATAAATTAATATATAGTAAAAAAAAACTAAAGGAGATTGAATTCTTAATTGCAAGAGATCTTTTAATTAATTTGAGAGTGTATGATGCTACGAAAATAAAATAGCAAGCCTTTTTAAAAAAAGAAAAAGAAAAAAGGCGTATCTATCATGTTTTCTCAAAAGATAATTTACACTATTCCAATAAAGAGCTAATCTATTTTATATATTTATTTTCTTGAATTAAGTCCTCCCTTTTTGTATCAATCAAGTAAACATCAGACATGAACAATTAATTGAAATTATAATTATTCGCACTTTCTATCTTTTTTTTCTAATTAATTGGACATGAACAATCAAGTAAACATTAGAGAATCCAAAACGCGACTATTTGTGTGACAATGTTGAGTTGCGTGCGTTGCCATGCATTGACAAAAACATTGGTCAACGTTGTACATGAATCAAACAACATAGATATAAAAACTTTTATAACCTCCTAGGTCTCATGCAAAGTACATATTTAAATCATGCCCTTGCCGGCCACTCAATTTTATTAATATTTGCTCCATTGCCTGATATTTTCTAGGGCGACATGGGACCCTCCCCATGCTATTCTCCTTTGCGTTACTTATTATTTGCATGAACGATACTATATCTCTTATAAAAATTTGAGATAATTAAATTGAATTTATAAAACGAGCTTTCTAAAACATAAGTTTTCTCGCGTTTTAAAAAAATATTATGTTTTAATGATATAATTATTAAAATTTATAATATTTTCTTTACTCGCACGCTACGATATGTCATGGTTTGTTAATATAATTTTTAAAAATTCTTATTTATTTTTAAATCTTTTATTGCAGTTTCAGGGTGAAACAAATTGATGAGCTATGCTTCTTTTGGTGTCTAGCTCGTTCTACTCGCCTAATTAAGTAGTGATCATGCCATAAACTCGATATTATGGATTTGGTGAACTTATTGTCACATGTTCATAGTGGTCAACACAATGCTCGTTTGACTTGGATAGTTCTGATAATTACAAATCCTGTCAGAAGAACAAGACAGTCAAGTTCACTCAACTTGGATTTGTTTTTATAATCATTCACTGAATCTTGGGTGCACGGTCAAACTTGAGGTGCTCCTTACGAAATAACAAAAATAATATTTTATTTTTATTTTTATTTTTATTTTTATGGTACAAGGTCGATTTATGTACAACATCGAGTTTGACGACAAGTGTTTGTGTGTGTAACTTTATTCTTCCTATCGTTGCATCCGAACGAGCACCAATGTTTAGTGTTTTAATTATTATTGAGATCATGTTTGATGTTTTAGAAATGTTTTTGAGAAAAAAAATATTTTATTTTTATTTTAAATTAAATATTTTTGGTGTTTTTAAATCATTTTTATATGTTGATATCAAAAATGATTTTTAAAAAACAAAAAAAAATTATTTTAATGCATTTATGAATAAAAAATATTTTTAAAAGCAACATCAATTACGCTATCGAACATGCACTTAACATGATTAAGTTAACACGAGAATCATTATAGGAGATAATTGAGGATCAATAATGATGTGCACAATAAGTAAAGTTTGGTCGGCTCATAAATTAATATTCAGAAATATACTAGATAATTTTCTATGTTATGTTAAGTTCAAATTAAAACTATATACAGATTGATTTAATTTGACTTATTAAATTTGACATATTTAAAGATAACCTAAATAATTGGAAAAAAAAAATATATATATATATAATTTAACTAAATAAAATAAAAATAAAAATTTTTATAATATAAAAAGTGCCCCATTGGACCTCGTTTCCCTTTTACAAATCCTTCTTCAATTATTAAAGCTTATATATGTGACATTTCAAAAGAAAATTCGTAAAGAAAACATTTATATAGATAAAAGAAAGAAAAAAGGGGGTCAATGTTTGCTGCTTTGCTCGTAGCTATTAGAGTATTCGAGTCCAAATTACTATAATTAAAAATCCCTTAAAATCACTCACAGAGTGAATGCAATTTCAAAAACTATAGGTTATAATTGCAATGAATTCAACGGAGCATATTAACATTATCTTACGTTAAATGCTCTTCGAGATGCTAAAATTCAAATTCTTAAAATAGAAGGGAAGGAGAATAAGGAATTTGGAGGCTATCGATTGTTATTCCGACGGCTATCCTGCCCAAACTTTCAATTTCTTTTTTATGAAAAAGTATTTTATATATATATTATTCGAATCCAAGTCGGCCATCCTGCGAAATCTCAATCTTTTGGATGTTACGTTCTACTTTCATTGTATTTTGAAAGTGTATTTTAAAAAAAAATAAAAAAAATTGTTTTTATTTTGTATTTTAAATTAAAAAATTTAGTGTTTTTAGATCTTTTTATATTCTAATATCAAAAATATTTTTTAAAAAAAAATATCATTTTAATGTAATTTTGAACAAAAAATATTTTTAAAAGTAACATCAATCATTCTTACAAACAGACAAGTAGTTTTGCACATGTATTTTTGCTTCATTGTTTTTTATTTTGTCCTTCTTTTTAATTTTCTGGCTAAAATTCTTGTCATTTTCATTTGTCTCAATGGGATGCTCATTTTAAAAAATCATGTACAAGTCAAGATTCTCAATCGTGCTCGTTTGAAGTTTTGGTTCAACCTACAGTGCACCGGAAAAAAATATATTTCATGATGTGTTCGTTTGCAGCTGCGGTCTAACTTGTTTTTCTATTAAAAAATATATTTTTATTTAAATTATTTTAATGCATGGATATTCTTACTTAAGAAATGATTTTGAATACCCGAGCACTACTATAAAAATAAATAAGTCATTAACAACGGATTTTAGCAATGGAAAATTTCCAAAAAAGACAAAAAATAAATTGGATTTTAGCACTCGAGTGCCATAAACTGAATAAGATGCATAGCCATCCCTATATTTCTGAAAAAGACAAAAAATAAACTGGTTGTATGTATTTTATTTACTTGTTTATTTTAAACATTATTTAACATTCAAATAAATTTATAATTGTATATAATTGTTTTTTTGTAGAAGAATTATAAGAATAAGATGCTTTAAAAGTATAAAACTAATCGAGAAAATCATCTTCACTTTTAATTTGTTATTATATATATACTCATTATGTATGTTTTAAATAAGTTTTCAGCTATATATTTACATTAACCTAGTAATGGATGTTCCAAAATATAGTTAAGGTTATTCAGAAATGTATTAAAATAATATTTTTTATTTTTTAAAAAAATATTTTTGATATTAGCATATTAAATAATTTAAAAACATCAAAAAATTCATTTAAAAATAAAATAAAATAAATAATTTTTTAAAAAATATTTTTAAAATATAGTAACAAACATACACGTAATACTCTAAATGGAATGAACGACTATGGATGGGGAAATTATAAAAGAAAGAAAGATTTGTAATCAAATAGAGGGTATCCTTTGGAAAGTAACATGCAAATAACAAAATTATCCAAACCCATATATTAATTTATAAAACGCAAATGCTAATATTGGGGGACACGTGTAAAAAGGATATCCTTGGAAAAAGGTTTCGATAAATAATAATAATAATAATAAAAAATCAACAAATCCCCGATATCTCCAGCCATCCCTCATGATTTGTTATTATAATCTTCTGTCCAGTCTGAACGCAATCCTCTCTTTTCTTTGTTTTTATTTTATATATTGCGTTGCCAGGAATGCAATCTTTGTTGCTAATCTCACAGTGCTCCTGTTCTTAATAAATTAATTCTTTTTGCAAACACATCCCTTTGGCTTTATTCCCAGGCATGCATGTTGCTTGCTTGCTTTTGCTATACGATCTCGTCTAGTTATTCTGCCGACTAACTTGTAAGATTCTCTCTCTCCTCTCATTTTTTTAAATTCTGGGAGGAATATGAGATGGAATGTTTCCCAAAGTATAATTAATACATGAAATTCAATTAATTTGCTCCCCGGCTGCCATGCAATATCTGTTAATTATCATGTTTTTGCGTGAATTAATCAGTCCATGAGGTGTTCTTGCTCAGAACAGTCATGGTGTTTTTCTTGATGGTTGGATTGAACTCGTATGGATTTCTGGCAAAGTATTAAAATGGTGTTGAGTTTTTTTATTTATTTCACACTTCAAGCTCGCTCGATGCTCAGATACTTCAAATTCTGTTCTGAAATTCAAACATTATCTTCGTGAGGAGATTAGCTTGATAGTTATCCTTGAAATTAATGGATTCAGTTTCCGTATCCAAAAACTTACTTGAAGATACCATCTGGTCGTGAAATTAAAAAATTAAGTTTTTTTTTATAGTATATGATCATTTCTGGCAGATCTTTAGTTTTTTTTAGATTCCAGAAAACTCCAACCTATTTACATACTCTTTACGGACCCGGATTAAACGAGTAAAACTCCTGTATGATCAGCACTTCTGTTCTGATAAACATTATTAATGACAAAAAAGAGGACAACTTCTTTAAGGAAGGAAGGATAAGACCAAAGATTATAAATATATAAATATATGACAACAGAATATATTTTAAATCCAGATCATAATCTGACGAAAAGAATCACCTAATTAATTAGCACGATCCCTTACCATCAACAAAATAAATTAACCATGGGAAGCATATTAGATATTGGTGGATTCATCCTCCATTTCCAGCTCGTCTTAGTTCTCTGATAAGGATTTTGACTTAATGCGGGTTGGATCAGCACTTTGAATGTAAACTATTTGGTAGCAGCCTGAAAAGTGAAACCCCTCCTTTTAGGTTCAGGCGATGCACTTTACAGTCTGTAGACAAAAAGACATGATTTTTTGTAAGAATCTGCTCGATCTTATTATATCCCTTTAGGGAGCCAGGACAATGTTCATGTTTTGCGATCAATTTGGATCTTAGTTGGTGGGTATAGACGTAGATCAAGGTTCGATCAAGATCTGCAAAATAAAGTGTTTGAAATAATAAGGGGCCGGATCTTGGCTTACAGAAGTTCTGAGGGTTGCAATCATGTAATTCATACAGCTATATTAACTAATTATGAGAGTGGATCTTGTTATTCGATGGTAAAACATATTTTTATCGTAGGTTTTTTTTGTTTTTCTTGACAACTGGTCGATTAAACAATGAGGAAAATGCTACCATCAGTATTGATGAACCCGTGAGAGGATATTTCACCATCTACAGAGACTCCCACCATTGTTGTTAAAACTGCATTTTGACTCGTAAAATCATAAACTTGGTAGAATCGGGTAGAAAAATCAAACCCTGTTAAAATCTGTCAGAATCGTAAAATCAGACCAGATCGGGATACAATACTGATCATGACCACCTGGATCAGCATAACCAAAAAAAGGCAGTGACAGATTTCAGAAAGCACTAAGAGATCGAAGGAATGCTGTAGTGGTGAAATTAGGTACCGTTTGTCTCGTCAGAGGCACCACCAAAGGGCTATGTGTGTAAAGAATGGTGCAGAATGGCTAGTGGCCATGCATGTTTCTTGATAATGGTGTGGCAAAGAAAGCACTAAGAAATTTGGATAGATCAGTCTCTATTTTAATTTGAATGACCTGGAGAAAGTGAAGGGTCAAGTTCATAGTAGTGCTCCAAAATTAATCAATAGCCTTAGCACCGAATTATAATTATGTTCTTTCTATCTCCTTAATTTTGGCCATTTTCCATATATGGATTCTTCCAAGTTCAAGCAAATATATATCCACAAGTTTATCTTTTATTTAACCTTTAATTTTAACAACGTTAATATATATATATATATATATATATATAAATTCGTTTTTTTCATCGGCTCTCCGACCGAATCATCACTGTTGGGAATGTCTTGACAGCAGTTCTTGGAGCAGAAATTATCTGAAATGTCGACCTCACTTGGTCAAGGCCTGAACAGTAGTTGCTGAGACGATGATCTGCGTGTCATTTTCGACAGTACTGGAGCGACCACGATCACAGTAGTGCTTGGCTTCCTCAACCTGACCACCACTAAACACAAGATAATTTAACCTCTTTATTGATTGATTGATATTTAGAACATTTACGTACACACTTAAAATTCTAAATACAATTGCGCAAAGTAATCATCTCATCTAAAAGCTTAAACTCATGAGTAAAACTCCAGAATATGATTTATATTATTCTCTAACACACACCCTCGAGTAAAAGTTTTTTAGGCTTGAAACTTACACGGACCCACACTACCTTGTGCTTGATTTTAATCAAATATAATAGGGGTGGTGAGATTCGAATTTGTGACCGTTGGGTCAATAAGGTTCTAATACCATGTAATGAAACTATCTCACCTAAAAATTTAAACTCATGGGTAAGGTCATATAATATGATTTATATCATTCTCTAACACATTGATTATTATATTTATTGAGAAATTACAACCTCTAACTATTACAATTCAATAAGAATTCTAACCAAAAAGTCTAGCACAAATCTTTTTTTTTTATAATTATTCAATGACAATGCATGTCTTCGTGGAAAAACCCGATGGTCTTTTGACTTTTGGGAGCTCCTTCAACTTTGAATGTTTTTTTTTCCAACAATTTTATCATTCATAGTCTTTTACTGTTTTGTTTCTTTAACGGCTTCTTTGAAAATTGAAACATCACAATCTAAAAATAGAGCAGGTGGAGTAGATGGATCACAATCTAATAGGTTTCTCCCTTCCTTCATCATCCTCTCCATCTCAATCCACTGAAAATTTTGTTTAATACCATCCATGCTCAAAATTCAGCTTCATAAGAAAAAACATCTCGACTAACAATAATTTTCTTAGGGCTAGAATTATATGGTTTATAAACATTTAAATAATGAATATTAACAATAAAATGCATTCTTCTCCTTTGTCATCGAGCTCTTTTCTCTTTTGATCTAGAATAAAGGCATAGACAATGCGCCTACAAATTATGAGATTATCAATTGTCGATCTCCATCCACTTTAAGCTTTCTTCGATGTCTTATCTTTAACAACAATTGTGGGACCTGAATTGAAAATATGAATGCTCAAATTTAGTATTTTAGGCTGAAAATTCTTTGATTGGCTACTCCTTGTCAAAAGATTTTGCACCATATCCATGATAATGATTTTTTTTCATTTGCAAATTCTAATTTTTTAGGTGTATAACTATAAGCCTCTTAATATCATGGATCTCATAAAAATAAATGTAAATTCATGGGAGTTATACTCTTCACTACTTGAAGAACTTTCACGGGTTGATTAACTTCATTCTCAACAAGTGTGGTATACCCTCCTAAAGGCTTCAAAAACTTTAGATTTTTCTTGCAAAATATAAACCTAGATTTTCTAACTATAATTATTAATAAAAATGATGATATATGCTATAATAACTCGTTTTCTCTCTCTGACTTTGTTTGCTAACAACACATTTTCTTATACTTGAAAACAAGTTTTAATTTGAGAAAGACCCGTCACCATATTCTTTTATTTTATAATTTTAATATGAAGAAATAAAAATATCCATAGTGAAAATTCCACAACCATACTTCCTTCTTTAATCTTGTCAAAAAAACATAAAATGAATAATATTTTGAAGATACAGAGAAACATAATCGATTCATCATCATGTTGACTTTAACAATTAAACCCAATTTATCATCTTCAATTCTATATAATTTATTTTTATATGAACTTCACGCCTTTTCTCTTGACGCTGAGCAATGCTAAGATGAATTGTGTTTTAACTCTAGAATAAAGAAAACATTGAAAATTGTATGGATAATACTTTTCTTGGTTTGGATTGTTACCATTCAATTTCTGATAAGCATAGCCGGGCCTAAAGAAGAAAAGTAGAGGAAGAGGAAGAGGAAAAAAAGCCCAACTTTTAACCCACCGAGCCCAAAAAAAGGAAGGGAAGAAAAATAATGGACCTTCCCATTTCATTTTTTAGTCCACTCACACATGCGATTAGATTTTCAACTCTTTCAAAATCATAATTTTATTATTAATCTCAATAACCACAAAAATCCATAGCAAGATGAGCTGTGTTTCCTTTGATTTTTTTTTTTTTTTTAATGATACAAGGTATACTGGTTTTTCTAGTCGGCGCAAAATAAAATTAACAACCTTGATCCAAGCTAGTATTATAAAGGTTCTAGATAAAAAGTTTATTATATATTAGAAAAATAGCAATCATCTCATACATCATGGAAAATTTAGATCCAAATGAATATTCACAATTAAGATTTGACATCAAGGTTTTTTCTCTTCTTTAGAATTTTCTTTTTAACTATTATTATGTTTTACGTTTGAGGGAGGGAGCTTGCATTGTTCACATTTGTCTCCATCCCTTTCTCGATTCTCACTAAATTTTTTGTTTGATTGATTTTCCATTTTTTTCCTCAGAAAATTCATCAGCATGCGGATGACAAACACAGAATTGAGAATTTAATTGAAAATTGATGGATTCACATAGAAAATATATATCCCATCCCACTCAACGCAAGGAAATTTCCAACAGGAAATGGCATTCCATGAAGCAGAAATCTATAAAGAAATGAGTCAACACGGTTGTTGCCCATAGGAAAGTGCTGATTTCATGTATTGACGACACATTCTGCTGCGGGTTGAAGGATTAAAGATTTCCTTATGTCATACATTTATTTATTTATTTATTTATTTGATTAATATGGATGCCTGGATTATTATGTGTGTATCTTGATTAATTTCACGAATTCTAAAATTAACGACAATGTATGTCTCCAGTAATCATTATATTAACAAACACATGGCTCGAACCTGATACCACAAGGAGAGCAAACCTTTTAATTTCAAGTTCTTATCACTGCGCTACCTATTAAATGATTACAACACATTTATTTTATGTTCACGTGACTATGTAAGACTTTATTTAATGAAAGTTATGCTACTTTATTTAAAAAAGAATATTTGCTTATGAAATTCATCGGCAGATAGGTTCATTCATACAATCCAACATGATTGCCACCAAATCTCAACAATCCTTCCACCAAGTTTCTATTTTTTAGCTAGATTTTTTATTTTATTTTGTAACATGTGCTATAAATGGAATATATATAAATGGAATAAAATTTTCCAAATTAAATATTTCATTAATGAGAGGAAAATGTTGACATCCGTCAATTAATTTGGAGGAATTTGTGGCTCAAATAAGAGGGATCTCTTATGTCGGTTGAGCTATACCTTGTTGCGAAAATGATTCTTATAAATCAAGCCAATCATATTAATTACAAGTTCCCATATTGCATTCGTCATAATTAGTGTTACGCTTTTTTATTATTCTTCTATTTTAAAAGCTGTATATGTGTCAGCACATGAGAGGTTTCATGCATCTAAGATGCCGTATGCGTCATCTCTTAAAGATTAAAATTATGCTTTCATTATGTTATTTTGTTCTTTCTCATGTTTTTCAATACTTATACTATTTATTTCAACTTGGTCTTTTTTATTTTTTATTTTATTTTTTTTCATTTTTTATGATTTTTAATATTATTCTGCAAATAAAATTTATGATTTTTTTTATTCCAACTACAATTGTAGTGGTTATAATAGTAATATACTAATAATAATAATAATAATAATAATAATAATTGTAATAGTATTAATGATAATGATATTAAAAATATTAAAAATATTATTTATTATTATTAATAGTAATGAGAATATTAATAATATTGGTAATAATAATAATTTTTTATAATATTATTTTTTTATCTTGTTTTTTTATCATTTAATAATAATTTTTAAAAATAAAAAATAATCATTCAGATTTATCTTAAACCTATTAAATAAAATAATTCATATCAAGATAATTATTATATAATTTATTAAAAGAAACTCGTGCCGAGTAAGGATTTAAAAATTTATTCTGCTATCCAATTTTACATCATCGAAAAATAAATCTAAGCTGTTAATAATTTTTTATATATTTTTAAAATTATGATTTGTCCTGCGGTAAAATGCGACCAAATAACTATTATAAATTAATTCTGAACAATAAAGAAAAAATAAATTAAAAACAAATAATCAGGGTATGATGCGAGGGCCCAGGATGTGAAATGCCTCGGCCAGCGAGCTAGCCCTCCAAGCCACTGCGTCATTCTCTGTCAGGAATGGATGCCAAGGATTACTAGATTTTACCATAAAAAAATAATTTCCAAAGACTATTTTTGTCGTGGAATTTAAAATAAAATAAATTATATTTTTTTAATATTTTTAAATTAAAAATAAATCTTAATTTTTGTCGGGGATCAATATGAGGATGTCAGTGGAATTTATTTTTAAAGAACATGGAGACAAAGGACGAGCTCCTTTATGGTGGATATATAACATTGGTGGGTTGTGTTAATGGTGGACCATCCATCATTTTTTAAAGGGAAAGTCACAAAAGTTAATATATATCAAGCCACCAATTATCACCCCAGCAGCTCAAAGCCTCGAACTTGAAAAAAAAATAAGAAAAAAAATTGAAAATAAATTAATTAACACGAAAAATCTTGGACCCCAAATCTTCCAACACCCCCTAACAAAAAATAATTAATTTGCAATTAGGATCTTGGTCTAATGGTTGAAGGGACTTGTTTCCTTTCTCTGCACCAGGATTCAAGTCCCACTATCACGCCTGTCATCCCCGCGGTGCCTTACATGCTCACTAGGTTTGCAGGATATTCAGTGAGTCCGGGAATTAGTTATGGTGCGCGTAAGTTGACCCGGACATTTCGGTTATATATATAAAAAAATTAATTAATCTGATAAGATTATATTATGTCAATGATTTAAATTCTTAGTGACAAAGTTATGTAATTGTTTTCAAATGCTTTGAAACTCTTCGAAGAACTTAGTTCTGTCCATGTAGCTTTTATTCAATTTTGTTGAACTTTTTAAGTGACTTAGTCACATTTACTACATAAAAATACTAAAAACATTAACATAAAAATAGGTTAAAACAAAAACAAAAAAAGATTTGTTCACTTGATGTGACAAATCTTCAAAAGAAATTGAATCCTAGTAAAGATTCTGATAGACTAAGTTTTGGGTTTGTGGCAAAATAAGGGAGGGAAGGGTGTTGTTTTCTATAGAAAAAAAATAGGGGAGGGGGGTCAAGTGTAAAGTTACAACTTAATTATTATAGACAAAAAGTAATGACAATTTTTTTTCTCTTAGTAATCCGTTGACATTAGATTTTTAGGCCTCTAGTTTCATGATTTTTTTTCTATTTTCCTTTCTATATGATTATCTTAACTTCATATCCCAAGCTATAAGTTACTCAAGTTAACTCAGGATAAATTATTATTTTTTAATATTTTTTTTAATTTTGTATTTTTATCATTTAGTGTGCTTCAAAGTTGAATTCCATTATTTTATTCTATTTTGTTTTGTACATGGTTATCCTAAGCTCATAATCGGATCACAAGTTTAGGATGTTAACTATTATCAAATGAGACAAAAAAAAATACGTAGATAGAAATATTATTGTCATTTATGATGGGTTATGAGTTTTATTTTTTTTTTCTTACCTTTTTGTGTCTTTTTTTTTAAGATATGTACAAGAAATAGCCGATAAAATATTAGAAGTTGCTCTCCTAACAGCATAAGATTTTTTTTATTCATCATAATCTTGTACCGATGATTAGAGAAAACCATAAAATCTCTTTAAATTTATCTTATTTTCCCCATCAATTAGGCATTACCTAATTGTGATTAGAAGGGTTTTTTTAATATATTTGTTTTTCAATAGTGATCTAATCTTTCAAAGTTAGGTTGAAATCTCACCAACAATCGATGTAGGTTCATGAAGAGTTGGGCCCATGAAATCAAGTTGGAATTGTTATAAACATAAAATAGAATGGAGAAATATCGGATCTTCAAGAGATATAATAGAGGAATAAATTATGTTAGAGTGTTCTTATTAAAAGGATAGTGAGGATTAGGTTTATAAATAAAGAAGGGTGGAGTCCTAGGAAGGAGTCACATGCTGCCATGGTCAGATTAATTTCTAGGAGAGAAAGGATGTAATTGTCAGGACACGTCACCATCTTCTTCATCCATTAATGCCGATATTATTCCTCATGTCTCGGAGGTCAACATGGAATCTATTCCTTATCTTCATTGCAGCTTTTCTAAAATAGTAATTCGGTGCTCAAATTTACTTTACTCTTCTTGGTAACTCTCAATTAATCACGATATAAAAAAATTAATTATATATATATTGAATACAAGATACGCGATGAATTTATTCGTTTAATACAAGTCTAAGATCCTGTTTAATAATGTGTTTCATAAGAATTTTGGAAAAAAAATGAATTTTTTTATTTTAAATTAAAAAAAATTAGTATTTTTAGATTATTTTCATAGGCTAATGTTAAAATATAATTGTTTTTAAATAAAAAATATTATATTAATACATTTCTAAACAATAAATACTTTAAAAAAAAATTCAACTACACTCTCAATCATGCAATGTGTTTGAGGAAATGCTAGTTATTGTTTTTTACAGATTAAAAATTATTTTTATATTAATATATTAAAATAATTTGATATTAAGGGGGTGTTTGGGAGAGCTTTTCAAAAGTGTTTTCGAAAAAAAATATATTTTTTTTTATTTTTTACTTTAAATTAATTTTTTTGGTATTTTAGATAATTTTGATGTGCTGATGTCAACAATGATTTTTAAAAAATAAAAAAATATCATTTTGATGTATTTTTAAACGAAAAACATTTTCAAAAACAACTGCAACTACACTCTCAAACAAACACTAAAAAAATATTTTATAAAATCTAAGAAATACAGTTGTACAGAAAAGAAGAAAGACAGGGTGGTACACCTATATGCATTGAAACTAGAAAGTGAAATCTTTTGCTATATTATTAAATTTAATGGAGGAAAAGCATTAATCTAATTGAAATGATGGGAGGGCATTGATGATATTTGTGGAGGGAGAGAGGGGCATTTTGAGAAGAAACCGTTATCGAGGCATCCCCGAGAGTCTTTAGCGGTGGGGCCAGGTTCCCTCATCTTTTGCTTTAGAGCCGACTTTCTTTTTTGCTTTTCAAAATTCCCTCTTTTCTCCTAGCAGAAACTAACCCTCAAATTACAAAAATAGCCTTGTCTTGTTCAACAATCCAAATATGCCCTCCCCTCCAAGACATGGCATAGCATTCAAAAAATAATCACATCGGGACACGTGGGTCCCATCAAGACCCCACAACCTCCAAATTCTGTGTAGATTGGAAATGATCAGAGGGCTGATTGGATTTTGATCATGGAATTAGAAAGGTGATGGGTCCTTATTAGTTAGAAATGGGCCATTGATGATCATGCGAAATAAATGAAAAGAGGTCAACATTCATAAGCAAGCTGAGCATCTAATACGTGTGTGTTACAGACAGATTATGATGTAGCGGATATTTTTTAAATTATATTTTTTATACATTTCAAAACAATTAAAATCACAAAAATAATAAATTGCAATATATATAAAAAATCAAAATACATTAAAAATATACAAATGCAAAGACATCGACATGTTTGGAAGTATAATAACAGTTGAGAATGCATCAATATTTTTTTAATTTTTAAAAATTATTTTTAATATTAGTACATTAAAATTATATAAAAACACTTAAATAATTAATTTTAAAAATAATAATAAATAAAACATAAAAACACACAAGCACTGCTTCCATTTTGTTTGAAGTAAGTTGAGATTAGTTGGAGTCTTGGCCTCGAAGACAAAAGAGTACATAAAGCAGCGTTACAGGATTGGTTGAGGCGAGTGGCATTTGTGAAATAAAAAGTAGAAAAGGAGGGCAATTACAAAGAGAAGTCACACTTCAATGCATGTAAGTTTCCTTCCATCCTATTCTCATGTTGTTCTCCAAATCCCATAACTTCATTTATTTATTTTATGTTTTAATGTTTTTTGTCCTCTCTTTTCGTTCATTAATTTGAGTTTTGACCGTTGCTTTTCTCAACGTCTCTCTCTCTCTCGGAAAGAAAGTGTGTTCATCTGCTGCCATCTCTCCCACCCTTCTCTTCTCTCCGACGCCGTAACGACCACCACGCTGCTCAGGTATGTCTCTTCATTATTATAACCCATTCTTCCATTACTTTTGTTCATCATCTTGCAATGATCGTTTAGTTTTTTCTCCTCCTTTTCTTGTTGAGCTCTGCTTGATCAGGAAAGCTTTTCATCTGTGCATAAATGTTTCTATACGTACATATATACATATATATATATATATATATATATATATATATATATATAGCCTCTAGCATGAGTACTGTGTTTGTTTTTCTTTCTTATATTCAAAATCCGGACTTGGGTTTCTTCAGAATTTGTTGTTCATTTACAGTCTAACTCTTTGTTTTTTCTTTTCTTTTCCAAAACTTGAAGGGTTTGTTTTCCCTTTCAAATGGACTTCTGTTTTTTTTTTTTTTTCTTACAGAAAAAAAGGAATATTGCGTGCTGTGCTTTTTTCTTCTTATGAAACACAGCTTGTTATTTGTTTTATTTTTTATTATCTGGAGATTTTATTATTTAAAAGAATATAAATTTTCTTTTATGTGCAACCAGTTATCTGAGACAGTTTAATGATTTGTTTTAGCAGGTTTTTCCAAAGGGTTTTTTATTATCCTTTTCAAAATAAATTTCCTTTCACACTCTTCGTGTTTTCATTCTAACAAATATTTCAGCTTTTTACTCCTTATATGCTCATCAGCTATGCATTTTGAAGTTTTTTCTTTATTTTTCTCACTTTGGATTCTTATTTTTCTTCCATCTGATAAGTTCTGATGCTTTTATCACTGCAAAAGGACCACTACTATTATTTAATATCTTTATTAATTTCTTTCCAGTTTATGCTTACAACATTTGCAGGTTTCAACATGTGATCAGTCAAAAATGGTGTCTTTTTTTTTCTTTTTTTAAGTTCTTCTCTACTTTAAACCTTTATCTTCTTTTCTTGTCTCATTTCTTACTTATTGTACTTCGTAACTAAAAAATCATCATTTTTGCACCATGGCCCTCTCTTTATTCAGTATACCTTGTTTTTTTTGTATCATTTGGTCACTGTTCGCTCTCATGTTTGTCTTTTGTGTAAAAAAATTCTTGTCCCTTTTTAGCTTAATTTTTTTTTCTTCAGCTTATAGCTCCAAGTTTTAGGAAATTATTCATGCATTTGAGGTTTAAGGGCCTGTCTTGCATATAATTCTTTCAACAAAGTGTGAGTTCCTATAACATATAATTATTTTATTGTTACTATGTGAGAATTTGGAGAAATTGAGTTCTTGGTTTATAGAGAAAGCTCAAAAGAATCTTAATTTCTTTGTTATGTTAAGCAGGTGAGAAAATGCTGTCTAACTTGAAAATAAAGAAAAGCACAGACAACCTTTTAAAATCATGTTTCGGTTTCTTGCATCATTGCATGTGATGAAGAAAGAGTGTCTCGTTTATTAGGAAAGTCTTCTCCATTTGATTCATGTTTCTTGCCGTGGATTAATAGTTTTTGTTTTTGTTGGACAGGTAGAGAAAATCCATATGAATCTGGTGAGGTACAAGAGGAGATACTATTGTGATTTCGGTTTTGATTCATCAAGCGTGAAAACTTCATAGAGTGGGGGGGAGGCAAAGGGAAGATAAAAGATAGAAATGGGATGTACTACCTCAAAGCTTGATGAAGAAGAAGCAGTTCAGCTCTGTAAAGATCGGAAAAGGTACATTAAGCAGGCTGTAGAGCAGCGAACTCGATTTGCATCAGGACACTTGGCTTATATCCAGTCCTTGAAAAGACTTATGGCAGCTCTCAGGGATTATGTTGAAGGAGACGAGCCCCGAGAGTTCTTGTTAGATTCATTTATTACACCGCCTTTTACGCCGGTGAAGAAAACTAGTCCTGGTTTCATCTCAATTTCGCCGAAATCTTTCTCTGCAACACCGATCCAGTCTGGACCTACTTCGACTTTGAAAGTGAATTATTTGAGGTCAGGGGGGAACCGAGCAGTTTCAGTTGAGGAGAGACCTCAGTCACCGGAAACATTCCGAGTCGAATCGTACTCTCCAATGCATCATTATGGTGCTGATGGATTCTTTGCAATGCAATCCTCACCAATGTATTCTTCGTTCTTCTCATATTCCCCCAACAACAGGCCCAACATTCCTCCACCGTCCCCTCGAACTTCACAATGGGATGGCTTTTGGAACCCATTTTCATCACTAGACTACTATGGCTATCCCAATCGTAGCAGCTTTGATCAGATGGGCATGGATGATGACATAAGAGGACTTAGGCAGGTTCGAGAGGAAGAGGGGATTCCTGACCTGGAAGATGAAACTGAACAGGACGACTCAGATAACAGGGCAAACTTAGCAGGAGAACGAGCTAAGGCTGCTTCCAATTACGCGAGAGAAGAAGTTCTTGTAGAAGATGTTGACGAGGACGAGGAGGAGGAGGAGGAGGATGACGAAACTGATAGTGACTGTGAATGTGAACATGAAGTAGAAGGGCCGCCACAATCAGGATTGCAATCACAAGGTAGTGTGAAGATAGAGCTATCACGGTCTCAAAATTCAGGACAGGTTGAGGTTCACAATCAAGAAATGGCAGCTGGTAATGGTGAAGCCAAGGTTGAAACACCAGGTTTTACTGTCTATGTTAACCGAAGGCCAACAAGCATGGCAGAAGTCATCAAGGATCTTGAAGAGCAGTTCACAGTTATTTGCAATTCAGCCAAGGAGGTGTCGGACTTGTTAGAGTCTAGCAGAGCTCAGTACTCATCAACTTCAAATGAACACACAGGTTAGAGAAATTTAAACCTCCGGTTTTATCAACTCTGTCTGACTCTGATCAAATAAGTTCATGCATGTTTTGCCCTTTTTCAATGAAGATATAAAGATTTACGTAATCATAACAGCATTTTCCAGACCAGCATTTCTTGACACGTGGTATGGCTGGAACATAAATAGCTGAAAACTTATTTGATCAAGCCCTGGTCTCCATCTCATGCGCCAAAATGCTTGAAAGATTCGTTTTTTAATTTAATCTCTTGGTGACTCTGTCTCGGTTTCGAGTACTCTAGATATCATCTGAAAGTCATATGATCTTGCAGCCATTAAAATGTTGAATCCAGTAGCACTGATACGCTCAGCTTCATCTCGGTCATCATCATCAAGATTTATGATCAATTCTTCAAGTTCTAAAGATGAAGATTGTGATAGCAGTAGTGACTTCTCAGAGGAATCTTGCATGCACTCAGGTAGTCACCAATCAACGTTGGACAGATTATATGCCTGGGAGAAGAAACTCTATCAAGAAGTGAGGGTATATCTCAAATCTTCATAACTTTTTGAATGAATCACTCTAATCCCCTGGTTTTTCATTGAAATTATTAGATATCTTTAGTACTGGACGTTTAATCCTGCACAAAGGGACATTAAAATGGTTGATGGTAGAAATTACAAGATTATATTTGATGTGGTGTACTAATCTGCAACTGATATCTTCTTCCTTTACCCCCTCTTAAACAGTGTGGAGAAAAGGTTCGAATTGCGTACGAGAAGAAGTGTATGCAACTCAGGAACCAAGATGTTAAAGGAGACGACCCCTCTGTGCTGGATAAAACAAGGACAGCCATTAGGGATCTGCATACTCAGATAAAGGTTTCAATACATTCAGTTGAAGCGGTGTCAAAGAGAATAGAAACTTTAAGGGATGAAGAATTGCAGCCTCAACTTTTGGAATTGGTTCAAGGGTACATATTCTATCACTTGCTGTTTCTGCAGACATGATAGAAGTATTCCAATCCACGCAGAAGTGACAAGTGCTTATATTTACAATCTGACTTGAACTTTCTATCCATGTTCCACAGGTTAGCGAGGATGTGGAAAGTAATGGCAGAATGCCACCAGTCACAGAAGCGCACTTTAGATGAAGCCAAGCTTTTACTAGCCGGCACATCTTCAAAACTTGAAGCAAAACGGCACTCTTCCATGTCAGTCGCTGACCCTCAACGGCTAGCCAGGTCGGCTTCCAACCTCGAGACAGAACTCAGGAATTGGCGAGCTTGTTTCGAGGCATGGATCACTTCTCAACGATCCTATCTGCACGCGCTAACCGGCTGGCTCCTCAGGTGTGTCAGGTTGGATCCTGACACGTCAAAACTTCCATTATCACCTCGTCGATCCAGTGGAACCTTTCCAATATTTGGACTCTGCATCCAGTGGTCAAGGTTTCTTGATGCAATGCAGGAGCTACCAGTTCTTGACGGCCTAGATTTTTTTGCTGCTGGGATGGGGTCTATCTATGCACAGCAGCTAAGAGACGACCCGCACAGGGTCCCGGTAAGTTCAAAGAGATTTGGAGCTGGGTTTTCAGCTGAATCAGGAAGAAGTATGGAATTGATGGAGGTTAGCGAGGTAGAAGATGTAATGAGTACAGAAAAAATGGCTGAAGTTGCCATAAAGGTACTTTGTGCAGGAATGTCAGTTGCAATGAGCTCACTGACAGAATTTGCTATTGGTTCTGCAGAGGGATATGTAGAACTTGTTAAGCGATGGGAGAATGTCAACTGCTCGCAGAGTTCTTCCATTGGGGCTGGAAAATAATTCAGGATATATCCCGGTGGCTAATTTTGCTAGCATCGTTGATGTAATTATATGTTATAACCTAAATGACAAGGGGTAGTGTTAGAGCAATTGCTGCTCCTGCTAATATATTTATTTGATTGATTAGTTACCAAGCTAACCAACAAGTAGAACACAGGAAGTCCCTAGAAATAGAGCTGGGATTGGAAAAATCTATCAAATACAGAAGCTCGGATCTTTTTCATCTATTATTGTCTTAACAACCTAAGCTATCAGACATCATATTTTGTCACAAAAATGTTACTTGAACTGGTCGAATAAATTATGATGACGATGATGAAGAGGAAGAGGAAGCTTCCAGAAACAATGTTTTACAGAATTGGAAGCAAATCAATGGGAATGACTTATTTACGAAGGATCCATGCACAACTGCAGGAGAAATTTCCTGCAGCAAGGAAGGAGTCTTTCTGAATTATCAATATTAGGATCCAATTACATTGGCCACAATCCTCTCTCTGAACCACCTTAAGGTGGTTGGCCTAATACTGTGCTTAATGAGAAGTTGATCAAACACACAATCAATAACCTTCAACTGTTGGGTGGTTATTTTTCAAAACTTTTACATGGAATTCAAGAATGAAAGGTAAAAAGGAAATTATCCTTCTCACGGTTTTAAAAGAAAAGGTCCAGTAAAAGACAAATTTGTCAAAGAAAAATGGATGCTTCTTCAGTCATAACTGAAGCCATCGTCCTCATCAACCTCCACCTCAGAAAAATCATAACCGCTCATGACAGATACAAAAACTAAAACAGCAACTAGCTGTGTTGCTAAAAAGTATTTTGCCCTTCTTCTGAAAGTTTTCTCCTCTTCTGTCTTTTCCCTCTTAGGTTGCTTCCTAGTCTTTGAACCTAGTGTTGAGAACATATGAAAGTAGTTAGGGATTGTATTTGAAAAAATAGACAGAAGAGAAGAAATAGTTATTTTGATGACTAAAACATGATCCACAGGCTGGTTTGGTAATTTAACAATCCACAACCCAAACACTATCAGATAACCAATATAATATACACTTGAATGAAAGATGAAAATATATTACTTGAATTTGAAGGACGTCTTGTTGAAGTTGATGAAGCCTCTGAATGGAATTGTGGGACGGAAGAAGATGATCCAGCCTCCAAGTACTCTGACTTAAGTTTTTCACCATATCGTATGAGATTACCGTGCTCCAAGAGTGCAAGTCGCAGCACCGATGATTCCTAATAGCATTGAATACAAAAAGAGAAATGTTGTGAAAATATTAACAAGTCACGTGAAATAGTCAAAAATGCTTGGCACCACACCATATTACATAGACAGAATACCCATAGCAAACCATGTGAAAGTCAAATGAGTAGGAACCATGTTAGAAGAAAATTATTTCCACAGATTTTTTTTATGGTAATGTGTTTCATAACAGCACAGATTGCTGTCATATTCCTAAAAGAAATAGTTGGCCTTAATTGTTAGATATTTACTGCAAGGCTGCATGTGTACTTATGGAGCTTTTCATCAAGGTAACATAATTTACATGCAAACTGCTCTGTCTATGTGAACGTAACAATACGTAGAGACCCCACAGATTTTGTTGTAAATATTTTCTTCATCAGCTTGCTCAAACACCGAAGCATGTCATATTCACCAACAGCATAATCACGTTTTTGGTGTTCTTGTCATCAGTGCATTCAACAATAGAAAGTGAATGGTATTATGTAAATTTTTTTGCACCATCATCCTAGGTCATGCATATCCACATTTTCAGCTCTATATAATTGTTCCAACCATGAAAATGGCAGAAGTCAGCTCACAATCACAGAAGATAAATGGTACAGTGACTCACAGGTAGTGCTTGAAGGGTGAAAAGCACATGCCCAAGGAGATATGTATCCAAACTAGATGGCCTGCACAAACAGAAAAACAAAGTAGAGTACATCAATTGCAGGTCAACATTAAATTTTACTCAAGACATCAAACTTCAAATAAAAATATAAAAGCCAAAACATATTAACCATGATATCGAAAAGAATCACCTTTCAAAAAGAAATGTTTGATCCCCTAATGTGGTCGACAAAGCTCCATATGCAATTTTTGCTCTCTTGTAAATCTATTCAGGATTAAGAAAAAAATGCAAGTCCATGCTGAAGGAAAATTAACAGAAAAATGAAGAAAAATATGAAAGGCTAAAATCATTCCACAGGTGCATGCTTTTTGGTGCGTGTGTGAATATTTGAGAGAGCGTGCATATCAACAAGTTGCAAGAAAAGATTATCAATGATAGAAGTGTAACCTCTGCTTCCTTTCTTTCAGCGTTTTCTTTCGTTATCCCAAATCGTTGCTTAACAACATACACTTGTTTCATGAATAGAGCCTTTCCTATTAACCAAGGGAGGTCAGAATAATAAATTGCACGGGCAGAAGTTCCATCAGATCCCACCCATAGTTCATACATGACTGCCTCAGCAAGCCAGGTGCTAACCATTGCTTTCATTGATATCCATTCTGGGAGAGAGCAGAAATCAGCATCCAAATCAACAATACCATCTTCCCTTAAACGTTCAATAACCCCACCATTCTCGTCATTGTAGGCCACATAAGTGCCCGATTCAATGTAAGGAATTTGATCTAAAATAGAAAGTCAGATAAGTGTTTTGAAGACAATTTTGATATTGGCATGATATATTTAGAAATCACACATATAATACAGCATGAGCAAAGCATGCATGCACATGAAAATAAACACAAAGTAGATTCAAATATTTTGTACAGTTGGGAGTTTCACAGAGAGAAAGAAACATAGAGAAAGTGGGTGTAATACAGAAAAGAAACTTTCAGATTCTGAGAGAAGATTCACTGCCCATACATAATTGAAGCAGTAGACTTCTACAGTTCTATGCTACAGAATCCCCAGCAAACCGATAAGAGATGAAAGTGAAAGCATAAACAAATTAACTGAAAGCACAGTTCCCAGAGGAAAGCCCTTCACTGAGTATAATCAAAATTAAGATTGGAGAAAGGCTCAAGAAAATGAAATTAGACTTTTGAATATATAAAAGTTCAGAGCAAAAAAAGGTATTTGGAGATACCTTAGTTATGACTCAATAGAAGACATAGTTTCAACCCATACTACTTAACATAGTTTTTATTAGATTGCTTGGTTCAATGGTAAAAATCTTGGGCATGCAGCAACAAGGATAAAGGTTCAGGTCTTGAGAACAGCGTTGAGAATAATAAAGGGTAGGACTTTCTCCACTTCAATGGGACTATAAATGGCTACTGAGAAGGAAACAAATGATGACCATGTCGTTGTTTAATAAGGATTCAAACAACTGAGGTTTCATTTTCTTCAATAGAACTAGCAAATAAAAATGACACAAGAAAACAAAGAACATGAAAAAAAAAACTCATTATTCTTGTTAAGCTTTCAGCAAGAATATTAAAAACTGGCTGTCATGTATTGTCAATTAAACAACCAATCAAACATAATCCTGGTCAAGCAAATGCAATCTTGAATACTAATTACTTAACTCCTTCCCATGTGATCATGGCATTCTTTAAAACAATATGAAAGTCCTAGAAAGCATGTATCTGGGCCTCACTTATTCCACGACCCTATCATTCCCATTCAGCAACAAAACACCAACTCTCAGATTTCTAAAATTAGTTAGTGAAATGAAAGCATCGATCTTAAACACAATCACAGAGCCGGTGACAGAAAAATGACCAGTAGCCATCTTAAACATGATCAAACTAACATTCATTCAGTGAAAAAGAACCTGGCTACAGAAATGGGATTTTTTTCTTGGTGATTCTAACCTATTAACACATAAGAAGCAAACTTCAACGAAATAGAAACAAGAAAACAGCCAGAAAGTCAACCAGTAGTAACTAAAAACAAGCAAAAAAACCCAGTACAGGAACTTAAAAACATGAATATAGATGAATAAAATTAATAAGCCAAAAAAGAATACCTGAATCAGGGAAAGTGTTATTGAAATTCAAATGGAAAGGAAAGCTAGCTAATTTGAGGTGGATGTAAACAGGCAAGCAAATTGGACAACCAGTAGGGAGTCCAAAGCTGGGTTTTCTTGCAGTAAGAGTATACTCTGCTCTTTCTTGTGATTCTTGCATCTCTCTCCGTAATTTATTTATTTTTTTGCTGGTGATCCTCTTTTGGCTTCAAAGCTGTGAAAGTGGGGGTTTTGCTTATGTTTGATTTTTGATGGGTATAGGGTTTTTCAGTCACCGAAAAGAAAATGAAGTGTGGGGGAGGGGTTTTGTATTTTCTAGTTTGGTTCCTTCGGCCCATTTAAAGTGCGGGTTGGGCCTTTTAACAGTTCTCTTTCTGTAAGAGTGGGCTTACCTTCTGGATATAAATCTCAAACTGTGGTTTTTATTCTTCTTCTTCTTCTTTAAAAATCTAATTTTTTTATCTAATTTTTATGCTAACACATAGGCATGGACATTCCATGATTATAAGATCCGACCCGAGCTGCTTGCTCTAAGATTTAGATCATGATTAATGTTGTTTGATATGAAATCCTTATAAAATAAGTAATTCAAAGACTATAAAGCTTGGAATATAAAAGTTTTTAATAACATTAAGGATTTCTTGTAGCGAATGGAATATATAAACAATATTTTTTTTATATTTTGCACTTTGCTAATGAATTATAGTCCAACTTCAAACATGTTCTCACTCATTTAGGGTTAAAATTCAAAAATGCATGGATGTCTAGTTTCCTACTTAATAGCAATCGCATCTAAATTCTTCCTATAACTTCAGATATAAACCATAACATAAACAAGGTCCAAACTTTTTAACTTGAGGCTTTTAAGTTAACCCATTGAAGTCCTCTTAGAGTTACTTCAATTTAGGTCTTAAAATATACTCAATGGAAACGCTTAATGGATCATTTGATTTCATAGCTAGGAGTGCATCGTCCTTTCTTTTCTCAAATGATTCGACATCGAATCATCACCTACATCAAACAAATAAAATTAAAAATAAAAACTTTGTATATAGCCCTAATATTATACTTACCTTGTAGATTCTCCATATATGATCTATTTGTTGTTTAAATTATAACATCTTAAATTTCCACAAAAAAACTAAGTGAAACTCTTTTGTAACCCTTCCATGAAAATAAGGCCATTATTTTAAAACCCATCAAAAATTGGAAGAGTTTTCTTGTTTTAAGCATACCAAGTCATCAACATCCCTGCATTTATATATGACGGTCATCGCTATTATCAAGGTCCAACCATCATAAATTGTATCTCATCTCAATACAATATGACATATGTTTAAATATTTATGAATTATACATGGTGTAGATAAAAAATTAATGAATTCATAATCTTCAAGATATTTTTTCCTAAATAACATAGGAAATACTAACATATGGATACGAACACATACACATATAGTTTTATCCACATTCCTATGGATTTAAATAGAGGTCTATAAACTTAACAAAATAAACACAAGGTAATGATATGAATATAATTACAATTCTAATAAAATATCAAAATCCTAATAATTTTTCATTGAAGATCTACGATTTACAATATTCATATTTATATTGAGAAATTAACATAATAAAATCTATCAGTCAACCCTGACATGAGAGTAACCTGACGATTAGATTATCTCATCATGTTAGACTATAATACAATAATTAAATAAATAAAACATGTTCATAATCATTTGACTTATTTAGTCCTTCAAATAGTATATTAACTTTCTCATTTAAAGCTCACGTGTAGCTCATACTTTAACTTCTAGATAAATTCAATATTCAAACAATCATGCTATATTAATACTTTAATCATCTTGATTGGACTAAATTCACTAAGAATATATAGTTCTTGCATAAAGCTTTAGTGATTCCGTAGGCTTTCTCCCCTGGGAACCATGCATGGTTAAAAGCGGTATGCGATAACATCTCATTGTTATCACCTCTTGAAATCCATGGTGTTGATTTTTTTTTTTTTGTCAATTTGATCTTTAGTTAATTTACTATTATACTTAATGATTTGTTTTGGCTATCCTCCTAAGGTTTTTTCAAAGTTTAAGAAAAGTTTTCAGATTAATGCTTCATTTGGAAAAACCAAACTCAATTCCCTTGATTAAATGAAAATAAATTGTGAGGACAGTAAATGACATAAAACAATTTCGATGAGCATTTTTAACATTTCTAGTCACTAGACTCTTTTAAAAAAAAAAATCAATTTTTTACCTTGTTTTATAATATTTAACATTTTTAGACACTAGACATAATTAAGAAGCCATATTCTTATTTCCTCAGGAATTTTGGGCAACATCCGCCAATAGAGCAAGGCAAAAGCATGTCCTAAGAAAAAAGATTAAATTCCTTGTTTAATGGTATTAAGCTTGATTTTGGTATAAATATGGGTTAAGGTTCCTATCAAGTTTAATTATCGCTAAGAGCGCGAATCTAATGCTTATAGACCTCGAAGATAACGAAGAAAATAAAAATAAAAAAATGTTTTTTCAAAAATATTTTAAGATGTAAAAACATATATAATTCTTAATCATTTACGATTGATTCGTTAATATTTATTTATATATATATATATATATATATAAAAATAAAATTTGGAAATTAGTTGCAGTTATCCCAATAATCTAAACACAAAATAAGACTTTATATTATTTTTTTAAAAAATTAAACATTTGTCATTCTTTAATTTCAGGAGAAAGAAAATGGTCCAAGATTTGTGGTTTGGTTATGGAAACCTGCAGACGAATAAGCCCAACATAACCCAAAAGGCCCAATGTATCCAACAACTTATTTCCCTTAAAGCCCATTTTGTAAGGCTAACACGGCATTTCATTCTCCAAAACCCTAGCCACCATCATACCTATCTATCTATATATACATTTGCTCGTTTATTTCTCCAAACCCTAGTCCCTCTCGTTCCCTAGCTAATCAAGCATCAGCAGAGCAGCAAAAATGCCGCCGAAGTTTGACCCATCTCAGGTTATCGACGTTTACGTTAGGGTGACCGGTGGGGAAGTAGGCGCGGCCAGTTCACTCGCTCCCAAAATCGGACCTCTTGGTCTTTCTCCCAAGAAAATCGGTGAAGATATCGCCAAGGAAACTGCCAAGGACTGGAAGGGCCTCCGTGTCACCGTCAAGCTCACCGTCCAGAATCGTCAAGCCAAGGTCTCCGTCGTGCCCTCAGCTGCAGCTTTGATTATCAAGGCGTTGAAGGAGCCGGAGAGAGACAGAAAGAAGACGAAGAACATAAAGCATAATGGGAACATCGCTCTTGATGATGTGATTGAGATTGCAAAGGTTATGAGTTCGAGATCGATCGCTAAGGATCTGAGTGGGACCGTGAAGGAGATTTTGGGGACTTGTGTTTCAGTTGGGTGTACTGTTGATGGGAAAGATCCAAAGGATTTGCAGCAGGAGATTACGGACGGTGATGTTGTAATTTCTGAATGATTGAGAAATTGTTCCTTTTTGTTTTAAATTTTCGGAAAGATACCTTATGTTTTTTTGTCTAATTTTGTGGTATCTGGATGATTAAGTATGTCTTTTTTAAGATGATTTACTATTTTAATTAAGGTTATTTTAGCCATCTATGTTTTTTTGCTTTTTGTTTACTCCATGATGTCTATTAGTTTTGTTTGTTGTTGAATTTAGTTATGCGTCTTCGTGTTTTATGCTTGGTTTTGCTTGAAAAGTCATGTGCTTGTGCAATGGTATAGATGGAAGTTTAGTGTAGAATTTATTTAAATCCGTGTTTCAGGATGCCGATCATTCACCTCTTAGCTGCTCTTGGCGGCTCTTGTAGAAGCTGCTGTATGATGATGAGGATGGATGAAATGTAGGGATGCCATGCTTCTTTTGGTTTTTGTGGGTAGATACTGACCTTAGGATTTCAACTTAGTCTTCGCCATCTGCAAGAATTGTTCAGAATGGTTTATATCCTACTCCCTTTTCTCATCCTTCCAGACATAAATGTGTGTTTTTGTGATGGGGCCATGCGATGGACAAGAATAGGTTATTGTGAATACATAATATAACTTTGTATTTTTAAACTGTTTTCCTTCACAGGGAAAAAATTTCTGGGGGATGGAGAACTTGTCTGGTGGACTGGCAAATTAACTGACTTGTGAAAGCTAGTTCTGGGTTTTCTGCTTTATCCATCTTTACCTTGAACTTTATAGTTTTCTACAGGTCTAAAACCTGGTTTGGATGCTTTGCCTTTACATCTAGTTTGATCGTACTGGTTGCTTTTAGTTTCTTTGAAGTCCATTTGATATTCTGTTCTTACCAATGGTATTTAGCAAGCTGTAGAAACAGAGCTATTTCTGTGCAATTAGCTTGCAAACATGAAAAATCCGTTCATAGATTTTTCCTTTTATCGCATGAAATGGTCTCTGCCTGGTAGATGTCCCATGATTATTCATTTATTGAGTCGGGTATGGTAAGTGATATTTATGCCTGACTGGTTTGGATTTTGCTAGGGAATTCTACTGCATTTTCAATATCCAGGAAATGCTTATCTCTGGTTTTTCTCCATGATTAATCATAGGAAAAGAACCAGCAGTGATAGAGAAGAATTCCAATATCCAGGAATTCAAAATTTTCACCTCCCAAGTTATAAAGTTTATCTCGGAGCTCCTCCCAAAATCTTCAAGCACCCTATCATCTCCTTTGCTCCCTCTTGTACTTCTCCTCTGGTCATCAGTATACTCTTCCCACTATCATATATCTGTACATATTTCACATGCATGTAAGAGGAAAATTACACGCCATGAGAAAAAGAATTATTTCTCGAAAGTAGTAAATTTTAGCTTATCTTTTTTTCAACAAAATCATTTCCCGAAACCTTTCTTGTGAAAGATGATAAGGGTCAGAGGGGAACGAATTGGGAAACTTAAGTTTCCAAACCTCGTCAGTGTGTATTGAAGAACGACCAGAGATTCACAGATGGGTTTTCCATTGTGGATCAGAACAGGAGCCATTTTATGAACTGGGTTCATATGGAGAAGCAAAGGGCTCTTATAAAGCATGTTTTTGTCCTGGCATTCAGATTCAATCCCTTTTTCTTCCAAGGCTATCCTCACCCTCATCCCATATGAACTTACCAAGATATAAAGGAGGATATCTTCTTCAGCCATCTTCAAAGCTTGACCAGCTGAGCTATCAGCTATTCTCTTATAGTTGATTAGATTAGTGCATCTATTTACAGGGGAGGAATGTCTGTTGAACGAATGAGACTAATGCATATACTTGTAGGGGAGGCATGGCTGACTGTCACTCAAGTTCAGTATAGTCAATTCCTTTAGCCTTTTTTTTTTTATCAAGTGCTGAAACACTTGGTCTTTCGTTATGGGAACTTACAAAGAAAAAAAAGAGAGCTAATAACTCGTCACAGTATAGAATGGAGTATATTACTGCACGAATACTTGAAGAGCAGGTTATGGTGATGCTATTAAGGTATAAATAGAGAACAGAATTTTGTAGTTTTCAGTCCACTGTTGGATTTCAGAAACACAGGGGGGGGGGGGGGGGGTTCGACTGCGAGACCGCCAGGTAAGGAAATCGTTTGTTTTTGAGGTTGCATGAAGTTTGCTCCGCAACACAGGTTTGGAAGTGAAAAACATCAAATATTTCCAAAACAAACCCCCGTTTGTTATGTGTCTTCTATGCCAACAGCAGTAGTTAGGCAATTACTTCTCAAATTACCATAAGAATGGTCTCTTTTTCACATAGTGTGAGTTTGTCTCCGTGATTCTTAAATTTAACAGAAATGGCGAGCTTTGGCCAGAACAAATCTCTGAGTCAAGAACAACATGTATGTTTGTCGAAATAGCTTGCAATTTTGAGGTTCTCTTAGGAAGTCAAACTTGTTGCCAGAAGCTACTGAGAATATGGGAAGGAGAGATTTATGACATGAGCAAATGTAAGGAATTTAAACATGAAAACACTGCAACCATGTTAAGGCAGAATTGAAGAAAGTATTCAAAATTCTCAGCGAATTGATTGGTTCAAAGAAAAGCAGATGTGGCCTTAAAACCACATCCTACAGATCAAACGCAGGAAAGAAAGTTATATGGAAAAGGCAAAGTTTGCAGGTACTTATGGGCAGCCCAGTTTTCCTCATCCATAATTATTGTCATACAACTTTGGGAAACTCACATAAACTTCCTGTAAGGCCTGCCTGCATCTTCATCTTGCATATTCTGTCACCAAAGTTATCAGAGCATCAGGGTGCTACTAAGTTAAACATGAACAAGCAAAAAAATGCAGCATGGTGGCGATCCAAGGTCACAGTCTATTAAGTTCACTAGCCAAATAAAAATAACACGACATCCTATTCTTGACTTCAAAAATACGGAATCTGAAAACTTTACAGAAATATAAGACAAAAAAAGTGCACAGATGGGTTTTCCATTGATAGACAAAAAAAAATGAAAAGGAGGCAGCTTAAATGGCAACACACAATAACATCCCTATTTCAAAAGGCTGCACTCCTGATGCATTGCTAAAAAATTTGAGTGTGAATTTATTACTCTTTCACCACCAAAAACAAAAACTTCAGAAACTGGAACCTTGAAACAAAAGAATGGATGGCAAATTACTAGACATGGTATTGAAAAAGGTCAGCAGCTCCATAACCAAGAATGCTGAAGTTCATTTTGTGCATGTTTCAGCCTTTTAAAATGAACTTAAAGATGACAAGATCTATTATTATAATCAGTAGAAATCATCTCTTGTCTTTTTTGTTTCTTACATTTTAAATGATTAATCATTATTTCCATCTGCCATGTGATTTATCTTTAAGACTAGAACGTAGAGATCGAGAAGGGGAAGCTCTTATGCAATAAGGTTCTTTGTTGGTTGTCATATTGGTTGAATATTCTTTTCTTTGTCCAACTGTACTTTTAAGGAAAAGATGTAAGAGTAAAAAAATAAATCTAATTTTTCATACTGAAAAGGAAGCTAATTAACAGCTAGAAGAGCCTGCCCTACCAAACAAGACTAACTGCTGGCCAACCAACATTAGTTGTGAAGTTCACTCTATCAGTAATTGGAAAAGACAAGCAACAGAAAGGGTGATATAGGCAGACAAGGAGCCTTGTCCGGTGTTCAGTTTCCATTACAATTGACAAAAGAAAAAAAAGTTTTAAATCCTATAGTTTTTTAAATAAGGCAAAACTTCACCTGACAGACATTTTCTTGGACCACATAAGAACACCATAAGCCAAACATGCAAACTTCTGTTTCCCTTAATAATTTCCGCTAGCAATCAAACAGAGCATTAGAACCAAGAGTAAATGTCAATCAAGCTCAATTGAAAAGCATGAAGTCCTTGTTTTCACTTCCTCAATTCTGACCACGATCAGAAGCAACCTGATCTAACCCCAATATTTGTTTTAAGAATTGAATTGAGGCAGCAGCAGGGCAATATTATCCAAGTATTGAATAGATTAACCTTCAATTAATTCCCAAATGAACCAAGGGAGAAGACTGTGTACATGGTAAAATATCTGAAACCATTATTTTCCATAGCTTTACACCAGTCCATGCTTTCTATTTGGCAAACACAGTCTAGCTTAAAACTTAGAAAGCAAGAAAAGGATAACTTCCAGGTCTGATAAATTGGCAAAACTAGCCAGTTCTCTACTTAGCAAATTC